>OX376056.1:16874373-17569473 GCA_947361185.1 Charanyca ferruginea | reverse complement strand
TGTTTTCGTTATCTGTGACAGACAGATATGATACTTATATGAACTGGAGCCGGAGGATGCAAAAAAAACCAATTTACTTAACTCAATTTTATTATATAAATAATTACAATATAATTTTACTGATAATTGGTCGATGTTTGTACCAAGAATGAATATGATTTTAATCGTTTTTTGTTGGTTGGAACTATTGCGAAGTGGAGGTGGCGCGATGTAGTCACGCGTTTGCTGAGTAGGCGCCTCGTGAGGGCCGCGCCGCGGTTGCGATGCGCAGTAATGGTGTCGGTTAGCGTCAGCATTCCTTCTATTACACCGAAGCGTATCTAGCAGTCCGCCTGTTACACCAATGCGTAACACCTCCCCCCGAAGTACAGCAACTACTTGTTGAGCGAAGTTGACAAGGTTGCTGCTAGATGATTGGCGTCGATTCTAACTTCTTCTGGTCGGATGTTCCTTCTGGGTTCAACTTGAGCGTAAATCTCCTGGGCAGGTTCTGGTTGTGTAGGGCATGCTTTCTCAACCTTCTTTCTCGCATATTGTCGATACATTAATATACTTCCGAGAGCACCTAAGCCAAATAATAATGAGTATACAGGTATAGTGGTGTGGTATATGCTATCAACGTTGGTATGGATGAGCTTTACTGGAGGCTGTACTGAGATTTTCTGGTAGCTGCTGTGTAGATTTTCTAGATTAATGGAATTCAGCTTTACTAGTGGTTCTTCACTTTTCGGTACGTTGTTCTGGTTGAGAGGTAGTTGTATTATCTTAAGTGTGTGTCCTTTGATCCGATTGTTAATGTTCGAAATCGTAAATTCTGGAGTTTTGATAAAGCAATTTTGTGGAATCGTAGCTAGGTAACTTCCTTGTATAGTTATAAATTGTTCTTGTCTGCAGGTTGTCTGGATTTTTGTCGGGATCGGGAAGCTGAGAGTGTAATGCATTTCGTCCAGTTTTTCCATGGCTTCTTTGTTTAAGCTGACCGGTGTAAGTGTACATGAGCTGGTGTTCTGTTGCGTGATTAGTTGTTGAACGCAATCCGGCTTATCTTGGATGTTGTAATTAGCTTTCTCCTCGCAGAGGTACCATGAATCGATCTTCGGACATTCTGTCTCTATGTACGTAGAATATGGTCCCTGAATTGCTATGTAGGGTAAGGTAGGCATTAGGGCTAGGTTATATTTATTAGGTACTATGGAAAGTTTGTATAAGGTGTAGGTTCTGGGTAAGGCAATCGGAAACTTTATGACTATAACTATATTCCTATCGCTATAATATGATCCTACTTTTAGTATATTATAATAATTTCTAAGGTCAAGGTCGATAATTTCATCTTTAGAGTATATTAACTTTAATTTACTTAACATGGTTTTAAGATTAATTAGACTAACCATAGAATGCATTGTACTCGATGCACGTATAAAGGCTAACATAAGTTCTATCCTATATAGTTCGTCAGATAACGTTTCAACATTATCGTTTAAAATAAGAAAGTATTGGGCAAGATGAGCATAACTAACTAAATCTGCTTGCCTGGTATTGCCTTGGTTTATTAAAGAGTTTATTTTACTAGAGATAAGCTTTTGATTTTCGTCTATCTTGTTTAATATATTAGTGTATTCAAACATCCAATCCTTAGTTAGACTTACGCGATTTAGAAATTCTGACTGTAGTTTATCTTCGTTACCTTGTAAAACTCGGATGGCATCGTTATATTTTAAGGCATCTGTGTAATCCAGATTTCCTGATATGCTTTTGATGACTGAACCTAATCCGTCTATGAGACCACGTTTATTACGACTCGGCTCAAAGCTTTCTAATTGTAGTGATATTTTTTCTAGTTTGTTTTCGAGATAGTTAAGGTGTGGTTCAAAAATTGTAGATGTTCTATTGTTCACTAAGGGATTAAATTCCTTGAACTGTAGTTTTACTAAATCGACTTTTGACTGTATGTCTGCAAGGTTAATGTAAAGGAGGAATGAGTGATGGTGTGATATTATTTTCGTTGCTCCCAGCTTAAAAGGCAGTAGTCCAGGACCGTTTTCCAGGGGGTCAAGTGATATGTCCTCCGCTCGGGTCAGATGGACCAGGAACATCAGTGATGGTAGTATCCTGCAACAAGATACCGGTGTTAGGTGTCCTTTTAAGACGTGATTTAGCTACGGGACCGCGCTTCTTTTTCGTGTATATGTGTATGGGTAGATCGGCTAGTACTGTATCATGAGTGTAACGCGGGGCAAGTTTTTGACGGTTCGCGAGAGGATTCTTAACAAATACCTGTTGGTTTGGCTCGTATTCCTTTTCAGGCTCTCTGTCTTTATTTCGGTTTTCAATCAACTCAGTACGTTTATGCAGGGATGTTTCATTGATGACCTCGTAAACTTTAGCCATCTTATTCTTATGCTCTTGCACATATTGTTGAAGCAAATGCACAGATAAATCTACATCTAAAGGATCTCGAGGATCTGTATGACCCGTGACTAAGTCTAGTGGTCTGCATTTTGTGAAACTATGTATGCTGCTATTATATGCTATTATAGCGTATGACATAAGATTAACGACTGGTTCATTGCGATTTTCTAGTTTAAGTAATCTAAGATGTTCTAATAAAGTGTTATGTAAACGTTCTATCATTCCGTTATCGTTGGGAGTGTGGGCCAAAGTTTTATGATGCTGAATTTTGTGGACTCGCGTAAATTCGCTAAATAATTGATTATTAAATTCGGGACCTTGGTCTGTTACTATAGATAACGGGACACCGTGGTGAGAGCAAAACTTTAGAACGCCTTGAATAACACTAACTGCTGTACCATCTCTGAGATGGTACGCTTGAGCATATTTGGAGAAAGAATCGATAATTGTAAGATACTTTTCACTCTGAACTGTGAATAAATCTAAATGAACGACCTCAAACGGTCTTGACGGCGGCGGGACTATGCAGAGTCTTTGTTTAATTGGATTTCTGTCGTATTTGGCCTGACCACATATGTTACATTCATTTATATATTTTGTGATTTGGTCCTTCATTTTAGGCCAATAGTACTTGTATGATAAAGCAAGATAACACTCGCTAATACCACGATGGTTGGTTTTACCTTCGTGGTATTTTTGAATGATCTCTTGTTGTCGAAGGTACTCCTTGACATTTTCAAGTTCGGTTTTAACTAAAATAAGATTAATTGCGGAGCTTTTAAACTTTTCTTGAATGATGGGAATTATTTTATACATGGCCAATGCGGGATGAATTATGATGCCGGTTTTAACTTTGGGATTTACGAATTCTTTTACAGAGTTTATTACGTCCTCTTCGAGATTACTTTGCGATAATTGAATGGACGTGCGAGTGTGAGACTCAAATGGTTTCGAAACAGTTGGTCGTTTTTTTATATCGCCAACTACAGTGAAACAAATCTGTCTATTGAATTTATTCAAAGGCTGGTCTGATATGGGTATTTCTAATATTGGATGTTCAGCGCTAGTATGGGCTGTCAGCGTGGTCGAGTTCGCTGAGGAGTTCGGCTTTTCAGATACATTTACTACCACGGAACTAGCTTCTTCATTGTTAATTTCTATACGCGACAAAGCGTCAGCATTTGTATTGCTTTTGCCTTGCTTATAAATAACCGAGTAGTTGTATTCACTCAATTTAAGCCTCCAACGAGTCAACCTCGAACTAGGCTCCTTCAGACTCATAATCCACTGAAGCGGTTTATGGTCTGTAATAATTTTGAATACACGTCCGAATAGATAGGGTCTAAAATACTTCGTTGCCCAGACTATTGCTAAAAGCTCTTTCTCGATCGTACTGTAGTTTATTTCGCTACTGTTTAAGGTTCTTGAAGCATAAGCTATGGGCTTGTCCGACCCTATTGGTCCTTGTGAAAGTATTGCTCCTATGGCAAAGTTAGATGCATCTGTTGTGAGTAAGAATTCTTTATCGAAATTTGGATATTGCAATATCGGATCGTTAGCTAATAGTGTTTTACATTTTTCGAAACAGTTTATGTAGTTAACATCGTTACAATTTATTTTAGAACCTTTTTTTAAGCATTGCGTCATTGGTTTGGTGATTTTTGCGAAATCTGGAATAAACTTACGATAATAGCCTATTAGTCCTAAGAATCGTTTTATTTCTGTGGCTGTTTTGGGAATGGGGAATTTCTGTATGGCTGTAATTTTGTCAGGATTCGGTTTGATGCCGTCCTTACTAATAATGTGACCAAGATAAGCGGTTTCTAACTTTAAGAACTCGGACTTGTCCATCTGTATCTTAAAGTTAGATTCTCTAAGTCTTTTGAACACCTTTTCGAGATTTACAATATGCTCCTGCAGTGAGGTGCTGAAAACGATGATATCATCAAGATAGACCAGGCAAATAGAGTTTTGGAGATCCCTAAGGACATTGTCCATGACTCTCTGGAAAGTGGACGGAGAATTTTTAAGTCCCATCGGCATGCGTAGGAACTCAAAGTGACCGTGTTCTACATTGAATGCGGTTTTTGAAATGTCGCTAGGGTTCATTTCGACTTGGTAAAATCCACTCGCCAGGTCGAGGGTTGTAAAGTAGTTGCAGTTCCCTAATTTGTCTAGTACATCAGCTATGTTGGGTATGGGATATTTATCATTTATAGTTTTCTCATTTAATTTCCTAAAATCTACGACAATTCGCCATTTAACTTTTCCGGACGCATCAGCTTTTTTAGGAACCACCCAAATAGGCGAGCTCCATGCGGATTCTGAAGGGCGAATAATGCCTTGTTCTAGCATCTTTGAGATTTGAGTACGAACTTCCTGACGGTGTATAAATGGATACCGGTAAGTCTTAGTGTATACTGGAATTTCATCGGTGGTGTGTATGCTGTGCTTAATTTTATTAGTAAAGGTAAGAGCTTCTCCTTCAATGTAGAATACATCAGCGTACTGCGAGACTAAAGATGTTAAGTTAATTCGCTCTTCTTCGTTTAAATGCTCTGTGCGTAACCGGGATAATACTTCTTTAACGCGGGACGATGGCGGTTTCCTAATCGCGCATTCCATATTAAAAAAATCTGCTTTAATTGGTTCGTTCATAGAGAAGATTAAGTCATTTGATGTTGTGTTAAAAACTTCTAAATAACCGCGACTATTTTGAACGGTAGTGATACATTCGTTCACGTTACAGCTTGAAATACTTTGTGCGGGGATAAGTGCATCACCGTTTGCTATATTAATTGGGACCCTTACTAATTTAGAGGATTTTGCCGGAATTATATCCTCGTATAAATTGCAGTTACGTGAATTATACATAGCTATAGGGTTCACTGCGTTTTTCGTAACTAGTTTATTATTTTTAAGATCAATTGTAGATTCCCACTTATTCAAAAGATCTAAGCCAATCAGCCCATCAAAAAAATCATGAAAATTATAAATAAAAAATGTTAAGTAACTTTGCTCGTTAAATTCCTGAAAGCATGGCAAATTAATAGAATAATCATTACGGCTAGTAGCATGCACATTTGTGACCTCGAAGGGATCATAATTCCAAGGTAAATGTGTGTAATATTTTTTTATGGTTTCAGGACTAATAAACGATTGATTGGCCCCGGTGTCAATAAGTAATTTTAACGGTGGATCTGAAATTTGTATGTAAGGCAAATAACGCTGTGTATGCAGGTTGACTTCTATTTTCGTTCGTTTGTACCTTGATCCTTCTGAAAATTTTCGACTTTGCAGGAGTTACCTTCAGCAGCAGCAGGCGCCTCCACTGGTGGTGCTGGTGGAGCTACACATGCATCTGAATAGGGTATCGGCAGTTGGGACATGGATGTATCACAGTAATAGCTGTAATAGTCGGGGTATCCGTCGTAGTCATACTGGTATAATTCAAGATTATCATAAGGCTCGTTCTGATGGAAATAATCGTAACATTCATTAAAATTCATCTCCCTAGTTCTGAAATAGTTCGATGGGGGTGGATTTCCTCCCCTGGACCAATCGTGACCACGGAATGGCATTGGCTTCGGTACGAAATGTGAGACACCGCTCATTGGTTTCGGTGTATCGTTGGAATTTGGCGCTCTGGGTGGTTGAAATCTAAATGGGTTGTAATTTGGCGGTCGAGCACCAAACGCTTGTTGCGTACGCGACGGACCTTGAAGAGGTTGCGGCTGATTTATATTAGGTCTCCATGGCAGCGGAGGGCGTTGAGGGTGCATTGCAAAACCTGGTCGAGAGGGACCGGGCATATTAAAATTAAACGGCTGACGTGTAGGCATGGGTGCGATTTGCGACGCGGTAATGCCCATGTTCGACGAACTATTATTTAAGTGCGAATGTGATTTTCTATCCGGTATAATACGATCATTACGTTGTTGTAAGTAAAGGGTGTTCATTTCTTCCTGCACAAACTCTAAAGCTTTTTCTATTGTCTCTGGGCGCATGCATCTAATACGACTACCAAGTGGGTCGCGAAGGCCCCTTAGATAAGATTGGAGGGTTAATTTTTGGTAAAGATTGCGCTTAGATTCTATTGTGGTCTGTACTGTTTCGTGTAAGCTTACATATGTCATAATAGTTCCAAATAAATTTTGACAAGTCTCGTAATACTCCTGGGGTGTAGAGGACCCTTGAGTTAAAAGTGCCAAGTCGTTGTAAAGCGAGGTCTCATCGCGTTGGTCTGAAAAGTTATTAACTAGAGCGCTACGAATGCCTGTCCAGTTTTCAGGAATACCATTTGTGTTAATCAACCTAGCGGCGGGACCCGTAACTTTATTAAGAATGCCGTTTATTAAGGCTAAATTCGCAAATTCACTTCCTGGCTCGCGCGATACGTATGTTGCAACTAACTGATCACATAGCTTAATAAATCTAGTAAGCACGTTTGTATTTCCATCGAATTCGGGCACCATGCGCAGGGCCTTAAATATTTCGTCTACTCTTGACATAGTTTCAAACTGATTCGAACTTGCTACGTCACTAAAATCTAGACTTCTAACCGAATCTAATAACTCTAACCTCGACTCTCTATTTAACCTAGGGTTCCGCGATTGCCTGGGATGGAAAATCTTGGAAAATTATATGTAACATAAAATAGGAAGGAAGCAACTCAAGAACAATTCTAGAGTACTTACATGTACATAATTGGTCCTTCTGCAGTATCAATGTCTGGATACACCCCTGGCTGCAGGTTCCTGTAGATCCGGATACTCGTTGCTGGTGCTTGAAAGCCACCCGGGTGACTCGCGAATCGCGTTTCTTAAGATGATTTTTAGTTATCGCGCTCGCGAACCGGCCCGCGAGTATCCTACCGACTGCGCCAATTATATGAACTGGAGCCGGAGGATGCAAAAAAAACCAATTTACTTAACTCAATTTTATTATATAAATAATTACAATATAATTTTACTGATAATTGGTCGATGTTTGTACCAAGAATGAATATGATTTTAATCGTTTTTTGTTGGTTGGAACTATTGCGAAGTGGAGGTGGCGCGATGTAGTCACGCGTTTGCTGAGTAGGCGCCTCGTGAGGGCCGCGCCGCGGTTGCGATGCGCAGTAATGGTGTCGGTTAGCGTCAGCATTCCTTCTATTACACCGAAGCGTATCTAGCAGTCCGCCTGTTACACCAATGCGTAACATACTCTGTTTGTTCTGTTATGGTTACGTGTGTTTGTTGTGGTTTTAATTTAACTTTTCTTCAAACTTTCAAAGGCAGAAGGAAGAACTTACCTTACATTTTTTACCTTAAATCTCTCATAATCCCGTGGCGCTATCATGTCATCGTCAAACTCGCGGAAACGAGCCAATAAAAGGTCAATGGCTTGGTGAGTTAAAGCACGCGTTTCTTAACCTCCGAGTTTGTTTGTTATCAAAATCTTTTTTTTTTTTGGTGCTGTATCTATTGTTTTGTGTTGTCTGGTGCAGGAATCTAGTTATAAGGTTAGTATTTTAAGCTTTTTTGGCACTCATTTTCTTGGAAATGAGTGCCGAAGAACCCCCTGACGGGGGTGGAGGGACACCTCCAGATATCGAGATTTTGGAGTGCTCGCAAGATTCTGATGTTGGTTCCGTTAGAGCTGAAACCAGAAAACGTTCCAGAGAACCTGAGATTTATGTTGATGCGAAAAGGAACAAGCCGCCATCAGACTCAATCCAGTCTGTTTATACCAAACCCGGATTTGAGAGCGATTCCAAAGTTCTCTATAGTGAGTCCGACAGAGCACCCTTCTCTGTATTTATTTCTAGGCTGGAATCAGACCCTAAGCAAGGCCTAACCTTGAATTCTTTGAGGTTTGCCCAGTTTCCTCACAGTAAAGGATTTAGAGGTGTCATGCAAGGCAGTGTTAAGTCAATGGGCCGTAACAGGATGTCTGTAGATTTTGTGTCATTTAATGATGCCAACCAATTTGTAAACAACCCTGTCTTAGTGGAAAACAAATATGTTGCGACCATCCCACGCTTCCATGTTACACGCATGGGAGTTGTTAAAGATATTCCCACAGACTGGACTCTTGAGGAGCTAGTTTTAGGTTTAGAGACCCCTCGTAACTGTGGGGAAGTTATTAGGGCTAGGAGGCTCAATTTTAATAATAGAAAAGAGGGTTCTGTTTCATGGTCTCCATCAACTACCGTAGTGCTGACTTTCTCTGGTCAAGTACTCCCAGAAAAAGTTTTCTGCTATAACGTGTCTCTCCCTGTTTCTATTTATCACCTTCCTACTATCCAATGCCGTAATTGTCTCCGTTTTGGCCATATTAGCTCCCAGTGTAGATCTAAGCCCCGCTGCTA
The DNA here is from genome assembly GCA_947361185.1 of Charanyca ferruginea. Classification (NCBI taxonomy): domain Eukaryota; kingdom Metazoa; phylum Arthropoda; class Insecta; order Lepidoptera; family Noctuidae; genus Charanyca; species Charanyca ferruginea. The sequence goes on along the minus strand of OX376056.1, from coordinate 17,560,709 downwards.
CCGATGTGCTCAACCACACCCTGGTGATAGCTGCAATGTTCCAGATTCACAAGCTACATGTCTGTTGTGTGATGGCAGTTACCATAAGGCTACTGACGACAGGTGCCCTGAACATACGAGACAGAAATCTATTAAAATGGTTATGTCTCAGGAAAATTTAAGTTATCGGGAGGCTTCTGCTACGTTTCCCCGCCCCAAAATGTTATACTCCAATGTGACTGCGGGTCCCTCCACTTTTAAACCATCTCAACATTCTCCTTCTGAACCCCATCTCTTCTCAGACCCTATTAATAGCCCTACCTCCTCTCCATATGCAACCCCTGTTAAATCTTCGTACACCAAGACCGTATATCGTGCCCCAAGACCCCGTCCAGACTTGGGATAAACTTATGATATCCAAGCTCATAGGTCAATGGATTACACTCCTAGCTCTTCTCAACCTAATGGCTGTGCTTTAAACTCCCCTTATGTTGAAACCACTCCCCTTCCCACCCCTAATGACAACTTAATAGAGCTCCTGGCCTGTTCACTCATTAATATGTTGTCTAAATTTAGTGACGCAATACCGGACAATGTCATAATACTAGTTCAACAGCTCCTACAATCCTGGACTCGCCAAAATGGAAAAGATCCTTCAGTGGAACTGTAGATCGATACGCAGAAAGAAACACGAACTAACCTACCTCATTAATCGTTTCACTCCCCTCGTCTTTGCCGTGTCGGAGACGTGGCTTGGACCTGGAACCTCCTTTAGGGTCCCTGGTTTTTCATGTCTTCGGGACGATAGAGAGGACGGTTGGGCCGACTGCGCCCTATTGGTTAGCAGATCTATCATCTTTTCAGAGATTCCTCTTCCCAGACATGATACTGGTCTACATGTTGTAGCAGTTAGAGCCTTAGGCATATCCTATGTGTCTGCCTACATCCCTCACCCAAATGCCAGTCTTTTATCTGAATTTAACTCTATCCTTTCTTCTATTCCAAGCCCTTTGATTGTACTTGGTGATTTCAATTGCCGTCACACCCTCTGGGGTTCTCACTGTAATGACCCCTGTTCCAGCTTTCTGTTAGACCTTTTAGATGACCGCAACCTTTGCATTCTTAATGATGGATCTGCTACCCGTAGGGTTTCGCCTACCCAAAACATTAGTGTTCCTGACCTTACTTTCTCTTCTCCTTCCTTAGTGTCGTCACTTTCCTGGTCGGTTCTCCCTAATTCCTATGGGAGTGATCATTTCCCTATACTGATTTCGTTTCCAAGCTCTCATCCTCGTCCTCCTCCTATTCATCCCTTACAAAAATATCTCCTTTCGCAAGCTGACTGGTCCCATTTCTCTTCCCAATTAGATTCGGAACTTAGAAACCTCTCCCCTATAAACTCCTCCAATTCCCTTATCATCTACAACGATTTTGTTGAATGTTTGTTAAGAGCGGCCGATTCCTCAATCCCCTTAAAAAACTCTGCCCGCCGCCTACTACCTTCCCCTCCTTGGTGGGATGCTGAGTGCTCTGATGGCGTTCGAAAACGTAAAGAAGCAGAAAATATTTTTGCCTCTAGCTTGGACATGCCTGATTATGTCAATTTCAAAAAGACTTCTGCAAGAGTTTGCAGGTTATTGGCAAAAAAGAAAAGGTCTGGCTGGCTCAACTTCTGTGAATCCCTTTCTCCTCGTTCTCCAGTTTCCCTTGTTTGGGAAAAAATTAAGTCCTACCGCAGAGCTTGTGCCAGTCAGTCTTATGAAGACACAACCAATGACCCTGGTCCTTGGTTAGAGGACTTTATTACAAAATTAGCCCCCCCTTTCGTTCCTAGTTTTGATTGCCTTCCAACTGTAGACCCCCCTTCTCCATCTTCCTCTGATAGATTTGATGACCTTTTTTCGTACTCAGAATTGACATGTGCCTTGGAACATCTCCGTGATTCTGCTCCGGGCGGCGATGGAATAACCTATTCCTTTATTTCTAAATCCTCTCCAAAATGTAAATTAATCTTCCTCGACCTAATCAATTCATTTTTCGTTTCTGGTCAAGTCCCAGAGTCCTGGAAATCCCAAATTATTATCCCCATTTTGAAACCTGGTAAAGACCCAAAAGATTCTGCTTCCTATCGTCCTATCGCTTTATCCTCTGTCTTGGCTAAAATCATGGAAAACCTCATCAAGAACCGACTTGAATGGTTATTAGAAACTAAAGGCATCCTAGCCAGGTCTCAATTCGATTTTCGAAGAGGCATGGGCACTTTAGATAGCCTCAGTATCTTCTTATCTGATGTCCGCATTGCTTTTTCTAATAATGAAAGCGTTCTTGGCGTTTTCCTAGACATAGCCTCAGCCTATGATAATGTCCAACTTCCAATACTCAGGCAAAAACTGCTACAGCTGAGTATCCCTGTGAGGATGGTCAACATCATCTGTAATCTTCTTATGTCCCGCTCTATTTCTGTCCGCCATTAAAACACCCTCTCACCATCCCGTCTTGTGTGGAAAGGTTTACCTCAGGGGTCGGTCTTAAGCCCTATCTTATATAATTTTTACACTTATGATTTGGAGTCTTCAGTCAGCTGTTTCTGTAAAATCTTACAATACGCCGATGACATTGCACTTTACTTCAGTTCAGCTTCTTTTTCAGATGCCTCAATTCGCCTAAACTCTGCCCTTCAATAGTTAAATCAGTGGCTTGTCGATCATGGCCTGAACCTATCTGTCCCCAAGTGTAACGCAGTTGTCTTTTCCCGTAAACGTAGTATTCCCCCTATAAACCTATCCGTTGAAAATGAACCCATTTTGATCAGTGATAAGGTTAAATTTCTTGGCCTCATTCTTGACTCCAAGTTATCTGTCTTTATCATTTGGATTACATTTCGAAGAAATGTGAAAAGGGTGTTAATGTACTTCGTGCTCTCTCTGGAGTTCGCTGGGGAGCCCATCCCACTTCCCAAAAAACTCTTTACAATGCCATAGTTCGTAGCCACTTTGACTATGGGAGCTTTCTTCTAGAACCATGCAATAAAATAGCTCTTGCTAAACTGGTGACAATTCAGTTCAAATGCTTGCGCATCATCACGGGTGCTATGAAATGCTCCCCTATTAATGCCCTTCAGGTAGAGTGTTTGGAGCCCCCCCCTTCATTTACGGAGACAATATCTCTGTGAGAGATTTTTTTATAAAGTCATTCAAAATAAATCACACCCCCTTCTTCCTCTCCTTCGTACTCTTTTTGAGTTAATCCCATCATCCCGATATTGGTCTCATAAAAATCCTCCTCTCCTTGTTAACAGCTTCACCAAATTTAATAATTTGCACGTTTCTTTAGCCCAAACAAGTTTGCATCCCTTATTTGAAGTAAATTTTAATTCTCTACTCTTTCAACCTAAAATTATATTCAACTTTGGTATATCTAAACATGACCCTGCTGCTAATGTTAAATTCAACAAGATTTTAGCAAAGGATTGGCATGACTAGCTTACTATATTCACCGACGCCTCGAAGCTGTCAGACGATAGCAATGTCGGATCTGCTGTGTGGATACCAAAGTTTAAAATAATACTCAATTTTCGTAGTCCTTCATTTGGCTCCATCTATACCGGGGAAACAATAGCTCTTTTGGAAGCGGTCTCCTATGTTGAGTCTCATGGTCTCAACAAATCTATTATTTTCTCCGATTCTCTCAGCTGCCTTCAAGACCTGGTTAAATCACCTTTCCGTTCTCGTCACAATTGTCCTCTTACCTTACAGATCAAACAAATTCTTTATTGATGCTACTGTTTGGGCATAGACATCGCTTTGGCCTGGATCCCTAGCCACTCTGGAATTATAGGTAACGAGAATGCCGATTCGATTGCCAAATCGGCTACTCGGAATGGGATGGAATCTCACACGTCCTGTTATGCTCGAGATTTGCGCTGTCTTGCCAAACCAGAGATGATGGAATGTTGGAACACACTGTGGCAAAAAACTCGGTTACAGAAGGGCAAATTTTATGGCTCCATCCAACCACTTATTCCTTCTAAAAGTTGGTTTAGCAAACTAAAATTTTCAAATAAACTGGCTACCTCTGTTATAATCCGCCTCCGACTTGGGTTTGTATGCACTCCAGTTTTTTTGGCAAAGATTCGTGTAAGAGACAGTTCTTTATGTGAATGCGGTCTAGAGGACTCTGGAGCACTTGTTTTTTTCCTGTCCTCGTTTATCTACTCCCCTCTATGACTTACTCCCTTCTGATTGTCCTCGCCCAATTAACATTCCTTTCCTTTTATCCTTAGCCCATACCCCCGCTGTTAAAATCCTTTATAAATTTATTAATATAAATAAAATCTACTTATAATTTATACATAGGTTATATACTTATTACTTTTTATAACTTATTATTATTATTTATTTATTTTTTCATTGTACCTAAGTAGTTGTATGATTGATGTTTTAATAATCTTATTATGTGTTTTATATGTTTTAACAAATGTTTTGTCCTTTTTAGCATGGCAAATAATGGATGACATCACCACAAAAACTGATCAATAGTCATTTCAGTTAGGTACCTGCTATTGAGCACCGGCCATTATCTCTATCTCATACCTTGACATTGGCAAAATCATCGAATGTTCGTCGATGGAGCCACAACCTCAAAAAATTGAATTGAATTGAATTGAGCCAATAAAAGACAGCAGAAGCTGCTAGGCCAGAGGTAAGAAATATAACTTTTATTTTATTGATAATTCTATCTTAGACATCCTAACAAATATTTTATTTCACGGACAACCTGAATGCATCAATCATAATTATCTATACCTGCAGTGTTTAGACCTAATAATATAATTATTATATCTTCTACTGTGCCCGTCTACTAAAAGTGTCATTTATCTTTTTTTATTTGTTTAGAAAATCAAACTGATGCGGAAGTGTTGCAATTTTTAGGCCAACGTCGGTAGCGAGCTGAACCAACTAGGCTGCAGCAAGAGCAGTGGCAACATGTAAGTTATTTATTATTTATGTCAGATAAAATGTTAAACTGGATTGGTTATGTACTTGCATAATTTTGATGTATGTTAGAAGCTAATTTAATTTCAACAGATTTACAGTCTGGATGTGTGCGTTACCCCAGCAAAATAATGTCGAAAATAGTAATTTAAGGCTAGGTGGGCGCGCATTTAACATTTTTTAAAACCATCTGAGACAAAGAATATAGTGTTTTAAATTAAAAAAAATATATATGTATAAGATAAGGATATTGCCAATTCAAAATCGCATTCAGTTGCAAGACCTGATGAACTTCACTCGATAGAAAAAAATCGCAAAGTTACCCCTTTTTAGTACGTTTTATTCCATATTATGACTATATTACTGACATTTTACATTTTATTTTTGTACTAAATTAAAGAAACTAATTAGTTATAGACAAATTGGCAGGGTTTGACTTGATAAAATGATTTTCTTAATTACTATGTTTAAATATGAATTAAAAGCGACCGCGGCGTCTCAAACAGGCCCGATTAGTCGCGCGCTGGCGCTTACGGACGACGGACCTGTGTCAATTTTTTCCGCGACGATTTCGCACACCATACCATCTGTTTTTGACGAATTAGTTATAATTGTTGCAAGATAAAATGGGCAATAAACAACGCAAGCGAAAAAAGTCGTGCAAAACACTAAAAGCAACAAATAAAAAGAATGCACTCCAAAGATATGTGAAGAAGTAAGTACCTACCTAAATGTTTTTTTTTTATATTGTAATGTAATTTGGACTTCAAATTACATTTTATATTCCAGTCCAGTTTTTCAGTCTCTGATTGGTAATTTTTAAAGATATATGTCTAAAACTTACGATCATCGTACCATAGTATAAGAATATCAGTAGGTACCGAAGATAGCTACGATTTTTGATAATTTATATTTTGTCTTTTGGTTCATTCTATGCCTCTGCCTGGCGAGTGGCGAGCCACTATATAAAATGTCAGTACTACTGGAGAACGGTAAGATTTTTGATAAATCATAATATTTTGTCTATATCGATATCTCAGCCTGGCAATTGCAAACGAAAAGTAAATACTAATACTATAACTACTTATCAATTTCATCTGTGAAATAGGTAGGTAGGTACTTTATTTACTTTTTGTTATAGGTCAGTGGGGCCTCAAGAAACTAACATGGACACTGCCACAGCAACAAATCTGGGCCTCAAATCTGCTATTACAATAGTGTCAGAATGGTCTATCATTGATTTTCATAATGACGCCATTATATTAGTAGATTACCAAACTTGTCAAAATCAACAATTATGAAATCAATGATAGACCATTCTGACACTATTGTAATAGCAGACTTGAGGCCCTGATAACTGAGGATTCGAACGAAAATAGGTACGTAATACCATAGATCAAGATAGGTATTTAGTTAGTGTTTTTTAAAGGGGTTTTTTTTATTACTTATTTATTCACGACACGGTTGGCGCAGTGGCTGAGCGATCGACTGCTGCGCAGCGTGATGCGGGTTCGATTCCCGCCCAGGGTAAATATTTGTGTGATGAGCACTTGTGTTTGCTTTGTGTCTGGGTGTTGTTTATCTATTTATGTATGTATTCAAAATGTATTTGTGTGTGTATATCAGCTGTCTGACACCCATAGTACAGGGTCTCTCTAGTTAGGGGTCGTGGCCGTGTATAAAATGGCTCCAAATATTAAAAAAAACTTATGTCATAAATGGATTGTAGAATTAGCTTTTTTTTTTGTAAAACGCTAATTGAACTTTACATATACAGGGTGATCGGTAATTGGGTGCAGGCCTTGAAATAGGTGATAGTAAAGCTGAAGAAGAGTTCTTAAATAATTTAAAAATGCGGAAAAACCTAATCACCGCATCAAATTTTAGGTAAATTTGTAAAAGGAAAGTTAGTGTAACATGGAATAGAGCACGAAAGGCAAGTACTTCAACAACTTGAAAAGTACGAAAATATAAATATTATGCCTTGCGGTTTGTTCATTGATAGTACTTATCCATTTATTGGAGCCACTCCTGACGGATTAGTAGGCGATGATATGCTAGTAGAAATGAAGTGCCCTTTAACTGCAGTAAAAAAAGGACTAACAAATGCAATACAGCAAAATAAGATACAAATGTTAAAATACGACATAAATACTTGCACCAGCTCAATAAATAAGAAATCGAACTGGTCTTATCAAATACAGGGGCAGCTTCACGTCACTGAAAGACGATTCTGTCTGCTCGGCAGCTGGGCTGGAGAAAATGAACCTTTGCTCACAGAACGCATCGAAAGGGACGATAATTTCTGGAAGACGCAAATGGAGTCAAAACTGGTAAAATTTTACATTAAAAGTTTAATACCAGATATCGTGGACAGTAGACACGCACGTGGAATGCCAATAAGAACGTTATCCTTACAAGATGACAAGGAAAATTTTAATTATGTTGAGTCTCCAGTCATGCCATCACCTGAGCAACAAATGGGAAATGTTAATTCTGTACAGTCCATAGCCTTATCACCTTCTGAGCCACAATCAGAATTGCAACCGGGTACAAGCTCAAAAGAAATACATTTTGAAGAATTTTGAGATCAATATATTATTTAAAATTAAATTTATGTTGTTTTAACTACCTACCTACTGCCTACCTACTGCCTACCTACTGCCTACCTACTGCCTACCTACTGCCTACCCACAGCCTACCTACTGCCTACCTACTGCCTACCTACTGCTACCTACTACCTGCCTACTACCTAGTAAGTCGAAAGTGTGTGTGTGTGTGTGATGTACTGACGTTACTCGTCTTCACGCACACAACCACAGCGTGTTTTTATACTTGGATACAACAAATAAAGCGCATATCGCTTCGTGAGATAAAAACAATTTACGAAACAAAAAGGTCAAATAATTAATAAATTATGAGTTAGAGCATTTAATTAGCATTTACAATATCTATTCAAATTAATTTATTACATAGAATTGTAAGGTTTTCACGATTACTACGTATTAGTAAACAAGCTATTAAAGGATCAAACAATTTAATAAAATAAGTTGACCTACTGCCTACACGATACACGCATTCCTATACTGTGACACTGCGCTCGGTTTTGGGTTCATGTAAGTTCACGCCGGCGACGTGAGCGCACGGCTCGCTTTGCGTAAATAATAGTAGCGTTAAATGCCTACTTCGCTCGGCCTACCTGGCCTTAAATGTTACAGGCAATTAGTTGTCCAGCTTCTGTAATTGTTGCGCACATTTTTTAATTTGTTGCACATATAGATTTTGAGTTATTCCACAAAAACATTTCCTGCTGGGGTAACGTTACCGCAGCCAGACATTTTCTTTTTTAATGGGAATATTGAAATAAATATTAGCCATATAATTAGTACTCTAGACGAGGTAAATGTTGCAACTTATTTTGTATTTGTTCTTCCTTCGACTGCGATGTTATTCAAGATTTTGCTGGAGTAACGTTTGTGGTTTTGCTGGATCTCTGAAACGGATAAGCAGATTCTTATCATCTTTTTTACATGATTTCTTAAGAATTAGTTTGAATTAGTTGGGTAATAAAAAAACAAAATTAATGCACCATTCAAAGGTTATTTAATTAAATATAAAAACACTTCAATAGGTCCTAACACTTTGAATAAGAGCTCGAAAGACTTACTTTAAACGTTGTTTTGTAGTTTGTATCTGTCTTCAAATGTATGTGAAGTTTCATTAGTATCCTGGTAGTAATAAACAAATTATGATGAAATTCAGTTCTCCACTTTGACGGTCATAATGCGCGCTTAGTTATTTGGCCTCCGATAACCCTGTATGTGAATATATAAACTAAATGATATATCAATAATTAGTTACTTTGTTCAGTTATATTTCTGTAAAAGTTCAGCGCAGTACATACAATAATTAACGAGATAATTAAATAAAAGCCATTAGGAAGCGCAACACCGTGATAACCCGACCATATTAAGGTGGTTACAAAAAAGCGACCGCGCAGTACATTATGCTACCTTCTTAAATATGTAGGATAGGTTTACAAGTTTAGTACGGATGTGTACACAAGTGTTTTGAATTTGTGTTATTAAATTTTATTTACAGGTAAAATAATCATTTCAATAAAACTTTCAAAATATTGATAAAACTTTAAAACAATGACAGGTAGCAATACTGTTCTTATGGCATTTTCCATTACTTTTTAAATTTTACTTTACACTTTGTCTTTAGTAATACAAATCTTCACTTTTAAAATATAAATTAAGATTTAAAACCATCGCAGAAAATAACAGATATAGAATAAATGTTTTAATTTCACATTATGCCTACTAATACTTACATATATCGTTTAAAAATCACAAAGTGATGGTAATATAATATAACATCACAATGTAAGTAGTAAAGTGCTTACAGTAAGCCCCACTGTTTTATAGTCTAATTTCAAATATCAGAATAGTGGATAGTTGTATTCTAAAAATGACTTAAATTATTTAAAAATCACATCGAATATTGAACAGTGTACGCGTCTGTACCGAACTTGTAAGGTGTATTATACTAAACATTTTAGAAGGTAGCATAATGTACTGCGCGGTCGCTTTTTTGTAACCACCTTAATATAGTCGGGTTATCACGGTGTTGCGCTTCCTAATGGCTTTTATTTTATTATCTCGTTAATTATTATATGTACTACGCTGAAATTTTACAGGAATATAACTGAACTAAGTAACTAATTATTGACATATCATTTAGTTTATATATTCACATACAGGGTTATCGGAGGCAAAATAACTAAGCGCGCATTATGACCGTCAAAGTGGAGAACTGAATTTCATCATAATTTGTTTATTACTAACAGGATACTAATGAAACTTCACATACATTTGAAGACAGATACAAGCTACAAAACAACGTTTAAAGTAAGTCTTTCGAGCTCTTATTCATAGTGTTAGGACCTATTGAAATGTTTTAATATTTAATTAATTATCCTTTGAATGGTGCATTAATTTTGTTTTTTTTTATTACCCAACTAATTCAAACTAATTCTTAAGAAGTCATGTAAAAAAGATGATAAGAATCTGCTTATCCGTTTCAGAGATCCAGCAAAACCACAAACGTTACTCCAGCAAAATCTTGGATAACATCGCAGTCGAAGGAAGAACAAATACAAAATAAGTTGCAACTTTACCTCGTCTAGATTACTAATTATATGGCTAATATTTATTTCAATATTCCCATTATAAAAGAAAATGTCTGGCTGCGGTAACGTTACCCCAGCAGGAAATGTTTTTGTGGAATAACTCAAAACCTATATTTATTTATTTATTTATTTATACTTCATGCACAAACGTACAAAGGCGGACTTAATGCCTTAGGCATTCTCTACCAGTCAACCAAGGGTGGTGAAGAGATAACAAGGCAGACAAAAAGTAATATTTAAAAAGTGAAAAAAGATATATTAATATATATATAAAAACTACACATATATAATAATATTATGGAATATATATACCCCGAAATACACAATACATACTCATAATATATATATATATATATATATATATATATATATAATATTAATAAAAGAAAAGAGGTTTATGAGACGACTCTGCTCATTTGTGCTGAAAATAAATTCGCAATTTCCGCTTAAATGCATACAGACCTGGTGGCCGTCCTGATATCGAGAGGAAGCGCATTCCAGAGAAGAATGACCTGGATATGAAAAGAAGAATGAACAAAGTCAGAAGTATGAGAAGGGCAAAAACAAACAACAAATTTAAAAATGTGCGCAACAATTACAGAAGCTCGACAACTAATTGCCTGTAACATTTAAATTACTATTTTCGACATTATTTTGCTGGGGTAACGCACACAGTCTGGATGGCAAAAGTGAAAACGAAGGCAAGAAAATTGAGACTCCATCAGGGCCATAGGGAAAGGTCTCAATGATACTAAGAAATAAATTCTTGATGTCAGTGGGTCTGCCAGTTTGGAAATGGTAAGTTATATTATTATATTTTAATCTCTGAATTTTTATAAATATATTACATACCAAGACTGGTTTCCATTACTTTCAAGTACTGATAAATGAGACAATTAATTATCTATTGTTATTGGAGAGCGGGAGCTTGCGTGAGACTCAGGGAATTAACCTTTTTTTTTTTATTTCAAGGTATACCTGTCTTGTCTCCACTGCCCACCATGCCTAGCCGAAATTCATCTTCTCTACAGCCTATACTTGAAGAGCAGTTTGTGGAAACTGACAGTGGGACTACGGCAACACCACTGTAGCAGTCAAGTGGGCGATTTACCCGCCGCAGAAGACTGCCGAGGACTCCCCGCACTCCAGTGCACCACAATTTGGTACTAGCACTTATGAGAATAGCCAGTCACTCCGGGAGAGCATTGTCCAGAGCATTTAGGCTACAGCCATTCGCTCTTCTGGTATTCCATAATTAACAACAACATTGGACGACCCAAAACGAAGATAATGGGAATAAAACCTGATTGATTTCTTCTCCATTACTTCGTCTTGGAGCTTACAAGTCCATCAAACCCGCTATTCTCATTAACTGCTTGTTTCAAAGCCTCTTCTCAGCTCACTATTGACATTGACGCTAAACCAATATTTCTATTTAGTTTTAATTTGTTTTGTTAATAAAATTGCTTATTATTTTGTCCATTGTTATATTTTGTTATTTACATATTTTGTTTAGGGTTAAGGATTAAATGACAAGAAAATTAAATTTTCAAAAGTAAATAAGTAAAATGTTTAATTTAATTTAAATGATTCACAAGCGATTGTAGAGTTTCCCTTTCTTTGGACAGGAAATCGGTGCTTGTAGCCTCTACAAACACATTCTGCTCTTTGTCCTCGGAGACATCGATATCTTCTTCACCTGCAAAAGAACTATTATTAAGATTTCTTACTTAGCTAACTTCAATTACATAATAATAATAATATTTATAAGCAACCTTGGCCCAATGTTCCCATAAACATATTGTAAAGGGTGCAACATGCCAGGATAATTTTAGCTGCCTTTTCTGGTAATGCAGGCATCTAAATTTGTTCTTTAACCTTTCGTATGCCGTAATTACAGACACAATTAAAAACCTATTATGTCTCGCGTAGATCTACGTTCCGGCATACGAGGTTAAACGCCCATTACACATTTCCACTACATTTCTTGCCCATGTGTGGCACTCTTATGAAATCTCTGCTTCGGTTTTTGGCTCCATAATGGGAGTCATGAGCCATGGCTGTAATGGGTATCCCTTATTTCCTACAATAAATACAATTTTATAATAAATCCTACTTGGCTAATGTAACTAGGCATAAAAGTTTACTAGTGATCTACCCAGAAGCGACTGAGATCTTGAGAGCACAAACTCATTTCTCAGGGCTTAGAATATTTGAATGTCCTCCAATTTGCAGCATCATGGGTTGACCCGGGAAAATTGGGGTTTAATCCAATGATTATGCTTTATTTATGATCTTCTTTTCAGTTTTCAGAAAGTCAACAGAGTAGCCAGGGTTTAAATAAAAGGTCATTCAGAAACCTTTTAAAACTAAGAAATATTAACTGTACTTACTCTGTCTTGGCCCCTTCTTTTCTTTATGGGTCTTAGGAAAAGGAAATCTCAAATGTAGGGGGGAAAATGTTTTAAAAATATCTTCTGCTGTTAGAGAAAGGTACCTGTCAACTGATGGTTGGCTGAGCCCGAGTATGTTGTCTTGTCCAACAGGTGTTTGGTAAAATGCAAAACAGTTCTAACCTTTAAATGTTTGAGGAGAAATCCTTCATTCAATTATCCACCAAATAAAATGCTCCTATCTAGGGAGCTTAAAACTGTTTTTAAATGTTTCTTCTGCCATTTCATCTGGGTTGGAATGGTCTCGTAATTTTCAGTATATATTACAAAGTACTCTGTGCTCGTAATCTTCCCAGATGAACTCTCTTGATAGTTCCTTAAAATAAAAAAATAGTTATTTCACAGAATTTGTACTTAAGCGAACTTGGTCAGTGGGTCGCCTTAGGGGCGATTAATTCTATTTATTCACTTCTGACCCAAATCATAATAAAAAAACCCTTCATTTTTTCTCGAATGCGTTTCGTATAATTTTATTATGTATTTACCTTTCTGCCGAATCGACAACAGCTGCAATCACATACTCTTCCATAAATTATGCTTTTCCAAACTCTCAAGACGAGAAATAAGCATAATAAAATTTTAGTTGATGACAACTATTTTTAATCCACACCTTTTTAATCGCGACTAAAAATAGTTTTAATTTGGTTTGACAATCCTAATTTTAGGTGAAAACGTCAAACTCAGAATAGCTAAATTACCATTTTCTCTAAATTGAATAACTAAACCACGTTAGTGCTGTCAAACTATATTATAGTTTAGATGTGTCACTTTAGTCAATTTCAGAATAGGAAACGTCGTTTGACAGGAATAAACTAAATTTTAGTGATTTTTAGTCTAGTTTAGAGAATTTTGTGACAAGAGAATCGGCACCAATACCTATTTACCTTACCTATCTATCTAAACCAGTAAAAGTGTTTAAGTGTAATCAGTGCTCAATAAACTTTGTGGTAAAAACAGTCAGCGTTTCATTCAAGCTCTAACATTAATGGTCCTTCGATTGCCTACGCCCAAAATATCGCCATATTTTGCCGGCACTTCACATGGCGTATTTGTCCAAATATTTGCCTTATTTGGATAATGCAAAATGGACTTTATTTCAATAACTGTGGGGTACATTTTATATTATCCCAATATGGCGAATATTTGTACAAATATGCCATGTGAAGTGCTAGCATTTCAAGACGCCATTGTTCCACACGGTTCGTACTTCGGGTCAATTCGTGTGACATCGTGCAAACTGCAAGTTCGTGTGGCGGCCGTGGCGGGGTGGAAGAAATCCAGCGCAAACAATATAAGCGCAAGTGCTGTTTTATCGACGCGACGGAAGACGTTTTACGCCATCTACTGGAAGACAAAGGCATTTCACGGCGAACACGCCAATCACAGCTCGATATTGGTACTACATTACCGACCGACTTCAAGGGCATACATGCCAACCAATACTAGCACACCCAATAGTGCCAACCCGTATATATATTGTAGTCTTTGGTGCCAACTTCGCTCGTACTGCGAGTAGCGACGCCTACCGCCGCTTCGTGTTCACTCTTCGCTCGAAAAAATATCGATATCGAACTCCGCCATTACTACAGATTTTCGGATTCGATCGTGACCAAAAGTAATAACTACGTCTACAATTAGTGATACCACTGGAAATTACAATCAACTTTCTAGTTCTAAACACGTACACGTGTATCTACTCAACAGCTACAGCTTAACAATACCAATTACATGAATTCCTAAATGGAGATCGACGCTCTAAAAATTCAAAGAAGTTCCATCAAAGGGAAACTAAAATAAATAAAAAATAAAAAAATAAAAATCGTTTATTTGGAACCGAAACAAATACAATATTAAACATATGTAAACGATGGCAGCTGCAAAAGTTAAAAACTGTGGCGCAGCTGCCAACGCCCGTCTCCTAGCCAGAGGATACGTGTTCCAGATTAATTAAATGGTAAAAATATCTTTCTTTGTGAGATGTTAAATATTACTTAAGACTAAGATTAAAATAAAATACAAGTTTGTTAACGTAGGGTATGTGCCGTATATGTGTGTGTGAATGTGTATGAGTGTGTGTGTGAATGTGTGTGTGTGTGTACATGGTGCTGAGTAGTTTTGCTTGTGTATTGAGAAATTGATAGTTATTTTTTGTTCTGTAAAGTTAAACTTTCATGAGAGTCTCTGTTGAGTCGTAGGTTTGTGATTTCAAAAAAGAGCCAAGTTTTTTCTTACATTGACTAATGATATTGGGATAAATATTTATATTTTTGTTAATTCTGTTGTAGAGTTTAGAACTTAGGTATGCAAAATGGTGACGTGCTAGAGCTGTCCTGCGAGGTTCGGTATTGCATACGCGATCAGAACGACGTCTACTGTTACACTTGTCTGGTTCATAATTTAGATAGGAATGCGTACGTATTATTGTTTTAAAAATAAACAACTGTCTCACAGTTAGGACCTGGCAAAGAGAGTAGAGTGACGTTGTGGGATAACGGAACGGTTTTTTTTGCGAGGACCTTCAAGACTGCCCTCTGCGCTCTTTCGATCCGCAACATCGCTGACTTATGCGCCTCTCCCCATACTGTAATGCAGTATCCCATTACTGACTGAGCAAGAGCAAAGTAAATGGAAATTAGGGTATTAAAGTCCGCTGCTCCTCTGAGTTTCTTGAAGACATATAAGAGTTTTCTTAGGCGACCCACTATAGAACTGATTTGTTGGTGCCATTTAAGGTGACAGTCAACTATAACACCAAGATATTTAATTGAGTGGGTGGCTTCAAGTAGAGGGCAGTCACAGACAGTGTCTGAAGTTTGGTTCAAACATGAATGCGCGAGAAGGGCGATTGGAGTTAGGGGTTGCCCAGACTTATTTATGGAGAAAGTAATATACTTGGTTTTACTAATATTTAGAGTCAGGAGATTTGTACTCAACCATTTCACACGCGACTGTCTATGAACCAAATTTTTGTCGAGAAGTAAATTGTCTTGTGACAGCAATCAACAACGATTTAGCTGTTGTATCAATGTACAGACCTCCTGCCTTCAAAAACCTAGACCCCTTTTTAGAGTCCTTAGATAAAATTTTGTCCAGTATTAACCATTTTAAGAACATAGTTTTAATGGGTGATTTGAATATTAATATTAAACTTGAGCAACTTAATCCTAAACATACAGAATATTTAAATCTGCTTGCGTCCCACGGCCTTCTTGCCACGCACACCCTGCCGACTAGAGAATCAAATTGTCTTGATCACTGTTTCGTTAAAACAAAATTAAAACCTATGACTATAGTTTGCAATTCATCCCTAACTGACCACGTAAGTGTTATGATGTCACTACCCTTGAAAATTAAAAATAGACTTAAGAAAAACCCCTTACATACAAAAACTGACTACGATGCTGCTATTAGAGACTTGGAACAGATTAACTGGGAAGAAAGGTTTCTTAATGATGACCCAAATGCAATGACGAACGTCTTCTTGAACACCATCAGAGACATCCTATCGAATCACACACACATCGTCAAGCAGCCTAGGCGACAAATTGTCATTAAGCCCTGGATTACTCCAGGTTTGTGTAGATGTATGAGGAATCGCGATCAACTTCACCAAAAACTAAGAAAGGACCCAGAAAACTCAACCCTTACTATAACTTACAAGCGCTACCGAAATACATGTAATAATCTACTAAAAAGCCTTAAAAATAAATATTTTAAATCTGAATTCGCTAAGTCTAGGTATAATATAAAAAAACAATGGGGATTGGTAAAAGAAATGTCTAATTTAAACAGTTGTCAAAAAATGCCAGCTGAGCTTCTTTCCACTAATTCAACCCCTCTAGACACGTTAAATGACATAAATAAGTACTTTGTCAATGTCGGTAGTAATCTGGCAAACTCCATCTTGTCCAGGACCCTCACAAATGAGGTAGATCTGAGTAGGCGGTGCAGACCAAAACCGAATAGCGGACCTCTAAACTCTTTTCTGCTTCTCCCAACAGACCAATTAGAAATTAGAGAAATAATAGCTAACTTAAAAACTAAGAATTCCTCGGGATGGGACGGTATCTCTACGTTTTTTATTAAGAGAGCAGTGAATTTCCTTATTACACCTCTAGCGCACATTTGTAATGCTTGCTTCTCGAAAGGAGTCTTTCCAGATGCGTTTAAAAAATCCGTCACTGTTCCTATATATAAAGCAGGAGACAAAACTTTAGTGTCAAATTATAGACCAATCTCTCTCCTACCTAGTTTTTCAAAAATTCTGGAAAAACTAATAAATAAGAGGCTAAAACACTACCTAGAAACTCATCAACTTCTCTCTAATAATCAATTTGGGTTCCGAGAAAAAATATCAACCGCTGACGCTCTTCACAAACTAACTTCATATGTAGTCGATAACTTGGATAGAGGACAGAAGTCTTTAGGTATATTCCTAGACCTAGCAAAGGCCTTCGACACCGTCTCTATACCCATCCTTCTGAACAAACTCGAGACCTTAGGAATTCGAGGAATACCTCTCCAACTTTTCCAAGATTACTTGACAAACCGGAAACAGGTTATAAAAATTGATAACAATGTAAGCCAGGAGGAAAATGTTACCTTCGGAGTACCTCAAGGCAGTGTAATGGGGCCTACACTGTTTTTAATATATATTAATGACCTCTGCAATTTGCTTTTAAAAAATGGTCAAATAATAACATTTGCAGATGACACAGTACTGTTATTCAGCTCGAACACTTGGAAAGATGTATCCAAAGCAGCAAATGAAGGTTTTGCTTTAGTAACCACATGGCTAGACAATCATTTATTGACACTTAATCTTGATAAAACTAAATTTATAACATTCACAATTAACGGCAGAACTCAACCTTCTCCTAGCTCTATTATTATACAATCTCACAATTGCAACAATCCAAGTACCTGTCATTGTAACCCAATCACCCGAACTAATTCTATAAGATATCTCGGTGTGATAGTAGACCAAAACCTGAACTGGAAAGAACACGTCATGAAAATAAGTAACCGCGCAAGAAAGTTAATTTATATTTTTAAAACTATTAGAAATGCATGTGACATTAAGCTGCTTTTAACAATCTACGTAGCACTATGTCAGTCGATTCTGATATACGGCTTGAATGTATGGGGAGGAACTTCAAAAACCACTATGTTGTTAGTCGAAAGAGCCCAACGCATGGTCCTTAAAGTTATTTCTCGCAAAAAGTACACATATCCGACACACCTACTTTACTCTGAACTGGGAGTCCTCACGGTACGAAAATTATTCATTAAACTAGAGATCATGACACAGCATAAAGTTAAACCGCACTTTGCAAGCAGGCGTCGATTAGATATAGTTTATAAGATACCCCAATATAGTACATCTTTTGCACACAAATTTCACAATTATCTCGGTCCTAGCCTTTACAACAAAGTAAGTAAAGATCTAACATTAAAGAATCTTGATAGACAAACATGCAAAAAAGCTATGGATAATTATTTGAAAACACTAGACTACAACAGCACTGAAAACCTACTAAGAAAATTGGTATAAACAAGGCACATAAATAATAAAGCACACATGACTGTACACATCCAGACACATACATAACACATATACTTACACTTATACACATAAATAATAAACCACATATACCTATACCCCTACCAAACACATAACAACACAGACAATCCAATCGTGTAACTTAATTATTATAACTTACTATATCACTTAATATACAGTATGTAAACAATCTGCTTAATTATGTAGCTTGTAACTAGAACCTTGTGCGAATTTGTTGTTCTGAGGTTGAGGAAGACTATCCGCTCGTGATACAGTTTATACTAGTACGAGGGGATAGGGCGAATCAGTTCAAAGACAACCATATAATTTCACAATCCAGCATTTTACATTTTCCAGCTGTTGACCTGTCTAATATTATTGTATAACTAACTTTAAACGATTTATATATATTTTTCTTTTTGTCTATTCTGTATTTACTATTAAGTTACTCTGTATGGTTGTCTCTCACATTCATGAATAAAGATTATTATTATTTCAGAACAGCACTCAAAGCCAGCTCAGCATTTATAGATGCCTCATTCCAACTGAGGCCGTGAATAATTAGAGCTGTGTCGTCGGCATAAGTTACAATTTTGCAGTTGGGGAGTGACAATCGGCACAGCTCATTCACGTATATAAGAAAGAGGCTAGGCCCAAGCACGCTACCCTGGGGGACACCGAAGTTAAGAAATTTCTTCGAACTAAGGTGATTTTCAATCTTTATGTGCTGACCGCGTCCTGTCAGGTAACTTCTAAAGATGTCCAGGGCAACACCACGTATACCAACGTCCTCAAGCTTTGAGAGCAGAATGGGGACAGAGACAGTGTCAAAAGCCTTAGAGAGGTCTAAAAATATTGCTAGTTTTGTTTTTATTTTCAACATTATCAATTATAGTATTCGTTAGTTCCAAAACGGCATCATCGGTGGCCTTGCCACTTCGGAAGCCAAATTGTTGGAACTGACTAGAATAGGGAACTATATCTCAAGTCTCGACGTGGTGGAAACCAATTACAACGTTCAAGAACTGATAGTGAGAAAAGCCGAAATTGGTCAAATTTTGGAACGCTATGAAGAGGTGCAACTTAAAATTGAAATTTTGGACAACGCCTCAGAACGCCAATCGATGCACGAACAAGAGCGGGAAACTTTCGAAGGAAAATACTTCACCTGTAAAGCAAAATTGGAAGAGCTAATCGGGGATTCAGCGGTTAAAGCATCTGCTAATTTGTCAATTGAGAACCACACCACGTTGTTGGACTCAACCGCCATAAAGAAAACCACATGTCAGACTTCCAAAATTGGAACTACCACGATTCGATGGCGACGTCAAGCAATGGCCCGCATTTAAAAACATATTTTATGCATCGGTGGACTACGCAGATATACCGCTGGTCAACAAGCTGCAGTATTTGAAGTCTGCGCTCACGGGGGAAGCTGCCGGTCTAATTGCATCACTGCTCATAACAGACGATAATTATCAAAAGGCTTTAGATATCCTGTCCAAAAGGTATGAAAACAAAACCCTAGTAGTTAACTATCATTTAAAATCTGCTTTAGTAAAGTTTAATGTAATTTCAAAATCTAACCTTAAAGATTTTCTCATAACTCTGCAACAAAGTCTAGATTCTTTAAAGGCTATCAATCTACCTACCTGTTGATACCTGGGATGTACTGTTAGTATTTTTAATTTGTGAAAAATTAGATAATTCTTTGCGTGCTGCATGGGAAATAAATAGGAAAGAGAATACTATTGCAACATTGTCTGAACTGCTTGACTTTTTGAATTTACGCAGAACTGCCTTTGAATTGTTGAATGATAAATCATCAAGTGATAAACAAAGTGTGAAAACAACGCCTGTAGGTTCAAATCAGCCTAATGTCTCATGCACATTGTGTCAAAACAAACATGCATTGCACAAATGTCCCAGTTATCTCGAATTGTCTACTTCTGATCGCATACAGCTTATTAAAACTAAATGCCTGTGTTTTAATTGTTTACAGCCATACCAAGCTAATCATAAGTGCTCCAAATATAAATGTTTAAGATGTCGTGGTAGACACCACACAAGTATACACATAGACAAACAACCTAACAACAATGAACAGGTTAGCTCTACCTTATCTATATTGTGTAATAACACTCAACCACTACAACCTACTATTACAAACTTACCTGCGCATACTGCTGCATCAACTCAACTCAACTGCTTACAGAGTTCTAATACCAACTCTACAAATAATAATGTTCCTTCAACTGTGTTAGTGTCTAACAATAATACAAATCAAATATTGCTTTCCACAGCTATTATAAGAATCCAAAATGCATCGGGAAGATGGATGCATGCGCGTGCTCTTCTGGATGCTGGGAGTGAAGTCAACATTGTTACCCACAGACTCGCTTCTATGCTTCAGCTTAAGTTAAATGAAAATGCTATTATTTTACAAGGTGTTGGAAACAACCAACAACAAACAAAAGTGAGTACAAAAGCCAATATTTCATCACGCTACAGCAACTATACAGCTACTCTTTCATTAATTATCATGGATAACATAACTGTGCCGCTACCGCATACTTACATACCTACACAAACATGGCCTATACCAGCTAAACAAGCACAAACACTTGCTGATCCTACATTCTACATCCCTAGTTCTATTGATTTGCTCATTGGTGCAGAACTATTCTATTCTATAATTCAAATTGGTCGCATGAAGTTAGGTCCTAATTTGCCTTACCTCATAGACACAACATTTGGTTGGGTTATTTCGGGTCCAGTGAATATGGATAAGCCTTCTTTGCATTGCACACAACCTGTCAGCATGTTAGTTGCATCTAATTCAACAGATCAGTTATTACAATCCTTCTGGGAACAGGAAGAAACTTCCTCCAAAAGCAAACTCCTCTCGCCTGAGGATGAATTTTGTGAACAACTCTTCGTATCTACTACTACTAGAAATGAGTCAGGCATCTACATTGTCAATTTACCAATTCAGTCAGAACAAGTAAAGGAATTAGGTAATTCATTCAATATAGCTAATTACGTTCGGCTGCCGTCGAGGGTGCAAAAGAAACCGATACAATTTACTTAAAATATTTAATTAATGTAATTTTTACAATTAAGTTGCTAAAAACTAAGATGCGTGACTAATGTTCGATGTGAGAAACAAGAGTGATTCACTGATACACTAAATTAATATTATTCACTGTTGTTACACAATTTTCGGTCTCACGATGCCGAATTGCTGAGGCAGCGAATCTCAAGGTGAAAAACGCACCGCGCTGTTAGTCATTGTCTCAGGAATTTAGGGTTCCGCAAGTAACGACATAACATCTCCCTCCGCGAGATCGGCAACTATTTGAAAACTCTAGTCGAAAATAGTGTCGATGGCGAAGCTGGATCAATCTCAGTGTTGCAGGCTTCCTTATCCTCAGACTTAATGTCGATTTCATCATAATGGTTTTTTTGTAGTTTGTTCAATCTACGATGACGAAGTATAATGGTGATAGTCAGAACACATGCACCGGATAGTAGAATGTATAGCGGTATAGTAGTGTGGTATATAGCTTCAGTGTTCGACTACTGTAGCGTTACAGGATCTTGTAGAGCGATTTCAGAGTTGGCTGAATGCAAACTGCCAAGGTCAATGCTATCTAGTTTTATAGTTTTCATTGGTACATCATACGAATTTTCCTTTATTATTGGCAAGGCCATAATTTTCAATATCTTTCCCTTAATTTGATCATGACGATTGCTCGCAGTGAATGCTGTAGTTCTTAACGTGCAGCCTTTAGGTATGATAGATAAGTAGCTCCCTTTCAGCATTGTATAGTTATCGTCGGAACAAGTAAAGCGAACTTTCGTAGGTTTCGGAAAGCTCACAATGAAGTGTTGGTCGTCTAGCTGCTCCATAGCTTCAGAAGACAGGATAACTGATGTAAATTGACAGAACTCATTTATTTTCTGATGTAATATAAGATGCTGGATACAATCGGATTGTCTGCCATGATGATGACTTAAATTATCCTCGCAAAGGTGACCGTGGCTATACTTCGGACATTCAGTCTCCATGTACAATAGATCTTTTTCGTGAACCGCTATGAAAGGACAATTTGGAATCAGGACCTTATTGTCGCGATTAGGAGCCAGGGATAATTTATATAGGATAAAGTTAGTAGGATAAAGAATTGGAAATTTCATAACTATCACTATTTCATTCCCATTGTAATAATAACGTAGTCTAATTATGTCACCAGATTCTATGAAACTAATATCTAGGAATTGATCCTTATTATATAACGTATCTAATCTATTCATCATTTCACATAGAATAGTTAAATATAGAATTATGAATACTTTTAGCCCTAATAAATGCTAATAAATTTTGCAATTTGTAGAGTTCTTTAGACAAATCATCTATGTTAAGTCCTAATATCATTAGTAATTGTGCCGAATGAGCATATTTAATGGTGTCTGTTTCATGTCTAACATTGCTGGCTAAAATAGAATTAACAATTTTCTCGATTTTAACTTGGTTCTCTACTATTTTATCTGTAACGTTTGAACTACGCGAAACCCACTGCTTATTTAAACTTAGGTATTTGGTGATTCATTTCAGCAACTTAATTATTTTCATTCTTTTATCAGATAAACGATCGTTACGGCTTTGCAGATGCACAAACGCCTGGAGCGTTAATCTCTTATATAAATCCCTTTTAGCGTCTATAGTAGTCTTTACGATGTCATGTAAGGAAACATACGTCATCATTATTGTACTAAAAAGATTCTGACAACGTTCATAGAACTCTTGCGGAGTGTTTGAGCCCTGTGTTAAAAGAGATAAATTGCTATAAAGAGCGGTCTCGTCCCTTTGGTCAGCAAAGTTACCTATTAATACTCTACGAATGCCATTCCAATGACTTGCTATACCATTCGAGTTTATTAAGCGAGCGGCGGAACCCACAATTTTATTTAAAATACCATTAATAAGTGCAGAGTTAATTAATTCAGAACCACCTTGAACATTATAATATTCTTTAACCAAATGGTCACAAAATTGAATAAACCTAGTCAGCACATTCGGGTTACCGTCAAACTCGGGTACCAATCGTAATGCTTTAAATACGGTATCTAAATCCAAAGACATTTTCTCAGAAAACGATTCTGAGTCCTCGTATAACGTATCTAAATTAATATTTCTTCTAGAGTCTATCACTAATTCTCTACTATCTCTAACTACCCTAGTATTCCTAGATTTTCGGGGAAAGAAAATTTTGGAAAGTTATATTAGTACGTTACAGGCTAGGAGTAAGCGGTCACTAGAAATAATCTAATGTACTTACATGAACATTATATCAGCCCCTTTGCGTAATCAATGTCTACAGCACGACGTGTAGATTCGGGATGCTCTGGAGCGACTGGATAGACGCACGGGCGGCTCAACGATTACGGAAATCTTCGTTATTTTACGCGAAACCGACCGCGAGCATCCTACCGACTGCGCCAATTACGTTCGGCTGCCGTCGAGGGTGCAAAAGAAACCGATACAATTTACTTAAAATATTTAATTAATGTAATTTTTACAATTAAGTTGCTAAAAACTAAGATGCGTGACTAATGTTCGATGTGAGAAACAAGAGTGATTCACTGATACACTAAATTAATATTATTCACTGTTGTTACACAATTTTCGGTCTCACGATGCCGAATTGCTGAGGCAGCGAATCTCAAGGTGAAAAACGCACCGCGCTGTTAGTCATTGTCTCAGGGTTCCGCAAGTAACGACATAACAAGCTTATAAATATTTACTTCAACTTGAATCTAAAATGCAAAATAATTTGGAATTTTATAATCAGTACAGGGCATTCATACAGGAATTTATTGACCTTGGTCATGCTCATTATATAGAACAGTTTTCAGCTACAGATGACAATTCATATTACATGCCACATTTTGCTATTTTACGACCTGATAGTGTTTCCACTAAGCTTCGCACTGTTTTTAATGCAAGTTCTAAAACTTCTTCTAGTATGTCATTGAATGACATATTATATGAAGGTCCCAATATATACAATGATCTATTTGAAATAATTCTTAGATTCAGACTCTATAAATATGCATTTTCATGTGATATAGTTAAAATGTTCCGAGGAATCTATATAAATCCTCAACAATCGTCATTGCAAAGAATCTTATGGAGAAATTCTAAGTCTGAACCACTAAAATGTATAGAATTAGACACAGTTACGTATGGTACTAAATGTGCACCTTATTTAGCATGTCGTGTAATGCTGGATTTGGCAGAAAAATACAAAAATACCTACAAATTAGCTGCTTCTTGTATTAAAAATAATTCATATATGGATGATTACTTGTGCGGTGAACAATCCAAAGACAAATATCTAAAGCTGTATTCAGAACTCATTGATTTATTAAATAAAGCAGGCTTTAAGTTACACAAATGGGCATCTAATCTTCCAGATCTTTGTGAAACTGAGTCTAATAAAATGCAAGATACTTCACTTAGTGATAGAAATGACAAGTCATACAATTTCACACCATCTACTTCAGTGAAAACACTTGGATTGAAATGGTTACCCACTGTGGATATACTACAAGTGTCTATCCCTAGTCCTAATAAATTACCTTATACAAAGAGGAATATTCTATCTCAAATTGCTCAAATCTTTGACCCTATAGGTATATTAGCCCCTACTACAATTTTACCTAAGCTTTTAATGCAAGAAATATGGAAACTGAATACTGATTGGGATTCTTTAGTCTCAGATGAATTACAAGAGACATGGCACAAGTTTATTATAGAATTAAAAAACTTAGATAACATTCAGATACCTAGATATTGTTTCTCTGACATATCTGATAATATTCAATTGATAGGTTTTTGTGATGCCTCCAGTAAAGCCTACGGTGCTTGTTTATACATTAGAGCTACTTACTCTAACAAAATGACTAGTTGTTATTTAGTAGCTGCCAAATCTAAAGTTGCTCCAATCAAAAAACAACAGTCAATTCCAAGACTAGAATTAAATGGTGCGCTTGTTTTAGCAAAACTTAGTAATCGATTCATTTCCTCTACTAAAGACATTATTACTATTGACCAAATCCATCTCTTTACAGATTCATCTATTGTACCTACTTAGTTGGATCAAAACTCCTTATAAAAATAAACGCCATACTTATATATCACATCGCCTTATGCAAATCTTTGATATATCCAAAGGTGATGATTGGTATTACATAAATACCAAACAAAATCCAGCTGACACCATCACACGTGGAGTCATGCCTGCGAGCTTACAATCTTGCACATTATGGTGGCAAGGTCCTTCTTGGTTGTCTGAAGACACTACTTTGTGGCCCACAACTTCTTTGGCTCAGCTTCAGGAGCTCACTCCGAGCCCTTCAGTAGTCCCTACTGCTAATAAAACCAGTCTGATCACTCATTGCCAAGACAGTCCTACAAATTATGATTTTTTCTATGATTATTTTTGTAAACATTCAAATTTTACGCGCTTAATTAGGTGTGTTGCCTATTTATTTAGATTCATACATAACCTAAAAAACGTAAACATACGAACTTCTTTCTTAACAGTCTCTGAATTGAAGTATGCTCATGATTTTATAATCAAAGCATGTCAGCATCATCATTACTATAAAGAAATTAGTGAATTACAATCTACTCAGTCAATCCACTCGGACATTCTGTCAAATACTCCTGAGTACTCAAAAGGCAAACAGAAATTGTATGTCTTAAAATCTAGTTCACTTAAAAAATTAAATCCCTTCTTATATGAGTCAAATCTTCTGAGAGTTGGAGGTCGCATTCGACATTCTGACATTCCATTCAATCAAGCACATCCCCTCATATTACCTCCTAAATGTCATATTAGTAATATTATAATAGAACACTATCACTTGACATTATTACATGCAGGTATAAAAACACATTATACAATATCAGACTGAAATACTGGCCTATTAATGGAAGAGGTGAAGTAAAAAAATGTATTCACTCTTGTGTTAGAGTGACATTAACACGTGCATTCAATAATGTAGGAATTGATTATAGTGGTGCTATAGCCGTTAGAAATTCTATGGGTAGAAATTGTAGATATACAAAGGGTTACATCTGTCTATTTGTATGTTTGTCTACTCGCGCTATACATCTTGAATTGGTTACAGATATGTCCTCTCAGTCATTCATTTGTGCTTTGAAACGTTTCATTTCTAGAAGAGGCATACCTACTTGTTTGTATACAGATAATGCTACTAATTTTAAGGGTTCTAAGTCTGATTTACACGACTTGTATAAAATGTTTAAAAACGAAACCTGTTACAGTAATATACTAAAATATGTATCTTCAAACTATATCGAATATAAGTTTACTGTACCATTAGCTAGCCACATGGGTGGTATATAATAATATGAAGCAGGTATAAAATCTGTAAAATCCTTACTTAAGAGACATTTGTTTAGTACTAAGTTAACATACGAATTTTTGTACACTGTATTATCACAAATTGAAGGTATACTTAATTCTAGACCACTCTATCCATTGACGAACTTACCTTATGATTTAACATGTTTAACTCCAGGTCACTTTATCATAGGTACAGCTTTAACTGACTTACCTGAGCCTAGTGTTTTAAATTTGAATGAGTCTAGAATTAACGTCTATCAGAAAATAATGCAAATTAAACAAAAGTTTTGGAAACAATTTTATTTTTACTACTTGTCAGAATTACAATCTAGAAATAAGTGGTCGCAAATACAGAAAAATGTAAGCATTGGAGATCTTGTAATAATTAAAGATGAAAATACTCTTCCCACTTGTTGGCCCCTAGGCAAAATAACTTCCACTAATGTTAATAAGACTGATAACTTAGTTAGATCAGCCGTGGTACGCACATCTAATGGAGAATATACCAGGCCTATTCATAAGCTAATTTTGTTACCTATATCTTCCTAATTTTAAACTTAAAATATTTTAACATGTATGTAACACTAAATAAAAATTATATACATATACCTATGTATACTTATCTTCTTAATCTGAAAACATTGTAAAGTTGAGCTTGAGCACAATTAATGTATGATTTTATAAACTTAGGTTCTACATATTTACTACATTTAAGCACTACTTACAACTAAACTATAACTATTGATTTACCTATATAATTTAATTAAGCAGCATCCTAAATAATTCAACTATGATTATAAATCTGTATTTCAATAAGCTACTAGTTAACTATGTACTTACTAACATAGCTTTACCTTTAAATAAGGTGCGAGAATGTTTAGTATTTTCAATACTAAATTGTCTATGGCAATCCCTACTAAATTATCTATGTAATCTGGCTTGATCTAGGCAATGTCCGCTTCCGTTTCGGTCTGTGTACCAGCGTCACGTCTCGCACAGTTTTCTTAACTAAATAATACCTAGTTACCTTACCTATCTATCTAAACCAGTAAAAGTGTTTAAGTGTAATCAGTGCTCAATAAACTTTGTGGTAAAAACAGTCAGCGTTTCATTCAAGCTCTAACAGAGGTCTTGACATGGATGTCAAGAGTGTGTGCAAATGTGTGCATGAATTGTGGGTAAATATGGACCTGAAAAAATATTATCACGTAAAAAGTGGAACCAGTAGTAAAATAGTCTTGAGGGATGTCGATTTTTTTGATAACCCACTTAAGTAAAATGTTTACGTCAAAATTATTTGAAAAAAAAATAACATTTACTTATTTCATAATGGAATAAGTATATTCGGGATGGATAGTTCGAACCGGCTTCGGAAAAAAAGTAGCTAGCCTGTTTTGATGGCTGGCGCAACGGCTAAACGATTGGGTGCTGCGCTGCGCGTCGCTACTTCGATTCCCGCACGGTTTCGGGTCTGGATGTTTGTTGTAAGTTTATATGTTTATAAGCGCACCGTTGTGAAAGGTTTTTTGTATACATCGTATTCACATGTCATTACATGATTCGTGTAATTATACAAAATATTCAACAACGAGAACAAACAATGAACAATTATTTTATTCGAAAAAATATGGAGTTCCCTGCTCATTCTTTTCCATACGAAACAACGTATTGAATTGGGCAACTAGAATCATTTTTTCTCATATGTCGTTCAAAAGTGCCTTCTAATTGAAATATAAAAACTTCACCCAAAGAAAACTTAATAATTAAATACTGTATAGAGCATATCTACTTAACTAAGCTGTTTGAAGTGATGATAAAGGGTGATAATGACGGTATTGTGTCGCAACGGGTGCTGTTGGGAGCGTGTGTCGCCGTCGCTACTGCCGGCAGCCAACTTTGCATGATTGATGCTCCGTGACACGCCGACCAGCCAGGGTTGACAGCTTGCATCTAAGTATTTTATATTTTGTTGGAACTTGTAGTTGTTGTAAATCTCTGGTGTACTAGTAGAAACTAGCTGGTAATATAGATAAATACGATAAGTAAGCCATAACAGTTGTACAAAAAAGCTAAAATTAAATTGTATCAAAAAATCCTCCGCATCGCCGTCTGGAGATGTGCCCAACACACTGGCGGTATTACCACGTTGGATGGCATTGTTTAGCCATTAGTCGAGGTGAAGGCCAGCCTTTGGGTCATAGGAAGTGACAACCAACCAATGAGCAAAAGGGCACTTGGACCCCACATATAATATTAATTAGCCATTTATAGCAATCTGCTTCCTGGAGATATTTTACATTATTTTTGCGATATTTACCCATCATTATCATCATCATTATAATCAGCTGGAAAACGCCCACTGTTGAACAAAGGCCGCTCCCACAGAACGCCAGTACGAGCGGCAAGTTGCCGCTCGCATCCATCGGTTACCCGCGACCTTGACGATATCGTCGGTCCATCTGGCCAATGTTGCGTCATTCATCTGGGACATTTACCCATTGCAAGACAATAAAAATAGCAATATTTACCTCCTGTTTGCTTGTCATATAAAAAAGCATCATTACAGTATATACACTGCTATATATACTGCTACTTATAAATACTTAAATAAAAAACTCGACCTATATCCAAAAAACAACAACAAACATGTCGGAAATATTCGTATCTTTGTAGCAGCAACCCTAAACGGGCGGCGTTCAACAAAGGCAGCAACGGCCTTTTAATAAATTATTCCGCGGAACCCACTGCAGCTTACAGAGCGGGTTTGAGCGAATTTAGCTCCGTAACCATTTATTACAGGACCCTTTCCAGATTCATCCGGCACAACTGATTTTTGACGAAAATACTGAAAAGCAAAGTCGAAGTCGATCGCTTTGACGTTTTTCGAGAGTTAATTAAACGAATTTGTTGATCGTACCATTCCAAAAGCTGATTGTTTCCGGTTTTTTTCGAGGTTATGAATTGGCGTTTTTCGAATTACGGTTTTCAGGTATCTGTGTGAGAATTTATTTATGGGGTGTTGGAATGATGAAAATTTTTTTCTCAGTCTTGTAAATTTGCGAAATATTTTTATAAGAAAAAAAGATTGTTCAGTCTTACGCTTTTATTCAACGATCAATTTTGATATCTGTATTGTATTGAGAATAAGTATTTAAACATTACATTTTTTACTCTGAAAATTTTATGAGCGTCTGTGCCTAAACAAGTGTGGGTGTATTTGCATAAGTACGATTACGAGCATGAACATGTAAACACTCACAAACGCGCGATTATAGCAATATAGCGATTTTCTCCTAAAGTATTTATTTATTTCATAACATGTTCACTATCTTTACAAGCAACTTCCCAATACGATAGTGCCGAGCTATTGTTACAGTTCTACATATTTTAGGAAATAAAAGGCTATGTAGAACTGTACGAATTGAATTTAATAGCTCTCACACGAAAGATTAAAATGTGATGAGTATCAAAAACAATTGTTAGTATAAAAATAAGGACTGACCTAAACGCACTGGGATTAGGCAGAGAGTTCCAGGAGGATTATGATCCACAGCCTGGCCGGCAACAGGATCGGCCGAAGAGAAGACTGGCGCGATCAGCTCGGGGACGGAGGTTCCCCAAGCGGTCAGTAGGAGGACCCGCCCTGGGAGCAACAGGCACGCGACAGCTCGACTTAACCCGCTTAACCGACTCTCGGTTGTAGACTGGTAGACTTGCAGTAAGTAGACTGGTAGACTTCAGCAGCGTAAGCGTATGGGTAATCAGCGTGTTACCCAAGCGACAGCGAGATCTAGACTGGCTCTTTGACAGGTTTTGTTTTCTGACCGCTCTTCCGAAATTCGTAAAAAATCCAATTATGAATCCTCTTTCTAGAACGGTCATCGGTTTTCCAAAGCGAGGTATTATAGTACCGGCCAGACTCAATAATTGCAGAATGCCAATTATTTTTATATATTATTAGTGCGAATAGGATCTAAAGGAACACGCGATAAATCAGCGGGTGTTCAGCCGTTTAATATATATCACAAACATACATGCTTACAAGATCAACAGCATAGAGGATTTACGTTAGTTAGCCGAAAACTTTTAGAAGTAATGTTGACGGTCGTCAAGTTTGACGACTGTCATTGACAAACATGTCAAAGCAAAACATTATTTATTTTCCAGGTTTGTAAATATTAATTTGATCCAATTATACAGGAATATAATGCAATGGATGCCGACAGGAACAGCATAAAAACGTAAGAACATAATACACATTCTATTCATAAGATTCCAAGAATCTACAAAAACAAATATTATAAAATGTAAACATAACGTGCGATGAATGATTTCATGCTTATAAAAAGTAAATATAGTTATCGGATTAAACCGAAATACTATACTATACAGTAGGTACAGTTGATTTAAAAAACAACAATCTAACAAACAATTTAAAAAAACTAACAAACAATTTTACATATAATCTGGGTATCTACAAGGCACGAGTGAACCGGTTCATCCTAAACAAGCGTGCTCCACCTTAGGCTGCATCATCACTTAAGATCAGATGAGTTGCGGCCAAACACAGGTTTATAAGAATATACAAAAAAAAACCTCTTTACAAATATACATACTTTACTACCATAGCCTTTGATTCATACTCACATACAATATGCTCCAACATTTCAAACTACATTTCATCGTACTGACCACATTCCTAATAAAAAAGAACTCCAATAGCCGACCGCCAATCTATTGGATGACGAGCATCCATCCATCCATCATGGCGACCTTCTCTATTCGTCGTATTTTTTTCCTAACAATTAAAATGATTGATTATTCATCGTCCACCGTTCATTGGGACTTCGACATAAGATTGATAAGTAATTTTAGAAAATGGATTTTCAGTTGACTGGTTTAAAAGTTTAATACTTATTGTCCGTGTTTTTTACTCGCCTGCGGAAAAACTACAAAAGAGGTTAATGTTAGTATTTTTACCCTTTTCTACCAACTGCAACAGACTCTTTGAAAACTGAGCTTCTTAGTTTTTAAACTTTATAATTGTCAATGTTTCCCACTTTATCTCAAGTTGGTGATATTATAGAAGAAATGCATTAATTGTTATTAACTATTTGAGGTTTATTGAGTTAATTATGTGGGTTGTATAATATTGTTCGACGGCACGGTTATCGGCTGAGCGATTAGCTGATGCGATGCGTATCTCAGGTTCGATTCCCGCACGTAACCATTTTTTGTATAGCCTACAGGTGGTTCTTTAAAATCTAATTGTTTGTGTATATAAGTCCATGTGTTTGTAAACGGACATTCACTCTTCACCATCACACCACTCCACATCTTCGTTCTAAAGATTCAAAATTGGAACGAAAACTAATTTTATTTTATACTCCTAAAGGGTACTTACTAATGAAGATATAATAATAATTAATTACGAAGTCTAAACTGACTAAGGGCCAATTCACCAAATTCTTTAATTAAGTTACAGTACGTTAAAATGCTTAAAGAGGCGTTTAAAATAACAGCTTATGGCGAAACTAGCCATTAAACTGTTTAAAAGTAAAGGGAATAACACAACATACGAGCCGGAACTAACCATCATTACGTCTAAGCGAGAAACAAGAACAATAATTTTCTACAGGGGGCTTTAAAATTCTTCTTGTAACCACCATTGCCGTATATCCTGGCCCCACGGGGGTAGTGTGGCAATTCTCAAGAAATATACTGAAAAGTGTCGCTTTAACTTCAAAGTTAAACGATTTGTATGTACTATGTGCAGTGAATAGAAGGGTGAGTAGGTAAGATGGACTACGAAGTGTCAGTCACAGAAGGACAATTGTTGTAATTCGGGGTTCTGGCGAAACGAACCAAATTTTTTATTAAACATTTTTTAACAAATGTTTTTTTTGTCGCTTTGGTATCGGCCCAATTTTCAGCAAAAGTGCGAATTCGTGCTAGTGTTTTGGGTTTTGGGATTACGTAGCTGATTGGGATGTCAAAAGACGCGTCAAGAAAAGGGCTACCGATCACAAAAAAAAAAGAAAAATCTCAAATACTTTTTTTATTACAATTTTTAAAAAAGCAGTCGTTTTTCAAAAAAATACGTCTCGGAAACGACATCAAATATTTAAAAAAAACTCCTAGAGATATGACCTTATTCAGTGACGCTAATGATATTCAGAAGTTGTACCTTTGTGACACGAAGAAATGAAATTCAGTTCTTTTGGCAGATTTGTTTTCAATGTAACCCTTAAGTAAATTGAAGGCATTTTTGAATAACAAATTCTTGACCTATTGCGTTTATGGGATATAGGATTTATTACGATTCAATTATGATTGTTCAGACACCACTATGTGCTGAACTACTACACTGCACTGTGACAGTTGAGGAACTACCAAATGAAACAACTTGTTCCATGTAAGAGTAATAAATACACTTTTTTATCAGCAATGTCAGTTACGGACAATCTGTGGGCGGGATGTTGAAGCAAGAAATGTAGTAAGCATAATCCTATCGTGGTTCATGCGCAAAAGCATTGATGGCGTTGTTGTAAAATCGATATCAAGTCGTGCGCTTGTTTTAGTTCACTTCCCACACCAGAGATGGAGTTGTGCTGTGACGTAGCTCCACTGAATCGCGGTGTTAAGATTTTCCGCACATTATAGACATGGCAGGATATTTCAAATTAAATTAATTACTCTTACATGGAACAAGTTGTTTCATTTGGTAGTTCCTCAACTGTCACAGTGCAGTGTAGTAGTTCAGCACATAGTGGTGTCTGAACATTGGTCCTGTCGAGTCGGACAGTAATCGGCATAGAAACCAGGGTGGATCGCCCTGAAGTGCCGCATAACAATCTCCACACAGTAGTGGGATTGGTGAACGAGCGAAGAGCTTCAGAGCGACGGAGTGGCGGAACTTCAGAGTGGTATAAAGGTGCAGCAGTGGGACAGTGACGCCGGCATTGAAGACACGGCGGCACAGCGACGCGACACGGTGGCAAGGTGACGCGGCATCTGCGACACGGCGGCTGCGGCGGCAAGGTGACGCAGCATCGGCGGCACAGCGACGCAGCATAGGCGGCACAGCGACGCAGCATAGGCGGCACAGCGACGTGGTATCGGCGAAACAGCCCCGCGGCACCGGTGCGGTTACGAAGTAGTTTATAGCGGTCAACGGTAGGGGGCGCACTAGTCCCTTCTCTCCAGGAGTGATTTGGATTACAGTGAATTTGGATTGCAGTGATAAAAAGCGAAAGAAAAGTGAGTACATTACGGCATTGTCAGTGATTACGTGTGTAAGTGTACGGCCAAAGAAGACAAACTGTAAGTAGACTGTCATTAACTTTGAACTGTGAATTTCATCTGAACTTTTTACATGTGTGTGTAGTTAGAACTGTAGTACACTAGATACTTTATTGTTCGGTCACTATTGACCTATATTTGAGTATTTTAAGTCTCTGTAGACATAAGATACTACTTATATGTTTTTCTTTGTGTAAGTTTATTTATCAATAATTCGCAAAGTTTATTGTTTTATTGACTCGTAATTCTCATTGCACTTCATTGTCGAATTCTAATCATTCGTTTTAAATTGTTGAGATAAAAAACTTGTTCAATGGAGTCTTTAATTAAAATACAAGTAGTAAACAAATCTATTATTGAAAAGGGTCGCATTAACTTCAAAAAGTCACCAAAAGAGCGATTAACTCAGGCATACCTATCAACTAGATTAGAAACATTAGAAGACCAATGGAAAGACTTTAGTCATACTCACAAAAGTATCGTAGGACAAGCAGCTGAGTCAGATTTAAAAAATAATACATATTTTACCAACGAGTTATACGATAAAACGGAAGAGGCATACATCACATACAAATCTGAGTTAAAAGAACACACATTAAAGGTTTGATTCCGAACTCGGCAACAAGCAGCAGTGCTGTTGCCGCAGTGCTGCCACTAAGGTGCTGCCCAACAGTGCTGCCTGCCGCGCTGATTCCCACCAAGGCTGCAGTGTCGCTCTGTTCACGGTGATGCGTTGTTGTGTATTCGTTAGTTTACTTTGAGTTGACAAGATGTCGATTGATGACCAACTTTTATTTTTACTTTTGGAAGAGGAAGAAGATGACGATGATTTATTGTTGCTTTATACCAATAGTAAAAGAAAAGCAACAGATTCGTTTTATAAAAGCAGACAATGGGAAGGATGTTACAAGACGCTGATTAAAAACCATTTGATAAGTGATGACGTAAAATTCAGAGAGTACTGTCGTTTAAATAAAAACAGTTCAGTTTTATTCATAGTTTAATTGCTGACGAAATTGAAGCAAAAGTTTCTCGCAAGGAAGTTATCAACGCTGAAGAAAAATTATTCTTAACATTAAGGTGAGTTAAGTTTATAAATTAAAAAAGTCTTGCAGACTATCATTGGTGTCTTGATTAGTTGTACGTAAATCTGTAGGTACTGGTGATGATACATGTCCTGGTGATTGAACATCCGTAATAGGAGAATATGGGCCCGTAATATGTTCAACAGGGCTTTGGCCAAGTACTGATAGATGATGCGTATCTGTAGGGCCTGGAGATACATTCGTTGAAGACCCGGACCCTTCTGATGAAGTTATGTAATACGAGGAACTCAACGTATCTGATCTCTCCGTTCCGGTCGCAATTCTTGCTGCCAAGATTTCATAATCTGATATAACAGAGCTAATATGCCTTTTCGCTTCAGCCTTTTGTAAAGGCGGTAAACTTCGTAAAACGTTACCAATATAATTGCAGAAAAGTTGTACGTCATCATCCTTGCGTTGGACAATCGTCTTAATCAAATCTTGCCTTTTTTCATTTCTTTCTTTCCAAATGTTTATTATATTATCGTCGCTTTGTTTAAAGCGTTTTACTTTTATTGGAGTCTCATTTAGAACCAGTGATGTTTCCGTTTCCTCGGTATGTTCATTTTGTGATTCTCTTTCTAGGTGATCTAAATCAATACTATCCTCATTATCAGTGACATTCGGAGGTGAGGCTATTATATTCGTACCCCCCGATCTGTGTTCGGGAATATTGTCTAGGAACGACAACTGTTGGTACCTTTTGTCTTTTGCGTTTTTTGCTGCGGCTGACCCAGTACCCGCCTTATTTTTTTTTTTATATCTTGTATAGGAATCGCGTATCATTTTCCATTTTTTCTTGCAGTCATCACCTAAAACCAAGAACTTGAGTGAGGTATGTTTTTCTGGATGAGTTTGGTGTATTCTACGAACTTAAATACATAACTACATCAAACTATACTAGTATTGTTTAGATATTTAAATAAAGGTAAACAATGATGTAACTTTTTAAGCAAAACACATTTCCTGCCTAAACTATTGTTGTACCTATTTAGATTGGTTTTAGCTGCATTTTATTTACTGAGTTTTTAAAATTAAAAAGAATAAAGAAACACATAGACATTAAAGTTTAGTTAAATACCTAAACAAAATGAGTAAAGGATTTCACCATGTCTCTCACTTTGTTAAATCATTATTATTATTATTTTATATATATCAAAATAGTATTATGATTTTTACAGGTTCATGGCTACCGGTGAAAGTTTCAGATCTTTATCATATTCATACCGTATATCTGAGAGCTATATATCACGTATCGTGAAACGTGTATTGAAAGTTTTAAGGCAAGAATTAGTACCTCTCCTAATGA
This sequence comes from Charanyca ferruginea, assembly GCA_947361185.1. Lineage (NCBI taxonomy): Eukaryota > Metazoa > Arthropoda > Insecta > Lepidoptera > Noctuidae > Charanyca > Charanyca ferruginea. The sequence goes on along the minus strand of OX376056.1, from coordinate 17,524,389 downwards.
AGCCTCTGGAGGAAAACGACTTTACAGTCGTTGAAACATGTTTTTGGCATAAATGGAATATACCGAATTGCGTTGGAGGAATAGATGGCAAACATGTGCGTATCAAAGCTCCAAAAAATAGTGAATCCCTCTTTTATAATTATAAAGACTACTTTTCAGTTGTCTTGTTAGCTATTGTGGATGCAAATTACAAATTTATAGCCGTTGATGTAGGAGCTTACGGCAAAGAATCTGACAATGGCATTTTTCAAAAGTCAAGAATGGGCAATGATATAGCAAACGAGAGATTTCATATTCCTTCACCTAAGAATTTGCCTGGAACAAATGTAACTCTACCCCACTTTTTAATTGGAGACGAGGCGTTTTCTCTTAGTAGCTTTATGATGAAGCCATACCCAAGAAGAACAGCGAGATTGTCTAGAGACAAAGAAATTTATAACTACAGATTATGTCGAGCTCGGAGAGTGACAGAAAATGCTTTTGGTCTTTTAAGTCAAGTTTTCAGAGTTTTCTATTCGCCTATCGGTATATCGACAGAGGTGGTTGACGACCTTATACTAACAGCTTGTTGTTTGCACAATTTACTTCGAGATGGTTACCTCGAAGCAAATAGCATTCCACATTATCAAACAAATAGTGACAATCTCCCTGACCAAAACATGATAGATTTAGTGGCTTCGGGTGGGTTTTCGAATAGCCATGGACTCGAAGTCAGAGACAAACTAAAAGATTTTTTCGTTACTGAGAACGGTTCAGTGTCATGGCAAGAAGCAGCAATTAGTCGAATATAGTATATTTCAAGCAAAATACATTTTTAACCGATCTCCACAAAAGCAGGAGCTTATCATTTGAACAGTATTTTTTTGTTTTTCTTTTTTCTGTGTTACGGTTATTCTTTTCTAAAAAGATATTCATAAACTTATTTTAGTAATTTAATAAAAAAAAATTAGAAAAAAAAATCTGTAACTAAGTAGTAGGTATGTAACCATGAAATGAAAATAAAGTTAATAAGAACATCAACTCACTTGTTTTATTGATTTTCTTCGATATATCCTTCCATATGTTTTCTTTTATTAAATTATTACGATAATTAGTATGACTGCTATCGTAAAGGGCTGGATATAAAGTCACATAGTTAATTAACTGTTCCTCTTCTGAATCAGAGAAATTCATCCTATTGTTGTCAATTTACGTCACATTCACGTAGGTACACTTGCTTGCTGCAGCGGCAGACGCGTCACTACTGGTCTGTCGCGGCGGTAGGGTGACACTGATGCGCAGCAGTGCTGCCGCTACATTGCTGCCGCGACATTGCTGCCTAGCTCGGAATGTAATCTCATATAAACTTATAGAAATTGTATGGGGACCAATAGTGTCGCGGCAGCACTGCTGCGTGCAGCGTGGTTCGGAAGCATACCTTTAGTTTGAAAAGTACATCTAGTAACCATGATACTGACACTGACACAAGTTCAAAAGCTATGACAAAATTTAATGTACGATTGCCCAAAATTACATTGCCTACCTTTTCGGGATCATACACTGAGTGGGCTTCGTTCCGGGATTTATTTTCATCACTTATTGATGGGAACAAATCTTTGGATGACGTTCAAAAACTTCATTATTTGAAGGGGCATTTAACAGGGGAGGCAGAGCAATTATTGCGCCATACCCCAGTTACTGCTTCAAATTATGAAGAGTGTTGGTCCATTCTGGTCAAAAGATACAACAACAAACGATATCTCGCTAATTGTATGTTAAAACGATTTGTTAGTCAACCAATTATCACAAAAGAATCTTCATGCAACATCAGATCACTTTTAGACAACACTGTAGACTTTTTACACGGGTTACAGAACCTAGGAATCGATGTGAAGTCTTGGGACACAATTGTAGTTTATTTAGTCTGTGAAAAATTAGATAGTGAATCTCGCAAATTATGGGAAACGAGAGTAAGTGCTTGTGATGAGTTACCTAAGTTTGAAGAATTTAAAACCTTTATGGAATCTAGATTTAGATCGCTAGAATACTTAGATTCAAAGTCGAGTAAAATTAACAAACAGCAAAACAGCGTAAGCTCATTTAATGTAACTACTCAATCATCATGCATCCTTTGCACTGGAGACCATAAACTATGTAATTGTAAACAGTTCTCAAAAAAGAATTGCGACGAACGTCGAGACTTTGTCCGAGTCAGTAAGCTATGTTTTAATTGTCTAGGAAAAAATCACTCTGTTTATAATTGCCGCCAAAAAACTAAATGCCAACTATGTCGAAGAAAACACCACTCATTGCTACACGTTAACACTACTGACAGTCAAGCTGAATCGTCAGCTAAGGGTGAAGTTGTGACTGCCGCGTTAGCCACAACTTCCAGTAAGAGTAACAACGCGGCGAGTGATGAACCCATTGTTGTTTTGGTCAACTAGATCACAGTCACGGATTGCTGGCCACAGCCCTGGTCCAAGTTGAATCCACCAGAATTGGTACTGCCGAAGTTTTAAGAGCTCTGTTAGACCAGGGCTCTCAGGTCTCGTTCATAACTGAGGCTGCAGTTCAGTTCCTTGGGTTGCGTAAAAAGTACACTCACACAAACGTGCAAAGATTAGGCGATGACGAGGGAAGTTCAGTGCCCTCTAGGTCAATGGTGACGTTTAAATTACAGTCTCGTCTAGATCCGAACTTTTGCTTGTATGTCGATGCTTATGTACAGTCAACAGCAAAAGTAGATGATCAAAATCAGAAATTCAATACTAATGAACGGAGTTCGGTCAGAACTGTATGGCGTCGAAGTGATTCAAAAGTATGTGTGTGACAATCACATACTTTTAATAAATAAACTAGTAATAAATGATATAAATTAGTGTTAGTAAATTAGTATTGAATTTCTGATTTTGATCATCTACTTTTGCTGTTGACTGTACTGAACAAGCTCACCAATCTTCTTCCTGAGAGGAAGATTGTACAGGTTACGCCGTCGATTGCTAATTTGAATCTGGCAGATCCATCATTCCACACGCCTGGGAAGATTGACCTCTTGTTAGGTACGCGTGTGGTCGGCGAAGTACTCTTAGAGGGTTTGGTCAAGGGTCCGCCTGGAACTCCAGTCGCACAGAAGACCAAACTTGGATGGATCTTGTCTGGTGAGACCCAATCGTCGGCAATCCCTAGGCCTGTAGTTATCATACAGTAGTACAGGCATCGGACGTCAATGACCTTTTACGAAAGTTTTGGGAATTAGAGTCGGAGCCTTCAGTTCAAAAAATGTTGACTGATGAAGAACTTAAGTGCGAAGAGTTCTACTCCAAGACTACCAAACGGGACGATACCGGACGGTATGTTGTGAAACTGCCATTTAAAACCGATCGTCCCAGTTGCACGTCCGTAGGTTCTTCAGAGGTCATTGCCCGTAAGCGTTTTGTCAGCCTAGAGAGAAGATTATCAAAGGAGCCGGAACTAAGAACACAGTATAGTGCTGTTATAAATGAGTATATTCAGCTGGGACACGCTGAAGTAGTCCCTCCAATGGAATTATGCAGTGATGCGTTTTACCTACCACATCACGCAGTGGTGCGTGATGACAAACTTACCACTAAGGTTAGGGTTGTCTTCGACGGTTCATGTTCAGGCCACAATGGTATATCATTAAACAAAGAGTTAATGGTTGGCCCAACCCTACAACCTGATTTACGTCAAATTATCATGCGATGGCGCCGCCATCCCATAAGTTTAGTGGCGGACATTGTCAAAATGTACCGTCAGGTCAAGGTGAATCAAGAAGATGCAGATTATCAGCGCATTCTGAGCGCGACAACCCAGAGGAAGAGTTACAACATTTACGGTTGTTACGCGTCACATTCGGCACATCCTCTGCTCCTTACCTGGCAGTTCGTTCGCTTTAACAGCTAGCTCACGACGAAGGAAGCAGGTATCCGTTGGTGACCAATCGAGTTCTTGAAGATTTCTATGTCGACGATTTTATATCAGGTTGCGAATCTGTTGCCGAAGGTGAACAAGTTCATCAACAAATGAACGAGTTATTAAGTCGCGGAGGCTTCCAGCTGCAGAAGTGGTCCAGTAGCAATGTTGAACTATACGATAAAATCAAAAATGGCCCATCAAATTAAAACTTAGAGATAAAATCAAATTAAATTATGAAAATTTTGGGTTTAACTTGGGATAGATTAACAGATACTTTTAAATACACAGTCAATCTTCCTCAGCTTGAAGCCCCCGTAACTAAACGCAAGGTAATCTCAGATATCGGCCGCTTATTCGATCCTTTAGGTTGGCTGGCACCAGTCATAATTACAGCCAAGATATTCATCCAGCGTCTATGGCTTGCAGGAATCGAATGGAACGACGAACTTCCAGACCACCTGTTAAAGGAATGGCTCAGTTATAGAAACAACTTGCACAATCTTAGGGAATTTGTATTACCAAGATGGATTCACACTAGTGAACGTGACGTTCTGTTAGAGTTACATGGCTTCTCTGACGCCTCAAATGTAGCTTATGCAGCGGTTGTTTACATTCGGAGTGTTAATGCCGATGGGCATGTTCATGTAAGCCTAGTTGCTGCAAAGACTAAGGTGGCCCCGGTCAAACAGGTATCCATACCTCGTTTGGAGTTATGTGGCGCTGTGCTACTGTCAAAACTTCTGCTTGAAGTTTCGAACACCTTAAGTATTTGTAAAGAAAACATACATGCCTGGACTGACTCCACAGTGGTGCTCGCCTGGTTGAGTAGCCACCCCAGCCGCTGGAAGACCTTTGTCGGGAACAGAGTTTCTGAAGTACTTACAGTCATCGAGAATAGTCAGTGGGCGCACGTTCAGTCCAAAAATAACCCCGCAGACTGCGCGTCGCGTGGCGTGGATCCCTCTGCTTGCACGGACTTAGAATTGTGGAAACAGGGACCAACATGGTTAAAAAATAAAGAGATTAATTATGTTAAAAGGGAAATCAAGGAAACTAAACTAGAGGAAAAAGGGGCAATAGTAGCATGCAATACAGTAGACCATGAAGGTGAGGAGGATTGTATAATGTCAAAATACTCATCTTTAAGAAGACTCACCAGAGTGATCGCTTATTGCAAAAGGGTTTTAAAATTTAAACATAAAAACCAATTTAATAAGTTTTTAACACAGTCTGAAGTTCAAGGGGTTTGCTTACCTGTGTCGAAACTATGTCAATGGAAATGTTTTGCATCAGAAATAGATACAATAAGGTCAAAGGGGGAATCACCAAAAAGGGGGGTACTTACGTCACTCACTCCTTACCTGGATCAGGAACAGCTTCTGAGGGTGGGTGGCAGGTTACACAAAGCCAATCTAGATGAAGACTCGAAGCATCCCTTGATTCTTCCTCGCAAGGCACACTTAACTCAACTTTTAATCGCTGACGCTCATGAGCGGACATTACATGGCGGGCCTCAATTAGTTTTAAACTATTTGAGATCCAAATATTGGATCATTAATGCAAGAAGCGTCGTAAGGCAATATGTACGTAAATGCGTTACTTGCATTCGGCACTCTGCTCGGGCTGTACCTCCATTAATGGGGTCATTACCCGCAGCTCGGGTTAATGCTAGCCGGCCTTTTCTAAAAAGCGGTGTGGACTATGCAGGTCCTATCAGCGTCCGGTCAGCCAAGGGCCGCGGTCACCACTCCACCAAGGGCTACATCTCCTTGTTCGTGTGTATGTCCACTCGGGCCATACACTTAGAGATCGTAAGCGACATGACTTCGCAAGCTTTTTTAGCGGCTTTTAAGCGTTTCACAGCGAGAAGAGGCCACTGTAGCGAAATGTGGAGTGACAACAGTACGACCTTTGTAGGAGCAGACAAGACATTGAGAGCACTGTTCACCCAAGAAAGATCTAGCGTAGCAACCGACATTGCCGAGTGGTTGGCAACTAATGGAACCTCTTGGCACTTCATCCCACCTCATTCTCCAAACTTTGGAGGACTTTGGGAGGCTGGGGTGAAGTCATGCAAACATCACCTCAAAAGGGTGATTGGCAATAGTACTCTGACCTTCGAAGAGATGACAACAGTTTTAGCCCAAATAGAAGCATGTCTAAATTCCAGGCCAATCTCTGCATTAAGCTGCCATCCAGAAGATCCATGTCCTCTCACTCCGGGTCATTTTCTGATAGGTGAGCCTTTACTTCATGCACCGGAGTCTAATTTCGAAGGCTCAAATATTAGTAATTTAAAGAGATGGCATTTAACCCAACGTATGGTCCAGGATTTTTGGCGCAAGTGGTCTCGTGAGTATCTTGTTCAGTTTCACCGGAGAAACAAGTGGGTGCATCAAACAAAAGAACCTAATAGAGGTGATGTAGTATTAGTTATGGAGGACGATTTACCTCCCACGAGATGGCTCCACGGTTTAATAATTGATAAGCATCCTGGCTCGGACAAGGTCACACGAGTAGTGTCTTTGCGCTGTAAGGGCACAATCATAAAGAGACCAGTCTCAAAGTTAATTGTACTGCCTGTCACTACATAAACAACCGCATTTATTTAGTGTTTAAGATTGGTGAATGACAGTGTGTTGTTATTCACAACAATTGAATCAACAGTGTTTAATCTTAAGTTTGTTAACCAAATTTGTTGATAATTTTAGTTCTTTACATGTGTATCATGCCTAATTTTAGTTTTTTTTTTAATATTCTTTACATGTGTATCATGCCTAATTTTAGTTATGGTAGAAGTTGTACAAGTGGTTTAGGAATTATTGTATACAGTCCACATTCGAATTACCTTGTAACAAACTTGAAAGTACCACGTTGTAATGTAATAAATACACTTTTTTATCAGCAATGTCAGTTACGGACAATCTGTCCATGGTGGGCGGGATGTTGAAGCAAGAAATGTAGTAAGCATAATCCTATCGTGGTTCATGCGCAAAAGCATTGATGGCGTTGTTGTAAAATCGATATCAAGTCGTGCGCTTGTTTTAGTTCACTTCCCACACCAGAGATGGAGTTGTGCTGTGACGTAGCTCCACTGAATCGCGGTGTTAAGATTTTCCGCACATTATAGACATGGCAGGATATTTCAAATTAAATTAATTACTCTTACATGGAACAAGTTGTTTCATTTGGTAGTTCCTCAACTGTCACAGTGCAGTGTAGTAGTTCAGCACATAGTGGTGTCTGAACAATGATTCAAGAACTGATTTCGCTCGTTTTTAAAACACCCATACTAATTATCGACTCGATTTGATTAAAGCACTTCTTTTTAATATAATGCTTTGTGCTTAAACTGAAATAAACTTTGATTTTCATCGATAGCAACTCACCATGGTCAATTAAGTTCATTTAAATATCAAAGCTACTGTTAATTAATCCCTAGTTTGAAGTGCTTTCATATACCTATTTCAATAGAATAACTAAGCTCTGAAATGTTTTACCCAGACAAAGGGTATTAGAACGTTAACTAATCCAGTGTAATACTTCGGTTCTAACTATATCGCGTAACCCATAAAATATTGCTACGTCGTAGACTTCGTAGAGCATCTACGAGATTTCGTAGCACACTAGATGTTAATGTCAAAACGGTTTCGTTTTAATACCATTATGAAGGAGTATTATTAAACTAGGTATATGTTTAGTGCCAGTTGGTGGAGCTAGCTTAAACTAGCTTTAGAAAATAGGATAGTTGGATTTTCTAGGTAAAATCGGTTTATTGGGTGAGATTACCTTGGATTTTGCGAGAGGTTCAGAGTTTTTTACCAAAGTGTTTTTTGTTTAGTTTGAATAAAATAACAACCACAAGTAACGAGTATTCAGTTGCCTGAAAATTTAAGACAACTAAGCGATTTTGATATCAATTTCAGCAAATGGCCAATCAGATAGCAGTTCTCAAATTATTAGAAAATCGGTACTGTACCTTAAATGGCTTCTTAATGAGGTTATTTATTTATTTATTTATGTTATATGATTGATTCACGCTAGCTCAAGATAGAGAGGGTTGAAAAGGATAAAGAGAGGCTTTTGAACTGCAGTGGGACAAAATTGTTAGTTTGTTTGTAAAAGATAATATCAGGAAGTACTGATCCAATTACAAACATTCTTTCACTGATAGAAAGCTGCACTACTATAGTCGAGTGCCATAGGCTGTTTTGTAGTTCATACTAATATTATAAAGAGGTAAAATTTGTTTGTTTGTATGTAGGGTGTAGTCTCCTAAAATACTCATCCGATTTCAAAACTTCTTTTACCAATAGACAGCTACGTTATCCCTAAATGTTAAAGGCCATATTGCATTATCAAAAAAAATGTGAACAGAAGTGTGATATTGGACCAAAAACGTACTCAAACTTTTACACCCGCCTAAAATATTCGCACCCACTTTAGCAAAACCAGAAACTCAGATAAAAATACAGGTACGCATATTAGACCACAATTAGGCGGACAGTAAAAAAAACGTTTCAAGTTTAGTGCGGCGAGATACGTTTTGCACTTATTTTCATCTGCAACAACAATGCGCGCTGAAATAACAGGAGGGTGGAATGTACTGTGCCAATATGTAGGTACAACAGAAGGTTTAGTAAAGTCGGTAAGTCTGTATAGTCGATAAAGACGGGAAAGTATGTAAAGTTGGTAAAGACGGTAAAGTCTGTAAAGTCGGTAAATACTCTCACTCAAATTAATTTCCATCTACCATACCGTCTGTACAACCACGTAGAATCTATTATTGTTACTCCCACTCTTAGCCCAACTGATGAACACTTGGCTTAGGCCAGTGCGATCAGATATTCCTGGATAGCCACAGTCAAAAGTATTCAAGGACAAATCTTCGTTTGTGAAGACTTTAGAATTTATGCAAAGTCCTAAACTATCCCGCAGAAATACAAAAATGGAATATTTTTTTTGATTATATTATTTGTTTAGGTATACCTATTAATATTTAAAGGTGTGCTTCAACTAGAGGAGCTCATGGCTAAGTAAACGCCATACGGATCGCTAGGTCATGATTAGGCTACGGTTGCCGTGGTCGGTCCGTCTCAGTGCCGCGGAAAGCACATAAAGCTGTTGGTCCCAGCGGTCATTCGTAGATCTTGGACGTCGAAGTCAAAAATCTGTCAACCAGTCTTACTAATTATCGTGTTACCCAGTTACTGGATTATAGAGATCATTAATATTCAGCTACATCCGGCTCAACTGGAAGCCGACCCAAACATGATTGGAAAAATGTTTTATTTTAATTTTAATAGGCTTGCGTTTGACTGCAACTCACCTGAACTTAAGTGATGATGCGGTCTAAGGTGGAGCACGCTTGTCTAAGATGAACTGAAACTGAAGATATCCAGATTATACTTATCGGGGAACAGAGAAGCGGGCAGTGAATTGAACATTCTGGCAGTTCGAAGCTAGGAAGATGATGATGTGTGTTTCACCAATTCCGTTCAGCTGTTTAAGAGTAAAAGAGTAACAAACATCCATTCATCTTCACAAAATTAAGCGTTTATAAAAGCAGTAGGATTATCACGTTTTTGTTTTCTACGTTTGTTTTGACGTGAGTGTTTGCACATTGTTAGGAATGAAACTTCTGTGTGTTCTTGTTTATTGATTCTCCTGTGCAAATACCAAAATTTTACACGGAAATTCAGTGGAGCGAGGAATCTGTCCTAACCTTTGCTGTAGCTATGAACTGGGTTATCTTTACCAAATATATTAAGTGCAAAGATACAGTAAAATGCAATGTTTGTGAAACTTAAAAATAAAGGTTTGCATTAGGGTTAATAGTCAATGATAATGAATTCAATAAAATAAAAACGATTGCGTTATTTAAACCGTAAAACGTGTATTTTGTTCTGGACCTCGGAATCTTCGGGTTACGGAGGTATTGAAGTCGAAGTCAAAGCATTTATTTCAATTAATCCATTTACTGACACTTTTTAATAGTCAAAGAGTCAGTTAGTTAGTCAGAAAATTAAGGCCATAAGCTAGGCCTCTATGTAGGTGGTAGGTCTCTATGGAGAAGAGGATTTAATACAGCAAATTGAGAATGTAAATTATGATGACAATATGTATGGTGACATTTTTGTAACTTTTATACCTAACCTATTTAAAATATTTGCACGACTGATAAGTAGAGACAGATAGTGAGTCTTGATTAATTTTACCACCACATTGTATAAAAATATTATAATGTAAAATATTCTGGCAAATAAATAATTTCATTTCATTTCATTTAATTTAAGAAGGAGCAAGAAACTCCACGGATACTCTTTTTAATCAAGTTTACACAAAATCCTGGTTACATTATTCTTGTTGCTTTTATATGTGAAAACGATGTAGGTGAAGAACAATACAAAGCATATATTCATCATCACCATCATCAGTCTCCATAGAATACCACAACGAGCTGCAACCTCTTGCATCCACCGGTTACCCGAGACCTTGAGAATATCGTCGGTCCACCTGGTGGGAGGCCTACCAACGCTTTGTCTTCCGGTTCGTGGTCGCCACTCGAAAACCTTTCTTCCCCATCGGTTATCGATTCTTCGAGATAAGTGGCGTACCCAATGCCAATAATAAGAAAAAAAATTTTGAATGTCAAAGTTAATCTTAAATTTAAATACCCTCACCATCCCTGCCGGACGTGCATTGGTAAGCACAATGTTTTGCGTGCGTTGCTTACATTGCACATTCCAAAGACAGATATATTTCACACTAAAAATGAAAATCGTTTCTCAGCAATAATTTTTACTCAATATTATTTTTACGGGGTCATTATTATGTTTCTACAGTATTAGAAATAACTGCTTAAGGCGCTAACAAGCGACTTTTGCAGATTTTAAACTGACAATCACGTCAAAATGTGTAGTGTAAATGATTTGAAAAAAATGTATGTTAAATTAAAACATTCTCTTAATCATTTAGTATGTGAATATTTTTGATTAAGTTCATATATTAAATAGTTTAATTAAATCGTGAAGTTGTGTCCTACGCGGACAAAACATTGATAATCACACAAAATCTACCAGAAATATTTAAACGAAACTTTTACTATCTTACAGACAATTTTATTATCTATCTACCCTATTTTATTGCAAAATAAAAGTCTATTCTATTCTATTCTATTCTATCTTTTAGTATACGCCTTTTTTTAAGTTAAAGAATACTATTTTTTATTTAATTTTTTCGACTAAACTTTGAGTTTTGGACGCAGCGCATACGATTCTCTCGGTCGCCGGCGTATATCGTCGCCTTAAAGTATGACGACATAGGTTAGCTTTGTCTACGTCATTAGGAACAGTATCGTCATCTAATAACAGTGGTCCGTGGGTGTACGACAAAACCAGTGTTTGAATCTCCACGGATAACAGAAATGACGTCAGAGTTTTAGCTGTTACGTACATCAATTTTCTTTACGCAATTGTCTACTTCCATTTTTAAATAGCTATGCAGTGAAACTGACAGACCATAACTTTAACTGCCAAATCAATTTAACAAACAGCCTTTGTGCTATATGTTATTTGCTCTGACCACTGATGCCCTAACCGAATAAAGCCTCTCTTTACCCCATAAAAGTTCAAAAAAAGGCCTTCGTATACAATCCATTGCGCAGTTTTAAAATTCCGTTTTTTAATCTAGACACAAATGGGTTTTTAACCAGTCCGTGCGCAAACACCAGACAATCGCATACGTTATGTGTCCCGACATTTTTGAATGCCATTTCTGTGCCGGGTACACATGGTGCGTTTTTTTTCGCGAGGTTTTTCGCCATTCGCGGCTAGGACCAGGACAATTTATTCACTGAGACGTATCTTGCCTCTGCCCTAAAGCTGTGTAAATAATCGTTTGTTCTTTGTTTTTCGTGTATATCACTGCGCATTTGTCAGTGGTGATAGGTCGCCATTTTTTTTAACTCCTAGTTTTAGTTTCGTCGACGTTGCTTGTGTAAATCAACGGTTTATGCTATGTATATTCTGTTCTAACATCAAAGTGGACTGTTGAATATTTACAAGGGGTAAAATGAAAGAAATAATGTGTCAGCTGGTTGGAATCTCACAGAATTTGTTCGCTACTGAGGAAAACGAGTGTATTAGGAAAAATAACATAATGAATTGTGTTTTTTTTTTTATCTCAATCAATGTTTAGATAACTCTCTTAAAGTATCCGCTATCTTTTTTCCATATCTACAAAGTTTATTCCTTTTCTTTCATATTTTTTTCTTTTTCACCATTTGCTTTGTATAAAAATATCTTGTAAGTATTAATTATAGGTATATTTATTATTTAATACACAATGTAAATATTCTTTACACATGCGATCAATTTGCTTAACTTACATATTATTACCTAGATACTACTAAATATATAAAAATAATACATACAATAAAATAAAAAATACAGAAATTATCCAAAATGTAAAAACATCACAATTGCAAAATTAACACAGGGTAACACTTTATTCTCCAAAAAGGTTACGTTCTAACAAAATGAATTAGTTGAGAAGTGGGTCAAACACTGTCATCCCGCCGCCTTCGCCCACCTAAATATTTTTGGCATAACGTAATTTTTATCATGAAGTTTGAAGACGATATTAAGTTGTTTTCGAGGTAATCTCGTTTATATTTTATACGTTCACAGGCTGTTTCTGTAATGTTTTATTTTTAGGACGGTAAAATATGTCTACAGGTGGCTCTTTTGGGTTATATTTATACTTACATTCATAGCCGTGTGGTGCCGGCCGCGAATAGCACCACCCCATTTCTACCCGTGGGTGTCGTAGAGGCGACAGAGGGACATTGACCAGAGGATGGGTAACAGCGTCGTTTTGAATACCAAAACACCTACTGCGATCGCCAACATGCACTAGCCAAGCATGGCGATTACGACTGAACCCCCCTTGGGGGAGACCTATGCCCAGCAGTTGGCTTCTAAAGGTTGACATGATGATGATGATATTCATAGCAATTTTAGTCTTAAGTTCATATGAAAATATTAGGTTGTGATGGCCTGGTTAAGACGTCTGCCTCTTTTAAATTAGGTTCATCATCTGCCTAGCCTTTTCCTAACTATGTTGAGGTCGGCTTCCAGTCTAACCGACTGCACCTAAATACCAGTGTTCTATATAAGCGCCTGCCTATCTGACCTCCACAACCTAGTTACTAGGTAACACGATACACCCCTTGGTAAGACTGGATGTCAGACTGCCTGGCTTCTGACTACCCATAACGGCTGCATCAGATTGTGAATTAGATATCGGGCAAGTACCTACAAAGTGCCTTTTTCAAATTATAATGTATTTTCTAAGTTGTTCTTTGATATTGTAAAGAAACCGGTACTAAATCTGGAATCGCAATTCCGCCTTGAAGATGCGTGGTGATGAATGCTTTTGTCTTATTTGTATGAGAAGATACATTTGCCCTGCTGTAGACAATAACAGGGACTTCTCTGATTCTTCTCTGATGAGTAATTAAATGTTTGATGATTTACATACTTATTTAATTCATCATATCAGCCTATTGCCGTCCACTGCTAAACGTAGGCCTCCCCCAGAGATCGCCAACCAACCCGGTCTTGGGCAGCCTTCCTTCTTCAAATCGTCGGTCCATCGTGCCGCAAGGCGTCCCACACTACGCTTGCCCAAACGCCACTTCAGCGTGCTGATTCGACGCGCAATGTTGCGCAACTTTGCGTATTTAACTAGTACCTAATCAAAAAATAACTAAATAATTTAGTAAAAAACCATCATACTTAAGATAAAATTAACGCTGTCGATCCATTTCACCTCCATAACGAATCGTAAATAAGGACGGAACCCTTAGTGATGAATAAATAAATATGAGTAGTATATTATTGGGCATTCTGGACCACTTTTCGCTCGGCGAAACGAGTTCGCCATCGCTCCGGTGGTCCAGAATGCCCAATCGTGAACGGTCGACACGGACCATTTGACAGTACCTCAGAATGCCTAATAATACAATCGTCTGTAATACAGACTCGTGTACGCAGTATGCTTTTTCATCGCAATAACGATAGGAACCAACAGGCAATGTTTGTTATTGCGCGCTCACAACTGGTACAATCGCCTGTAATACAGACTCGTGTACGCAGTATGTTTTTTCATCGCAATAACGATAGGAACCAACAGGCAATGTTTGTTATTGCGCGCTCACAACTGGTACAATCGCCTGTAATACATACTCGTGTACGCAGTATGCTTTTTCATCGCAATAACGATAGGAACCAACAGGCAATGTTTGTTATTGCGCGCTCACAACTGGTACAATCGTCTGTAATACAGACTCGTGTACGCAGTATGCTTTTTCATCGCAATAACGATAGGAACCAACAGGCAATGTTTGTTATTGCGCGCTCACAACTGGTACAATCGCCTGTAATACAGACTCGTGTACGCAGTATGCTTTTTCATCGCAATAACGATAGGAACCAACAGGCAATGTTTGTTATTGCGCGCTCACAACTGGTACAATCGCCTGTAATACAGACTCGTGTACGCAGTATGCTTTTTCATCGCAATAACGATAGGAACCAATAGGTAATGTTTGTTATTGCGCGCTCACAACTGGTACAATCGTCTGTGATACAGACTTGTGTACGCAGTATGCTTTTTCATCGCAATAACGATAAGAACCAACAGGCAATGTTTGATATTGCGCGCTCACAACTGGTACAATCGTCTGTGATACAGACTTGTGTATGCAGTATGCTTTTTCATCGCAATAACGATAGGAACCAACAGGCAATGTTTGTTATTGCGCGCTCACAACTGGTACAATCGCCTGTAATACAGACTCGTGTACGCAGTATGCTTTTTCATCGCAATAACGATAGGAACCAACAGGCAATGTTTGTTATTGCGCGCTCACAACTGGTACAATCGCCTGTAATACAGACTCGTGTACGCAGTATGCTTTTTCATCGCAATAACGATAGGAACCAACAGGCAATGTTTGTTATTGCACGCTCACAACTGGTACAATCGTCTGTGATACAGACTTGTGTACGCAGTATGCTTTTTCATCGCAATAACGATAAGAACCAACAGGCAATGTTTGTTATTGCGCGCTCACAACTGGTACAATCGTCTGTGATACAGACTTGTGTACGCAGTATGCTTTTTCATCGCAATAACGATAAGAGCCAACAGGCAAGTTTGTTATTGCGCGCTCACAACTGGTACAATCGTCTGTGATACAGACTTGTGTACGCAGTATGCTTTTTCATCGCAATAACGATAGGAACCAACGTGCAATGTTTGTCGTTGTGACTAACACAGCTTCAGCTGAGAAAGAAAACAACATAATATATTATTAAAAAAATATTTAATGTTATAATGTTAACTACAGTTTTGATTTGAAATAAATGTAGGATGGTCCTCACACAGTGCATCTATGGAGTGAACCAGAGATTGAAGTTTGCGCCATTGCGGTGTATCGTCTTCCGTTTGGAATTTTATCCGAACCAGCGCTTTCTTCCAAAGTTCTTGAGAATCAGTATTGCGTGCATCATTGGTTTGATATACTTTCAAATCAATAAGGTAGTCTCCCACCGTGTTGATCACTCGACGTTCGTTGCCATTCGCAACTCTATTAACGAAGTACGAGGACAGTACAAACGAAGAAGTATTTTTGGGTTCGCCATCGCCACGACTTAGATTAAACACGTCCTCAGACTTCGCCTTTTTTCTAAAACAAACATAAATAACCCGTATAAGAATGTTTCAAAATCATTACAAAAATAACACAATTAATACAGCCTAGGTAGGTACCATAGTAGTCAGTAGGCTTATAAGTATAAAAACTGCAAAGTGGTTGTCATGTTAACAAATTGTTGTTACTCGTAAGTGACAGCATCGATTCAATAATATTATTTAGTACATAACCACTTATTATTTACTAAGTTAAAAATATAGTGTTACTGTGATTTACATATTCCAACACTGATACGAAAATGACATGGAATAAATTAACCAACAAATAAAACTTTAATATAATTGATTGATAATAAATTAAGTATGATTACCTTATACTAGCAGGCGATTTCTTAACGGAAGTAGATTTACGCTTGCTTGCAGGAGTAGAACGCTTTCCCAAGATCTCGGTAATGCGTTCAACATCTGTAGAGTTTCTGCGATGATCACACTCTGAGTCCGACCTGTAAAATATTAAAAAATAATCAGATTAATTTAAATTCAAAATAATTATGCTTAAAGGAAACAAAATATTTACGTTAATTATTTGGAATTAACTAATACCTAATAATATGTAAACTCGTACTTATTTATTCGATTCTAATTATCAGTAAGTTAATAAATATTACAAGTAGATATTTGGCTACATCTGATCTGTATAGTATTTGTTGAATTCAATTAAACAAAGGAAATAATAAAAAATATAAAGACTTACATTTTAAATGGTGGTCACTTGAAGTATAATTAAAACAATATGATAATTGTTTTAAACACTGAACTGCAGACTGCTCGCACTGTAGCATCGAGGGATCAGGCTCGAATTCAATGAATTGGACTCCGAAAACGCTAGCTTATAAGACAGATTAGTTATGTAAAAATGTTAAATTGAATGTTAGTGTATATTTAATAAAAACAACAGAAAAATTAGACCTTTCTTATTTGTATGGATTATAAGTACATGTAAAAATGAAAACTAACAATTATGCTAATCGCTATTTGTCAACGCTGCGAAAGCACTCAGGGCTGTCAATATAATTGTCATAATTATATCTTTTCGTTCCTACTTACAAATATTATAAATGTGAAAGTTTGTGAAGATGTATGCAATTATGCATGTATATATATATACATGTTACACTTTCTCGCAAAGCAAAAACTACTGAACGGATTTGGATGAAACTTTGCAGTAACATAACTTACCTATACATTAGAATAACACATAGGCTATAAATTATGCGGGCACGCAAAGTAGTTCCCTCAGGACGCGGGTGAAAACGCGTGAGGAAAACTAGTACATAATATGTAAGAATTGACTCCATTTTTTACAGTAAATGTGTGGAAGTGTCATCCCTAACCAAATTCGCTGCGTTAAAATAAAGGGGACTATTGCTAAATAGCAGTTTTAAATACGTAATCAGAAATATATTGTTGTAAATATGATACTTTTGTTATGATATACCAAGAAACTATTAAAATTATTCTAATTAACGTTTTTTATTAGGGTTGACCGACAGGATATATTTAAAACGAAATAACTTAAAACTATGTAAATAAAAATACGAAGATAAAAAAAAATATTTGTGATCTATGATTAAAAGGGTCCTTTATATATTAGTGTCATTGTTTATCGAAAAAATATTATGAATGACACCTACTTATACAATTTAGTAAATAAAATTATAGTCCACTAGCACATATAAGTAAATAAATCAAGGACAAACTATAATTATTTTTAAGGTAAGTAAACCTTGGAATTATTTATTTCGTATTTTATGCTTCTTTTTAATAATAACCTATATCAATTTACCCTTTACAAAATTTCTATGTAGCGTTTAAAATATTGTCTACATGATTTTTACATTTAGATCACAGCCCTGTACGAAATTGCATTCTTGCAAAATACGTTTAGGTAAACTGCGATCGGATGTAACGAATATTAACATGATACTTTTGTTTTTGACAATGCACACATTAGGCATTGCTATTACTTGCACGTAAAATGTGTCTTCAATTTGTTAAAACTATGTATTAGTTATTCTGTTTCATTTTAAATAAATCTTCACCGCTAACTGAATAACAATTATATTTATAGTTATTGCAAAATTGCTAACAGAATTGTTGTAAGGTAATAGTAATTATGTTAAAATATTATTTTATTTAGAAATAATTGATACCATTACCAGAATTATTATAATAAGTGTGATTTTTAATTTCAGGCGATTACTATTTACGAATTGAGGGTCAGCAGAGGTGCCTGTTAAGCAAAATATATTATATTGGAAATGTATAATAATTAACATTATTGTTTGTATCAATTACATACTTTGCAGGTAATTTTTAAATCTAATATTAATTTTGTTGTTTTGGCAACGTTAATCTTTTTATTCATTTATTTTATTTTATTTTTTCAGAAATATTTGGTATATTCAATCCGGTGGAAAATACTTGTATTTGAACAACTCGATAATTCTACAATCTTCTTACTGAAGTTACTCCAATGACTTGCTGAAGCGGATATTATCTGTGTATTAACAAGATCATGATTATTGGTTGTAAGTATTTAAAGTAACCTTTTTCCTACACTACGATTTCTATAATCTTGCCTACACATTACATATAAATCCGGAACAACTAAATGTAAATCATAAAAATATTTGTGCTGTGAGAAAATCGAACCTGCAACACTTAACACGGAAGCCGATCGCTCAGTTATTGCACCCACCACACTACTAACTTTTAATTCAGTCTATTTTCTGATAAAGTCTATTAATAATGCCTCACTGTTCGGTTTGCAAAGTATTTGTAGATAATCGCCGATGGTCTGGTCATTTACGTAGTAATGTTCTTATAAACAATAGCGCCATTCCTTTTTGTGGTAATATTGCTATTATTAATTCTTCGTTTAAACATCGCATTGCAAGTTATAAGATCACTGCAACTAACGATCAAAAAAATTATTTCCCTGAAATGTTTCTTAATGATAATCGTAAACAAATTAAAAATCTAATAGATCGATCATTACAGAAACATACATCTGTGAAAATTAATTTTGAACTTTTTTCCTTTTTTCTTTTGTTTAAGAATGATCAACAAGAACTGAAATCATTTAGTACAAAAAATTATATTGTTCACTTTAATTACGATTTTGAATCAATATATAAATCATTAGTTGTGTCACTGTTAAAGAAAATCGAGGAATTTCAAGAGAGAGACAGTGGTTGGACGTATCTGTGCAATTCACATTTAGAAATAAACATAAGTAAATATCAACCTCTCGGCGGATCTAAACATATAATATTACCTGAATTTATCAGAAATAAAAAAGCTTGTTTGAATATTCAAAACAATGACGAGTATTGCTTCTTATGGTCTGTTGTAGCTGCCTTGTACCCCGCAACCCACCATCCTAATAGAATTTCATCTTATCCTCACTTCAAGGATGTTTTAAATGTCGATAATTTAACATTTCCAATCACATTTTCAGACATAGCTGTTTTTGAGAAAAATAATCCGTCTCTAAATATATTTGTGTATGGATTGAAAGATGATAGGACAATCATAGGACCTTTGTATACTTCAAACAACAATAAATCTAAGAGCATACATTTACTGTTTTTACAAAATAATACAAATTCTCACTATTGCCTTATAAAAGATTTACCTCGTTTAGTTAGAAATCAGATGACAAAGCATCACGGTAAACTACATTTTTGCGAAACATGCTTATTGTTTTTTCCAACGTCCAGTGAATGTGAAACACATGCGTGCGGAGGAGTTGTCACGGTCTTACCAGAAAAAGGATCATTTTTAAAATTTACAAATTATAATCGAAAACAAAACATTCCATTTGTCATATATGCCGATTTCGAAACATTACTCGAACCAATATTCAACGATGAATTTGACACCGCTAACACGACATACTTACAACGGCACGTGCCGGCTGCCTTCGGGTATAATGTTGTGTCATCATTAAACCTTACTGTTGATAGGTATAGAAATTATCGCGGTGTAGATTGTGTTTCGAAATTTGTAAATTTTTTAATTGAAGATGCTAGAGACATTTATAGAATTATATCCAAAAACGAACCCATGAAATTTACCGACAAAGATGCTCTTGATTTTAGTCAAGCTGTTAAGTGTCACATATGTGATCATTTACTGTGGAATGATAAGGTTAGGGACCACTGTCATATAACAGGTCGATACCGAGGTGCAGCACATCGGCATTGTAATCTACAATATAGAGTACCAAAATTTGTTCCCGTATTTTTTCATAATTTATCGGGATATGATTGTCACTTATTTATAAAAAAGTTAGGTGAAATTCCGGGACAAATTAAAATAATACCCAAGACCAAGGAAAAATATATCGCATTCACAAAGTTTATACATATTGGTGATGATTACATACAATTAAGGTTTCTAGACTCCTTCCACTTTTTAGGCACTAGTTTAGATAAACTTGCTAAAACACTACAGGCAGAAGATTATGTTAATCTTCGAACTCATTTTCCTGACAAAAAGCAGTTTAATTTGTTGACACGAAAAGGGATATACCCTTATGATTATATGACAGATTGGAAATGTTATGAACAGAAATCGTTACCGTCTAAGTATCATTTTCATAATTCCTTAACCAACGAAGACATTAGTGAACAAGATTATAATCATGCTCAGACAGTTTGGAGCGAATTCAATATAAATGATTTAGGGGAATATACAGATCTATACTTAAAAACGGATGTGCTTTTGTTGTCTGATATATTCCAAAGTTTTCGAAAAACATGTAAAAAATACTACAAACTGGATCCAGCATTTTACATAACTGCACCTAGTTTATCATTTGATGCAATGTTGCTAAAAACCGGGGTCACGTTAGAACTCGTGTCAGACTTGGCTATCGTCAGAATGATTCAAAGTGGTATACGTGGGGGATTGTGTATGTGTTCCCGACGGTACGCAAAAGCTAATCATAAGTATATGCAAGAATATAATTCATCAGAGCCTAACTCTTTCATAGTATATTTGGATTGTAATAATCTTTATGGCTTTAGCATGTGTCAATATTTACCTTATTCTAGTTTCAGATTTCTTACTGAAAATGAAATAACTAATTTACATATCGAAAATGTTGAGGATGATGCCGACTGGGGATACATATTAGAAGTTGATCTTCTGTATCCCGAGCATTTACATGACCATCATAATGATTTACCATTTTGTCCCGAAAAATGTATTCCCCCAGGAGGTAAAGCAAAAAAATTAATTGCAAATTTGTATAATAAGTATAAATATGTAATACATTACGTTCATTTAAAAAAGTGTTTAGAGCAAGGGTTGGAACTACGTAAAATTCACAGAGTTATTACTTTTAGACAGAGTTCGTATTTAAAACAGTATATAGAATTAAACACTCAATTAAGACAACAGGCAAAAAGTTCTTTCAAACAAGACTTTTTCAAGTTGTTGAATAACAGTGTTTTCGGTAAAACATTAGAAAACACTGAAACTAGAGTAACTGTTCATTTAGTTAATCAATGGTCCGATACGTTTAATCGAACCAAGAAATCAATATCCGCTGAGAGACTTGTAGCTAGCCCTTATTTCCATAGTGCAACTATTTTGTCTGAAAATTTAGTTGCTATCCAAATGAAACCAGAAGAAATAATTTTAGATAAACCTATTTATATTGGCTTTAGCGTTTTAGAACTTTCTAAGTCACACATGTATGACTTTCATTATAATATTATCAAACCTTTTTATGAAAATCGAGTGCAGCTATGTTATACAGATACCGATTCTTTTGTTTATAAAATATATACTGATGATTTTTATTATGATTTAAAATTTCATTTTTTGCAATACTTTGACACCAGTAACTATGACAACCAAAATGATTTCAGAATACCAATAATTAACAAAAAAGTACCCGGTTTGTTTAAAGATGAATTAGGAGGGAGATATATCTCCGATTTTGTGGGCTTGAGATCGAAATTATATTCTATAAAAACTCCTGATAATATAATTAAAAAAGCGAAAGGTGTAAAATCGTGTGTAGTGAAGGAATTAAACATCACAGATTATAAAAACATATTATTCAATGATGGAGTTATTCGTAGAAAGAATATAATGTTTAAATCAATAAAGCACGAAGTATTTACACGAAGTGTTAACAAAATTGTCTTATCTAATAATGACTATAAACGATCGATATCATTAGATAAAATATCAACGCGAGCCTGGGGTCACTCATTTATTTTAAAGAATAATAACGAAATTTGATAAAAAAACTTCAGTATAGAACACAGTACAGTTGAGCGCAATAACTGAGCGATCGGCTTTTGTGCTAAGTGTTGCAGGTTCGATTTTCTCACAGCACAAATATTTCTATGATGTAAGTACAAATAATTGTCTAATTTGTTTAAATTTAAGGTATTATTAATTTACCAAGTAAAATATAAAATTTATTTTAATGTAATTTTAATTTTGCAATTACTATAAATATAATTTGTATTCAGTTAGTGTTTAAGTTTTATATAAAATGTATGCGAATTAGATTGTAAGTAAATAGTATGTTAATTTTTTATGTATTAGTATAAATAAACTGTTTTTTAAGTATCAACTTTGTTTTATTGAACTTAACAAATATAGTCTTACCGTTGTTCGCATTTTATTCATAATCCTTAAAAATAGTCTTTACAACACATAACAGTGGCTGAAAACATAATCCTTACTAGTATTAGGTGAAGGAAAACATCGTGAGGAAACCTGGACTTACTGTTCCACTCAAACCATTTCAGAGGTCCTTGAGGCGGTTTAGAAACTCTGACACTAGGGTGTGTGGGCTCGTAAGACCTTACTGTTCACACGATAAAGAAGACTAGTATTAATATTGTAAATATGAAAGTAACTCTGTTTGTTTGTTTTCTCTATTACACGTTCACGGGAAAACGACTATGATGAAAATTTGGTTTAAACATAGACTGAAACCTGAGGAAAGACAGTAGGTTAGTTTTTATCCTAATACGGGAAGGAGTTCCTTCGATATGCCGGTGAAACCGTGGGGAACAGCTAGTAATATTAAAATACTCTGTTAAGGTAGATATTGTTTATAAAGGTATGTGCACGTTTTGCGTATAAGGTCACAGTTCATTGCACTATATGAAGTGTATGAAATATTTTGCAAGCTAGCAGTTTATAATTCATACTAAAACCTTTTATTATATTGAACTATAAGACTATTGACTAAAGAGTGATTTTCAAACAACTAATGTAAGCTTGACTTAATGCTAAGTTAACAATTCTAACTTAATATATACAGTTAAATTGTCAGTTTATTTTTTATTATTTACTGATTATTACTAGAGTTGACTAGTGGTTTTTGCAATATTACAGGATATTATCATAGTCATGTCAACGGTGAGTACAGTACCTGTTTAATTCTAATCTACAAGTGATTTTATGTACGTGTAGGTACACCAATTTTTAAAATGCAATATGTATATCTTGTTCCAGGTATCTGATTCTGAGATTGTGTTTAGCCAGTATGCTCACGATCCTTACGAAGGATTATCTGAGATGTATCCTTGTGAACCCGAGCAATGCAAACAGACGAAACAGACACAGACGAAGAAGCAACGTCGCAGAGAACCTTTTAAAAAACATAAACCCACGAAATCTTTTGTTATGAGCCGACTACAACGACGAGGCACTAAGTTAATTAAAATTACGGTAATTGATCTCTGCAACAATTCTCAAACTAGTGACAGTGATAGTGAAAGTGAGAACGTTGTGATAAGTGCGCAGTACATTGTTAAGGACGCTATAGACAGTGTTATGGACGAAACGGAATCGTTAGTTAAGAAAATATCAAAATCTTTAATAGACAATGATTTTTAGTTAGCTTTTTTAAAGATACTTCTGTATCGATTAGATGTAGAGATTATATTGTTATTATAAGTTATTATTTTATGCTAAGTTTAGTTTTTCTTTATGTTATATTAATTCATTTACTTTCTAGTACTTAAGTATTTACGATGTGTAACAAATAAAAATGCATTTTATTAAAGAAACTTATTTTTATTTTCAAAATATACTTTACACTTCATATCCCAAGTGCTTTTTTACACATAAAACATTTTTTAGAGCACAATGATTTAAATGTACATTACAATTAAAATTAGTTTTTTTGTCACAGTATTTCTTATGCAATTCAAACATGCTGGGACACTTGTCTTCACCAAGATCGAACACTTTACAATTTTCACAAATGTTTTTTATCCACTTCACCTTCTCCAAACCTTTGACTAATATATTTTTGTTTTCTAAATAGGGTACAATTATACGGTGAAATTCTCTATAATCAATATATCCTTCGTTCCAATGAATACCTCTGTTCTTTTCCAACCACTTTACCTGCCTTTTTTCATCAGTTGTTAAATATTTGAATAAATAAGGTGGTTTTATTAAGAACAATTATGTATAATCACGTGTAGTGAACGCTAGTTCTTTTACTATAAAATTGTTGTACAGATCTTTAAATCCTTGAATATCTACTATTATAGTATCCGAATTCATGATATTTTTCTCACAATATTACTTAACGGCTTATACTCTATTATACAATCATTCAATATAAGACAGTATGCAGATGTTTGGTCAGGTATGTCGGATTCACTCTCAATTTCTACTCTTACATCCACAACAGGACCTGACTTAATATTATCCACTTGTCTAGAACAATCGATAACAAATAGAGGCGCCAAGTCTTTAAATTGTTTCTCGTTTAATAAGGGTTCAGGACGACGTCCGTAATATGACTGTTGAAATCGTACATATTGCTCGTATAATAAAGCAATTCTGTTATTTGTGAAACTAACATTGAGGTTTTCATATGGAAAGTAGTTTGAATTGAGGTACACTTTTACATTACGAATATAGCAATGATCAAACCGAGACATGTCAGAACTTGCACTGTTTTTTCTATTTGTCTGTAGACCGACAATGATGTATCTAGGTTTCTCTATTTGCGATGAAGTTTTGATCGACCAAGTATGCTTTGTAGTTTTAGGTAAAGCTGGATATTCGTAAAGATCCCAATTTCTGTATATCATTTGAAGTGCACGGTCTTTTTCTAACACTTTTAACAAACTTATTTTCTCTTTATCTGATACTTTTACATGCGGTACGCGCCATATGATTTTATTAATTTGAACATCGTCTATAATTTCACCGGTGTTAAGTTTTACAGCATTCAGGTTAGTGTTACTTCTTAGTAATATCAGTTCGTGTCTACTATTTATCACAACTTTTTTAAAATCTTCTGCGAAACCAAGAATGTTACAGAGTGGTATAGAAGCCGAAAAACTACCTCCATTCATATTTTTTACACCATCAATATTCCAGCCCCAGGCATTGGAAGCCTTTGATTCACTTTCATTCATTGATATTAAAGATTTTATGGTGGTCGTTATGCCTACATTTTTTATTTTGTCAATCTCTACACCATTTAGTTCGTATCTTATATCTTGGAATAGGTAGAGGAGAGCATTATTTGTAAACTGCACACTAGTAGCTTTATCCTTTGAATCCTTTTTGCTAACTATAAAAGTTCCTTCTAAATACATGGTACTGGCTGACGGTAGTATATACAGGTCCTGTTGATTGATAGGTATTCGGATTTCATCGTTTCTATTGAAACTTGTTACATATGGCTTGTATGAATGAAATTCAATTCCTTCCACAGTGTTGTCGTAAGTTGGAGCAGCCAAAACATCTAAGATATTCATTTTAACAATCCAATCGCTTTAAGAAATGCCTTATTGTCTTTAGTTAATTTTATTTTCTTTTTTGTGCGAGCTCTTATTTGTTTGGATGCTTGAGCAGAACTGATGCGTTTGATTTGATGTACATATTTATTATAGTCAATCATTTTTCCTTCTAAGATGTAGATACAGCTGCACTTCCTCACCACGTAAATTGATTAAGCGATTATTTATATCTAAAAGTCTAATATGTATGCAGCTTATGTTGTTTTGGTTAATTGGAAAGTATATAGCGTTTTTCGGGATTTCTATAATCCTGTACCCTGGTGGCACGTTGAGTGCAAATTCGTGGATAATGTGACTGGGTTCTCCGTTTATGTATGAACCGCTTACAATATCACATTCTATCCTGATCACTGTTGTAGGTAAAATGTTGACTGGAAACTGTGACACATGCCATTTATTTGCTTTCAAGTTCTGCTCACTAAACCCTAACAAAGTTCTAAAGGTGCCTTCTTTACTAAAATTAATGCTTTTCGTGCAGTTAATAGCAGTTTTTAACGTATTATTATTGCACTGTAGTTTAATTGATGCATCCTTAATTTCAGATTTTAAATAATCACTTATATCTTGCAATTCATATGTACCTTCCGGTATTTCAATAACTTCGTTGGATCCGTAGTAGAACTTGTTATTCGTTTTGTCAATGTTGGGAATAGAATTAAATGTTGAGAAATGTAATAAGGCACACTCATACTTTCCATATAATTGCAATGTTGTAGGATAGTACGTAGATAAAGTGGATGAGTTTCCAGTAATCGACAAAGTAAGGGACATCTTGCAAATGATTAAAAATAACAAAAGCATAACATTTATACAATTTATTCCAAAAAGTCCATAGATATTCTAAACATAAGTGACCACAAATTATAGTGTTGAATTTCTGATATCTTGTATAGTTGTAATTAATGTCTAATTAATTCTATTAATTATTAATTCTTAAAATATTTAATGAATTCCATTGGAGGTTTCAAATCCCCGAAGCTATCAAAATATTCACAGTAGTTGTATATTTTAACGTAAGCTACCCAATGTGTTCCTTCATTCTTAGAATCATCTAAATTAATGATACCACATTCAATCCGTTTCGGTATCTTGGGCAACCTATCTCTCATGTAAACTCCTCGAAAGTATGGGATGCTACTTTTGGATGTCTATATTTGTTAGAGCACGATTAGGTAGCTTAAAATTCAGTTTTTTGGAGATTTTATATACAATCCTTTACCATTTTTATGTGTTTTAATGTATAAACCCTTGCCTAAATTCAGTGACTCCATAGCACGATTATGTCGTTCTGTTTCTCGCAAATTTTGTTGACCAGCTTTGTAATCATTAACTGTTTTCGCAATACCAGCCGCACCACCTGCTAATGCTCCTAAAGCCGATAAACCAGCAAAAATTGGAATCAAAGGTAGTACGCCTCCTGTTTTTGGTAATGGTATCACTCGCGGTACTCGAATCTTTTGCATGCAAGGAATTATTTTCCTTGCTGCTGAATAGGCAGCTTTAATTAATGTTTTACCGTCCTTGGGATTCAGTTTCTTTATTTTTGATTTTATTTTTGATACAAAACTTTTAAATGTTTTAGCACCAGATCCAGACTTCATTTTGGCTTTCATTACTTTACTTACTATCCATGAGCTAAGTTTTTCACCTTTACCAGCATCTTTCGATTTAAGCCTTTCTTTCGCCATGTTTAGTAATTGCAAATCAGCCTTGTGACGATTGTCTAAGTCTGTATGATTTGATATGCAAATCATCTATATCGTGTTGCTTGCAAGCTTCGTCTAGCTTATTTATACCTCTATCACCTCGTGCTAACCGTTTGCTAAGTTTAGTTCCTGGCCCACAATAATTGTATCCTGGTAAATGAACTTCGAATGGTAGATTATTAATTATAGTGTTAACTAGTTCACCACCTTGCATTGTCCAAAGATTAATGAAGCAAAGATTACAATAATTAGTGTTTATATAGGTAACATAAAAATGATTTAACCCATTATAGCAGATTTATCAATCCAACTGTTGTCTTCTTTGTTTAAACCAAGCCATTTCACAAATAGTTTTGATCCTTTTCTTTTTAAAACCTTTTCAATCAGATAAACACCGGGACAGTAAGATTTTTGTAGTTCTTGCTCATAAAAAGTTCCTATTATGGGTTGATTTCGCTGGTCTTCTAGATAATACGTTAATGGGTAGGTATCATTAATTTTTTTTATGGTAAATAACTCGGTTGACCAATTAGGTGTATAACCTTTCTCAAAACTGTGTTTGTATTTACTGATGCGTACATAATCGCCTACTTTAAACTTAGGTTTCTTTGTATGGAGAGAGAATATTTTTTTTAATGTTCTGTTAATATTTTCTTTTATAACGTGTTCATTATATTTATTTACTTCAATCGGTTTATATTTAATAGTCTGATGCTTTGTATTATTATAGCTCTTCAATATTACTTCTAACGGTTGTCCTAACCACTTGTAGTTTCCATTGTAGCTAAAAGATTTATATAACTTATTTTTAATAGTTCTTATTAGTCTTTCAACAATCGAAGCTTTTTTGGTTGAAAACGTTGAGTAATGGTTAATATTGCTCGTCTTCATAAGATTCTGAAACGTGTTGTTATAAAACTCGGTCCCCATATCCGTTTGTAAATTAACAGGTCTGCGATTACTATCAATCAATATCCTTTCAAATGCATGAGTAACATCTTGTTTATTTTTTGATTTTAATGGTTCTGCCCAAGCATACTTTGAAAAGCAATCAATAACCACTAGCACATAATTGTAACTTTTATTATACTTTTTTAAGTTTTGCATGTCCATCAGATCGGCTTGCCACAAGTCATCAATTCCTTTTAAAATAACTGATCGCCTCAGGAAACTTCTTCGCGCAGCTTTATGTATTTCATTAACTATTTGCTGTTTTGCCATTAGAGAGATTTTTAATTAACTTGTCTACCTCCGCTTTGGTATAAAACTTGTCTTCGAAATTAATCAAAACGTCAGATGACTTTGTTTTTAAATAAGACTTAACTGCATTTTGCCCATCCAATATAATTTGAGAACGCAATGAAGAAATCAATCTATTGAATTCTTGTACCGTGAGAGCATTCATTCGATCTACATAATCCTTGTTCACAACTTCGTCTCCTTCTACGGGAGATCTTATTCCTTTCAGTCTAGTTGATTTTAAATCATAGTCCCCCGTTTCTGACTTGCACAGAGCGTTCTCATTAAAGTCTAGTAACTCTGTTAATCGTAATCTTTTATGAACGTGATGTCCAAATTTGTCTACGTTCATATTTAGATGTATATTAATGGAAGGTTAACAATAAAATGAATACATTTTTAAAAATCATTTATTTATTTATAATTTTATTTTCACGCAATTCTTCAATGATAGATATAATTTCATTGTTTACTCCAGTGTTACCAGCATCTCGAGAAGCTATCAGTAATTTTAACCTATTCACTAGTTCATTTGGATCATTCCAATATACAAAATCTGTATTCTTTTTCCACATTTTTGTCAATAACATTCCTTTTCCCTTCGGTAGAGGGTCTTGAATGGTACTTCGTAGTTTAAAAAGTGGCTTAATAACTTGTAAATATTTCTGTCCCTTATTACTTTTTATTGGTTTACTGGAATCATAGTCTCGTCGATGAGCATTTGTGTCGAGTAGCATTGACTTATAGTGTTGCATATCACAGTTGGTTACCAAACTTAAATCTACATCTTTCTTTAGCAACAACTGTTTCAAGCCAGGTGTATTTTGATATTTGCGCCCAGACACGATAATATATTCATCGCTGATTGTTATGTGAGCTGAACCTAGCATCAAGTTCCCATCCTTCACTCTAACACCATATGGGACCCCGGCGAGTGCTTCTGGTGATATTGACCAAGAGGATGTATCACCCTGTTTATTTTCAACTAATGATTGAAACGAACAATCACTTTCCTTGTCAGATTCATAGTCGTTGTCGACGTTACTCAGGTTTCCTTTCTGAGAAGCCGAATCAGTAAATGAAGTATCTGCTTCTTCATTTCCCGTGGTATGTAAACGAGGTGGTTGCTGGCTTGCATTTGCAATAAGGTTGAGAGGGTCTGTTACAGGCTTGAACACTGACTCCAGTGTATGTTTATTATCAATCTCAATGTCTTTCATTTTTCGTATTTTTTTCTTAACAGCTTCTGCAGCATCAACAATTTGTCTTTTTAATGATTTTTCCATTTTTAGATCTTGATAGATTAAGCGTTGTTTAATGAATAATAATATTGCAAAGGTAAGATACTTAAATATTAATTATTTTAATCAAATATTACAAATGTGTAAAATTTATTTCTGTAACATCCTTTATTTTTGGAACAATCCTTATTAATGACTACGTAACTGTAAGGTTCATTCCATATTTTTGAACACATTTCACGAAATTCTAGCCATGTCATATCAGTGTTGACATGTTCTTCATAAATATGTTTCAAATTAATTTCATCTTGTTTAAAAAGTATAATTAAGTTAGCATTGTCCCTAACTAACTGTTTAGGAATTTTACTATATGTCTGGTTAAGGTAAAAACAATCAATACATTTGTGTCTTCCCATCGCAAAGTAATCACGCATATTGTTTTGGTTTTCGCAAGCAACATCATCAAATATGATCACAGAATTAGGTTTTGCCTCCTGGACACTCAGTACTTCCGCATTACCATGATATTTCTGGAATGAGACACCAGAAACCCTTTGTAAAACTTGTTCTAAGAAGATGTATTTGGGTTGATGTAGAGTTTTCGAATAAACATAAACATTTTGAAATCTTAATCCATTCTCATGTATGAGAAGACCTATTAACAAATTAGTTTTTCCACAATTGGAAGGCCCGCAAATAATGCAACGTACAGAGGTAGGTAGTAGCTCTCCATGACGAGAACCAGTATTTTGAGGCTCAATACACACTGTTTTCACATGTAATGATTGTGGTTGTTTGACAAACTTCATAGTTACACATGAAACAAATAGATTAATAATGAGTCAATTAATTTGTTACATTCACATTTATAAATAATATTACGTAAGCAAACACTAAATAGTCTGTTCTCATGCTTGTTTGAGTTTTAAACTATTAACAATGCTCAGTGATAGAATACCATGGTAAACTGAACCGGTTAGTCGATTCTTGATTATTGAGCGTCTTGAATCACTGTGTCAGTCAAGTCGATTGTGTATTATTGGACATTCTGAGGCACTGTCAAATGGTCCGTGTCGACCGTTCACGATTGGGCATTCTGGACCACCGGAGCGATGGCGAACTCGTTTCGCCGAGCGAAAAGTGGTCCAGAATGCCCAATAATATACTACTAATATGACTAAGAAAAACTACCCATCTTACGTATTCACTAAGGCAAAAACGTCACACTTCCACCCACATTCTCTCTCCACCAGATTATTCAGAAAAACTTCTCACAAAATCCGCTTGAAAGCGGTTTAATCCGGTCGAATCCAGAAAGTACACGGCACAGAGTACGGACACGGCAGAGGCGTGGCGACCGTTGGTGACAAATGGTCAACCAGGATGATGGTATTGACAGTAATAGGGGCTTAATGGCAACTTACGTCCTTACCATCCACTATCGTATAGTTTTTAGGGATAAGCTTATTGGTTAGAATCGGTTGGGTGATCTTGATATTCGTATTGTGAATGCTAATACTTTTCCTTCAATTATCGGAGCAAGATTATTATCTCTGTGCTTGCGTGTTTCTCGGTGAAACATGTTAGTGTGCGTTACCCCAGCAAAATAATGTAGAAAATAGTAATTTAAATGTTACAGGTAATTAGTTCTCCAGCTTCTGTAAATGTTGCGCACATTTTTAAATTTGTTGCACATATAGATTTTGAGTTATTCCACAAAAACATTTCCTGCTGGGGTAACGTTACCGCAGCCAGACATTTTCTTTTATAATGGGAATATTCAAATAAATATTAGCCATATAATTAGTTGTCTAGACGAGGTAAATGTTGCAACGTATTTTGTATTTGTTTTTCCTTCGACTGCGATGTTATTCAAGATTTTGCTGGAGTAACGTTTGTGGTTTTGCTGGATCTCTGAAACGGGTAAGCAGATTCTTATCATCTTTTTTACATGACTTCTTAAGAATTAGTTTGAATTAGTTTGGTAATAACAACACAAAAATAATGCACCATTCAAAGGTTATTTAATTAAATATAAAAACAGTTCAATAGGCCCTAACACTTTGAATAAGAGACCTAAAGACTTACTATAAACGTTATTTTGTAGCTTGTATCTGTCTTCAAATGTGTGTGAAGTTTCATTAGTATCCTGTTAGCAATAAACAAATTATGATGAAATTCAGTTCTCCACTTTGACGGTCAAAATGCGCGCGGAGTTATTTGGCCCCCGATAACCCTGTACGTGGATATATAAACGGAATGATACATCAATAGTTAGTTGCTTAGTTCAGTTATATTCCTGTAAAATTTCAGCGTAGTATATACCAATAATTAACGAGATAATAAAATAAAAGTCACAGGAAGCGTAAAACCGGGGTAACCCGACCATATTTAGGTGGTTACAAAAAAGCGACCTCATAGTACAATATGCTACCTTCCTAATTACGTAGGATAGGTTTACAAGTTTAGTACAGATGTGTACCCGTTTCAGAGATCCAGCAAAACCACAAACGTTACTCCAGCAAAATCTTGAATAACATCGCAGTCGAAGGAAAAACAAATACAAAATATATTGCAACATTTACCTCGTCTAGACAACTAATTATATGGCTAATATTTATTTGAATATTCCCATTATAAAAGAAAATGTCTGGCTGCGGTAACGTTACCCCAGCAGGAAATGTTTTTGTGGAATAACTCAAAATCTATATGTGCAACAAATTTAAAAATGTGCGCAACATTTACAGAAGCTAGAGAACTAATTACCTGTAACATTTAAATTACTATTTTCGACATTATTTTGCTGGGGTAACGCACACAACATGTTATATTAGAAGTTTAACCGGAATGGGTAGTTTTTTTAGATAATACCATACAAAAATTATAAATGTAACAGTGGTTTGTTTGTTACGCTTTCACGGCTAAAATACTGAACAGATTTTGATAAACTTTGGAACAGACTAAGCTTAACCCCAAGAAAGAATATAGGCTACATCTTAAACTGCGACTTTTACTGCATCCGCGATAACTAACATTCACGCAGGTGAGGTCTAAAGCTAGAAAAATATATCTGCAAGACCAAAAACCACCAAAAAACGCACCAATACATACTTTACCTGTGACTCTGAATTCTTTGCTTTCAAAAAAAAAGGCAATAAAAACCTTGCTGTGCTCTCCAAGTTGTGTGAAAACTATTTAATTTAATTTAAAACTGCAATAAATTGATTCGTTCCTATTTTGGGGTACACCAGTGCCATTCGTAACACTGAATGACAATTATAATGGCCTCGAAAAGGAAAATAAACATTTTGTGCGCCGAAAAAATGTAAGCATCGTCACCCCTACTCCACTATCGTAAAACTTAGGGCTACAAGAGTGACGATACTTTAACAAAAAATAATTCATAGACAAGACAAAACATAAATAAACTGCGAATATACAGGA
The DNA here is from genome assembly GCA_947361185.1 of Charanyca ferruginea. NCBI lineage: Eukaryota > Metazoa > Arthropoda > Insecta > Lepidoptera > Noctuidae > Charanyca > Charanyca ferruginea. Next base: position 17,491,248 of record OX376056.1, on the reverse strand, counting down.
TGAAATTGAATTCATTAGCAAAATTTTAAGGAGTGATTCAGGCCACGAACCCGAAAAAAAAACCAGCTGTTTCATACAGAAGTGCAATAGGTACTCGGTCAAAATGTATGGAACAGCTGTATTTTTTTTTGCGCTGTTTGAGTTGGCTCCATAATGAACGTGGTTTAAGTTTGTGGTCTGAGCCATTTCTTAAAAAATTGCTAATGAATTCAATTTCATTCTGTTTATGAGAAGCTATCCAATTGTAAATATCTGAAACTAACGATAATGTCTAGTAAAAATAAACTGAAAAAAAGAACCCAGTTAGCTACTTAACTACGCTTTTCTTACTTCGGCAGGAAGTGCCACCTGCGTTCAAAGTTTCTAAGCTATTAGTTTTTTCTTCAATAATTTACAGCAAAAAAGAAAGATAAACTTTAGAACATTATGAGATCATAGAGTCACTGGTAACTGCTATGCTATTCTGTAAGAACTCACTCCAGTTCTCACTACTGATTCCGCGGTGAAAACTGTTTTAGGTAGTCTGTAACTCGATGAAAACTACGCTAGCGCCATTAAGTGACAACATAGGTGAAGCGAACTATTATTTCGTTACTATTTAAGCGAATACCAAATATTTTTCACTTCAGGTAAGTGAAATCGGAAATGAGATAGGATTCGAATTCGCGGGTGAATTCTTGCAGAATTGCACTGCTGACTCCTTACCATTGTATAAAGGTTTTAATAACAACACGATTGGTGCAGTTGCGGTATTGCTCTAAGTTTATACTGTAATTTGTAGTAAGAAGATAAGAATCTATTATATAGGTTATAATAGATTCTTATCTTCTTACTACAAATCACAGTATAAACTTAGAGACCTAGGGTAAGGCAATGTCTTTTTTTACAAGTATCGAGACGTCTGATTTATTGTGTATGTGACTTCGGCCTGACGAATCAGGCATCCTCGGGCATCCTTCATGGGTCAGTGGTAAACGTAAATCTAATATATAAAAATCTTCTGTGCGTGTGTATGAAAGTGAATTCCTCCTAAACGGCTGGACCGATTTTGATGAATTTTTTTGTATGTATTTCAGTGGATTCGAGAATGGTTTAGATTCACTATTGGACCCGGTAGGTGGCGCTGCAGTCGAGTTGTAGGATTTATTTATTTTAAGGGCAGGGCAACGTCTGCCAGGCCCGCTAGTATCCTACTAATATTTTGGTCAATGAGTAATTAAATTTTATTAAATTTGGAGATAGTATAAGGACACTAATATGCTTCTTTTTTCTATGCTTATGGTCAGTCAGTTTCCTGTTAAATAACTTAATTCCAAAATTATAAGTAGGTACCTCAAAAATTCGTAATGTTTAAGTTTTAAAAAAAGTCCTTTTAAAATAGAATAGCCTAAAGCCGTTAGTCCTGGCTGTCATAATACGTAGTAGATTTTTGGCAGTCGTTATGGTTTGGCAATGGTAGTCAGAAACCAGAAAGTCTGACAACCATTTTTACCAAGGGATATCGTGTTTTTTTTTTATAGGCTTGCGTTTGACCGCAATTCACTTGATCCTAAGTGATAATGCGGCCTGAGTTGGAACACGCTTGCCTAAGATGAACTGGTTCACTCGTGCCTTAAAGATACACAGATTATACTTATCAGGGAACAGAGAGGCGGGCAGGGAATTCCACAGTCTGGCAGTTCGCACAATAAATGTGGAGTCAAAGCGCTTGGTTCGAGACCGTGGAACTTCAACCATATAGCGTGGACGCTTCGCCGTATCTCTGCTCGTCCGATGATGGAACGGGGATGGGGGAATTAAATTGTGCAATTCCAAAGCACACTCCGAAATGTACCCGATAAAAGACCGAAAGGCTAGCAACGGTGTGGCGATGTTCAAGGCTCTGGAGCTTAGGAGGGGAGTCGTTGTTACCCAGAACTGGGTTGTGGAGGTCCGATAGGCAGTCGCTCCATGTAAAACACTGGTATTTAGCTGCACTCGGTTAGACTGGAAGCCGACCCCAACATCTCTGGGGAAATCTAAATCTAGGCAGATGATGATGATGAATAGAATCATGTATATTTCTCAGTCAAAACTCTTAACCAGTCAAAACTACTTTTGACTGCAGAAATCAGTCAATAGTACTTTTGACCTATTTAAATTTATCCTTAATACTTAGAAACCTATTAGGTTGGTTGGTTTTTTTTGCCCCTTTTAAAACTTTTGTTTTGTAGTGATTCTTATAATTAGGGCGTTCCGTATTTTTGTTTTTGTAACGCAAACGCGTTTCATCTTATTAAGGGTTTTGACTGAAACCAGTCAAAAGTAGTTTTGACTGGTTAAGTGTTTTGACTGTAACATATATATATAAGGAAAATTGAATACACACTAAGAAGCTATGGAAAGTTCACTAAAAATATGCATTATACCTAGCTACACAATATCCTTCGCACGATTCTGTCGGGTGTGAATGAAACATCCACTCTTGTTTTTTTCGATGACATCGACAAAGTTGGTCTGAAGAAAATTGAAAAGTACGAGTGCATTGTTTGTAAGTTTATAACGAGCGTCAATGTAAAGTTGTTTATTATCGCTTTTAAAGCAAGTTGGTAACGATGGTTTTTTTTTCTTTTTTGTTTTCATTTAAACGTTAACCTGTCGTGATGGTCCTGTTTAAGGCGACGATATACGACTTTTACAGATTTTAAACTGACAATCACGTCAAAATGTGCAGTGTAAATGATTTGAAAAAAATATATGTTAAACTAGAACATTCTCTTAATCACTTAGTAAGTGAATATTTTTAATTATATTCATATTATATAGTTTAATTAATACGTGAAGTTGTGTCTGACGCGGACAAAACATTGACAATCACACAAAATCTACCAGTTATAATTAAACGAAACTTACACCATCTTACAGACAATTTTATTATCTATCTTTTAGTATACGCCTTTTTTTAATTTTGAAAGAATACTACTTTTATTTGGTTTCTTTGACAACTCTTATATATAAAAACAAACCTACTTTTATCACACTCACTTTTATATTGTCGTTTAAAGTCACCCCTATAGGACGCACTTTCAAAGAATATTAACTTTCTCTTTACAACTCCGAACTAGATTTAATGCACTTACGCGTGGGCGAATGATGATTGAACGACTTGAATTCGTTAGAGGAGAAAAAAAACAAGATTTTACAAGGATAAAACATTTGAATTTCGTACAATTATTAAAGTCACCACTTGTTTTCAAAGTCACCCCCTTGTGGCGACTTATTTTTCTGAGTTATTCGTACTTGACTGTAAGGCGTAGTTAACGTAAAGTTAGTTGTGTGTCTCGTTTTTTATTTCGCCTAATTTACATTCAACTGAAACTACAAACTCGTGTGTGGCACAAACAGCTATGCATTCTCTAACGTTACTATTCGTTCGTCGCTGTCCTGGCTGTGCTCGACGGCGAACTCGAAATCGTGTCGAATCGACGTCGACGGCGATTGTTTTTGCTAAGCGAACTGTCAAAAATGTCAAATTATTTAACCTTGAGTAGCTAAGGTAACCGTAAGGAAAGGTTCATGAATACGAAAATGTAACTCGCCGCTGCCGCAGCGTCGAGCTTTACTTAGACAATAGCACTACAGGACTTTTTCATGAATAGGGATGCAGCGAAAATTACGCGACTCACATCTTATTTAGCTTCACATTTACCCTAAAATAAAGCAGCTTTCTGTACAGTCACGAGCATAAATATATACACATTGCAAAATTCAAAATCAATTTATTTTCTTGTGAAATAACTATTTTAACTTATAAATAAAATCTATTTTATATTAGTTTGGGATCAAAAAGACCCTATTCGTAACCCCATAACATTTCAATCAATAGTTTAGAAGAAATTAAGTTTAGAATGAGACCAACTGTTTACATGTTTTTGCTCGTGACTGTGACATTTCCAGTATAAGATGACCTCTCATTGTATGGAAATACTATACAATGCAAGATCAGCTTCAACTGGAAATGATGTGTGATGTGTAGCCGTGTGTACCTTTTTCTTCTAAAACACATACCTACTATTACTCTAAAATTTTATTTATATGACGTCATAGTTCTGTATCGTCACATCCGTCTATAAAAAGATAAAATAAATATTTAACGAAATTGATTTCTTGGAGGGTAAGAGTCACCCTCCTGCTGCATGATTGAGTTTATTTTGTTGGATCATAACAAAAATATGTTTTTCAAAAGCAAGAGGGGTAAGAATGGTAGTCTTCAGCGTTTTGTCGGCGATCTACAAAGTACCGGAGAGGTAAAAATTATGAATGGAAATTCGCTTAGGATGGAAAGTGGAAAAGGTAAAGAATATTCGACGTGAAGACGGTTTTACTCCTGTTCAATGTTTTAGAGACATACATTCACAATAAAGGTCTTTTAGACGATGTATGCTTCTTGCTTGTTGCATACATATATAATAGAATTGTAGCAACTCTACTGAACTTTCATTGTTTGGTGACCACCTTTTTAACCCCTGACAAAAACAGGGAGTTTTCTAAGTTTAACGTGTGTGTCGACGAATTTTTTGATGCCTAGTATTAGTTTTATAGTTAAGGTTATCTTTTTTATTATTCTTGTAACTATTGTACATAAATGACGTAATAAATGAATTTTATGTTAAAATAGATCAGATAAAAATCAGTATATGTAAATGCGATGTAGATCTTTGGCAGTCGTTGTGGGTATAGTCAGAAGCTAAAAAGTCTGACAACCAGTCTTACCAAGAGGTATCGTGTTACCCAGTAACTGGGTTGTGGAGGTCCGATAGGCAGTCGCTCCATGTAAAACACTGGTATTCAGCTGCATCCGGTTAGACTGGTAGCCGACCCCAATATACTTGGGAAAAGGCGACGCAGATGATGATATGTAAATGCGATACATTTAATTATTTTCACTATAAAAGAAACGGAGACTGCTTCGTTTCTTTTGTAGTGAACTCTCACCACGGTCTCCGAAATACAACTAAAAGATTTTACGCGCAACTTCGTCCATGTGAATGTCGGTTATTGGGGCTGCAGACGAAGTCGCGGATTAAAAAGTAGCCTATACCCTTTCTTAGAGTTCAAGCTTATTCTGTACCAAATTTCATCAAAAGTGGTTAAGAAGTTTAGCCGTGAAAGCGTCACCGACCTACTCACTATTGCGTACACTATGTTAATTAACGAAAGGCGTTCTCTTAAACTCGTTAATCTAACATCATAACATAAAAAAATAGTAGGTATAGAAAATAATAGGAGTGTTTCTTTTACGTAGGTTTCCGATTTTGTACGACATTTAAAAAATAAAAACTTTTCTTTTGGGTCGGTTTTTTTTTGTATTTTTGAATGGTTAAAGGCCGTTCCCTTTAACCATCCAAAGAGACTATAAAAAAACAACTACTACTACTACTTAAAAAAAAAGTATTTCGTTAATTATCATACAGTATAATATTTACAAGAATAATAGAAAAGGAAACCTAAAATAAAAAACTAACACAATAAGGCATCAAAAAAATCCTCCACATCGCCGTCATCTGCAAATGTACCCAAGAGACTAGACTGGAGATGTACGATGATACGCATTAAAGTAATTTGTACCGTCATCTCGGGAAACGGAGACAGTTGGACATTATTGTATATTTTAAACTACTTTCTGCCGGTTACTTGTCTACGAAGTAACAGAATAAAAACAAACTCCATTTTTTTTTTAACTCCCCAAATTAATAATGACAGGCATATAAACTCGTACACAAACAGCCAGACCCGGAACAACTGTACAGTAGGCTTTACAAAGCAAAATTTCAACTAATTCCGTTTAGATACGTTTGAGGGTGAATGAGTAACAAACATCCATTCGTTAGTAATAGGATAGGATAGGATGTTAGGATGTATTGTAAAATACCATAGACATTATTTTACCTAATTTCAAAACAAGAGAGAGTAATAGTATAGCATATAATAATAATAATAATAATAATAAAAGCTTTATTTAATTCCATACAAAGAAACAAAGAAAATACATTAATAAAGAATTTTACAGATAGGTACTTGATCTCACTATACATCTAGATTCCAAATAAAGTATAGTATGTAATCATTGTAAGAAAATAAATAAATAAATAATTAATTTCATTTCTTAGTTACCAAATTTATATAATAGAATTGAATAAAATTGAATTTAAATTAATTTTCTTTAAATTAATTATATAATAGTATAAATTTATAGTAATAATTTAAATTAATTATATAATAGTATAAATTAATAGTAATAAATTAAATTAATTATATAATAGTAGGTTTTCATGCAATTTGGAAGGTAAATCTGAAGTAAATTACAATTTCATTACGGTATTTTTCATTAAATTATTATTATTTATTTATTTTTTTTGTTTTTGTAGATGTAGATTGATAGATTGTAGATTTAAAAAAATTTTGCAAGTTAATTTCATTAATTAATTTCATTTCTAAAAATAACAAATTGTTAAAAAGAATAATTTAGATAGATTACAGATTGATTATAATAGGTATCATGCAATTAAAAATCTATATAATATATAACATATATAATATATAACAATATATTGTTGTTTTAAAATTATTAATTTATTTTAAAAATTTTTTTAAAATTATTAATTTATTTATAATATTTTTAGATTTATGTTAGTGATTGCAAATTTGATCGCATTTATTACAAATTAGTTTATTTTTAATGAATTGATGACTTTTTAAATTTACTTATTTTGTTTTTCTAAACAGTTTACAAACCAAATTTAATTTTTATCTGATCTGTTATGGACCCCCGAAGGGTAAAAGCCTCCTCCAAGCTAGCATAAGCTGGAGGGTAATGGTCGAGCTCTCCCGCGGTGACCAACCGTGTTGGGAGATTGGAAGTATTTATTAGAAGTAAGCTACCCATTTTTCATTTAATAGATCATACAATAAATATGCTTTTTATTCTCACTTTCATGTAATTATGTTATTTCATTTAGTATTTAAATTTATTTATTTTTGCTAACTATCCTGGTTTCACTTTGTTTAATTTGATTACTGTACTATAGCAAGTATCATTTTCGACTAATTTAAATAGTTTAAATGAGAGTCCTTCTGTTGGGTCTCCTCCATCTCCAACCATTTTTTTCTATCTCTCGCTATCTTTTGCCATTTTTCTCCTGCTATATCCTTGATGTCATCGACCCATCTTCTCACTGGTCTTCCTCTTTTTCTTTTTCCCTTGGGTCCCTCCCATGTCACGGCACGACTCGTCCATCGGTCGTCTTCCATTCTAGCTACATGTCCTGCCCACTTCCACTTTAATTTCATAGAGTGAAGTAGGAAATCCAGTTGTTTTGTTTTTTCTCTTATCTTGGTGTGGCGTACTTTATCTTTTTTCCGTATTCCTAGAATCGACCGCTCCATGGCTGCTTGACATATTCTTATTTTTTCTTTTGCCAGTTTTGTGTATGTCCATGTTTGTGAGCCGTATGATAGACAGGGAAGGATACCACTATCCATAACTTTCTTCTTCACATAGAGTGGCATGTCTCCTTTCATTATTTATCTGTGAGCCCAGTACTTTTGCCATGACATATTTATTCTTCGTGTTATTTCCTCTAAGTTGTTATTCTGGTGGAATGATATTTGTTTCCCCAGGTATATATATGTATCTACATAATCTAGGTTCTCACTGCCTATCTTTATTGGTGGTTTTGAAGAGTTAGTCATCAGTTTAGTTTTTTGCAGGTTCATCTCTAATCCCACGCGTGCACTTTCTACTTGTAGATGATGTATCATTTGTTCTAGTTGTGAACAAGATTCAGAGAATAAAATTATGTCATCAGCAAAGCGTAAATGACTGAGGTATTTCCCATTTATTTGAATACCTAGATTTTTCCAGCCAAGTCTTTTGAATATCATCTCTAGCACGGCGATAAACAGCTTAGGGGAAAGAGGATCACCTTGCTTTACGCCTCTTTTGATTTTTATTTCTGGGCCGCTTGTTTCCAAGCTGACTCTACTTGTGCTTCTCTCGTAGATGTCTCTCATTATGTTACAGTAAGTTTCATCAATGTTGTTCGCCTTCAGTGCTTCCCATATTGAAATGTGTGAAATAGAGTCGAAAGCTTTTTGGTAATCTATAAAGGTTAAATAGAGAGGCCTTTGCAATTCCTTGAATTTTTCTATTATGCTCTCCAAGGTTTGGATGTGGTCGACGGTTGAGTATCCTCTACGAAAACCTGCCTGTTCTACCGGCTGGTTTTTGTCGATTTTCTCAGATATTCGGCTTAGGATACATTGTGAAAATAGTTTGTAGAGGCTAGGCAGTAAGCTGATAGGTCGATAGTTGCCTATCTCTTTTGGATCACCTTTCTTGTAGAGTAATATAATATTTGATTTAGTCCATTGGTCAGGGACTCTCTGCTCTTCGATTATAATGTTGAATAAGTAGGTTATTATTGGAGTCAATAGTGTTCTCGCCAGTTTTAATGCCTCGTTTGGGATACCATCTGGACCGGGGCTCTTATCAGATTTTAATTTCATTATTTCTCGATCTATTTCTCTTTCATTCCACTCAGTGATCGCTTCGTTTTGAGGGTGAAAGATTATGGTTTTGAAGTTTTCAGGATCTTTGTTGTCGTAGAGGTTAGTGTAGAAATTTGTTGCTATTTTGAGAATGTTTTCTCTGTTGGTAGTCGGGTTGGAGTTTTCTGTTAGGCTTGGTATCCAGGTTTTGTGTGTACAGAGTTTTTTAAATGCGCGCTTGCAGCTTCCACTTGTTTTTAGATGTTTTTCTATTATTTTTGATCTGTAGTTTTTATAATCTTTCCTAATATTTTTGTTTGTTATCTTGTAGATAAAACTGAGTTGATTCTTTTCTTCACGGCTCTTAGTTTGGATTGTTTGTAGTTTGTGACGTTTCCTGATTAGGTTGAGTGTTTCCTCTGTAAGGATTTTGTTTGTTTTGTGTTTCTCTGTTCCTTTTTCACATTTCATACTTTCCAGTAGGCATTTTTCTAGTAAATTGTATAAGGTTTGTCCTGTATGTTTCTATTCCTTTTTTATGGATTTTAACTTTTCTTTTATGTTCTCTAGGTAGTAACTTACTTCATTTGGATTTTTCAGTGTGGAGATGGGGTTTTTGTACTTTAGGCGACTCTTTTTTGTATGTATAAGTGTTATTTTTGATCTAATCATTCTGTGGTCTGATGGAAACATTATATTATTTAGGACATTTACATCATGGAATTTTTTTGGAAAATTTGTAAGTATATAATCTATTTCATTCCTGGTTTTCTGATCAGGAGACTTCCATGTCCATTTTTGACTAAACTTTTTCTTGAAAAAAGTGTTCATAATGGATAAGTTTTGTTCCTGGGCGTATTGTATTAGCTGTTGTCCTCTAGAACTTCTTTTACCAAACCCAAACTTTCCAAGTAATTTGTTTTCTTCAGAGTTTCTCTTCCCTATCTTCGCATTGAAATCGCCCATAACAATGACATATTTGTTCGAAGTTTCGTGAGCTTTATGTAAAATGTTGTAAAATGTTTCAATCTCTGATTCTTCAGACTCTTCATTGGGTGTGTTAGGTTTTATAGATAATAATTATATAAAAATGTATAGGTATCGGTATGGAAATTTGTTATAGTGCCTTTTGAATATTAAGCTGATAATTAATCTATTATGTACAAGTTCTTATAAGGTAAATAAAAGGGGGTAGTCGGAAAAATTATACGAAACAGAATTCATTTAGGATTATCATTTAATTTAAAACATAAACTTTATGGTAACAGCATATTTATTTATATCTAATATTTAACTATTTATTTATGTGATCTATATTAATATTATTCTACATAAGACTTAGGACTTAGCACAATTTATAACCACCCTGATCATTTCTCAAATCGATTAATGTAATATAGGAACAATAAGAAGGAAATAGGCTTACGTTATGTAACAATGGTAGTCCCTGTTCGTAACTGTTTCCCAGACAATAGCAACATAATTGTAGCAAGAAGAAAACGAACTAGATGATTCCATTCCATCATTAAATATGTATTTAACAATATTGGTAATCATATAAAACACATACAAAACACATTAAAAAAAACAGTTTAGTTTTGCAACAGTATTAAATACATAAAATACTTAACTTTTATCTTAATGCTGAACAGAGATTCCTCCAACACGCCACCTGGTTTACTTGAGATCCGCACAGTTCGAGAGCCAAACAATAAGTGCCCGTCCCACCGAACGTTCGCCCTTTTATATCCTTCGTTTTCGTAAACAAGGTGGCGTGATCAAACGACGACATGACTCATCATAAAAATTATAACCTTACAATATTAAAGAATTATAGAATTTATACGATTAATTTGTACATAATAAAGGACCATATTTACATCTAATCGTATTTTAAGCTAGTACACAGTTTTAAAGAATACTTATATTAACAATACTAGCCAATGCATCACATAAACGTTTTGTTAAACTTAAATGTACCGGAATAATCGCCAAAAATTATAACAAATCAAAAATAATCTATCACGGCCATGCTGAACTGTACTTCGCTCTCGAAGTACAAGTCTCACACACAACTAAAGAACTTTTATGTATTGGTACCTGACCCTGACATGTTAGGGCTCCCACCTGCTGCACATGAGATCCAAACTAACACCAGGCCAGTACCCGACCAGCAGTAATTTATAAGTAGCCCTTGACTTTAGACATATCCGTCCTCCCACCTGCTGCGCGTGAGATCCAGACAGATACCAAGCCAATGACCGACCAGCAGTATCTAATTTATATGTAGCCCTTGACTTTAGACATATCCGTCCTCCCACCTGCTGCACGTGAGATCCAGACAGATACCAAGCCAATGACCGACCAGCAGTATCTAATTTATATGTAGCCCTTGACTTTAGACATATCCGTCCTCCCACCTGCTGCACGTGAGATCCAGACAGATACCAAGCCAATGACCGACCAGCAGTATCTAATTTATATGTAGCCCCTGACCTTAGACATATCCGTCCTCACACCTGTCGCATGTGCAATATAGACAGATACCAGGCCAGTGACCGACCGACAGTAAAATCTTGTACCAGCTTTATCAAAAATGACAAGTTTAACAAAACCTTTTCACTTCATTAATTACAAGTATCAATTATTCAATGAAAACTATAATATAATAAACATGTTCCAAACAACAATTAAACAAGAAATCGAATTGGCACAAATCATAACAATCAAATCAAAATTGTCCTCGGTGATATTAGTGTTAGTCTACTTACATAGTTACAATTAGCCATAAATATACAGTAGCAATGTTAAATGTAAATCTAATCTATCACGGTCAACCATAGCTTTCTTCAAAAGAAGCGTTTTGCTCTGTCCATTCACCAGGCCAAAATCTTATTTTTTATTTAGCGACAACAATATTTGAGACTACCATGGCCTCTTAAACAGAATCTATCATTACTTATGATTTCAATTATTTCGTAAGGGCCTTTGAATTTTGGACCTAACAACCATGTGTCCTAGATTGTAAGTTTTGTTTGTTTGGTAGTATCAAAACGCTCCTTGAACTTATTTCCAACATCTGTTGGTTGTATTGACTCATCTACAACATCAGTTAGCCGAGCTTGTATAGAAGGGAGATATCCTTTTCTGCCTATTAATAAGCCAATTGGAGAAAACCCTGTGGTTTTGTGCTAAGGAACTGTTGTACCTTCCAAAGTACGTTTGGCCGTTCTGGCAAATTATTGACCTGTGTAGCCAACATATTTATTACTGTTGCTACGTATCTCTCTACCCGCCCATTACTACGTGGAGTACCGGTAGCTATCATACTAGGGTGTTCGACCCGCATTTCTTGAAACAATGTTTGTACATGATTTGAGTTAAAGTTCGTACCTCTGTCCGTAACTATAAGGGTTGATGTACCAAAAAGCGTAACATTATCTCTTAGAACATTGTAGTGAAGTAAATAATTAATAATTATTATTATTACTATTATTTATTTATTATTATTTTTAATTATATATTAATTGGAATCCATTTCACCAGTCTTAACTTTATTTATTATATTTTGAGTTTCGTTGTAGTTATACTGTGCAGCCTCTAACCATGACGGTGGGTTATTTTCGTCATTAATTACATTAATTACTAACGATGGCATTGCTTCAAGCTTGCTAGGATTTCGGCTAAGATAATCCATATGTCCCACAAAGTTCTTTTTTACTTCAAATTGTAAATCTCGCATAAAAGTCCACTATCTGGCGCCAAGAGGTGACAAATCTCTCTTATTCATAGTGGGCTTAATAATATTATAATCAGTAACAATTGTGAAATGGATACCCAATAAATATACACGGAAATGTTGAAGAGCGTTATAAATTGTTAGATTTTCAAGATCGTAAGAACAGTATCTCGATTCACTAGGGGAGGCACGTTTACCAAAATAGGATACAACAAAGTCATGTGTTCTGTGCTAAAGTTATTTATCACTTTTTAGTTTTTTTTTTTTCTGGAGGCGGTTCTCTTTATTTTTTAAAAAGGTTTTTTTTTTTGTAATAAGTTTTTTTTTTTTTTATTGGACTTTGATGTCGTAAAGTTTATTTCGGAGATTGAAAGTCTTACTTCGTGGATACAACCTTATTTTGACCGTCCACTTTTTGCATCAGAATAGCATCATAACGCAACAAACTTGCATCGGTATGCACAGAGATTTAGATATTTTATTGCACAATCCCTAGCCTCTTTCCGTTTTTGATGGAATCAATAAGTCATCATTATACAGACACTAATAAAAATTTTGTACCGCTTTACTTGGCTCTCTGGAAGACGGACGGACAGATGTTACTAAAGTGGTATATTTAATGGAATTTGAAATTACTGGAATTCAATTTAAACACTGAAACTATTAAATTTTAGAGGAGCAGTATCTTAACCCAATATATTATGTTATTTATAGATAGTTACCAATCCCTTCAAGTACTAACAAATACGGAACAAAGTTACAACCTAGCTGCCCGGCAATGGAATCTAATTAACGTTATCCTTAACAGTAGATTTATCAACCATTCGTTTAAAGAAGCAGACAGACTCATCATGACCTAGTTTCTTACAGTATAAACATTGAATTGGTTTAGTAGCAGGTTGCGAATTGTTAGTTACGGTGGGTTTAGAATCTGAACGGGCTTCTTGATTTTGTAACTTATAACATTGAGCTTTAACATGACCCGAGTTTTTACAATAATAGCATCGTTTTTCTATTACAGAGTCATTAGACTTAAAATGTTTTGTAGTCAGTTCATTGTCCGGTTTTTCAGCAGGTTTATTACCAGAATCTAATGTACGTTTTCTAGAAATTTTGACATATGTTGTAAATAGAGAGATTAAATCGGCAGTGGTTTTAACACGACTATTGTAAGAAGCCATTTTAACATTTACATCGTGTATACCTCCACAAACAAGCTCAACTAACTGTTGCTCAGTAAAAGAAATCTTGGTATTCTTAAGTAATCTAAGTTTTTCCCTGGCATATTCACAGTAAGAATCTAATGATTCCGAAGTAAGTAGTACAGCTTTGGTAAGTTTTTCGGTAAGGTTTCGTTTTTCTGGATACAAGTCTTTAATGGTAGTTCTAAAATTTTCCCACGATCTTCCCTCTTCAGGGTCCCAAGTTTCATACCATAGTAAAGCAGAGCCCTTTAAGGCCTTACCTGCTTTCGCTACGGTTGTAATGCTACTCCATCCAAGGTCCCCAGCGATTGCGTCGATGGTAGTGCACCAGTTGTCCGCACCATTATCATTCTTCGCAGGGTCAAATGGTGGCAGCATCACGTCGTCTCCTTGTCTTTTCACTGTTACTGCGTCGCGTATGGCCTTTAGCAAGCCCTCCATAATTGCGGGATCCATTGTAAGCCACGCTCACACTCTATAACAAACAAGCTATTATTAATAAGTGGTATGTCAGGTGGTATCCCACTTCTGATGTTAGGTTTTATAGATAATAATTATATAAAAATGTATAGGTATCGGTATGGAAATTTGTTATAGTGCCTTTTGAATATTAAGCTGATAATTAATCTATTATGTACAAGTTCTTATAAGGTAAATAAAAGGGGGTAGTCGGAAAAATTATACGAAACAGAATTCATTTAGGATTATCATTTAATTTAAAACATAAACTTTATGGTAACAGCATATTTATTTATATCTAATATTTAACTATTTATTTATGTGATCTATATTAATATTATTCTACATAAGACTTAGGACTTAGCACAATTTATAACCACCCTGATCATTTCTCAAATCGATTAATGTAATATAGGAACAATAAGAAGGAAATAGGCTTACGTTATGTAACAATGGTAGTCCCTGTTCGTAACTGTTTCCCAGACAATAGCAACATAATTGTAGCAAGAAGAAAACGAACTAGATGATTCCATTCCATCATTAAATATGTATTTAACAATATTGGTAATCATATAAAACACATACAAAACACATTAAAAAAAACAGTTTAGTTTTGCAACAGTATTAAATACATAAAATACTTAACTTTTATCTTAATGCTGAACAGAGATTCCTCCAACACGCCACCTGGTTTACTTGAGATCCGCACAGTTCGAGAGCCAAACAATAAGTGCCCGTCCCATTTTTTTTTTTTTTTTTTTTTTTTTTTTTTTCGGATTGGCATCTCGCAGGTCAACCTAGGAGGTTGTCGGCTGCTTAACCGGACTTTCCTGTGGTGCCTTAAAAATTATTATTTTTAGGGCCTCCAGCCAGGGCATAAAAGCTTACAAACTAAGCGACTACACGCTAAGGGCACCCCCTGTGGGGTACGAGCCTCGGCTTAGGGCGTCGCTGGGAGAGGACAGCAAAGGGACAGGCTGGATCGGATTTCCATTATTTAGGGACGAAATTAAAACTACAGGCTCAGCGGCGCGGGCTGGCACGAGCAAGGGTCGGGGAGGGGACGTACGGGGTCGTCGCGGCGGGCCTCGGCGGCGAGGACGGAATGACGGCGGTCTGTGTCTGTGTTTCTTAACTGTACTGGTGGCCTTATTGCTCTCCTGGAGGAGAGTAATAGCATCGTCAGGGTCGGTCAGAGTATGTCTCGGTCGTCGAGTCTTACTAATACGGGAGGGAGTGTACCGGGCGGCCGATACGATTAACGGGTTAGAGTGCTTCTCAGCAGTGTCGAAGAAGCGCTTGGCGGAGCGTTTCATGAACTGCTGGATGGTAGGTATTTTTAGATCGAGATGGAGGTTCTCGTTGCGAAGGTAAAAAGGGGCTCCTGTGATTCTTCGCAAGAAACGGTTTTGGAGGGTCTGCATCCTATGGAGACGGTATGGTTTCGCGTGTGCGAATACAGCACAGGCGTACGTCATGATGGGACGAATGCACGCCGTGTAAATGCGCAATTTGCACTTGAGTGACAATTTGCTGCGTGCATTCAACATGAAGTAGAGCCTACCGAGAGCGAAAGCGGCGCGCGAACGCACCGTCTTTATGTGCTCTCCGAAAGTAAGATGGTGGTCCAGAATCACACCTAGGTATTTGGCTTGCTTCTCCCAAGGGATAGGCTTACCGAACATGGTTATCGGACTGGGCAGAGAGGGGGACGAACGCGGTTTGGAAAAGAGTACTGCCTGACTCTTGATGGGGTTTACCTCGATTCTCCATTTCCGGAAATAAGCGCCTAAGGCTTTTGCCGCGGATTGGAGGGTACGAGCTATGCAGTCTGGGTTACGACCCGAGTAATAGATGGCCGTGTCGTCAGCGAATAGAGCCAACTGAGCCTTTTTATCTTTGGGGATGTCGCTGGTGAACAGCGTGAAAATGAGGGGGGATACTACGGAGCCCTGAGGGACGCCAGCGCGTATCGGGTGGGGTGAAGAGAGCGCACCCTCGATGCGATAGCGAAAGGTGCGATTCGACAAAAAGTCACGCAAGATGAGCACGAGACGATCTGGCACTCCGAGTTGGTAAAGCTTGTATAGTAAGCCGTTGTGCCAGACTTTGTCGAATGCTTTCGCTATGTCAAAGAAGAGTGCACCCGTCATCAAGCCACGCTGAAAACCAGCGCTTATGTGCTCGACGATGCGGTGGACTTGTTGGACGCAGCTGTGTTCGGTTCGAAAGCCAAACTGCTCGTCGGGAATGAGACTCTTTGCTTCGGCAAAGTCTTTGAGTCGCTTATAAATAAGCCTCTCGTAGACTTTGCCTAGAACATTGAGTAGACTAATGGGACGGTAACTGGTGGGATCAGACTTGGGTTTGCCTGGTTTCGGAATGCCGATAACGGTGGCCTCTTTCCATGCCTGAGGAAAAATGTTGTTGCTTAGAGCGCCATTGAAGATGGCGGTCATTAGCATTATGAGATGGGCGGGGAGGAGTTTGAACACCTTATTGGTGATACCGTCAGAGCCGGGGGCTTTCCGGGGTTTGAGCCTCTTGATAATATCGTGCACTTCGTCGGGAGTGACAGGAGGCAGAGGATAATCAGGGTCTTCAACGGGTGGGAGAGAGGCTCTACGTTCGACTTCGGCGTCGACCTCAGAAAGGTGAGCTTCGTCTACTGGTTGAGAGCTCCGAACGTTCGCCCTTTTATATCCTTCGTTTTCGTAAACAAGGTGGCGTGATCAAACGACGACATGACTCATCATAAAAATTATAACCTTACAATATTAAAGAATTATAGAATTTATACGATTAATTTGTACATAATAAAGGACCATATTTACATCTAATCGTATTTTAAGCTAGTACACAGTTTTAAAGAATACTTATATTAACAATACTAGCCAATGCATCACATAAACGTTTTGTTAAACTTAAATGTACCGGAATAATCGCCAAAAATTATAACAAATCAAAAATAATCTATCAGGTGCATATACCTGGATAATAGTGATTGGTAGATCATTTATCTCCATATCTAAAAGTGCTACACGGTCGGATAGTCCTTTAAAGCCTTTGATGCAGTTTTTTAGATGTTTTTTTATAAGGAAGCCGACCCCATACCTACCCTTTGTCTGTCCATTGTAGCATAATATGAAATCGTCGTATTCATCCACGCCATAACCCAATCTTCTCGTTTCTGACAGTCCGATAATATTATATTTAACATTGTTAAGTGCGTTAGTAAGTTCGATAAGTTTGGCCGGACTTGCCAGCGATCTTACGTTGTATGTGCCAACATAAAGGTTGTTTTTGTTCTTCTTGTGTTGCTCGTATATGTGCGAGACTCGCATGTGTGTTTTCCTAGGAGGGTGATGGTTGAACTCACCCTCGGTGGCCAATGGTGTTGAGAGATGACAGGTGGGAAGAGGGTCTATTTGTGATTGCTACAGTGTGTTGGGCTGCGCTGTCTCCGCTGGATTTTGAGAGGTATCAGTCTGAGTGAAGATAAGTTTAGGTTTTTGTAGTACATAGTCTTTCATGGTGGTTGCTTTGTTTTTCTTCGATGGCTGTTTGATTTCATCTTTAGCTGTTTGGCTGCTAGGGGGGGAGGTCTTCGGGGATTCGGACAGGAGCCTCTTGTTTACCTGATTGCGAGGAGTACGTTTGTTATTGTTCAGTACAATAAGTTTGTCATATTTGATAAAGGCAGTGTTACCTGCCTCTTTTTTCTTCAGCATTTGAGTTTGTAGCTCCTTGCGCTTGTTAAGGACTTCTTTTGGGTAATCTTCTTTTATGTAGTATGGGGTGTCGTTTAGGCAGCTCTTGTTTTTTCCAATTTTTATTTTAAAGCCCATTGTAGTGAATGTTATCACAATTGGTCTGACTTTCTCGCCTTTCTTTCCCATTCTCCTGACAGCTTCAATATTGTTATACCCACATGGAGCTTTGAAGTAGGTGTTTATTATGTCAATTACTGTGTCTTCTAATTCTTGGTAAGATTCCTCTCGCTCTTCTACACCGAATAAGACTAGATTTTTGCGTCTAATGTACCTTTCTAAGTTGTTTATTTTTGTGTTTTGATCGTCCACTTTTTTCTCCAGTAATTCGTTTTTTAGTTGTAGACTGTTAAACTTTTCGTTGATATTATTGTTTATTGTGTTTTTTATGTCTTCCTTCATTTCAAACATATCTGCTTTTTGTTGTTTTAGATCTTGTTGCATGTTTTTCAGCATATTTTTTATTTCATCCATGTTGTTTGTTGTTTTCCAAAGCACAGATTACTGATTTCGCTAGATGGAATTATTATCGAATATCGGCAGACCTTTTGTAATAGATTATGCTTGAGTTCAGTTTGTAAACAGGACAAGGCACATGTGCCGGATTATTATAACAGTAGATGGCGTGTTTTTTTTTATTTTATTTATTTTATTTATTTTATAGTTAATTAACACGGTAATATACCAATTACATCAATTAACATAGAAACACTCGATAAAATATCAATGTAATTAAACTATACAAAGCAGTCAATATTGTGTTTTAAACAATTATACAATTATTCGTTACTTACTAACATGGAACCGTGGACACCCTCGCATACTGTTTCTCACAGAATATCAGACATACGCGTTTAATTTTACTCCATTCGTCCGCAAACAGATCACATTCAGGGTTGGCCGTCAGGAGGGCATTGAGCATCCTTAAGGTACGACACACAGGCGATTCAGCTCTGGCGACCGTTCTGCACGGCAGTTGCGCAAACAAATTGTGTCGGCGACTTTGGCGGTGGCCGATGTATTTGTCGGGTACAAATAATCGACAAAAAAGGTCGTGGAGCTCAGGGCAGTCAATACGACCGTTAAGCGTCTTACAGGCTACCGTGAGCTGATCAAGGCCTCTTCTTACCTCCAACGAGTTGAAACCTAAAGCCCCTAGGATATAGTTTGTAGGGTACATGAAAGGGTAGAAGTAGAAAATTCTTTTGTAAAGATACCTTAAAAAAGTTTTCTGCACTTTCTCAAGCATAAGTGCTTGAGCTGCCGTATAGGGGTGCCAGACACAACTGCTGGTCTCCAGCTTACTGCGAACTAAAGTGGTGTACAGTAACTTAAAAACATGAGGGTTGTGAAAGTCACGAGCATTCCGCAAAACAAATCCTAAGCGCCTGAAAGATTCTTTCGCAAGGGTGGAAATGTGATCTCTGAAAGTCAGACAGCGGTCGAAGGTCACTCCCAGGTCCTTTATTTTGGTGACTCGAGTTATTTTTTCTCCACCTAAGGTGTAGTCAAAATGAATTGGTCGCAATCCTCGACCGAATGTCATGACGTAGCACTTATTTGTGTTAAAGAACAGCTTATTTAGAATGCTCCACTCGTAGATAGCGTCAATATCCCTTTGCAAGAGTTTGCAATCCTCCTCCGTTCTGATGTGAGCAACTAGTTTTAGGTCGTCCGCATATAGCACGCATTTTGCAAACTTAACCTTTTTGACAAGGTCGTTGATCATGATGAGGAACAACAGCGGCCCCAACACGGATCCCTGACTCACGCCAGAGCGAGTGTTATAGGGCTTGGACTCGAAGTAGCCATGTCTGACGAATTGCTTACGATCCCGTAGGTAGTCAGAGAAGAAATTAAGATAATTGGATGAGAATCCCATGGCCCCTAACTTTGACAAGAGTATATCGTTATCGACTTTGTCAAACGCTTTCTGAAAGTCAAAATAGAGGGCATCGACTTGCCTACCGACGTCCAAACCGCTTGAGATATAGTCAGTGTGGATCAGTAGATTTGTGTTTACGGAGCGACCTGAGCGAAAACCGTGTTGGGCATCTGAAAGAAGCGCATTAATCCTCTTGTAGATAAGTGCGTGGAGTATGTGCTCAAAAGTCTTTGCAACGGTAGGCAGGATAGCGACGGGTCTGTGTTCCTCAACAGTTTTTTTGTCTCTAGTTTTAGGGATGGGGATGACTCGCGAGATTTTCCACTGCTCAGGGTATACGCCGGACTGGAGGGCCAAGTTAAAGATGTGACAGAGAGGTGCCGCCAAGATATCACGGCAGCCCTTTAGTATAAAGGCAGGAACATTATCAGGGCCAATCGAGCTACAGGATTTCAATCTGGCTATGCCCTTATTTACATCCTGAGGAGTAAGGACAGGAAGAGGTATATTGACGCCCTCATTTCTCACAGTTAGGTGCGATGGGTTCAACTCGGGTGTGTCAGACAGAAACACGCTAGCAAAGTAGCGAGCGAATGCTTCAGCCGCTCTAACACCAGAACTAGTTTCCCCATTGTGTACAATAATGGGTTCGAAACCACCCTTTGATCTGAGGCTAGAAACATGCTGCCAGAACTGACGCGGATTCATACGTATATTTTTTTCGGCCTGATTGCAGAAAAAACTATAGGCTTCCTGGGTTCTTACTTTTAGATCCGAACGTAAAGCACTAAACTCCGCATATATTAATTCGCATCGTGAAACTTTCCATTTATGATGGAGTTTATTTTTACGCTTGGTGTCTTTAATAATATCGGTAGAAAACCAGACTGGATATCGCCTATTACCACTATTATTTCTCTTCTTTTTTGGGATAGAAGAGTCAAATAAATTATATAGTATTTTGTAAAACTTCCCAGCAGCAGAGCGTGCATCATTGCAATGAAGAACTTCTAGCCATGGAGCAGAGCAAATTTGGTCCCTTAGAAGTGTATAGTCTCCTTTGGGAAAGTTCCAATCGCTGCTTCGATCAACGTTGCAAGGTTCTAATGTTTCTTTAACCTTAAGCGCTGCGATTGTTACCACAACATATAACGGAGGGTGATACAAATCTATCGGAACCAGCTCCGTTCCTTCGACATGCTCACAGGTTACTCCGGTACCTACCCGGGCCAACACCACATCTAACTTACTCCCACGCATATTCATCACTTCATTCACGTCTGTCAGATCACAAAAGCTTAAGAAATAACAGTAATAATTATTAACATTTACAGATGCGCTTTTTAAGTTAAGGTCACCTAAAATCAATATAGTTCCATTTAGATTGGACAAGATGCTCTCAACCTTGCAAAACCAAGTCATGTAATCACTGTCGGTCGCAGTAGGCTTAATGTAGACAACACAAACCGATATATTAAGCCCGGAAATTGTAACTGTAGCCCATAAGTCTTCACCACAGTCCGTCTCAAGCTCATGACGCCTCTTCATGGTTGGACCAGGGCGAGCAGCAAGCAATACCCCACCGCCCGGGGTCACTCGGTCCCTGCGTAAAATTTGCCAATCCCCGCTTGATATCTCTGGGTCCTCTACCGAATCGTCTAAGTTTGTTTCTGTTACGGCTATCAAGTCATGTTCAGAAAGCAGCAAGCTTGATCTCCAAGAAGGCAGCTTGGTTTTGAGACCACGCACGTTCTGATACAGTAAACAAAGTTGAACCTTGCGTTTGGTAGAAACCGTGGCTGCCAGAGCATCAGGCGGTTTGCTGGGCCTCATCGTTAGGACCACGAAAGTTGCGACGCCAAGGTTTCACGCATATATCCTCAGTCCAGTTTTGAGCTGCCATAACTTTTTCGGCCAGTTTTGAGGGCACCCCTAACTTGAAAGATGCGTATTGCCCACGGGGTTTCAGTGCTTCTACCGTGCAAACATCAGTTCCGCAGACAGTAATTAAGTGCTCACGTACCTGGGACTCAGTAGTGCCCTGCTTTACATAGAAGAGATGCAGGTATCTCCACCGTTCTGATGCCTCTAAGCTGCAGGTGGCGCCAGGCGCCGCCGTCCCCCGCAAAACATTGCCCAGCGAGCGACGGGAGCGCCTGTGACGAACTTCCGTCCAACCTTCTTTACTTATTCCATCTCTGACCGTATCACCCATCCCAACATCCGTAACAGGAGCGGGTACCGGCACAGAGACACGAGGTTTGGGAACTCGGCGAGTAGATGACGATGTAGCCTGTTCACCTGGACATACACTCCGTATATCTGAGCAAGTACTCTGATCGTCCATGTTTCTTTCCTCCGACATTAGTTTAGTGGGATTGATTACTGTCCCGCCATCGGCCGCCAAAACGCTAGGTAGCTGAACGGTTTCCGGACGTGACTGGAGCTGTGGGCCTTGAAAACTCTTAAGTCGTTTCTCCAGATCCTTTCCCTTTGCTTGGAGGTGGTCCCAGTTAGACACGTTGACATCTGGTTCATAGGTGGTTTTGAGTATAACAGTACAGTGGTTTTTAATTTCGGAAACATCCTGAACCAGAGCAGCTAGTATCGCGTCATGCTCGGCCTTCCATGCAGACAGTCTGAGGTCATACTCGCTCTTCCACGCTGTCATCAGTTCCTTGAGTTCACTCTTCAACTCACTGCAGGTACAAGGAGAAGGCATGACCGGGTTGTTAGGTGAGTCATCGATACGCTGCCGCTTAGCCCTAACGGTGACATTCGTATTAGAGTCATCGCAACTGAGAGCTGAAGCAATATCAGGAACAGACTGTGACTGACCTGGTCTGGGGGTCTTCGGAGATTTAGGTGGAGTACGTTGCATGTTGGGCATATAGGTGTATTCACTGTAATATCCCCAAATGTACTTTGTTTACAAAAACAGTATATAATGCTCAGAAACTAGTTATTAAAGTTTCGGTATCTGGAACGTAATTCTTCACTGGGTGTTGGTAGCACTGATGGTAGCACCGCGGGCGCCGGTACGTTGCGCGACTAACGCACGCCGTTACCACTCTTACGCAGCGCTATTTAACCGCGAGTATCCGTTGCACACGCGTTTGAGACACAATGATAATCACTTTTAACACCTTTTATTTAATTCACGATAGATTCTTTTTGCGCCTTTGTGAGGCTAAACGTTATATGGTTACGTTAGCACTAACGATAGTTTAGATTTTAGGCACTTGACTTTCCAACACAAAACTATTAAAGCAGCAAGATAATTAAATAAGACGACTGGAGCAAATTTAGTGACAAGCGCGTTCACAGCGTCACTCGCGCGTATGTGTTGCTAGCTTATTCTTTTAGAGTTCGTAGAATGAGTCATTAAATTCACTTTGAGGTTATGTCTTATGTCTATAGTTTTCTATTTTTAAGCACTTTTCGCAGTTTATTGGGGTTTTGTTTTATCTTTACTGTCCACTTTCACAATAGTATTTGCACTGTTTATGTCTTGTTTTTTGGTTTTTATTGGTTTTATTGGCATGTGAAATGGCGCGTGTTTTACACTTTTTCACAAGTTTTTACTGTTTATAGGTACACTATGTTTTTTGTGTTGTCTTGGTGCAATTATACACTGTTTTTATGAATTTCAGTACTATAGTTATTTCTTTAACACTTTATTATTTTTAAAACGGGTTTAATTAAGAGTACGATGTTACCCCTGCAAATGACAGCTGTCAGCTAAAAAAAAATAAAAAATAAATAAAAAGGTTTATTGCAAAAACATGTACAACTTTTACAGTAAATCTTACATAGGGACCTCCTTTTAAGTAAAAGATATACCTGTGCTAGGAGGCCCCGCTCTTCTATGACAGTTGTTAATAGGAAGGGTAAAAATGATGTACAGAAAGAAAATAAAATTTTAACAAGATGAGGCTCAAACAAAAATAAAACACGAGACAAAAAAAAAAAAATACAAATTAAATGAAAAACTTAGATATATCCTAAAATAGTGTGTGTGAGTGAGTGTATGTGTGTGTATGTATGTGTGAGTGTGTGTGTGTGTGTGTGTGTGTATGTGTGTGTGAGTGTGTGTGTGTGAGTGTGTGTGTGTGAGTGTGTGTGAGAGTGTGTGTGTGTGTGTGCGCGTATGTGTATCTTTACAAATCATATTGACGATGCTTGCAGCAATAATTCAATGTCATCATAGGTTTTATGTTTTAGCCATTGAACTATTGTCTTTTTGCAGTCTTTAATAGTCATGGGATAAATGTTAATTATTTTATTAATTTTATTATATAGGATAGCCGAATTTGTGTTGAATTGTCTTTTCGCATAAGCAGTTTTAACAAATTCTACTGGTGCAACACGGTATTTTCGTCTTCTTTCCTGAGAGCGGGGGTTATAGGGCAGGGCTTTGTGTAATTTTAAGACAGCATGGAGTATGTATAATTTTCTGACTGTGAGAATACCGCTAAGGGAGTATAACTCATTGGTTGGGAATCTGTACGGTTTAGTAAACATGACCTTGATAAGAGATCTCTGGGCTCGCTCTAGCTCAAGAAATTTCGTTTTTGTCGCACCGCCCCAGACAGGTATACAGTAGATAAGAATTGATTGAGCCAGGGAGACATAGACTTCAGTTAACATTTTTTTAGTTGTCACATGTCTTAAGTTCTTAAATATCCAGATAAGTTTCCTCGTACGGGCCATAACCATATCTGTATGATTATGCCAAGATAACCGCTGATCAACGATTACACCTAGGTATTTTATATGAGTCACTTTTTCAATATTTCTACAAGTACAATTTGTGTTAGCTTTATTATGACAAATGTGGATTTTGAGAGTTACGTTAGGTCCAGGTTGAGTGTTGTTGTAGTTTGTAAATGCAATATATTTTGTTTTAGAAATATTAAGTGTCAGAAGACGTGAGTTCAACCAGTTAGCAATTTCGAAAAGACCCTTCTCAGCAGATTGATATACCGATTCCCATGTATCGCCAGAGAAAGCAATAGCTGTGTCATCTGCATATGAGAAAACGCGACCATTTTCTGGCATCATTTTGCAGAGATGGTTTATATATATTAGAAATAGAGTCGGGCCCAGTACGCTGCCCTGCGGGACGCCGTAGGTCACGTAAGACTCTTTACTAATATACTCTCCTACCTTAACCTTTTGCCTGCGATCCCGTAGATAATCTGTAAGTAAAGCTAATGGGTTTCCTCTTATGCCTATATCTTCTAGACTACGCACAAGAATGGGGACAGAGACGGTGTCGAAAGCTTTTTTCAAATCAAGAAATACAGTTAAACATCTTTTTCCTGAATCAACTTGTTTAACAATATGAGTGGTTAATGCTGTCACTGCATCTTCTGTAGATAATTTTTGCCTAAAACCATATTGAGCTTGTGAAATAATGTTATATTTATCAGTGTAGCTTGTTAGTCTTATGTTAATTAGCTTTTCAATGATTTTAGATATTGCAGGCAATACAGAGATAGGTCTGTAGTTGTTAACGTCATCTCTGTCTCCACCCTTGTGCACAGGAGTAATTATGGCTTGCTTCAGAACTGGTGGAAATTTGCCTTGGCTAAAGCACAAGTTAGCAAGATGCGAAATTACGGGTACGATTAATTCATGGGCCGTTTTTAAAAAAAATGTTGTGATATTATCCCAGCCTGGAGCGCTTTCAGATTTAAGACCCATTAGCACGTTATAAACTTCTCTAGGATCCGTTTCGAGAAGCACGAAGGAGGAAGCCTGTGAATTTACTACATGATCAGAATCATGTTGAACTTGTGTTCGGTTTACGGAGGTAATGTCCTCAGCTAGGGTTTTCCCAATGTTAGAAAAGTACTCATTTACTGAGGCATGAGGGGTGGTCTTTATCTCTAATAGTTCTGAGTTTAGCTTTTTCTTTGGTTTGCGATGAGTTATATTGTTAATTGTGTTCCATATCTGTTTCGTATTCTTATTTGCCTTTAGTAGTTGTTCTTTATCAAATTTTCTTCGAAGCTTTTTAACTAAATTATTGCAATAGTTGCGATATCTTCTGTAAGTAATTTGTAATATATTGTTTTTTGGATCAGTTCGTAGTTTTCTTTGCATATTATTTCTGTTTTGAATACACCGTAAAATTCCTAAAGTTATCCATGGTTTAATAATGCGATTATTTCTCGGAACTAAAGTAATAAGAGTGTTTTGCTGAAGGCAATTTTGGAGTTTCTCTATTAATTGTACAGATAACGTGACTGGATCATTGATTAAAATAAGTTCAGAAAAATAACTTAGTTTTAAGGCTGTTATTGTTTTATCAAAGTCCACATTTTTTTTAGTTTTCGGACATTTATAAGAATTTACTAAATTTGATAATTTAAGAAAAATCATCAAATGATCCGTGATAGTGGTATTCAATACAGCAACAGAAGCAGCGTTTTTAATCTTGTCTAGTTTCAAAATAAAGTGGTCCAAACAGTTTTTGCCTCTAGTTGGTAAGGAATGTCCTGGTAACAAGCCATGCACTGCAAGCATATTTATTTAGGTAGTTTAATCTGTTTGTGCGCTCATTCGTTTGTTCAGTAGGTTTATAAATTATGTTAATATTTATATCGCCTGTTATAACAATATTTGTATATGATTTAAGTGAGTCTAGATGATTATTTAGCGAGTTTATAAAACTGTCAGCATTATTATTTGAGGGGGATCGATAAATAGCAAGGACAACAAGATTAGGCATTATTATTTGTAAGCATGATGCGTGAGTTAATATTATTTCCTTAACACTAACCTTGTGATCACACTTGATATATACTGCCACGCCATCACATTGGTTTATATGGTTACCCGTGGTAAAAGAACAATAGTTTTTGATTTCAGGGGTAGGTTTATTTACGTCTAGTCTACATTCATTTAAGATCAGTAGGTCTACACTAAACTTAAATTGTGTTAAAGTGATAAGTAAATCATCTAAATTACTATATATACTCCTAATATTTTGTGAGATTATTGTAAAATCCGATTTATGTACACAAAACTGTTTTGAAAAATCATCAATTTGAAATTCTTTGGATTGTGCTATAACAATGTCGTCTATTTCTTGCATTATTGAATGTGTGCTATCCATGATACAGGTAAATTAACAGTCTGAGATTTGATTCCATATTGTATAAGTAAGCATATTTTACTTGATCCACAACAAAAAGTATTATGATAGAGAAAAGCACATAATTATGACAGTCAATGAGAGTTTTAACTTTATATACGATATTTATATTAAAAACATAGCATAGAGAAGACAATATGAGTGTGTAATATGAGTTAAGTACGCGTATGTTTTTGCGAGTTTGTAGTGTACGTAAGTAATCATAAATCGAATAATTTAATATATCAATATATGTTTTGTTTTTGTATAGCCAGCATTTATAGTATAGTTGTAAAGGAGTGTGTACTTTATAAAGTACACGTTTTATTTGTGCGAAAGTATTTGTATGTGTGATTATGTAACGGTTATATAAAAAGTATTGGACGTGTATATGTGTGTATAATTCGAGTATATGTAAATTGAGAGTATTTGAATTACAAACAATTTTAAAAAAGTTCAATAAGCAAAATAAAATAATCAGAAAAAACATACAGTATAGGCAACATAATATTAGTCACGCTTCCTGCATTAAGCTTTGTATCTGGGACTCACTTCTAATTACGTATGTAGGTGATTCGTCTTGTCTCTTAACATACACTTTACCATAAGCAGTCCAGCAGTACTTAAATCCCTTTGACTTAGCGAGGTCGCGTGCAAGGAAGTGTAGTCTTGAGCCTTTTGCAGTGAGCTGTTCGGATACGTATATAGGAGTGTCTTCGCTACTTTTTAAGCCTAGATGTTTAGCGCAGAGCTTTACTTTATGCCTGGTGTTGAAAGACTTACACATCTTAAGCACCTCAGTCTTAAGTATTGTTGAGGATAGTTCCACAATTATAGGGGTATTAGTCATACCCTGCTTTTCCCCCTTAATTCTGTAGATATCACGTATATCCGACTTCGTGATTGCACTGTTTACAGTCTCCGCCAAACACTTTACCATGTCAATAAGGTCTTCTTTATTTTCTTTCATTTGTTTGGGAACATTCTTAATTTCAATGTTTGATTTTCGACTACCCCGCTGAAGATCCTCGACTTTTTCTTCCAGAATAGTTATGTATTCTTTATCCTTCTTAGCTTGTATCTCCATCTGTTCAATTTTTCTCTTAAACTCTTCATTTTGCGGGGTTATCGCCGCCACTGAGTTTTCTATGTTGGAATTTGTTAGTTTTATTTCCATGAGCGTGGGGGTTATTTTTTTAAGCTCGTTTTCTTGAGTTAATAACATAGACTTAATCATGTGAATCATATCTTCTCTAAAGTCGTCTAGGTCATCCTCTCTTCTTCTTTTAGCTCTTTGGGAGACATAACTCAGTGGTGAGTCGTATTTTTCTTCTTGGTTAGCTAGATTAGATTCAGAGAGTGACTTGTCCATTTTAGTACTAGGGAAGTATAAGCAATTAGGATGATAGTTTCAAAGTTAACTCCGTTGTGGGTTAGTAGTGTATAGCTTTAGTTATAGAACGCTCACCAGGTTTTCCTGTCAGCCAAAAAACAACGAAGTACCAGGGCAGCAGAAGTTGTGAGGAGGTACAAATTATCCAATGTCCAGTGCCCAAGGCGGGGCGTCGCTGTGCTAGTCCTCGAATCGAAGTGCAATGGGGCGTGTCCAGGGAGTAGCCGAAGGTAGGTATGTTGCGTATACGCAGGCGGAGCTGAATATCCCTGGCCAATGCGCCTGTGTCTGGTACCAGGGTATTACGATCAGCTACGTTTACTTCGATACACTTAATTTATTTCAATAGTTCTTCTTATTTTATGCACTCCTATTTTTGATATGGAATTAAATTTACTTCAATTATTTATAACTTTTTATTTAAATGGTTTATGGCACTGAGTACACGTCTACACCTTGCGGCGGTCCGGGGGAAGAGGAAAAGTCAGCTGTGCTTATAGCATATAGGCGATCTAAACAGTAAGTCGAGTTGTTGAATATTTTTAACCAACTTCAAAAAGGAGGAGGTTATCAATTCGAATGTTAATATATATATATATTTTTTTTTTATGTATGTTCGGGCATAACTCTGTCACATGTAGACGGATTTGCAAAATTCTTTTTTTGTTCAAAAGGGGGTTTATCCGAAAAGGTCCCATATAAATTTTATCAAAATTGGTACAGCCCTTTTTGAGAAAATCAACAAATTCCCAAAAAAACTTAGACGACGTTTTAGTTTCTTCAATCACAACAAGGCAACACTAAAAAGCGAAAAGTAAAAAGTTTTAAAAAAAAAAAAGAAAACCGCCTTCAAAAACTAAAACGTGATGAATAACTTTAGCACAGAACACACATTACTTTACTTTCGGAAGTCGGTGGCAATACAAAATAACAAACACAAAGCCACCGCCACCGACTTCCGAAAGTAAAGTAATGTGTGTTCTGTGCTAAAGTTATTTATCACTTTTTAGTTTTTGAAGGCGGTTTTCTTTTTTTCAACCGACTTCAAAAAAGGAGGAGGTTATCAATTCGTCTGTATTTTTTTTTTTTTTTTTTTTTTTTTTTTTTTTTTTTTTTTTTATGTTTGTTACCTGATTTCTTGGGACTGGGTGAACCGATTTTGATGATTCTTTCTTTATTTGAAAGCTAGTGCTTCCCGTGTGGTCCCATTTTTATTTGGTCCAGTTCTGACAATGGCATCCAAGAGAAAACCGTATAAGTCTTAAATTTGCATAAAGTATGTGCGCGATTTGTTACGCGATTTCTCCGGCAAACGTAAACCGATTTTGAAAATTCTTTTTTTTATGGATAGGGTATGCTTCAGGGGTGGTCCCATATAAATTTTATGGAAATTGATTCAGCACTTTTTGAAAAATCAACAAATACCCAAAAAGTTTACATAGACGACGTTTTAGTTTCGTCAATCTTTGTAGTAGTTAACTTTCAATCTCTTCTTAATAGATTTGGATGAGAAGGAGGTACTAAAAAGCGGAAAATAAAAAGCTTTTTACAAAAAAGACCCCTTCAAAAAGAAGAGAAAAAGAAGAGCCTTCAAAAATGTTCTGTGCTAAAGTTATTTTTAACTTTTTGAAGGCGGTTGTCTTTTTTTGATAAAACTTTTTTATATTCAAAAGCTCGACTTACTGTTTAGATCGCCAGCGACGTCAAGGCGCTGCTGGCCTTTCTTGGGGAGCTCGGGTGGATCGAATGACTTACTTCCCACCTGTACGCAAAATACGCGCTTCGACGTGGAGTTGCGGACACCAGCCCGTCATACTACTACTATTACTACTACTAGGGTAAAGTAGGTAGGTAGGTTAAGTAGATATGGACAGGACAACGTCTGTCGTGTCAGCTAGTATAGCATAGTATATTTATTATGTACTAGCTGATGCCCGCGACTTCGTCCGCGTGAATGTCGCTTATAGCGAATGCAGTCGAAGTCCCGGATAAAAAGTAGCCTATGTCCTTCCCCGGAGTTCAAGCTATCTTCATGCCAAATTTCATCAAAATCGGTTCAGCCGTTTCATCGTGATAGCGTAACTTTCGCATTTATAATATTAGTATGGATTATTTATAGTATAGTACGGAGACTCGATCCTACAGATAAACCGATAACACGGTTTTGTGGGGCTATTGTAAGTTACCATGAACAAATTAAATAATAAAATAAATAAATAATAAATATCTATTAGCTTCACCAAACTTCCTGCTCTCCGCGATCTACCTGAATTGCATTCTGCGGATGAAGGCACCGTCGCTATATCACCTTCAAAATTCCTACAAGAAATACCAACACGGCTTCTCTAAATCTCATACATGCCGCTGTTACCACAGATAGGGCTAATTTTTAACTAATTTGTTATAGTTTAATTTAATCTAGATGTTTGTAGGCATCATTTTATTAATAACTAGCTTTTGCCCGCTACTTCGTCCGCGTGAATGTCGTGGATGCAGACGATGTCGCGGATTAGCCTATGTCCTCCTCCAGGGTTCAAGCTATCGTCATGACAAATTTCATTATAATCTGTTCAGCCGTTTCACCGTGAAAGCGTAAGAGACAGAGTTACTTTCGCATTTATTATATTAATATCAAAGTGTGGAAGTATAAATTAAAGAGGTAGTTTATAATTTGGGATGTAGTAGGTAATATGTGAAACTACTTAAGTATCCGATTTCAAGAAAAAAATCCAGCAATAAGAACCTATAGGTACGTTACCCCTAAATGTATAGGCTACATTAAAAAAAAATAGGTATTCCCAATGACGTATCTATTATAAATAGACGCGTCACACACGAACATTAGTGCACTTTAAAACGGCGCAAAATTTTATATCTACATACCAGTAGGCACATACAATTATACAGTGCAAAGAAAAGGACATAAGCATACAGCGTATACCTGTTAGAAAAAGATAAACATAGATACAAATTTTGTTACGTTAGTAATTATGTGTGAATGACGAGCGATACTGACGTATAGCCGCGACACTGGGTGGTACGTGACTAAGTGAAACTCTGTGAAACCCCGGCAATTGTCTTGCTTTAATATTGCCATTATTGAGCGCGGGTAACGCATCTAAGTGTATTTTATCATTGGGTATTCCTAAGAAAATTCACACGGACTAGGACGCGGGTAAAAACTAGTAATTAATAATGCCAAGAAACTAAACATTGCATTGAATCGCATGATAACACTGTAAAAGTAAGTATCAAAACTTTTGCTAGTTGATGACTAACAAAAGTTTTGTTACGTTCGAAAAGTACGTATCTACAATGCCGTCATTTCCAACACAAACATTAATATTTCTAAAGTGAAGTTATCACTACAATATTTTGAAAATACAAAATAATAGCGGTAGCGCAGAATTACCTTTGAAAAGCTAAAAGTTCCGCTCGAATTTGATTTATTGCATATTCTCAGACTTCCTTTGACAGTAGAAATGCACTCGCAATCTCAATGCACACACATTTTTATTTGCCCCTTCGTTACTGGGACAAAAATGTTTGTAAAGAGAACGAAATAAAAGATACGTTTGAAATTGGAAGTGCATGTACAGAGGAACACGATATACAGGCAATTTGCAGTTGTAAACATCCCTTTGTATTATTACCTGGGTTGTGACCCAGTTACTGGGTGACACGATACCCCTTGGTAAGACTGGTTGTCAGACTTTCTGCCTTCTGACTACCCATAACGACTGTCAAAGATCTGCAAATGACAGCTGGGACCAACGGCTTTACGTGCATTCCGAGGCACGGAGGGAACTCGGTCTTCTTCTTCTTTTCGAATCGATGGTTTTCCTTTTTCTTGTGTTACTAATTACCATTTGAATTGTGTTTTGTTTATGTAGTGTGTAATTGTTTATACGGTCTTGTTTATCTCAATAAAATGGGAAGTCCTGACGATGATTATATCGCTCGGTACATCTCCTCATGATCCTACATGTAGATAAATGTACCAACTTCAAGTCATGTTACTCGTATGTATAGCATTTTGTTGGACGTTTTAGTTTTAAAATTATTTTTTTATTTACATTATTTTGTAGTAATCATAAACAAATCATAACCCGCGGAGGGACTCGTAGCTAATTAAAAGCCATACGGATCAATGGGTCAAGGTTAAGCAATGCTTGTCGTGGTCGGTCCGCGGATGGGTGATCATTTATTTTATACCGAGACTTTCCTGTGCCTCGTAAAGTCAGTTCCAGCTGTCTTTCCTAGATCTTTGACAATCGTTATGGGTAGTCAGAAACCTGAAAGTCTGACAACCAGTCTTACTAAGGAAGGTGTATAATGTAACCCAGAAACTATGTCGTGGAGGTCAGATAGGCAGTCGCTCCATGTAAAACACTGGTATTCAGCTGTATCCAGTTAGACTGGAAGCCAACCCCAACATAGTTGGGAAAAGGCTAAGCATATAATGAGCCTTCGTTTTGGAATAAAGAACGCATCCTGTTTCCATAATAAACGTAAGACAATACAACAATAGTTGTATATCAACATAGGTATAATTATACGCAGCTGTGACCACGTTTGTTGGATTAGGGATAACATGCTGACTAATCTCACTGGGTACTCACATACAAAGGCAATGTTTAATGTTGTTAATGTGTGTAATGCCTCTAAATGCTGTGGAAATTCACAGTACTTCTGTCTTCTAAATAATAATATCGGCCTATTATTGTCACGTGACCGTGTAGCCGGCCGCAAATAGTACCACCCCATTTCTACACGTGGGTGTCGTAGAAGGCGACAGAAGGATATTGACCAGAGGATGGGCAGCAGTGTCCTTCTGAGTACCATACACCTACTACGATCGCCAACATACATCGGTCAAGCATGGCGATTACGGCTGAACTCCCCTTTGGGGGAGACCTATGCCCAGCAGTGGGCGTCTAAAGGTTGACATGATGATGATGATGATGATGATTATGGTCCCATTGCAGAGCAAAGGCCGCTACTTATACAGAAGGCTCCAATATTGATCAACATTTTTGCTCAAGGCGTATTAGTGATTTCAGACTTGTATTGCCGCGATTTATTACACGTAATTTTTTTTATAGTTCCTGAATCCCTAATTTTTTGAATACTGTAATATAGCCTACTAGCTTTTGCCCGCGACTTCGTCCGCGTGAATGTCGGTTAACGCGGATGCAGACAAAGTCGCGGATTAAAAGTAGTCTATGTCAAAATCGGTTCAGCCGTTTCATCGTGAATGCGTAACAGACAGAGTTATTTTCGCATTTATAATATGAAATAGTAAATAGTATGGAAGTATGGATTGCATTCAGGTACGTAGCTTCCTATTAGTGAAAGAATTTACAGAATCGTCCCTGTAGTTCTGGTGATATGCGCATTCAAATAAACAAAGACTTTGACTTTATAGAAAGAGAGACAGTTTTTTAGTAAAGAGAGGTCCTGGTTTCCTCGCGATGTTTGATCCTTTACCGATACCTTTGCTGGTGATAGTCTGTATAGTGTTAAATATGCGAGCGACTTTTATAGAATCCTTGTAGCCAATTTTTATAAATTTCATACTTGGCAGTTTTTTGGGGCATAAATTCATAAAGCGTACTGCCTGCTGAGTGCTACCAATAACACTGCTGCTAGCTATCGTTTTCAGTAGATCAAATAGGTCGGTCCCAAAAAACAATATTATGTAGTCAGGCTATGACTATAAATACGAGTAAGCCTAGGGCATCTTGCCTTCTAGCAAAATGAAATTCATTAAGTTTTGCGTTTTAGCTGTTTTTCAGAGCATTTTTCGATTTTGGATATTTCACACACACACACACACTCACATTTACATACACACATTTTTTATTCTAAACATAAGTATTAGATGGACATACCATTCAATTGTTGTTGCTTGCATGGTAATGTAACATAAGATTTTTAATAACGTATAGTGCACCCTTCAGATAAGACACCAGCGTACTGTATAATTATCGAAATCCGATACTAAAATTTATATCCGAATCCCAGTGCACATAAAAGGGATTGCCCGTCGTCACACCGAAATAAACCATTAAAATACAATCTAACTCGTGTCTTACGGACATATATCACTGCTAGGTTTACTAATGTTTGCCATAATTTTTAAATTATGAAAAGTATGGCATATAAAATTATGGCATTTTAATGCCATAATTTTATATGCCATACTTTTATTTGCCATAATTTAATTAGAAATAATGCTTCAGTTGCTATAATCGTTAAATTACATAAAATCATTTTCACGAATTTCATTGGTCATAATCGATCAAGTGTCATAATAATGTTAATCCATAAATTTATTTGCTATAATTTTTATTTTCAATAATTTCGTACCATACTAGTACAACAATGCTAGTTCAGTACAATCGCCTGCAATGTTGATGTTATGATCATGATAACAGATACAGATTTTTTAATCACAAGGAAATCTAAAAATAAACCTTCTTTGGAAACCTAAAAATTGTATGCAAATGGATAGCCATTTGCATAAAATTTTAAGACCTAATATAACTTAGCATACATTTGTTTCTTCCTAATTATATTTTCGTAATAACATTATTTACACATAACAGCTTACGCATTCTTTTTCTAATCAAAATACTGATTAAGCTTAACATTCTAAAGCATAATTTGCTTGAATGATATTAAAACATATTTTTATCATTCATGCAGTAACCACGCAAACATGTAAACAAGCATACACCATGCATGCAGCAAGCATGCGGCAAGCATGCAGCATGCAAGCAAGCATGCAGCATGCAAGCAAGCATGCAACATGCAGTAGGCATGGTTTCTGTCACGGCTCCGGCGCTGCGGGGCTCCGGCGGTCCCACGCGAGCTTATCGTCGCAGATGTGTTTTACGCTCACCACCGAAGCTTCGGCTTGCTGGCCGGCTGCGCCGGCCAGCCTCAGCCACGGCGGCGAGCGTTAAAACCACCTGCTCCTCAGCTCGCGGGCCGCCTCGCCCCTCCGCGCCTACACGGGCTTAGATTACACTCTAGGGGTAGGGCAGACAAGACTACGTGGTGTCGGTTTTGCATCGATTCGTTTCTGTCACTAACTTTTGTAGCACAACTTATTGTTTTTTTTAAGACAATACTTTAGCGTGGCACAATAGATTTGCATATTATGCCTAGTAACATTATGCGAATTTCATTTATGCCAAAATAAATGTCTAAATATTATTTGCTACGCAATTGAGGACATCTGGCGTTGTGTGGTCACCACCTAACCTAATCTACCCGTTTCGATTTTTACTAACTTTTTATTGTCTAAAGATTGGTTACTGTAATAAATCATTTGGTTGGTGGGTGGCCTTAATGACATTATTTTTTTGTACAAAACAATAACGTTTCTAAATTATATTAAATGTTGCTTATGTCAAGTAACGATTATGTAATGTGTTACTTATAGAAACTAATGATTATAACATATGTTATTATGGCAACTAATTTTATGGCAAATGAAAGGTATGACTAATAAGTTGATATGACAAACGTTATTAGTATATATGTTAATAGTGCAAGTAAATATTATGACGGGGGACGATTATGGAAAACAATAATAGTACAAATGATTTTATGGAAAACAAGACAATACCATCACTGCTATAACATTTTGCGAGTAATATACACCCTTTCACGAGCCGATTCCGCCCCCCGCCTCAGAAACCGCACGAATACTCGCTCTTACATAACAATAATACCTTTTCTACAGCCTCCCTGATAAATAGCTGGATGTACGAACTTATATTTCGCAACCTACACCACGTGGTTCAATAAAGCAGTTTTGTTGCGACAGCGCCATCTAGCGGGTGGCGCTAGCACTACGTAGAGAGAGAGCTCCCTAAAAGGAGTCGAAAATAGTGTTTGGTTCTCCCGGGGCGCTGTTCCAGAAAGAGTTTGCTTACACTCGCCACAAGATAGCGCTACAAGTTACGTTTCAGAACTTGTATTTTTCTTTACACGTTGTCTAATATAATGTTTTTCTTTGTTTCAGCTCTCAGAGCTCGAGCAGCGAGTCCTGGAAGCCGAAGGCAGGGCGGAGGAAGCGGAAGACAAGGTAAATATATTTTTCATCCCACCATCTCGGAAAGAGTATTTTTAATCTTCAATATCTGAGTGGAAAAGCCGTTTTTATTCTCTAGAGGATAAAGTAAATTGAATTTAGAACATCGTGTGCACTAAGTTTGTGAATTAAAAAAAAACATTAAACCTATTTACTGCTACCTGTATGGTGCCGAATATATCATACAACTTTTTTTTAATTTGTTAAAAACTCAGACTCGGAACCTTCTTGGTGTTCTTTTTTCAATTTGCTTTGTACGCGGTTCTTTACGCGGCATTTTTTCACGTCATTGTTAAACCTATTAAAAACAAGAAACTTGAAAACAAGTGAAAAAACTAAAATGAGTGATTCTAGCGACGAGGAAGTTTGCTTGACGCCAACAGAATTGACTGAAACTGTTAATAATGCGCAAATGAGCTTTCTCCCTCAACAATCACGCGAGAAGTATTTAAAACAGTACGATATGTTCAACACGTGGCGACTAGCAAAAGGAGCCAAAACTTTCTCAGAAAACGTATTGCTGGCATATTTTATAGAATTATCCGAGAACAAGAAAGCAAGCACTCTATGGAGTACGTATTCGATGCTAAAAGCAACAATAAAAATGAAAAAAGACAAACATATCGATACCTATCCTAAATTAGTGGCATTTTTAAAAAGAGCCTCATCTGGTCATCAACCAAAAAAATCGAAGGTTTTCACAGTATCTGATATTGAAAAGTTTCTTAACGAAGCACCCGATTCCGTATATTTGGCGGCAAAAGTAAGTCAGTTGCACATTCAGTATCTACTTAAGTATATTAATCTCAATTAAATAGTATACTTAGTAGATGTTGATAGGCATAATTATGCGTTCATATCAATTTTATTCATTTATCTACTACAATACTCTTTACGTTACAGGTTGTTCTTATTATTGGAATAAACGGAGCATGTCGAACTAATGAACTAACACAACTTAATGTCAAAAACATTGAGAAACATTCAGATGACTTACTATTAATTAATTTACCTAATACAAAGACAAAAAGAGACCGCAACTTCGTCATTCGCAAGGAATACGTAACGATTGTTGAGAAATATCAAGCCTTACGCCCGCCTAACACTCCAATCAATCGATTTTTTCTACAGTATCGCAATGGAAAGTGTGTTAGACAGCCTATGGGTACTAATAAAATTGGCAGTATCCCACGAGAAATAGCAACATTTCTTGAACTTCCAGAACCCCTGTTGTACACGGGTCATTGTTTCCGACGAACTTCAGCCACACTTTTGGCTGATTCCGGAGCTGATCTCCTGTCCCTTAAGCGCCACGGAGGCTGAAAGTCCAATGCAGTTGTAGAGGGATACATAGAGGATTCCATCCAAAATAAATCTAAAATATGTGAAGGCATCGTAGGAGCCATTACACTGAAAGAGCCTCAATCGGATCCTTGGACTGGCCCTTCTACATCAAAAATAAGCCGTTATGAAACACCTAACCATCTCCCTCTCTCTCCAACATTCACGCCAAGGGAATCCGATGAATCGGTACAACTATTAAGTATGACAGATAGTTTACCGAAAAACAGTACACAAGTGACTAACACCAATATTACAGTACCAAACAAAAATATTACACTCAATTTAAATAACTGTAGCAACGTTACTTTAAAATTTTCTTAATTATACCTTAGTATTATTTTGTTATAATTTAAAGATTATTCTGTAATACTTACCTGTCATAATGTAGTAATTAATACCTAAACTGAAATAAAAGTGTACCTATCTTGTGATTGTAAACGTTTTTTTTTTGCATTTAGTCATTTCCTCGCTGAGGTGGAATGAAAAGTTACGTGTTGCACTCGAGTGCAAAGATTTTTCACCTCGTGCTCTTTTGATTCCCTCGCTAACGCTCAGGATTCTAATTTTAGAATCCTTCGCTTGCTTGGTCATCAAAATTGAACACGCGGTTAAAAAGCAACTTTGCACTCTTGTATAACAAATAACTATTATGTTATTGAAAACAATAATGAGCAATATCAATTATCAACATTATTCCTATTTTCAACAAAAACTTGCGGCGTCTTACGTAAAACTAATTAAAGTAATAATGATGCTATCTAAATCCTGCAAGACGGTTCATTAAATTACGTACAAATAGAAAATCCTTAACAAATCCTAGCTCTCAGATTTCCAATAAGACCGAATTTTTCCCGCCAATAGATTCCCCCACGCGCATACGATGTGCAAGGCACTACGGTCAGCAAAAAGGTTTCATTAATACCCTTACCGACTGGCAGCTTTTGTTTGACAGAACCTTCGTCACTGTTATGGATGCCATTTATTAGAGACTGACGACTAATAAAGTTTGCATTGAATTTCGCCGTGATTTCGTATTGTGGAGAAAATTAATAGAAATATTATTTTGGAGTTTTATTATTTTCATTTGTAAAGATGTACACATAATTCGGGATTATTTAACTCTAAATGAAGTCATTTTTTTCAACCACTTTTGAATAAATTGTCAAGGAGTGGGTCAGAGCTAGTTTCTCGGTTTAAAATGTAAGTAGGACTAGAGAAGAATGAGCAAAAAACTCAACGGACCACGGATATTTATTTGTCAAGTCTTCTTTTCACGAAATGATCATCTATAGGTATTAATATTATAAAGAAGCTACGTTGTCCCTGAATGATATAGGTTTAATTGCATTATCAAATAATTAGGGATCCTTGAGAAAATTCACGCGGACGAAGTCGCGGGCAAAGTGCTAGTAGAATATAATTTAGTCTCACAACTACTTCTAATACCGAAATTAGGATAGCTATACATCAATTTATCAACCAATTGCAATCCACCACGACATTATACGTCAAAGTACCTACCTATCTATTACACAATCTAACAAAAATTGTAATTCAATATGATAGCAGAAGCCATGTACCTAAATGGTGACTCCCAAAGCCCGTATTATAAAAAAATACTTTAATCAATAGCAACCATAGAAATACTCCATTTAAAAAAAAAACATTTTACACACATAAAAATGCACAAGAACTCAACTCAAAACTCAAACTCAAAATCATTTATTTCAAATAAACCATTTACAGGTACTTTTGAATTGTCAGAGTCAGTCAGTCAGAAAGTTGAAGCTAGTTGCTCGTTCCAAACAGTAGGTTTCTATGGAGAAGAACGAGCAAGAAACTCCATGAACAACACTCTTTTAAAATCAATAATATGTTACAAATTTCGGTTACATCATTCATATTGAATCTAGGGTACAATGTGAGAACAATGTAACAAGTCGTGTACGTTAAAAGAGGTTTAGATAAAAATATAATCAATAAACAATTCAAAATAAAATTAGAATAACCGAGGCAGCTAAGAGATGACCAGTCCCAACTAACGGCGCCCGTTCACGAACATGACGCAAAGTCAAATCATTTATTTCAATTAGACCATTGTAAGGCACTTTTGAACGTCAAATGAGAAAAAAAAATCGATTCTAGGTGCCCATTCCAAAAGGTAGTTTTGTATGGAGAAGAATGGGCAAGAAACTCCATACTTACTCTTTTAAAAACGATGTTAACAATATTTGCATTTACAGGAATTATATAATTATACGTAAATACGATGTACCTTGCATAAAAACACTAGGCATTTGAAAGTGTGTACAAAGTATCACAGATTAAGGAATGACAGACTAAGTTATATGTACATAGATACACAGTGTTCACATATTATTACAAAATGTTGAAACAGTAGACGACCACTCCTTATATTTTAACAAACAATGAATCAGTATGTGAGCCTGAGCAGTGTATAAAAAGAGTCAAATATATATAATTATGTACATATTTATACTAAGTATGAAATTAGGTATTTTAACTTAGCAATCGGCTCGATTTTGTCTAGACTGTCGATCGTCCTATGGAGCTAGGCCAGCATGTTTCCAAGCATTCTTATCTTGAATATAGTCCTCTAGATTATAATAAGCTTTTTTACAGAGTGTACTTTTAATATATGATTTAAATTTTGTTTCACTTAGTTGTAATATATCACTAGGAATTTTGTTGTAGCACTTAACACAGTACCCCATAAAAGATGTATGGACTTTAGACAATCTAAAATATGGTTGAGCTATTTTGTCCTTGTTTCTAGTATTAAAGTCATGTCTATCACTTACTTTATTAAACATATGTAAGTTTTTTCTTACATACATAATATTTTCATAAATAAATTGGCAAGGCACTGTCATTATATTAATATTTTTAAATAGTTCCCTAAGAGATTCGCGGCGACGTAGATTATAAATGGCTCTGACAGCTCTTTTTTGTAAAATAAAAACGGATTCAATGTCAGCAGCCCGACCCCATAGTAAAATACCATACGACATAATGCTGTGAAAGTAGCCAAAATAGACCAAACGCGCAGTTTCTACATCTGTTAACTGTCTTATCTTTCTAACAGCATAAGCCGCGGAGCTTAGTCGCCCCGCAATAGATGTTATATGAGGTCCCCATTGTAATTTATATTGTAATTTAACGCACGGATCGGCATCATTTGACTCAACCATTTTGAAGGGAACCGAATGATCCAACACGCGCGCCACCGTCAGCGAGACATTGGGTTTAAAGAACTTTATTTCTCATAAGAACTTAAATAACAGTTCGCTTAAAATGAGATACATATGTGCTTATAATTATTAATATTAGTTACCTCTAGGATGTTGGAAACATTGTATTAGCATAAGTACTTATTCTGTTTTATGTTATTTCAAGTGTTGTGATGTATTGCCTTAATCTATGTTTAAATGTGTTTACATTGTCACTTTTTTTTATATCTTCCGGCAAACTATTGAACAGCCGTACTCCTTCAACCAAAATCGTTTTTTTGCCATAATTAGTGCGCGCTTGCGCCGGTTTCAACTGGATTTTGTTTTTATTCCTTAAGTTGTATGTTATGTTTTTCTTATGTAGTTGTATGTTTGATTGAACAGACTTGGTGATGATTTTTTTAATAAGGACGCAAGTGCAGTATGTGTATATATGCTTTATATTGAATAGTTTGGTCTTTTTGTATAGTATTCTTGTCGGAGTTAAATAATGATAGTGAAATAGTGTTTTTATGATTTTGTTTTGTGTTCTTTGTAGTGGGTCTAGGTAAATTTTCGCGGCTGACCCCCATAATTCAATCAAGTATTCAAGGTGAGATTTAACCAGGGAGTTGTATATTATTTTACGTACTTTTTTTGGAATGCAGTTTGAAACTTTACGTAATGCTGCTAGTAATGACATTAACTTTGTTTTGATATGGTTGATGTGAAGTTTCCAAGTGAGTTTGTCGTCTACATGTAATCCTAAATATTTTTCATAGGTGGATCGTTTAAGAACTACTTTATCTACTGTGAGTGGTGTAAATTCCGGTAACGGTTTGTTTTTGGCACAGAAAATCATATATGATGTTTTTGCGGCGTTAATAGTGAGTAAATTATATTTTAGCCATTCGTTCAACAGATCAAGGTCGTTTTGTGCGTCCGTTATAATATTATGTATGGATTCATTGAAATAAAATAGACATGTGTCGTCTGCGTACAAAGTTAATTGCCCTTTAAGCCCTATTTTATTGATATTATTAATATAGATTAGAAAGAGTAAGGAACTAATAACCGAGCCTTGGGGACAGCCAAATGTAATGTTTTGAACCGAGCTAGTGAAATTGTCTAATATAACAACTTGTTGCCTATTTTGTAAATATGATGTGAATATATCAAGGGCGCTGCCTGTGATACCTATATTGTTTAGTTTCTGGATAAGCTTTTGGTGACTTACTGTATCAAATGCTTTTTTTAAATCAATAAAGATCCCTAATACAATTTTTTTTTTATCGATATTTGTTCTAATTTTGGTAA
This sequence comes from Charanyca ferruginea, assembly GCA_947361185.1. Lineage (NCBI taxonomy): Eukaryota > Metazoa > Arthropoda > Insecta > Lepidoptera > Noctuidae > Charanyca > Charanyca ferruginea. The sequence continues at coordinate 17,449,126 of OX376056.1, read as the reverse complement.
TTAAGTCTACCGCAGCTGTTAAAGTACTAGACTTAGCTCGAAAGCCATACTGTTGGTCTATCAAAAAATTCTTGTCACTTAGGTATTTACTTAGACGATTATATAGAACTCGTTCGAATATCTTTGATATCACAGGTAGGACCGACACTGGCCTGTAGTTACCCGGGTCAGTTCTAGTTCCGGACTTATAAATAGGACTGACCCTAGCAATCTTAAGTGTATCGGGAAAAATACCTCGTGATAGGCACACGTTTATACAGTCAGCTAATCTCCCAGCTATTATAGGTTTTAAACATTTGATTGCCTTAGTGCTGATGCCATCTAGGCCTGTGCTTGTGTTGCTGTCAAGGTTGTCAATAATTCTAGATATTTCTTCTGCGCTACATGGGGAAAGCTCGTTCAATGTTATGTCATGTGTGTAATTAGAATCGTACATAAGAATATTACCGGTGTTTACATGGTATGTGATAGGTATTTTGTTCGCTAGGTCTGCGCCTATTGATGAAAAAAATGAGTTAAATAAGTCACATATTACATTACCTTCTGTAACTAGGCCTGAGTTCGACATTAGTTTAGGAGGGGCACGGCTGTTGTCCTTAATTTTATTTAACGCTAAATTATTGATAAGGTCCCATATTTTCTTCGGTTGATTGTAGTTAATTTTAAATAAGTTAAGGTAGTACTTCTTCTTTTGTGTCTGGATTAGGTTTTTTACTTTGCTTTGTTCTTCGTTAAAGTTTTTCTTTAGGTCATTGTTTTTTGGATGTGATTTTGTTTGTTGCCATAATATGTTTCGTGAGTTTATTGAGTCGATAATATCCCGGTTTATCCAATCTTTTTGTGGTAGGTTTAATATTTTTGTTTTGTTTATTTTGCTCTTATTGACTTGTTCTGAAATAAATCTCTCTAGGTAATTATACTCATTATCTTCATTGCTATAGGTAGCTGTTAGAGCGCAGTTGTATAACTTTGTGTAATCCAGTGCTTTGTAATGTGTTTTCTTGTTTATCTGCGGCTTCAAGCTGCCTATTTCCAGAAATATTTGTTTGTGATCTGATAGACTTGAATCAACTATAGTCATGCTAAATGAGTGATTGTTTATATTTGTACATATATGGTCCAGTATAGTGTTTGTTGAATGGGTTTCACGAGTGCTATATAGTCCGTTTATATTGTTTAAAATTTCATACCCAGTTCCTTTAATTTCATTTAGGTATTTTGTGCCTTGATTGTCCTTGTTCAGAAGGTCGATATTGAAGTCGCCGAACACTATTGTTCTTTTTCGTTGTTCTAATTGCAGGGTGTATGTTTCTAGAAAGTTATTTATGTTTGACTCCCCAGGTTTATATATTACTCCTACGTTTAGCGACAACTTCTCTATGTATATCCATAAGTAGTGGCTTGCATTATCGCATAGGTTTTCTGTTATTTCATACATTATGCTGTTGTGTACGTATATGGAAACTCCACCACCTTTGCGATTTTGCCTATAATTGTAGACATGACTATAGTTTTGTAGTTGATATAATTTTGCGTCGTTTTCTGAAGTTATCCAAGTCTCGGTAAATACCAATAGATGAATGGTCAGTGGGATTGATTTTAATATGCATTTAATCTCATCCAGTTTGCCAGGTTTCCGGATGCTACGTAAGTTGGCATAGAAAAATCTTAAGGAGGACGAGTGAAGTGGGATGTTTTCGTAGGTCTTTGCTACATGATGGGTTAGTCTACTCGTATGTTCTGTCTTTAGTACTCGAGCCGTTATTGGTTTTTTTGGTTGGTTTTGTTTTCAATGATGGTTGGTGTTCCTTTTATATATTTAATAGCAATGTTGCTTTCGCCGTTTGTTACACGTTTGTTAAATTCCTCCTTTACGGACTGTAGGTATTGTCTCTGTGTTGGGGTCTGGTCAGAGTAAATGTTTATATTCTCAGGTATTTTTTTCTTATTCTTAAGTAGGTATCTTGGAGTTTCTGAGTCTCTGAAGCAAACTTTTAAAGGCCTGGTTTTATCTGGTACATATTTTCCCAGTCTAGTGGTTTTAATCGGTTCTGGACAATCCTCATACAGTGCTAACAGTACTTTCTTGACTTCATCATTATCGTAATTTCTCCTTGAGTTGAAATCTTTGTTATTTTTTTCCAATATACCCACCAATACAATATTTTTTTCGCGTTCACATCGATCTTTGAGTTCAAGGATGAGGTCTTGGTGACACAAGACGGGCGGTTCTGGTGATGTAGTTTTTGTATATTGTCGATTTTTAATTTGGGATATCTCACTATCTATTATTTGAATTTTGTTTTTGTTTTCAGTGATTTCGCATTTAATATGTTCTATTTCGTCGTTTATTTGATCAAATCTTAGTGTAAAATTTTCTGCTGCCGATTTTATTGTTTTTATTTCAGTTTTAATTTCTGATATTTCCTCTTGTATGCGTTTTAGGCTTTGGTTTTGAGTTTCACCAAACTTCTCCAAGAAATTCATCATATCTTTACGGAAGTTTTCAAAGTCCTTTTTGTAATCCACGTCTTCAGTACGCTCCTTTCTTTTTCGCAGATTTACGTTTGTGTAGGAGTCACTATTATCGCCGTAGCTGGATAAGTTTGGTACGGATACGGACCCGCTGGCGCTTGCGCTCCCGCTTATCAACATCGCATTAGGCGTTGGTGGAGTTCTCTGCATTGTCTCGTGAACAGGTTTTGCGTATACGTGAAGTAAGACGGAAAATAGCAACGGCTCTCTTTACTCGCGGGGGTGAGCGGTGCTGCGCACTCGTCGATGTACAGCGTCGCGTACTAACACAAGGTTTTTATTTATTGTTGCACTTTATAGCAGATTTAACTTTAACACTACATAAATAAGACTGACTTTTAGGAGCTAAGACTTAAGTTAAATTATTATATTTTTGGATAATCAACTAACACGTCTGCTTCCAACGAGCACTAGAGCTTCCAGTGAGCATGACATACTCCCAACCGCCAGGGCACATTCAAGTCAATGAAAGACATACCTCGTAAATGGTAGCTTTAAATAACATAGTGCTCACATGTATGTGCTATGAAAAATTTATATAATACTAACACATTGAGTTTATACAATGCAAAGATAATGTAGATCTATATCTTCAACAGCTCCTCCTAAGAGTAGTACCTACGTCTCTTTAATTGTTCGATACATAATGGCCATATTTCCATAAAACTGTGATGAAAGTAGCTTTTATTCGCAGCATCGCCCACATGAATGTCGGTTATCACAGATAATTCTAATTAATTTTAATTTCTAATTTGTTTGTATTTAGGAGTAAGCTCTGGAACTACTTTCCGATTTCAAAAAATCCTTTATCAAAAGAAAGGTACGTTTTTTATAATCCTATAGTCTACATATTGTTATATAAAAAAATAGGGATCTGTAAGAAAATTCACTTACCTATACCCTGTTCACAATAAGATTAGACATTTACTCAAACCTTTTTTACAGTCCGTTCAACCGATTTTGACTTCTATTGCGTTGGTAGCATAACAAATGGCAACTGCAGTAAACAGTTGTATTGTAACCACTTTTTTGCCTCTAATGTCATTCTTAAGCCTACGGAATAGATGTCAAAATCGGTTGAAGGGACTGTAAAAAAGGTTTGTGTTTATGTCTTATCTTATTGTGAACAGGGTATAATCGAGTCCAAAGTACTGTGTTGATATTTTTTTTGATTAAATTTACTTTAAAGTGCTAGTTTGTTATATTAGTATGGATGTCACAGTAACTCTATAAATAAATTAATATCGGAGCAAGAGCGGACACGTTACGGACTCCAACTCTAATTATTGTAGCGTTGATTCAATAAAGGGGTTATTTTGTTTATTTATGGCAGTTCATTTCCGAATTGGTTTGTGTTATCACGTTATTAATTGTTAGCATTTCCATGCTTTAACTTTTTTGTCTTTCGCCTTATTTGTGTAAAAATAAACGCTGTTAATCAGATCAAGGGTACAATGTGTAGACATTGAAATTGTTTTCGTAATAATGGTCGTCATTAATAACCAACTACGTAAAAAATTAAGCAATCTCAAGAGCTCGACCATTTAATAAAATACCATCTGTCGCATATTACATAAATAATAACTCTGTGTAGTGGGACAATAATAGGCTTATTGTCCCACTAATAAGCTTGTTGTCCCACTACATGGCAAAGGCGTCTTCTCAAATAGAGAAGGCACGAGCATGGATCACCACGCTTGCTCAAGGCGGATGGGCGATTCAAGATATATATTGATTATAAGTTTAGATTTTCCCACGTTGTTTTCCTTAATCCAATGTATATGTCGCCGTCATCTGGTTGAATCTGCTATTTGATTAAATGACTAGCGCGTTCAATCCAATGTATATGTCGCCGTCATCTGGTTGAATCTGCTATTTGATTGAATGACTAGCGCGTTCATTGAATGACAACATTCAATTGAATGAGTAGGCCGAACGTTGATTGAACAAGCGTCACTCAACGTCCAACTACACTTCTGGACACATCTATTGGCCCACCTTAGAGTTTAGGTTTCGATGGCCCCTACCGAAATATGATTGCTAGATTGAACAAAAACTGTTGATGCAGTTTTAAACCTGATACATTTTACCATCTTTTTCGATCGTATTGTTTTAAATTTGAATTCAGAATACCATACGACATGGAGCTACGCCTAATAAGTCGGATATGCGCCTTGTTAAAGGCAATTGATTTTTGAATAAAAAACATGTTTTATCAAATAAAGGTTTAATTTAATAACGCGTGTTGCCTCCATGGGCATCTACCACAGCTCTCATACGATTAGGCATAGAGTTTATCAACCGCTCTATGAAATTTTGAGGGATCATCTCCCATTCCTCTTCTATGGCAGTTTTCAACTCCTGCATCGTCTGGGCAACTGGCAGACGAGCCCTAACACGTCTTTTTAGCTCGTCTCACATGTGCTCAATGGGGTTCATGTCTGGGCTTCTGGCTGGCCAGTCCATAACTGTGATGTTCACATCCCGAAGATATTCCCTGACGATGCCGGCCGCATGGGCTCTTGCATTATCATGCATAAAAAGGAAATTTGGGCCCACATAGTCCGCGTATGGTGTCACGTGAGGTTCTAAGCACTCACGAATGTACCTTTCAGCATTTAATGTTGGCAGCCGTGGTCCTGTAACAACCTCAAGTTGAGTTTTGCCGCTCGCGGATATACTGCCCCAGACAGTCCATGAGCCACCGCCATAAACAACCCTCTCTTCAAAGCAGCATTGTGCGAAACGCTCTCCCTTACGTCGGTAGACCTTCTTCCTTCCATCATTGCCATGTAACACAATTTTAGACTCATCAGAAAAGAGTACACGGCTCCAATCTTGCTGTGTCCAATTTAAATGACTGCGTGCGAAATGAAGGCGCGCTGTTCGGTGGGCTCGCGTTAGTTTGGGCCCATTAGCTGGCTTGTGTGGTACCATATCGCGTTCTTTTAACCTTCTCCGAACAGTTCGAGCGCTCACAGATACTCCGTGGAAGTCGCGAAGTTGGTTTTGTATCTCAATGGAGGTAAGGTGACGATTTCTCAAGCTGGTCGTCACGATGAATCGATCCTGCCTTTCAGTTGTGACCCGAGATCGTGGCCTTCCTTGGCGACGAACAAAGCCGCCAGTCTCTAGGTACCTCCGATAAACATTTCGGACCGCAGATCGACTTAAATTAAGTTGAGCACTCACGTTTCTTTGGCTGTGTCCGGCCTGAATAAGTGCCACAGCTTGGGCGGCGACTTCAGGTGAAGTATCCATAGATTATTGATAGAACCTCACCTTAATGTTAAGAATAAGTAATGTTTGTTGCAGAACCAAAGATATCAATCACTTTTTCAAGAATTAAATCCAAGTAAACCAATAAAACCAAGTTTTCTTAGTATTCGATTGTTTGATATCAACAAATAGGCTCCAAATTGTCTTTTGTTTCTTTAAATTCTGTGTTCGAAATTCAAAAAAAGACTATTGAATGAAATTGTGAATGTGCCAGGTTCAAAACTGCATAAAAACTTTTTGCTCGACCTAATATAAAATTTTAGCTAGGACCAAACGAAACTGAAAATACAAGGTGGGCCAATAGATGTGTCCAGAAGTGTAGTTAGCGGATTGTAACATAGCCCTTTGAACAGAGTGGACGTAAAATCAGCCAGCTGATTGAAGTTTAGTTCATTTTTTCCCACTGCGGCGCTAGTAATCACCAAAACAAATATGGCGTCAAACACCTCGCACTGTATATAGTACTGTGTTGATATTTTTTTTCATTAAATGTACTTTAAAGTGCGTTATTCGTAATAAAATAGTGGGTTAAAATTTAGTATACGGTAGCACAAATTAAGGGATGGGTGGTGTTGGGGAGGGAAGGGGGAGGTCCACCGACCTTTGCATTTTTTGTAACCTAAACTCTCAAGGCTCAAGGGTTTCAAAAAAATAACCACGAAGGGGATGGAGGGGTCGACGTTCGCTCGCTTCGCTCGTTCACTAGACCCCGGCGTCCCCTTCCGACCTAACCTATCCGAGTCGGCGTGCCCCGAGTCCCGAGCTCGCTACGCTCGCTCTTGCATGCATTAATGAGAATGCTAGCGTTATAACGTTCAGTCAAGACGTTGAACGTTACATTAAACAACTTGATGAGTTGTCCTTTAGTCATTCAATTAAATGTCGTCATTCAATGAACGCGCTAGTCATTCAATCAATTAGCAGATTCAACCGGATGACTGCGACATATACATAATTATTGTAAATTGCAAACTCAGATTATGAAACAAAAGGCAGATAGAACGTGCGGAACACTGTGTGTGAGTGAAGCCACCAAAGCAAATACAAATAAAAAACGAATACCTACCTACAATTCGCTTTGCGTTTTACTGACACGAGTCAGAACAGCACGAAGCGAAGCATCGCTAAAAAAAAACAAATACTAATACAAATATTTTTTTTAAATCGAATACAATCACCAGATTGTAGGTATTCGTTTTTTAATTTGTATTTGCTTTTGTGGCTTTTGTTTGATAATCTGAGATTGCAAAGGTCACATTGGTAGATACATGCCAGGTATCAAACTCAGTGAAAAACAATATGTAGGTAGGTGAAAAACAATATGTATATCAACCCAGATACTGGGGTAAAAAAATAGTCGTGTAAAAAAGAGATTGAACTTTATCCTACAGCGATTTTTTATGTCACTCTCCTAACATAAAATCTAACACACCCACAAATCTTGACCAAGTAGCTTCCAGGCAACGCTTTTATAAAAAAATATCATAGACCATAGTAAAATTAAAAAATAGTACCAATATTTCCTTCTATAACACTTATTTCCCGATCTTTTTTCCTAGGGCTAATATGAAATGGTTAAATGGCGTCATTTTATGTTACAATTGAATGGCTTCGTCATAAAATTGAACCCGTGTTTGGGACATTTGCCGGAATACTCGCTGACAACTGAGGGATAGGGGATCGTTGGGATTACGTGGGGGACCGGTACTGTGAGCATGGCAGATCGTATGGATGTGATGGTTTTATTGAATAGGGGATAGTGTTTATTTTGTTGCAGAAAGAACGTTGGCAAAGAAATTAGGCTATACATAATACTTAATTTTCCTTCTGTTTTCAAAATGTTTCGAGCTATACTTCTAAATATTACTTAAAGTTACTTGAGGTCTTTGTACCTGAAATGACTGTACAGAATTTCTCATTCAAATGAACATGCAGTAACCTCAAGAATTTTTACTTATTTTCACTCTCAATTTCTCTCTTTGTTTATATAAATATTCCCTTTAACTTAGTAGGTACTAAGTAGTGTTTATTGTAAAATACATACATACATTAATACATGCAAGCAAAACTAAATAAAAGTAATAAAATATTTTTAATAATAATAAAGTAAACAGTATACATACGATGCTTTTGCTAACGCTACGTTCTATACGAGAGCTTTGTACACAAGTGAGTACAGATCGGCGTTGGGGATGGTCGCTATTGATTTTCACAATTTTATTGCAGGATTATGAGTATGACTCACTCCTGCCGCTTTGTTTGTTTTACATATTTACATGCGTAGCTTTTTAATTAATTTTGGATTAGAATTTTCAAAGGAATACTTGAATAAGGATTAAAAATGGTAGCTATTCGACTTGAAAGAGATATAATATCTACTGTATTTTAATGATTAATGATGATGGATTATGATTCATTAGAAAATAAGGAACCATTAATCAAAACACTGCATTAGGTTAATCTTTACTAGCAATGAGGTAGGTTACATTCAATAACGTTTAAGACCCTGAACGAGTAGAGTGTCTGGCTGGTTTTAGCTCGTTTAAATAGTTAAAAAAAAGAAGTATTTAAAATAATAAGTTGCACACAGTTCGAAAATAGAAGGATTAAGGACTTGACCATAGATAATTATTATAGACTTGACAATGTTTCTGTTATTCAAGGTAGAAGTCACATCGTGACACAGCCTTACGAAAAACTGAGCTGTTTTCTTTTTAACATACTCGAGTATACTAGGTATAACATAATCGAGGCGAGTTTAGAGCCATTTTCTGAATCTATAGTAAAAGTTTCTGAGTCAAAGAATTTATTTCAATTAAACCATTTACAAGCACTATTTTCTCAAAAAGTAGGTCAGTTAGTCAGAAAGTTGAAGCTAGTTGCTCGTTCCAAAACGTAGGTGGGTAGGTCTCTATGGAAAAGAACGAGCAAGGAACTCCACGGACACTCTTTAAAATAAAGTTTTTACAAAATACTGGTTACATTATTTTTGTTTCTTCTTTTCTATTTGTGTCACTAATTCACCATAGAAGGGATCCACCGTAGTTTAAACCCAAACCGAAATCCCGATGACAGTAAATTCATAAAAATTTCCTAAAAACCTTATGTTTATGAACGAACCTATCCCAAAAGTGTCAAGATATAGGTAACATTAAAAGTAAAGAGGACAAATTAATGTTACGACTAAATTAAAACTTTAATTAAATACTTATTTTTAACAATAATCATAATGCTGAATGAAACGGAATTCCAAGCGGGATTAAATTCCACTTTACGTGTGACTTTTCCATTACAACTTAACACAGTTCCCGCCATTATCACGACGCCATTTGTATTTTCCATTTCAAAACCTGGAGTAAAAGTTTTGCTGATATTAACGATAGCAAGTTGTTTTTCCCTATTACATTTTACTATCTTGCTCGGCTTTCGAGGTACTAAAAAAACTATTTCAGTGGGACCTGGATAAGTGAGAAACCTCCATAACTGGAACTAATGCTGAGGTCCCAACACTTCGGCACTGAATTACCTCTGTTAGTGGGACGAGGCAAACCTCCATATCTGGGATTTGTTCTTTCGATTTTATCATCATAGTCACCTCTATAACTGAGACAGCGAGTGAATTTTATATGCATTAACCTCTGTTACTGAGATAACATCGTTTTGTTTGTGTATTACTTATTCTTATTCTACCCGCAAATTCCGCACTTAACTAATTTTGAGCCTCAATGACCTTCAGTATTAGTTTTGCTGTACTATCATACGAATGTTTATTTGAAAAATGCCGAAACGAAGGTTCAAATCGCTATCAGTAAGTACGTGAAAAACTGAAGTTAATATCCGTTTATGAAAGTGGGAAGACACGCGGTAAAGTCTGTATCACATTTTTGTACTACATACCTATTTATAAAAAAAAGTGGTTAAATATTTTTGTTTATTACATTTATTACCATTATTATCTTTTTTTGATGCCTGATAAAGATTAAAACTCACGTATAATGTTAACAAATTACGTTATTTTATTTAATAATCGCACCTCTATAACTGAAATAACCAGTATTCTGACCTCTATTAATGGAACCCTCAGTAAATGAGACAGGATATTTATTTATACCTGAATGTCTGAGACACTGGGTAAGTGGAATACCTGTCTCTATAAGTGAGACAAATTTGCAGGTCCCTTGATGTCTCACTTAACCAGGTTTCACTGTATATACCTATGTAGGAAACCATTTTCAAAGTTTGCATTCCTTGAAAACGCTGAGTGTACCTACTAGTTACTCTGTTTTTCAATCGACTTCAAAAAAGGAGGAGGCTTTCAATTCGTCTGTATTTTTTTTTTGTTTGTTATCTCAAAACTTTCGACTGGGTGAACCGATTTTGATGATTCTTTTTTTATTTGAAAGCTGCTATTTCCCATGTAGTCCCATTTCAATTTGATGCCTGTTCTGACAATGACATCCATGAGAAAACCATATCAGTCTTAAATTTGCATTAAGTATGTGCGCGATTTGTTACGCGATTTCTCCGGCAAATGTAAACCGATTTTGAAAATTGTAGTAAAAGTAACGTATGCCATAACAACATAACCTATTGCACTCGGCAATAGTGTAGAAAAGTCAGCAATAATGTAGTGTGCCTATCCGGAAAGTTTTTTTTGTAACCGGCCTGGATCTGTAGACAAAATCCCTTTCAACGCTAACGAAAAAATCAAATTGTATGGAGTTGACGTTTGTGTACCAGATGTCACGTGATCCAAAAATGTCAACTGCATACAGTTTGATATTTCCGTTGGCGTTAACGCTAACAGAAAAGGAATTTTATCTACAGGCCCTGTACTTCCAGAGTTTACCTCATTTTTTTTTTATTTTTTCGGATTGGCATCTCGCAGGTCAACCTAGGAGGTTGTCGGCTGCTTTCCTGTGGTGCCTTAAAAAATATTATTTTTAGGGCCTCCAGCCAGGGCAAAATAACTTACAAACTAAGCGAGTACACGCTAAGGGCACCCCCTGTGGGGTACGAGCCTCGGCTTAGGGCGTCGCTGGGGGAGGACAGCAAAGGAACAGGCTGGATCGGATTACAGTTTACCTCAAACAAACTTTTCGTTCTTATAATATTAGTATAGATCCATCCTGTGTAATCCCACTGCAGAGCAAAGTCCAGTGCTAACAGAAATTATGTATGTACGACATCTTTTGAAATAAGATTGGTCTTAAAATATTCTACTTCTGTTTAAAATAGGAATAGCTAATTACAAACCAGCAAATAATAAACATAATAGAAAAGCTCTAAAAACGGCAACACTTTAATCAACCTTAAAAAGCCTGACCAAGCATCGACCTAGATATGAACTTCTTCAAAAGTACAAAGAAGAATACATAGGGAAAACCCTAAAAAAGCCGTTACATCCGATTAAGAAAATGAACTTCTTCAAAAGTACAAATACGAGTCTACAGGACTATAGGGAAAATCAACCCTTCATCGCAAATTCATTCAACAACCATAAAATGCTGCACAATAATTCATTTCCACGTTTAAACCGTCAACAACTCAAGCTTACTGCAGAAACGTAATCACAATTTGGATGGAAGAACTTCCCGAGTGACGAGAGCCAAGGGACTGTGCAACGTTCAAAACGGCTCGCAGCGGCATTTTATCGCTCCGATGCGATGTAGGATTGCACAGTCGCACGGTCGCACGTGATAAAAGATGGAAGACTGTATTTTCCCTTGATGGCCTCTTTCTGGTTTATTTCGATTGTCTTAGAATGGAGTGGCTGGGAATTTTATTAGGCAAGGCGGTTTATGATGCGGAAGAAATATATATGGTGTTTTTTGGCATGAAAACAGTGATAAAAAAGGCTAACGAAAGAATAAATGAAGCTTTGCGATAAAATACAGTCTTAAAAGTTGTTTTATCATTTCTTTATAATACAGTTTTAATGTCTGTTTTGCAACAAAAATTGAGGGCCGTCTTAAAACCCAAACTTTAGATATAACAATCTTAAATCTAATAATCTATCCATTAAGTCCATTTAGAAGTTACTTAGGGATACAATTTACTAGTCTTGTAGCGACTACTTATCTGACCTTCTGGCTTCTGACTACCCATAACGACTGTCAAAGATCAATGAATGACAACCAGGACCAACGGCTTTACGTGCTCTCCGAGACACGGAGGGGTCTCTATATGAAATGAATGGTCAACCATCCACGGCCGACCGCGGCAAGCACAACTTAACCTTCAACTAGGTATCGGTCCGTATGGGTTTTACTTAGCTGAGCCCCTCCTATAGTCCTACATGTCCTATTATAATTTATTTTCCTTTCCTTCAGCTAAAAAAAATTAAATGCTCAAGCATTTTACGTACCTACAAAGCATTTGGTCCTTCTACTTCGCTAAAGCGGCATTACACAGTATTTTATTTACCAGTAAAAGAGTGCGCCTCTTGAGAACGTGATAGAAACCATGTTCTAGCTCTGTTCCTTCTACTCAAGTTGTTTCTTTTCTTAGGGTACTCGCTCGATCGTTGTAGAGTTAGGTAATACAAAAGGCACGAGTCTGGAAAAGTTCTAAGTACCTATTAGAAAAATAACAGAAACGGTGTAGATCATTTTATAATACTTACTTTCTAACTGCTGCCGAATTCGTCTGCGTAGACTTTAGTAAAGTCTTAAATTATCCGACATAAAAACAAAACGGAATAAAAATTATCCTATGTGTAGCTAGATCAATTTATGTTTGCTAAAAATGTCGTTCAATTATATTATTCATTATTGTCCAGAAACTCTTAGATACGAAATAAACTAGCGCAACTCTGGCCCCCAATTTACAGGCGCCGCTGCCGCCTAATTTGGGAACCACCGCAAAAATTATAAATAGTAGAATAGTTACAGTCAACCTACCATTTTATAATATAATTGAACTTGTAGCTATATAATAGCTCTTATAACTTATTATTAAGGTTCATCTTCTGTTATAAGTCATTTTGTGTACCTAACAATCAACAATAAATTTATTCTTATTCTTACTTTATTTCATCTAATTCCGTTTAGCCGTTCTAAGGTGAAAGAATGACAAACAACCAGCGATTCAACCTTACAAACTAGCATTTATAATACTACCTACCTATAATGGAAAGGACAGTAGGAATCCTAATTCTACACAATTTTCTTTCAAAATACATCGAGAATCTTCTAAGTAATTTTCAACGTAAAACGATAAAAGTTTTAAGTCAGGAAGGGAAGTAGAAATCAATAGATTTCTTGGTCCTTATGGTCCTGGGAATTTAATCGCTCAGTAAAGCGCGCATTAAGGACTGCCGTTATGCAATTTATAACCGTCGATCCAACAAAACCTTATCGAAAGAATTATCAAATGAGTTTGATACAAATCTCTATACCTGCTTACACAGAACATGACATAATAACCCTACCGATAGCTACCCCATGCGGTCCGCACCCCAATAACATTAGCTTTTTAACTTCACGCGCTATCAAATAATATTAAACTTTATACCTATCGCTATAAAATACATATTGATATAAAACACACGTATCAATTCTATAGAACTTTTTTTATATCGAAAGTCTGGCTATGGCAACAATAGAAAAGTCTTCAATGGCGACCCTTCCGCGCATGCGCTCTATAAGCAACTAACTTCACTACAATACACCAAGCCTCCACAACTTCGTCCCGATACCTGTATATACATCATAACAATTTCTCCTTATTATTTAACAGTTTAATAGTACACTAAACGTAAATTAAATCCGTCTTGAAACCGCGACTTCTCAGTCAACGTCTAATTTATAAGACACTGTGTTCGCCTTTCAGTAACGCGCGCGTTAACGTTACGATTGCGTATAGAAAACACTTTTGATCAATAGGAGCTCTTTATTAATTTATTTGTGTTCTAGATAAGAAAGCATCGCTTTTTGCTGCTGAAATGTGTTCTGGTATATCGTATTAATTGTGATAAATACGTATTCAAGCTTAAGTGTAACAACGAAATTGTAAAAAGCTTTACCGTATATTTTAAATAAAAGTGTTTATTTTTGAAGTCAAGCGTCAAGTTTGATAGGAACTCGGTGTTTTGTCGGGTTTGTGATAGTGTAATATGTCGAAACCTAATACGTTGAAGGCTCACAGACTAAGTGCAGAGTTTGCGGAAAAACGTGCACAGTCGATGAAGAAAACAGATCCATCGAATTCATAGCAACCACCCGTAAGTACAGCATGTTATTATCACTGAAATCGATCTTATAATCCTTCAGTAACCAATGTACGTATAACCTAAACTAAAGTTTGTAAACTAACCAAAGATTTAAGAGAATTTTAAACAATATGCTCAGAAAAAAAAAGAAGTCAAATATGTCGCGTGTGCGATATTCAACAACTACTTATTATGTTTTCTACTTGATTTGTCCTGCGCTGATAGTGGATCTAGAGAAGTCGTACCTAGATATAATTATTATTATATAGATTGTATACAGCTATTGCTACAAGTAGATAGTCTGGCCACTTAAACAAATTAGAAATCGACAATCGATTGTTCTTCAATTTATAATGAGGCTGAGCCTTGCCTACATTTCGGGCAATTAGCCAATTAGATTACTTACAGTCGTTTGAATAAATTATTTTGTTTGTTTTAGTGTAAGATTCAAATATTAGGTATGTATTCTATACCTACGTAATTTATCATTGAAGGATAGACCTAGGTTTATTCATTTCTTAGTGTAGATTTGTGTTGCTACATGATTTAAAGTGAAGTAATTTCTAAAACGCTAAGGTAACTAACATAAATCTGTTCCAAAATTGATGATTTTAAGACAAAAACCGTAAAATAAAAAGCCCAGTTGTAAGCGATTGTATGCCAAGCACATGATGTCTACAAACCAATATGGCTGCCACTCAGCTGTTCGGTACGGTACGCATGCGCGATGGCTTTCCCGCCATCTTTGAACTTTGCCCTAATATGCGAGACGCTAGTAAAATGCTGCTTGAGGAATGTAATAAAAATCGGCCGGATTTCCTGGGAATGGAGTAATTGTAAAACGTATATTCGTTTGCTGAATACCAGCACATTCTGAGTTAAATGATTGGGGAAGCTTTCACCTGTAGCCATGCAAATGAGAATTTTTAAGTACCCCATTAGTTTAATATTTAAAAATAGTCTTGAATTTGGAATATTTTGTAAACACTTCGAAGTCTTTATAATTTCGTAACAAGTACATTGCCTGTCTGCACATAACTAAGCAGATATGCTAATTAATTGGTAAAACACGCAGAATTTCGGTCACGCAATGTCATCAGGTCATTTGGAAGTTTTCAACAAAATGTTAAACACTAACAATTGCTAAGGTTATAAATAGGATTAATTAATTAATTTATACTTAGAAGGTATTGATAAACGGTCCGAAATTATAAAACGATTAGCTGTTTAATCAAAAATAGTAGTTACTTAATATGAATTTATATTACGTATAATTTTTTATAATTTGTGTTTTTATCAAATCGGCGTTCATATGTTTTTATAATGTCTAATCTCGAATAACTTTTTAGAAATGTCCCGATTCAGATGATTTTCACTTCATTTCATAGAATCATACCTAATATTCTGTTTATGTAACTTTAATTGTTTCTAATAATAAAAAAATGGTAATTCTAAAGTAAATTGTTGAAAAATAAATACGATAATTAATATCAAAATTAATAAAGCAAAGATCACTTATTTACTTACTGGCTAAACGTAAAATCACGTAAACTACTTGACCTATGTAGCTTTTAGACAGATTTAGCTTCTAGGTAGAAGACGTACCGGATTTTACGACAGGGCCGAATTAAGGGCCTTTGACTTGCATGTGGAAAAGACGAAGACAAAAGCTAGTCATAACTTGTCGTATATATTCGTCTTTCCATTTACAAGAAGAATATAGACCTAGAATCACTGTAAGAGTTATAGGAGGCAATCCATCTGCGCCAGACGTATCTATCGTGCAAAACAATGGAAACACTAGCTTCGACTCGTAAGTGATATTGGAAAAACTCGAATGGGGAAGCGAAAATACCCATTTGTTTCAATATTTCTGCTGGCCACTAAATCAAGTTTTTGATGTCTATGTGATAAACTTTGGTGTTGTTGTCGGAATAAAGTAATGTCACATGAATGTTATTTTGTTTTAAATCTTATTTGACCCTACGTGGGAATGTCTCATAGTACCCATTATGCATGATTTGTAGTAAAGAAACCAGGATCATTTATCTTTTTTACAACAGATGATTTTCGTGAAACTAAAATTTAATCAATTATTAATCAAGGAGGCAATGGGTCAGAACCCTTTCATTGTTAATAGTCCAAGACCCCATGTTGCCTTACGCCATTGCTGTTAGCATTACAGAAATATTACAAATAGATAGAAGAAAATTGTACAGTCACCAAAAGAGATAAGTAACCAGGTTCGTCAGATAAGCTCCATTGGTTTCTAAGGAAACTTCAACCGACTTTAACTTATCCGACAACCTGGATGCTTATCTTTTTTGGTGACTGTATGTAAGAAAGAAGGTTTGCGTATTTGGTAGTTTCAATGCTGGATCATTTTTTATGTATAAAAGTCTGACTTTTAAAGCATCTGACTGTAAACCACAGAAAGTCTCTATGAGCAATAACGAATAATGGGTCCAGTCGCAGAATAGAAAAGACAAGTGGAAGTGCCTACGCAGCTATTATCCCGCGCGTGTTAGAATTATGCGGAAAATATGTAAAATAATAACAACCGTCGTCACTTGTAATAAGTCTTAACTTTGTATGAACATCAATAGCTGGGCGCACAGATGGGTGGAACTGTCTGTAACGACATATTCCTCTGTCTATTCTTAACCTTAAATTACATAGGTCTAGTGACTCCTTGATCCGAATCCATAATACAGTTAGAATGGTGATCTTTGACCCAACACGTTACAGCTGTAATAACGTCTTTGAGTCGTGTCGACGCACATAATGTTTGTCCTATGGGGATTCTGTTGTTGAAGTGTAATGACATTTCAACAGT
This sequence comes from Charanyca ferruginea, assembly GCA_947361185.1. Lineage (NCBI taxonomy): Eukaryota > Metazoa > Arthropoda > Insecta > Lepidoptera > Noctuidae > Charanyca > Charanyca ferruginea. The sequence continues at coordinate 17,432,264 of OX376056.1, read as the reverse complement.
TCCACAGAACCGTGTCATAAAAACAAGAACTATTTGATTGCTATTTTTACGAAACTCAATAAAACTCGTCGTTATAGTTTTCAGAATAAAAGGCACACTACACTCGCAAACAATAAATGATGTAAACTATTTTCTTTCTTTTCCATTTTTCAATTATTATTTTTATTCTTTATTTTTATTGGTTGTTTAATAATAATATAATAATACTTAAGAACTGAAACCAAAATTAGAATTACATTTCAATAAATATAAGTTATGGAAGAAGAAAGTGTCCTACTACAGTATTTATTTCTAGTCTAAAAGGATGGTTAAACGCTTGTTCTGTAGTACAAACTTGTTAAAGTAAATAAAATAATCATTTGTATTAAATGAAAACAAAAAAGTCACATAATAACTGCGACTTTGTCGGCGCGGCGGCGTGGGAGTTAAAAGGCGTCCTTAATCCGGCCCTGTCGTAAAATCCGTTTTTAGCTGATATCTCCTACTGTAAACTACCTACATAATAAATATCAGCTTCATAGGTCAAGTAGGTATCGAGATTTTATATTTAGTCAATGACGTTTCGTTTTTATAATAGCTACAGCCCGCGACTTCGTCTGCATGAACTACAGAATTAAGCAAAAGTCCTAAATACAAAAATGGGTTATAAAGTTAAGTCATATCAATATCCATACAGGGTAATTGAAAAAATACCCAAAACCACTTAATCCTCACTTCGTATCATCACCGTGAAAAACATTTGTTTTAAGACTTTTCAAAATTCGAAAAAAATATAAACACATTTTAAAGCATAATATATTTTTCATCCCACCATCTCGGAAAGAGTATTTTTAATCTTCAATATCTGAGTGGAAAAGCCGTTTTTATTCTCTAGAGGATAAAGTAAATTGAATTTAGAACATCGTGTGCACTAAGTTTGTGAATTAAAAAAAAAACATTAAACCTATTTACTGCTACCTCTATGGTGCCGAATATATCATACAACTTTTTTTTAATTTGTTAAAAACTCAGACTTTGTAAACGTTTTTTTTTTGCATTTAGTCATTTCCTCGCTGAGGTGGAATGAAAAGTTACGTGTTGCACTCGAGTGCAAAGATTTTTCACCTCGTGCTCTTTTGATTCCCTCGCTAACGCTCAGGATTCTAATTTTGAATCACTCGCTGCGCTCGTGATTCAATTTTAGAATCCTTCGCTTGCTCGGTCATCAAAATTGAACACGCGGTTAAAAAGCAACTTTGCACTCTTGTATAACAAATAACTATTTCCGACACGCCCGACGAAAGGCCTGCAATCAGCTGTGCCTACATTAGCCTACCTAGACTTGAAATAAACGAAAACAAATTGTTTTATGCTACGTTATTTAGTTGAGGTTAAAGTCGTAGAACAAATGTTATTCAGGGTGATGATACGAAGTCCAGATTAAGAGGTTTTGGGTATTTTTTCAATTTCCCTGTATATGTGCCTAATTTCCGCTGTTCAGGCCTTTAAACTATAAATACCTCGAAATGAATCAGCGTCTCTGCAACGGTTTTCCATGTTCATTGAAACGACTATTTCGGGCCGAAATCGTCTGTTTCTCTAATCTTAAATGTTTCTAACACAACCAGGCACGTTTTTATTACACGAAACACATAAAACACACACAATTCACTCACTTTTAGATACTTAAAAGCACAAACAGAACAGAGCAGCAACCTGTCGGTGCGCTGTAGAATGATCAACTGGGGGGATCGAAAATTGGTCGCTTCAAAGTGTTGCTGTGACATTTAGCCTATGTTATACTGGTATCTCATTTATTCCCCTAGACTCTGTGAAAGTTTGAGCGAAATAGCAACAAGTTAAGCATAAGAAATCTTGTCAAAACCAATGAGCTATATCCCACTGACAAAGTGGCCGGTCCACAAACACGTAAAAAATTCTCCATTGCATGGATGTACATCCAACAGATAAGCGGTGCTTAAAAGAATAACAAATTTCACAAACGCATTTATAATATTAGTAGAATTCGAGGATCTAGAACTGTGTTGACTTTGATGTTACTTCAATAGTGATAATTCTGTTGAAAGTATGGAAAACCTAATGCGAAACAACGAAGGCCAAAAAAAAATGGGAAAACGATATTATTCTGTTTTTAAGATCTTCAAGTTATCGTTGAGCGTGAGAAATCTATATCAGTTATGTATGTACACTAACCTCATAAGCTAATCTAAGTCAACCCATAAACTCACAAGCAATTCACATACGCGAAAACCATAACCTCAGCCCATAGTAGTTGCAAACGATCATGAGTCAGAGGGTGCAACAACCCCACCCAGACGTACATACCATAATGGATCAGTCGCTAGATTAGTCCGCGGATCTTAGCCTCAAAGAAAGCGCTAAAGAAACAATAAAAGAATTTTATTCAGCGCTTTAGCTCACGAATCTAATTCAGGCGGGTGAAGCTTTGATTTTATTGTGGTTTGAAGCGATTGAAACGGGGAAATGGCATTGTTCGCAATGAAAGCCCTGCTTGAATTTCAAAGGTTAGGGTTAATTGAACAACTTTTTGTCGGGATTTCTGTAGTTTATGGAGTTCGTTTGCTTTTATTGCGGAGTGTTTTCAGTAATGGGAATCACACGAATTAGTGTCTAGTTTGGTTATTTACATAATATAATATTTAATTCCGCAAAAATACGTCAATTTATTCGACTGCCGAACAAGTCTTAATAATACTAACCATAAGCGACGTTCACAAGTAGAAGGCTTAGGTACTTCTGAAGAAGTGATCCCGGTGACTTAATAAGTCTCCACAAGCTAAGCTGAAATGGTCCTTCGAGGCTGTAAAAGTTTATGAGGGTTATGTCCGTGTGGCGACCGGGTCAGTAGGACAGGTATTTGTTTGTACTTAAGTCAGTTTCCTTTTATAAAACGTTGCCCTACAATAGGAATTTCTCTTGTATCCTGTATCTGTTTACAAATATTAAACTTACATACACAAACAACCAAACCCGAAACCACCTACCTGTAGGTCATACAAATATTTGTTACATGCGGAAATGGAACTAGAGCCACGCATGCAACAGCCACTCACTAAGCCACTGTGACTATCGTGTCGTCGCGACATTTAATAAGAGTTCAACTGTCCAATTATCAGACACAATAGTTAAACAATTGACGTGAATCTCCTGGAGATTTCGTTACAAATAAGAGGAAAAATAAATGCAATACAATTCAAAAAATATGTATACTTATTATACAGAGTTACATCGAAAAAGCGAAAAGACAGAAATGTATGGATCAAAAGGATCGATACATTTATGATCACTTAAGTTAAGTACTCGACAAGATGTACCTATCTACGGATCAGCTCTATGTATATACATACTCAAATGTAGTGGTTTTCTTAGGTACATCGTATTCACGTATATTATTATAATTAATTATTGTACTTACACAAAATATTATTATCAATTATTTAAAAAAAGTACCTATGGAGTTCCTTGCCCATTCTTCTTCAAACGAAACTACCTTTTGAAAGGGGCAACTAAATTATTTTTTTCTTTTATGACATTCAAAAGTGCCCTTTAATAGTCTAAATTTCAATTGAAATTTATTTCAGTACTTACTATCTTTGTAAAATGTACTTCGTTACAGTTAAAGTCAAATCATTTATAAATGATTACAAAAAAAATGAACGAACCAACGAACGAAGTACATTTTACAAAAATAGTACTGATTAAGTCAACTTGTTTAAAATATAATAAAATATGCAACAATGCACACTGCAGCCTGACACAGTGTGTATGAATAAAGGCTACATACATTATTTACATCAACCTGAAAATTACATTACACTATCCACGGAGCGTAAAGTTGGGCCAAAAAAGCTCAGTGACCACAAAGCGTAATGGCTTACATTTAAATACATGCATTAACTTAGTTGACAGAAACTAGTTGAATACTAGGTACACCGGTATTGTTAGAGCTAGATGATAATGTAACTGGTTCATTTTTTTGTTTAATATTTTATTTATATTATTTTATTAAACAAACAACTGCTCATTACGTAAACCGTCGTTTTTTTTTCAGTTTTTATTTACAATACTTACACGAGTAAAAAGAAAACCTATAACTAAAACTAAAAAACCTAAAATTCCTACACATCGCCGTAACATACGAATGTGCCAAAACTTCTTCTAAACAAACATAACGTGACTTAACCAATTTTTTTTTAGTAAATTACCTACGCTTTTATTTTGCAAAAACGCAATGAATATCAAACGCACGGTACCTACCAGCTGAGGGAATTATGTTAATTTATAAAAAAGTTTAGAAACGGCACTTTCAATAAACATCTTCGTAATAAATCTCAAAAAATAATGCTAGTTCGACTTTCTATATCTCCAAAACCAGAGGATACCCATGTGTGCCCTAGTAAAAAAAATGGTCCTAATAATCGATACAATATGTAGTTTAAGTATCGGTCATTATTTACCAGTCACCCATATATCGTTAGTCTCCTTCTATAATACTTTAATCTCTTAAAGGTTTAGGGCCAAAGCTATTCAAGTCCTCCCGTGCATTATCGAGAGAGCCATTATTCATAGAGTTTGGTTATTATCTATGACCTAACTCCGAGCTACCATAATGCATTATTTGCATTCGAAATGGCACCCACATGAATTAATCAGTGGTTTATTATCCAACTTTCATACTAATTTATGTGGTACAGTACCTACTGTAATGAAAATCCTAGGTCAAACTCTTAGGCAACCAATTTTATTTTGCATAAACCAATCATGACTAAGCTCAAAGAGGTCGGTAACTGTATCTTGAACAGAACCTTTTAACGGTTAGGGTTGTCGACATCTAGTTAAGCTTTGAACCTAAGGTCATAGGCTTAGGTACATTAGAATATGTCGTCTGTAAAGATGTCTTGGATTGGTATTTAGTTTGATTTGCGTCTAGACCGTTAGTAATTTCAATCTGTCTTTTGCGGCCGGGTCTCTTAAACCACGCCGCGCGACGCTTTAGGGCATAAACTGCGTTACGCGTGTGCACGCACGTGAGCACGTCGCGGGCACGCTTCTGGTGCACGCACGTGAGCACGTCGCGGGCCACGCTTCTGGTGCACGCACGTGAGCACGTTCGCGTGCTTATGCGCGGGCATCGGCGCGTCAGTTTTCTCAGTACAATTTTGACGTTGGAGGTGTACAGTCGAGTAATTATGGATAAATTAATGTTGTATTATTTATCAAGACGACGGCGACGACGAATTGCCAAAAAAAGAAAAACAGTACTGTACAAATGTCTAGCCATGCTTTTGATTTAGCGTCCCGGTCTTTAAATATTTCGCTAGATTGGTCCCATATGGCAGGACGACACTGAACTTCAACAATTACCCTTTCTGTATCAAAATTTGTCATTTTTTGTTATGGGCCGGGCACGCGCGTGCGGTCGGTTCGAGATAGCGCTGTCAACTGAACAAGCACGCGCGTGCACCCGCTAGCGGGCTTCGCGCGTGGACCCGTCCAACGTGATGCGTGATCACGTCGCGTGCATGCGTGCCCCGTTGCACGGAAGTATCACGCGACGGGCGCCCGACGGGCTCACGAGCGTGTGCACGCGCATGGGCACGCGCGGGTCGGTTTTGTGTGGACACGCGAGAGGCACGCTTAACGCAGTTTATGCCCTAAGGGCATAAACTGCGTTACGCGTGTGCACGCACGTGAGCACGTCGCGGGCACGCTTCTGGTGCACGCACGTGAGCACGTCGCGGGCCACGCTTCTGGTGCACGCACGTGAGCACGTTCGCGTGCTTATGCGCGGGCATCGGCGCGTCAGTTTTCTCAGTACAATTTTGACGTTGGAGGTGTACAGTCGAGTAATTATGGATAAATTAATGTTGTATTATTTATCAAGACGACGGCGACGACGAATTGCCAAAAAAAGAAAAACAGTACTGTACAAATGTCTAGCCATGCTTTTGATTTAGCGTCCCGGTCTTTAAATATTTCGCTAGATTGGTCCCATATGGCAGGACGACACTGAACTTCAACAATTACCCTTTCTGTATCAAAATTTGTCATTTTTTGTTATGGGCCGGGCACGCGCGTGCGGTCGGTTCGAGATAGCGCTGTCAACTGAACAAGCACGCGCGTGCACCCGCTAGCGGGCTTCGCGCGTGGACCCGTCCAACGTGATGCGTGATCACGTCGCGTGCATGCGTGCCCCGTTGCACGGAAGTATCACGCGACGGGCGCCCGACGGGCTCACGAGCGTGTGCACGCGCATGGGCACGCGCGGGTCGGTTTTGTGTGGACACGCGAGAGGCACGCTTAACATTGTTAATGGAAAATGTCCAACCATTATGTTTAATGAAAAACGATATAGGTAGCAAGTTAAAGACATTATGTGAGACTGGAACAAATGTACAGATTCAAACACTACAATTTATACACAAGCTGACGAATATAATTAGACAACTGGCTTAAGTGACGTTCATGAAATATTGGTTAGAGAGGGCAACACATGAGGAGAAGATTAAGACTTTGGGGGGTGCAATAGTGAATTTCGTTGCAATATTTCCGATTCAGATACAATATTAAGATGACAGTAAGAATAAGAATAATTTTATTTTCTTTCTACAAATTACAGCTTAAAGTGTACTTAGTCTACAGATACAATTTTATACTTAATTTGTGGAAGTGACTGCTGCCTAAACTAAGTTTTATTCAAAACCTGTAAGTCAGGTTTTGGTCACCCCCTTAACAATTGATATATTTCAAGTATTGTACTGGAGACGTTTTGTTAAAGATCATAATATTTATTAATTCATTCATTATTATTTAAATTATTTTATTTCTAATTTTTAAACTTTAAATAAGAATATTACCTACTAATGTGAGTTTTATTTATGAGGCATGCAAGGATGTGTGAGAGTGTCGGTGTGTGTATGAGGTAATGTGTATTATATTATTTTAGGTCAGTCATTAAGCGCGGACGAAAAGACCACATTCTAGCCAGTTGTCTTATTGTACTCGTTAGCTCTATTGGCAGCTATTGTAGTTGTACATAACTTGTTTGAAGTATATAAGATAGCTGAGTAGGTAACTCCAGCAGTGGACAATGATGAGAGTAGAACGTAACTTGCAAATGTCAAATGAGGAGCCATATTATAGTTATTCACTAGCATGTAACCTAGATAGCTAAGATTACATGAACCTAACCTAACAACTTCACTTAGCTTAATAATCAACACCTTCATGAAGCTTTTATCATACCGTATCAGCTTCACCAAAATATTCTTAGCATAATAAACAAATCTGTTCCCCTCACTCATCGCTTCATATTTATCGCTACAATTTCGATACAGATGTAAAATATTTATATGAAAATTCTTATTGTGTCGAAGATCTGCAGCCCTGAGGTGGATATCTCCATAATTCATGAGTCGGCATGGTATGACGCATTGCGCATTTACATAGATTCCCAAACACAACCCGCCCATTGGCCACAGCTGTGCCAGTAATACATTTTTTATTATTTTCTCTTTTACTGAAAATAGTTTTTGCATTAAAAGAGGTTTTAAACCGATATCCAAGTGTCTAGAAGCTTGAAATATTGCTCGTGTGGATTTGAAAATGGAATATTGATATATCAGCCATTTTTATTCAAGCAGATCGCGTTCTTTGTCTTTGTTCCACATGGAATGGAAAAGCTTGTGGCAAGTCCCTTCATTATATTTAAAGAGTCCCCCTTGATACCCTTGTCTTGGACACTACACTACACAATTCGCAGAGTGATAGCAGTTGTTCCTCATCATCATCGCACACAGCCCAGTTTCACCCACTGCTGGGTCTGGGCTGAACTCTATTGTTAGTACCAAACTCCACGCTCGCTATTAGCTCACTTGACATTTCGTCACCATTCCTCTCACACTGTTTCTTTTCTGGAACACTCATAACGGTTCTCGCCTTTAAGTGCCTTTATGTTGATTTCTTAAAAATCAGCTTACAATATTGAGGTTCTGACTTGTATAATTCTGATGAAGATATTTAAAGATCGCCGTTCATCCGACCAGATACAAGGTTGAAAACTCTTCAAATCTAACCGAAATTTTCCTACGAAATACATTATATCTTACCTTATACCTTATACCTGCCGATGGCAGGCCAAAAATGATGAAGCAATAGTTACCTAATTAAAGGTACTGAATTTCAGTGAACAATGCTATTAAAACCAGCACTTTCTATCCCTGTATCAAGTTCCTGTATCCATATTTAACTGAGTCCTGCCGTCAACTACCCGGTACTTTTGACGAGGGTCTGAACGTTGAGGTAAAGTTGTGATGATGGCTCGGGTTGAAACAAATACCTGACATTCTAGTCTGGTGTGGGTAGAACGGTATTGTGGGAGGTTCTGAATTCGTTTTTTACTGGGGATTAAATAACTGCGGCGGATAACTGGCTGGTTAGAGATAAGGTGACCTAATAAAAGGTTTTTCAGTATATTCAATATTTATATATTGGCCTAGTTCTCTCCTGCTTGATATGGAGGAAAGTGGAAAGATTTGTATATACCCAACCCCCCCGCCCCCCCCCCCCGCTTCCCGCGCCCTCCGCGCCCTCCGCTGGCTGTTCTGTTCTCATTCATTTCGTAAAACAGTTGTAATACGTTTCTTACGAATCTTACTGATTACTTCATTAAAAAATAATAGCCAATATAAACAATTAATCTGAAATCAGATTTTATTCTTCAATTAACATATCCATAGTCTTTTGTGCTCTATTTGTTTATTTGTATCACAACAATCTATGGAACCCTAATAAGTAACCAAACTAACACTTACGCAATATTACTACAGGAAATCACGTCCAAAAATGTCACAGGAAGTTCTGTTCGTACAGTTTCCTTTATAGCGGCAACACTGGCAACATCAGCTACATACATATATTTATTATACGCCGGTCGTCTGTCTATCACTGGTATCTCGTAGATACGGCCGTAGTAGACAAGATGACTTGCCCTGTCCAAATATTGTAGTGTAAAGCTCCAGACATGATGGAGACGATATTGGAGAGTTCTTTATTTTAATATAAAAGTTAAATAGAAAAATAAAATGTATGTGATGTGGCGGTTTGTATGTGTGTAGTGTGTGTGTGTGTATGTGTGATGTAAGTGTTTAATTAAATTATATTCTATTCGTTGAACATAAGTATGGTTATAGGAACGTCCATTTAAAGGAAGTATAAAAAAAAAATTAAAAATATATTTTTAATTTAAAAACATATTTTTTTTTTTTTTTTAATATTTTTTTTTTTTTTTTTTATGGGTTATTTAGAAAAATAAAATGTATGTGATGTGGCGGTGTGTATGTGTGTAGTGTGTGTGTGTGTATGTGTGATGTAAGTGTTTAATTAAATAATATTCTATTCGTTGTGCGTAAGTATGGTTATAGGAACGTCCATTTATAGGAAGTATAAAAATAAATTAAAAATATATTTTTAATTTAAAAACATAAATTTATTTAAAAAAAAAAATTTTATTTTTTTTTATTTTTATTATTATTATTTTTTTTTATGGATGTATAATAATTTATTACTCTCCCAGTGTGTTAGTTTAATACATAAATATAAAACAATTTAAAATAAAAAAAGCTTATTCGAAGTGGTCTCCATTGGCTGCAATACAGTCCTTTAAACGTTGAGGCCAGTTATCAATAGAAGCACGCACTCTTTCCATGGGAAAATTCTTCACTGCCAACCGTATGGATTGTTTTAGGGACTCCAAATTATCATGGCGTTTCGAGCAAGCCGTACTCTCTAAAACTGACCATAAATCATAATCCAGCGGATTAAGATCGGGACTAGACGACGGCCAGTCTTCAGCTCTGATGAAGTCCGAAACGTTCACTTCCAACCAAGACTGCGTGGACCGAGCTTTATGACCCGGCGCCGAGTCTTGTTGGACGGACCATACTTGGTTATAGAACATGGTGTTGTTAAGGGGCTTAACTACCTTCTCAAGAATGGTATCTTGATACACTTGTGCTGATGTTTTGATACCTTTTTCACAAAAATATGGCTCAGTCACTCCTTCATAGCTAACACCCCACCAAACCATCACTGAAGTCGGATAATGCCCACGTTGCACTCTGTCGACTAGTTGAGAAGCTTCCATAAAGTTTGTTAAAATGTTGCTGAATTGTAAAGATTTTCTCATCCGTAAACAAAATTTTTCTGTGACTTCCCTTTGCGTACCGCTTCAGTAGTTGTTTCGATTTTACCACCCTATTCTTTTTTAAATTATCAGTTATAAAATGATCAGTGCGTCTCTTATAGGATGCAAGTCCTAAGTCATCTTATAAAATACGCGACATGGTTCTGGGTGCTATCTTCATCCTCCGAGATAAAATCTTTTGCTTTCGGACAGGATTTCTTTTAATTCTTTCCCTTACTGCTTTGACCACCTTTTTCGTACGAACACTACGTGGACGGCCAGATCTTTTTCTGTCACAAACAGAGGAGGTCTCATTGTACCTATTAATAGCCCGGTACACAAACATTTGACTAATACCAAGCGTATGGAGAGTTTTAAAAATTGCATTTTTCTCCATACCAACTTTGTGTAACGCAATCACAGCGATTCGGTTCTCTTTCTCACCCAACTCCATTTTAATATCGCAAAATATTGTACAATGTACTTATTAGCGCCAAAATTAGAAAACTCAATGAACAATTGTATAAAAATGACAGATTCCAAATTCAAATGTAATATCTTTCTTATTTTTAATTGTAACAGTATTTATGGCCAGACTAAGTATGTACTAAAAGATTATATTCTATTCTAGACATTCTTCTATTTTATCTCGTATACAATCTACCTGAAAATTAGGCATTTTAGGCAAATTAGGCACGCAATTGTTAAAAGTAAATCAATTTAAGACACACGTATTGTTACTAAAATGTATACAGCTCAAATAAATAAATTATTTATACTCAAAATTATAGAAAAGGCGAAATAATTCTAAATATTCCTTAAGTCATTCGTTTAAAAAACAATGACCGATTATAATGAAAAATGATCTAGTTATGATATACCGATTATTCATAATGTTAATTGAAAGAAAAATGTATGAAAAATTATAAAATTTTTACATTGTATTTATAAACGTACCTTTACACCAGTCTGCTTTAAAAAAACGTCGTTGGTGTACGTCCTTATGCGGTACAATGGTTTTTGGACAGGCCGTTAATTACATATTGACAGGTTAAACGTAAGTATACTTGAAGTAGAGAGGGGTAATACGGCTGTCGTTCATTGTAGGTAGGTAGTAGCGCGACGCAGCCTTACGTACTTTGTGGTAGTAGGTACTTGACAAAACTGTGGGCGAATTTGTGGGTTCATTTTGACAAATGAGGTGTCATGGCGTCTTTGTAATTTCCCGCGCTGTCATCAGTACGGAGATATTTTCGACATCGGCATTGCTTGCCAAAATAAAAAAAATGGAATATAATAAAATGGGCATAGTTACTGTTTAAAAGTTTTTTTTTTCTACTTTACTTTTTCTCTCATAATAGAAATATGATATGTCGCCTCTGATAAATATCGAACAATCACCATTGCATTATAATTATATTTTCCAGAATTTTGATCACGGCGGCCGTTCTCAATAGAGATTAACCAAATACGCAGGACATATAAAAATGCACAAGTGTCTGCGCAAAAACCAATACAGTCCCTCTTCCCTCACTCTCATAGTTCGATGGCACGGCAATCCGACACGACCGGGGAGAGATCAGACGCATGACAAATGGCGGACATGTTGTCCGAGGCACAGGGGTGTCACACTTCTAAAATCGAACTACTATTGAGAAATTCCTAAAGGAAAAACCCAATTACACTTTGGGAAACGGCAGACCTGACCACCCCACGTACCATAGGGTGGCGTCATATGGCCCAATATGTACTGGGCTCTGTCATAGCATGGCATGCCCTAGGCATATATCAACGTCATATGCCTAGAGGTACGCAATGACGATGCTTATGCAATAATCCATACTTTCAATACTTTAACATCCATACTTCCATACTTAATATTATACATGTGTAAGAAACTGTCTGTTATGCTTTCACGATGAAACGGCTCTTGATTTTGATGAAATTTGGCATAAAAATAGCCTAAACTTTGGAAAAGGACATAGACCATCGTCTGCATCCGCGATAACCGACATTCTCACGGACGAAGTCGCGGATTGCCCGCGATTTCTTCGTGACTTAGTACTGTTTTTTCAGATTGTAATGTTGCATAATGTAACTGTTTGTTGTTCCTATTTAAATTAAATTAAATAAAACATTTTCAATGCTGGGTGGTCTAGAATCATATACCGAACCTTGGTAAAACTTAGTGTATATATTATCTCGCTGAGCATCTGACTGTGAACTATGACTGTATTTGGACACGCGCCAGACCGTGGCGCCGGTCGCCACTTGAATTTTTTTGTACGTTTTAAAACTACTACACACTGTTAGTTTTGTTTGTAGAGATATCCGTACCTAATTGTAGCTATGTTCGAGAGATTTATTCATGACTGCGAAAATAATTATAACAAGTGATTAACGTGCAATTTCTTGGTGTAGTCACCATTGAACCGTTTGGAAGAACAAGTCAGCACTGTAGAGGCTCTGGCTGGTCTCGAGTTTTTTGACGATTTCTATAATTTCTAGTTCTTATACCTTAAATGGTCTCATAGTCCTTTGAGATACGATCAGCAGACATTTTTTTTTTTTTGGTATTTTTGATTTTAATTCCCTGACTGTACATTTTTTCCGAAATATCTGTATGCAGTTCAGAATGTCTCAAAAAGCTATGGATGGTCTACTAGGAATGTTTTCCTGTAACTGTAACGGTTAAGTTACCTGCCCTTACTGACCCGTCTCAAAAATCCATCCTGTATACAAAATCCCAAAAACATTTTTATGTAAAATTTGCCCAAGACGAGACTATGTGACTCGCACTGTCAAAAAATTATCAGATCTCATATAGAGCCATGCAGGCTACTAGCTCTACACGCCCTAACTCTACAAGTCTTTACTTTGCAAACTCTACACCTTAGTCAAAATATGTGGCTTGGTTGTTTCGTTACATAGTAACATGAACTTTTGTGGAACTGAAAAGTAATGAACAATGAATAAAATTTTCAAAATTACGCCCATGTGACGGTAGCGAACCGGCCAAGCCACATATTTTGACTAAAGTGTAGAGTTTGTGAAGTTAGGACTTGTAGAGTTAGGACGTGTAGAGCTAGTAGTTTGCAACTTTTTGACAGTGCGAGTCATATGGTATCGTCTTGTCAACATTTTACATGAAACTGTTTTTGGTGAAAGGAGTTGTTTCAAAATGTATGGAGCCTGGGCCCAGTCCTTGTACACCATACTTAATAATTGGGAAACCCATTTTAAATAGTTCTCAACTGTCCAATTAATTTAAAATAGCTTTGTGAGCAGGTAAAACACAAGAAATTGGACTTGAAATTGCAACACAACAAAAAGCAGTCATGGCGGTAAGCTGTCATTTTGATTGATTAATGACGTTTGACATTTATAATTCTGATTTTCTGCGTCGATTTGTGGATAGCTAGGTAAACAGATGGGAAAGAAACGGTGTTAAATTCAAAAAAACGAAAGGGAGGTTGTTATAAAGTACGCTAGAAACTAGAAACAAAACGAGACGAAAGTGACTGAAGTGAGACTGTTGTGACGCTGACAGCTGACAGTTCTCTTTCTATGATCAATGGTCGATCTATGGTTTATAGAGTAGCTAAATATGAGTGATGCCATGTTAAAAATCCATAAAAATTATTGTTAAATTATCAATTTACTACCACAACAGTATACATTTAAATGAATTATCTGTATTTTTCCCGGATTCTACGGATTTTTTTGTTTTTTTTGAAGTGGTGTACATAGACTGGGCCCAAAATGAAACATGTCCTTTCACTTGTTTTTGGTTATTTATGACAATATTTTTTTATTTTTTTGTAGTTTTAGCTTTTTTTTTGTTTGTGCACTAATACTAGCTTAGGTACATACCAAATTTCAGCTTTCTAGGACTTCAGGAAGTACCCTAAAAATGTTGATGATCATCAGTGGGTGAGTCAGTGACGAAATCGGGGTATTTTAGATATCAATAAAATCTAAAGTCAGTAGCTATGCTATTGAAACTTTGTATGTTTATTAAGTTCACTATTGACATCATATCCCAAAAATTTCATTTATCTCACATAATCCAAACGCAAGTTATGAGGGTTTAAAAAAACGACGAAGCGTTTCGAGAAAAGGCGGGTCGCTTGACTCGTCTTGGCGGGGGCACTACTGTGCCGTGCCCCCAGATATACTTACACTACTACAGAGTTACTACTACTTCGTTTGCCTGAATAGGGGTTATCGTGGATGCAGACGAAGTCGCGGAATAAAAGTAGTAGCCTATGTCCTTCCCCAGGGTTCATGCTATTTTCATTCCAAATTTCATCATTCATCAAGATCGGTTCAGCCGTTTCATCGTGAACAGGCAGAGTTACTTTCGCTTTTATAACATTAGTATGGATGGAAAAAATATGACTAGAGTACCTACTTTTGTATAATGTGCACTATTGGTATACAATCCCCTAAAAGGTCACATCGGTCAGAAACCTAAAACGGAAAAACAGCAACTTCATTTGTCCATAATATTGTAACTAAGCATGCAAAACGAATTGCTGTAGTTTGCACTGGCTTTGTGTGAGTCGGTGTTTAAACAAAACTTAGTGATGGTTATTAAACTGACTGGCTGTAAAGGCAGCTTGTTTATCACAGTTCTAATGTTGACACGAGGTACTTAATCTTGGCCAGGTATAAATAAAACTGCGTTTCCACCAAAGACAGGCGAGGGATGTGTGTGAAACTAAACAGTTACGCCCAATACGCCAAATAAGCCCTAAATCTGAATACAAATTACAGTCCTTCAATTTTCTGTTTTGACAACTGTCATAATCTAAGAAATATCGTAAAAAATACCGTATACAGTTTCTCTCAGCGAAGTGGAATCTACATAAGATTGAAAAACACTGGCAAAATAAAGTTATTTTCTAATTTTATTTAAAATTCAAACAGAACCCCTATTTCCCCCAATAACTTTTAATTAATGTTCGTTTATAAAATACAGTTTTAATAACCTTTTAAAATAAAACCACGCGAGATAGACCTCAGTGTAATGTTGGCTGTATGCCAATGACTCCGTTTTTTTTGTGTGTCGCGGCCCTTAATAATTATGTCAATTAAAGTTAATTAGGTATTGAAACCACTCTGATTTCGAGTACAATATTTCTATTTCTGAACTTATTGAATCGATACTTACGTATTTTATTTAAAATCATACTTACTCACACTGTAAATACTGTCTTTCATCAACATTATTCCAGAATACTGAAATATCGCTTAATGTTAAGACTTCCTTAAAACGATTATTGTATCTACAATGAACCTTAAAATGAAAGGGACAACATGAGACTTATCTGCATTTTTGAGTTTTCGGTCGTAATTCTATATGATATAGGGTAGCTTATGGGCATTAATCAATCAGGCATGGCATGTATATCGGTACGTTGACGGAACCAGAGGCCTAGTACAAGCGCAGTGTAAGATAAATTCGATCGATTTTTAAAATGAAAATAGCCCTTAAGCACATGATATTGTTATTTAGTTGAAGGCTTTTTTTTATAATCCTGCCTGTCGGAAGTGATTTGCAGTGGCCTATATGGAAAGCGCTCAATAGACTGTGCACCCAGATTGGCCGCTGCAAACAAAACCTAGCAAAATGGGGGATTATAGATCCCACCGACACTCTACAGTGAGTGCGGTGTTCCTGACCAGACAATGTCCCACTTACTACAGTGTCCAAAGTGCCCCTACACCTGCACCTTAGAGGATATTAAAAACGCCACTAATGCTGCGCTAAATGTGCATGGGTTCAAGTAGTTTAACAAAAAGGAAAACCATCGACTCAAAAATAAGAATTATAATGATAAATGATACTTTGTGTGCTTGTCCTTCAAAGGTGCCTTTTAATCCAATTGAAATATATTATTTGACTTTGTATAAAATTTCACCAAAAAACTATATGAATTGAATACTTTAAAGCGCTCTAGCTAAGCCTACAGACGAATGATTAATGGCCTTAATCCCCAGGGCACCATAAAGTACGCGTCATTGACATATTTGGTACAATTTTCTCTCTATAATTATCTTCTTGCAGTAAAATAAGCATTTTCCAGTCAAATCCAAAAATGTTCTAAAGAATTTCTATCTTATATCTGAAGTTCTTTGTAGATTTGAAACGGGTGAATAGCTGATGGAGATGAAGCAGGATCTTCATTTGGTACACTAACACGGATTCCTTGTCCAGCAGTCCTTATTTTTACCCGACTGCGCCAGAAGGAGGGTTATTTAATAGCCTATTTTGTGTCCTATGCTACTCTAAAAAATGTTCTTTGGTGAATTTATGTGAAGCTTAATGAACGGCCAATCCCTGGGGATTGACCGTTCATTCAAGCATGCCACAGAAAAGACCGGCTGATGCTGGCATCAGCCGGTATTTTCTGTGACATGTTCAAAAAGTCGAAGCTAGCTCGTTCCAAAACATAGGTAGGTCTCTGTGGAGAAGAACGAGCAAGAAACTCCAATGATACTCTTTTTATTCTAGTTTTTATAAAATCCTGGTTACATCATTTATGTTGCTTCTAAAAATAATGTGACTAGCAATTTCCCCGCGACTTAGTCCGCCTCAATTTCCTCAAAGATCCCCAATTTTTTCGATCGATAAATATAGCCTATGCAACTCAGGAATAATGTAGCATTCTAATGGTGGTGGTTGTGTTTTGTTACAAACATACAAATGTTTTCTCTTTGTAATATTATTATAGTGTAGATAACAATAAAGTTAAAGAGCAATATAAAACAAGGACCATAAACATGCTCTTAACAAAAATCTTTTATCCTCCAACTTATTAAAACTAATAACTGAACTAAGCTGAAACTCTAGTAGTTGTGAAGCAACCACTTGCCTCACAACTGCTGAGACACGTCCACACGTGTCTCCGAAGTTTGCCAAACGTGTTTACCCTTCAGCAAAATATATCAGAATCAACTGTGTGTAGTGTAGGGTAGCTTGAGAGACGGATATGTGTATGAGCCAATCATAATTTTGGAATATACCTCACTTTGGTCGTTGTCAGATCAAATTTGAAGCGTTTTTATAGATCTTACATATAGGAAAATTCAAAACATAAGCAACTTTTATTATAGGACTTAAACTGGAATAAAAATCAGCTATTCCATACTTTTTTAACAGTTTTAGTGCATTTTGCAGGCCATACATTTTAAAAAGTTGTAGTGTATTTTTGTAGGAACAGTAGTTTCTTTTATATGTCAAGGTTGTTCCCTTAATACCCAACAGTTGTTTATATTTATAGGTGCTTTGATACTCTGAAATACTTACACCATAAATCTAAGATCTTATAACCACAATGAGACGGTAGATGGAGCAGACACAGTTTAGAGTGGAGACCGTGTTTGGGCAAGCGTAGTGTGGGACGCCCTGCGGCACGATGGACCGAAGATTTGAAAGTGGTTGACAGCGGTTGGATGCGGGCTGCCCAAGACCGGGTTGGTCGGCAATCTCTGGGGGAGTCCTATGATCAGCAGTGGACGGAAATAGGCTGATATGATTATTAAATCAATAATTATAAGTTCATAAAAAAATTCACCCTATCCAAACGCGAAAACAGATCTTTGGACTCAGACATTGGCTTTATTATATATTATTTTACTTTCAAGAAACACCTACCAAAGCTTATTACTTACAAGGAACATAGATTTGTGCACACACAGAAACAACAAACCCAGAAGTTAATAAGTTCTATGTCCTGTCAGCTGACGCGACGTGCTTGTACAGTAAGCTAAACTTGTTTATCTTTTTCCATTGAAAGTTTGAAATGTTCTAGCGTGCTGTAACATAACTTCTTAGTACTTTACTAAGTCATCGGTATCTAGAAGAGGATAACTGTATGATGTACAGAAGCCAGCACATCAAGCTACAACAATCTGTCAAATAGTGATAGTTTTTCAACTTTATTACAAAACTATAAGGTTCATATTCAATTGGGATGTTTTTTCAGTTTGGTATGGCTTGATGTGCTGGCGTCTGTACAACGAAGACTCATCATCGAATCCTTTCCTAACTACGTTAGGGTCGGCTTCTGGTCTAACTGGATGCAGCTGAATACCAGTGTTTTACATGAAGCGACTTCCTGGCTGACTTGACACAATCCAGTTACTGGATAACACGATAGATACTCCTTGGTAAGACTGGTTGGCAGACTTTCTAGATTCTAGCTACCCATAACGACTGCCAAAGATCTACAAATGACAACCGGGATCAACGGCTTTACATGCTTTCCGAGGTATAGAGGGGTCGGCATGAAATTTATGTCACCCATCCACCTACCGACCGCGGCAAGCGTAGCGTGGCCATGACAGGCGATCCGTTCAGCTTTTACTTAGTCACGAGGGTTCGTTCGTTCGTTCGACTTCACAACTTGGTACAGCGAAGCCTATGGTTTACTAATGTTTGCCATAATTTAAAATGCCATAATTTTATATGCCATAATTTTATTTGCCATAATTTCATTAGAAATAATGCTTCAGTTGCTATAATCGTTAAATTACATAAAATCATTTTCACTAATTTCATTGGTCATAATCGATCGAGTGTCATAATAATGTTAATCCATAAATTTATTTGCTATAATTTTTATTTTCAATAATTTCGTTTTCCGTAACATTTATTCACCATTGCCCATACTAGTACAACAATACTAGTTCAGTACGAGTACAACCGCCTGCAATGTTGATATTATGATCATGATAACAGATACAGACTTTTTAATCACAAGGAAACCTAAAAATAAACCTTCTCTATCCATTTGCAAAAAATTTTAAGACCTAATATAACTTAACGTACATTTGTTTCTCCTAATTTTATTTTTGCAATAACACTATTTACGTATAACGTATATAAATAATGATTAAGCTTAACATTCTAAAGCATAAATTTATTTACGCATAATGATATTAAAACATATTTTTACCATGCATGCAGTAACCACACAAACATGTAAACAAGCATACACCATGCATGCAGCAAGCAAGCATGCAGAATGCAAGCAAGCATGCAGCATGCAAGCAAGCATGCAGCAGGCATGGTTTCTGTCACGGCTCCGGCGCTGCGGGGCTCCGGCGGTCCCACGAGAGCTTATCGTCGCAGATGTGTTTTACGCCCACCACCGCGGCTGAGGCTGGCCGGCGCAGCCGGCCAGCAAGCCTCAGCCGCGGTGGTTAAAACCACCTGCTCCTCAGCTCGCGGGCCGCCTCGCCCCTCCGCGCCTTCGCGGGCTTAGATTACACTCTAGGGTAGGGCAGATAAGACTACGTGGAGTCGGTTTTGCAGCGATTTGTTTCTGTTACTAACTTTTGTAGCACAACTTATTGTTTTTTTTTTAAGACAATACTTGTCTTTAGCGTGGCACAATAGATTTGCACATTATGCCTATTACTAACATTATGCGAATTTAATTTATGCCAAAACAAATGTCTAAATATTATTTGCTACGCAAATGAGGACATCAGGCGCTCGGCGGCCGCTGCCGCGGCACGCTCGCTACGCTCACTTGCCTTCGCGCGTTGTGTGGTCACAACCTAACCTAATCTACCCGTTTCGATTTTTACTAACTTTTTATTGTCTAAAGATTGCAGATTACTGTAATAAATCATTTGGTTAGTGGGTGGCCTTAATGACATTAATTTTTGTACAAAACAATAAACGTTTCTTTCACGGACGGAACAAATATCTATATAGTCTACAGGTAGTTTGTCCAGGTCCGGGTGTTTGTTGCTTATGTCAAGTAACGATTATAACATATGTTATTATGGCAACTAATTTTATGGCAAATGAAAGTTATGACTAATTAGTTGATATGACAAACGTTATTAGTATAAATGATAATAGTGCAAGTAAATATTATGACGGGGGACGATTATGGAAAACAATAATAGTACAAATGATTTTATGGAAAACAAGACAATACCGAAGCCTATCTTACTTTTCTGTAAATGGTTTTAGTGAAATAAATGCTTTGATATTGACTGTACCATACCAAGGTGTGTAGTGGGTCTGCCAACTCTATGTCTTCTTAAGCCGTGTGGTGCCGGCCGCGAATACCACCACCCCATTTCTACCCGTGGGTGTCGTAGAAGGCGACAGAGGGATATTGACCAGAAGATGGGCAGCAGCGTCCTTCTGAGTACCATAACACCTACTGCGATCGCCAACATGCATCGGCCAAGCATGGCTATCACGGCCCCGTTGAGGTTGACCTATGCCCAGCAGTGGGCGTACAGTATGGGTCATAAATCGATGAGCAGTTTCACAAATCTATCGCATCAAAACAAGTTGCACTTATGACCTTTTTCTATAACAAACATTTTGCACACAGACACGATCTCTTATATCGCACTCTTTCATCATTATGTAGTCAGAAAGAGCACGATATAATGATCATTTGCCTTAGTGACAAGCCTCTCATGTCACAACGGCGCGCGGCGTAGTGATATTTAATTTCAACCTTAAAAAAAGTGTTCATTTGGCTCAGCGGTTAACGCCATAGTTAAGATGATGCGCACTCGTTGTAGCCTACGTTCATATCCCAGTGACACATAACACTTTTTGTGTTTAATTATGAATTCCAATGTCTACGATAAGTAAGATCGTTACACCCGAAGTAATGCGTTTCCTTAAAGTATTAGTTGAAATTATTATTTAACAAAAAATAGTAAATATGAGGGTGAATGTGAAACAAAATAAACTACTGAATTGAATAAAGTAGAATAGTTAACTACGACGTTGTTGGTTGGTGAACTTTGTTTCGAGCGTTTGTGTTATTATTGCGATTTGCGTGTTGTTTGATTATCCTTATTCAAGATGCAAGCAAATATTAGTATTGATGCCAGGGCAAATATTGTCGCTTTGCGTAAAAATGGGCTTAATATTTCTCAAATTTCAATTGAAACCGGCTTATGTGTAAGTTATTTTTAACTTTTATAGTTATGATGATAGATGTGGTGTATGATTTCTTTATTAAATGAATCGCTAGTTGCAAGTGTGTAATAATATTTTCGTTTTTCAGAGAAATACTGTGAGCCGTTGGGTAAAGAGGTTTGAAGCAGAAGGCAGTCTGCAGAGTCGTCTAAGAAGTGGAAGGCCGCCGCTTATTAACCCGACTCAGCGACGTTTCATGGTGGACGAATATAAAACAAATGGTTTCATTCCAACTAGAACGTTTGCAGATCAATTTAAAACATCTTTGCGAACTGTTCGACGTGCACTCCATGCTGAAGGTTTACATCACCGGAAACCAGCTAAAAAACCATTTTTGACACAAAAACACAAGGAGGAACGACTACGTTTTGCTCGAGAATATTTAGATTTTAACTGGGAGACAACTGTTTTTTCTGACGAGAAGACTTTTAAATCTTGCCAAAAAGGAAGACTTCATTTATGGCGAAAAGATAATACTCGCTGGTCTGAGAAAAATATTATTCCGAACACAGAATCAGGTAGAATAAGTGTGAATATGTGGGGGTGGATCAGTGCTCAAGGGCCTGGCGAGTTGGAATTTATACCTACGCGTGCCAACAGCTCTAATTACGTTGAAGTTTTAAATGATATAATGCTACGTACTGTGCGTAATGTTTACCCTTCGGAAGACTTTAGTGAACTTTATTTTGTCCAAGATAATTGCCCGATACATCGTGCCAGTGTTGTAAAAGAGTGGTTTAGCAAGCACGTTGAAATTAAAGTTATTCCGTGGCCAGCACGATCCCCTGATATAAACCCAATTGAAAATATATGGGGTTTAATGGTTCAAAGATGGGAAGCACGAGATGAGAAATGTCCTGAGCAGCTTAAATCCCATTGCACTCAATTATGGGATAATTTACGTGGCACAGATATACCGGCTGACTTTTTTTACCGCCTGGACAACAATATAGTGTGTTCTGTAAGTAGAATAGAATCCATACAAGCTAATATTTGTTTGCTACCATTGATTTAAAAAATGTTCCAAATATCCTTAAAATACGTGAAAAAGAATACATCCTACGACGCTGGCGTAAAACTAATAATAGTCAAAATAGGAGATAGTAAACGGCGTAGGCTTCAATTTCACATGAATGGAGCATAATAGTAGTGTGAGCGAGACGCTAGGATTTAATTCGCTAGTCTACCATCCTTACGACTGCGAGGACGATACCGCTTGATCCCTACACTCTCACGCACACATTTCCGCGTGTACCTACACGTTATCTTGCTGTATGTAGTTGTGGTAGGCAAATAATTTGATACATTTCTGAGTGTCCCTGTCACGAAACCGTTAAGTAATTAATAATAAATTACGTCTCGCAAGATCGGTAAGGCCTTTGATAGCAATGTAAACAAACATGTAGATGATACTGTATTCTTAAAACAATCACTAAACACACACGTTTATCTGTTTTTCGAAGGTTTTAACTTGATGAGTGAAAAATTAATAATAAGTAGTAATTATTATTTTTATCTAAAACTATTGATACAACAGATGCTTAGTGGACTGAGCGAATTGCCTAAAAATACGGCAAGAGTAGACGACTCGTTTGGTGACGAGATTGAGCGATTGGCTGCTGCGCGGAGTACCGGGGGTCCGATTCCCGCATGGAATGATTTTCGAACAGATAAGTAGTTGTTTCTGTAGGTAGGTCTGACTGTTTGTGTAGGTATGTAGGTACTCGTGTTTAGATTTGTTATTGTAAACGTCGACCGACACCTACTTATGTGTAATGCCCCGTTAGGATTAGTATTTTGTTTTAAAGATAAGTATAACAAAGGGCTTACTTATACCTACAGTCCCTACAGAAGTACCGCTGTCGTCAACACCATAGCAATAAGAATATGTTCCCATGGCATTTCATAGTTTGTTAGTTAAAAAAATTAACTGGATAGTTACAAGATTACACAAAATTATTATTATTTGAAATAAAGATAAGTAGGCACTCACTTACCAACGTTTTTAGCGATATCGCAATAATTGTTCGAAGCGTCCACTGTTTCTTTCTAAACACAAAACTAGGTAGCACATTTTTGTAAATT
This sequence comes from Charanyca ferruginea, assembly GCA_947361185.1. Lineage (NCBI taxonomy): Eukaryota > Metazoa > Arthropoda > Insecta > Lepidoptera > Noctuidae > Charanyca > Charanyca ferruginea. The sequence continues at coordinate 17,409,003 of OX376056.1, read as the reverse complement.
GTTTGTAAGACTTCTAAGCATGTCTGTCACTTTTTAGAACATTAAAAGCGCCTATTAGGTACCTACTCGCTGTTTTTACTCATTTACACAATACACACGTTTTAGTTCGGCCCACAAATAAAAGTCTAATGGAGTTAGGTCTGGTGATCTCGCCGGCCAGTTCACAGATCCACCACGACCTATCCACTTATCACCGAATTGGCTATCCAAGTACGCTCGCACACATCGCTCGTAGTGAGCTGGACACCCGTGCTGGAAATACATGTCCTGCAGAAAGCGTAGAGCCCAGAGGAATGCCATGGTCAAGTAGCTGCTCATCTGATAAGTGCGGAGTATCAGATCTGTGCTGGGATTACGGGGAGCAGGGACACCATTCCGTCTAAACGATTGTAGGTGTTTCTCGTCGGCTTACATTTGCCTCGCACTATTAACCAGACAAGAAGTAGAACCTTATTATGTCAAGGTACTCCACGTTGGAGTATTCGTACGTCATTATGAAAACAATAACTGGGCGGGCGTTGCACTCGCGGAAACGTAAAAAACAGCGATCGACGTCACGCTATGACTAATCGCAGGTGACTGGTGGAGGAGTAGGGACCCGGACGCGGTACTAGGATCTAAGCGCGCGTGTGTGTGGGATGCGCGTGCGGTGACACGTGACACGTAGACAAGTGTGCGTCTGCGAAAGGATATAATAGAATGAAAGAGGAAGAAGTTCCGTTAATGCCTATCGGCCGGCTTCAATCAAAGGATTGAATGTCGCTACGAATTCATTGATAATTTCCGCGCGTCGAGTAGGGTGACTATAAGTAGAGATTTTACTTTATTTGTCCATTTATTTGTTTATTTTTTTTATTTGGTTGTTTTAGGTTTTATTATGAAAAGTTTACTTCAAATAAGGGATAGTAATTATTGATATGTTAATATAATTTTTGATTTTTGAAAAAAAAATATTGAGATTTCTGTGCCATAGGCTTCTACTCCATTCACCTATTCTACCCTGTTTTTGTCCAGACGGTAAAAAAAGTCAGCCGGTATGTGCAAACATTGTGGCCTCCATGCGTCGACGTCTGCTTAGCTGCATTGACAATAATGGAGGTTATACCAAATATTAAATATTTTATGCTGTTTTGACAGGGGATGTGCTGGTCGTAATATAGTAGTTGTTGGTAGGTTAGTTTATGAGTTTAGATTGGGGTTAAGCTTCAATCTTCTTTTCTCTTTGAGAAAATGAATAATTAAGCTATAATCTCAATAAAGTTAAAAGCCGAAGAACATTTTTTTTTTCATATCAACAAACTAAAAACAAATTTTGGTCTAAAACTTATTTAATCTAATTTATAAAAATCTCGTGCCATAGTGTTTGTTATCTAACTCCTCCGAAACGGCTTCACCGATTTTTTTTTGTATATTTGGTAGCTCTGAGAATAGGTCGTAGGCTACTTTTTTTTTCTTTTTTATAATTATATGGCAAAACAACGTTTGCCGGGTCAGTTAGTAATACTATAAATAAATGTTTCTTCAAATTACCTACCATTCTTTTATTTCAACCTAAAATATTACCTATTCCTTTATTATTGATTCCTTTAGGTAATTTTCTGTTTAAAAAGTAGGTAATTGGATCAAGTTTAATAGTTATTTGTTATACAAGAGTGCAAAGTTGCTTTTTAACCGCGTGTTCAATTTTGATGACCGAGCAAGCGAAGGATTCTAAAATTGAATCACGAGCGCAGCGAGTGATTCAAAATTAGAATCCTGAGCGTTAGCGAGGGAATCAAAAGAGCACGAGGTGAAAAATCTTTGCACTCGAGTGCAACACGTAACTTTTCATTCCACCTCAGCGAGGAAATGACTAAATGCAAAAAAAAAACGTTTACAATCACAAGATAGGTACACTTTTATTTCAGTTTAGGTATTAATTACTACATTATGACAGGTAAGTATTACAGAATAATCTTTAAATTATAACAAAATAATACTAAGGTATAATTAAGAAAATTTTACAGTAACGTTGCTACAGTTATTTAAATTGAGTGTAATATTTTTGTTTGGTACTGTAATATTGGTGTTAGTCACTTGTGTACTGTTTTTCGGTAAACTATCTGTCATACTTAATAGTTGTACCGATTCATCGGATTCCCTTGGCGTGAATGTTGGAGAGAGAGGGAGATGGTTAGGTGTTTCATAACGGCTTATTTTTGATGTAGAAGGGCCAGTCCAAGGATCCGATTGAGGCTCTTTCAGTGTAATGGCTCCTACGATACCTTCACATATTTTAGATTTATTTTGGATGGAATCCTCTATGTATCCCTCTACAACTGCATTGGACTTCCAGCCTCCGTGGCGCTTAAGGGACAGGAGATCAGCTCCGGAATCAGCCAAAAGTGTGGCTGAAGTTCGTCGGAAACAATGACCCGTGTACAACAGGGGTTCTGGAAGTTCAAGAAATGTTGCTATTTCTCGTGGGATACTGCCAATTTTATTAGTACCCATAGGCTGTCTAACACACTTTCCATTGCGATACTGTAGAAAAAATCGATTGATTGGAGTGTTAGGCGGGCGTAAGGCTTGATATTTCTCAACAATCGTTACGTATTCCTTGCGAATGACGAAGTTGCGGTCTCTTTTTGTCTTTGTATTAGGTAAATTAATTAATAGTAAGTCATCTGAATGTTTCTCAATGTTTTTGACATTAAGTTGTGTTAGTTCATTAGTTCGACATGCTCCGTTTATTCCAATAATAAGAACAACCTGTAACGTAAAGAGTATTGTAGTAGATAAATGAATAAAATTGATATGAACGCATAATTATGCCTATCAACATCTACTAAGTATACTATTTAATTGAGATTAATATACTTAAGTAGATACTGAATGTGCAACTGACTTACTTTTGCCGCCAAATATACGGAATCGGGTGCTTCGTTAAGAAACTTTTCAATATCAGATACTGTGAAAACCTTCGATTTTTTTGGTTGATGACCAGATGAGGCTCTTTTTAAAAATGCCACTAATTTAGGATAGGTATCGATATGTTTGTCTTTTTTCATCTTTATTGTTGCTTTTAGCATCGAATACGTACTCCATAGAGTGCTTGCTTTCTTGTTCTCGGATAATTCTATAAAATATGCCAGCAATACGTTTTCTGAGAAAGTTTTGGCTCCTTTTGCTAGTCGCCACGTGTTGAACATATCGTACTGTTTTAAATACTTCTCGCGTGATTGTTGAGGGAGAAAGCTCATTTGCGCATTATTAACAGTTTCAGTCAATTCTGTTGGCGTCAAGCAAACTTCCTCGTCGCTAGAATCACTCATTTTAGTTTTTTCACTTGTTTTCAAGTTTCTTGTTTTTAATAGGTTTAACAATGACGTGAAAAAATGCCGCGTAAAGAACCGCGTACAAAGCAAATTGAAAAAAGAACACCAAGAAGGTTCCGAGTCTGAATTTTTAACAAATTAAAAAAAAGTTGTATGATATATTCGGCACCATACAGGTAGCAGTAAATAGGTTTAATGTTTTTTTTTTAATTCACAAACTTAGTGCACACGATGTTCTAAATTCAATTTACTTTATCCTCTAGAGAATAAAAACGGCTTTTCCACTCAGATATTGAAGATTAAAAATACTCTTTCCGAGATGGTGGGATGAAAAGTATATTACGAAATATATAATATTTATAAATAAATAATATTAATACTTATCACATATTTATAAAGTAAGTATATATATGTTTATCTATAATAATAAATACAATATTCATATTATATAAAGTGTATAAATATTACTTATTATTATAATAATATTATATAATATTTATTTAAATATATAAAAAAATGTTGTTTATACTAAAAAGTATAAGAATAATAAAAAAACGATCTAGCAAACTGAGTGAGATTTGAACCCACAGCCACTCGTTTGCAAGTCAAACATTGCTACACATTACCACTTGAACACTGATATTAATCTAAATTTTGGCACCAGTTTAGGATTGGCTCGGTGCGGACACTAATATGAAGAAAACAAAACGATATTTTTATCTTTGTCTAGTATTGGCCCCACACGCTATCACCTTCGCATACTTATATTGTATGACGGGTAATTGTTTGCGTTGAAATCACTCACACATGTATGTATACGTACAGCTCCGTGCAGGCGAATACGATCATTGACGTGTTGCTGAACTTATGTCCCCAGACTGTACATATGTGATCGTTTTTCGCTCACGTCATGACCTTTACGAAAACTTTTAGGGTAACATGTAGCAAGATAAGAAATCGTTGAACACTTGCTCGTACGTCTACCTGCCACTTTACACAAATACAGCTTCCCAATATATTCTAGCTCGATCTATCCTTTAGGTAGCTACTCACCCGCAAACCAGACGAGTCTCTAAACTTAGACCAACATGTTTATCCCTCGTTAGTTGCCGTTTGTTATCCTCAAGCGTGATATTATTTACGACGGTACTGACTGGCCGCCTGGCTGGCTGGGAGAGATCAGGCGCAGGAGGCTTTCCGAGGCGCGGGGGTGTCACGCCATCAACTTCTATACTCTGGGCTACTATAGAGGAATTTCTAAATTAAATACCCACGCTTTGCCCGATCTAGGAATCAAACTGAAGACCCCACGCTCAGCTGTCGCGATTTCGTGACAGTTTAACTCTCCATCATATCACTACAGGAATGTAAGTAAATCTGACAATAGAAGAAATACACAACTATATAAGCGATGATATCGATACATTTTTCACATGCTCTTTATAATTTCCGATTTCAAAACTGTCAAACGATTGTTAGGGATCGATTCAGCATCGCAGCACATCGATTTGAAAGCACTCGACTTTCCACTCGCGTTGAATGAAACTGCATGACATCTGTGCTCTAAAAGGCTGTAATAAACCCAGTAAGGCATAAAGACTGTACCATTGACTGACTCTGAATACTTTTCATTTTGAATATTCCATTTTTGAACACAGTTTTAACTGTTTTCAAAAAGTGTTGGCAGTCTTTCCGGCAATCTTGACGATTTTTTTTAATATGACTTAGAGCCTGTTCTACCACCAACTTTGGGTAGTCCCAAAGTAAAAAAGTAGCTCTGTAGCTTGTAGTGGTGTTGTAGTAGTGTAGTTAAGTGGCTCTAAAAAAGAATTGAAAAATAGTCAGGTGGGAACCTGCAACAACAATTAACAATTTTACCTGCCAAGTAATTTAATCGGAACTCATTCGAAGGTGGTAAAATTTACCAATACAGTTATGAATGTAAATATGGATGGGTGAGGAAGACGAAGGTCGAAGAAAAGAAGAATAGATTGTGTGAAAAATGATGTGTAAGAGAAGGGAGACAGTGATATCGTGATTGTTGGAAGAACAGGACGGGGTGAAAGAAGAAAACGTGTTGCGTCTACCCCAAGTAACATGGGGCAGGAGCAGGCAGATGATGATGATGATTCGTGGGGAAAAGGCTCCAAGTACACAAAATATTTAAAAACACAATATTTAAAATTTAGCTCTGGTTAATTAACTCAGCGCTGGCTGAGTTAATTAACCAGAGCTAAATTTTAAATATTGTGCGTCTTTTCTTTTCATTTAGGGGCTCTGACTGCTGAGTCAGAGCCCCTAAATGAAAAGAAAAGACGGCACATACGGTGAAATGTAAGTCCAGATAATCGCACGCTTAATCTCTAAAATGATGCTTATAGGAAAAGAGCCACACAACACATTAAAACTCTTTCTAATATTAAAAGCTGTTCGCCTAGCCGGCGCCATAGATGCGTGGGTTAAAGGCTAAAGGACGCGTAATGTCTTCGCAAACGCTACTCATGCGTGTGTCAGAATAAAGGGTATAATTGGCAACACTAAAAAGCAATAAATAGCTCTATATTAAATACACATACTTATATACTCAAAGAATATTATTATTTTAGAACAGAATAGTGAAATGAAAATACTTTGTTTAGGAAACATATATTTTATTGTAATATTTCAGACTCAAAATCATTTATTTCAATTCAACCTTTTACAGGTACTTTTGAATTGTCAGAGTCAGTCAGAAAGTTGAATCTAGTTGCTCGTTCCAAAGAGTAGATTTCTATGGAGAAGAACGAGCAAGAAACTCCATGAACACTCTTTTAAAATCAGTAATATTTTACAAATTTAAGTTACATCATTCATGTCATAACAACTAGGTACATATAATTTAATATTAAAATTATACATATACATAGCCTTTCATAGTTATCATCATAGTTATACTTATCTTATTATTTTCTTCGAGAGCTCCGTACCGATCAACGTTTCGATCAAAAGTGTCCTCCAATGAAGTCTGAACACTCGCTTTTATAAGCGGCGATAAACAAGTATGATTCACGATGACTAGCAAATATGATTTATACTTATTTGCTATCCAAAGTTTAAACACACTTTATTCTATTTAAAATGATGTTATTTACTATACTTCTACTGCATTTAATTAGAAATTAATTATTACTTTATATTACAACACGAATTACTTTGTTATGTATTAATTACATCGGTATAAATCTAACACGGCCATACTGACAAGTACTTCGCTCTCGAAGTACAAACACAATATTCTTATTACATAAAGGTACATTTTGTTTACATAATATCAGTAATCGTTTTCATAATCTTCATGGTATAATCAATAATCAGACCTTACTGGGTAGACCAAACACCCCGCAGTCAGTGAAGCTTAATCACCCGCAGCCAGTGAATGTCATAATATACCACAGTTAAGGTTTTAATCCATCCATAATAATACAATCATGTCTTAAACAAATATTAATACAATATATACTAATATAATTACAATATCAGTAATCGTTTCATAATCATCATTGTATAATCAATAATCAGACCTTACTGGGTAGACCAAACACCCCGCAGTCAGTGAAGCTTAATCACCCGCAGCCAGTGAATGTCATAATATACCACAGCTAAGGTTTTAATCCATCCATAATACAATCATATCTTAAAATAATATTATAATAAATGTACTACAGCGTTTTGTTCAGTCCACTATCCAGGCCATAGGCGACTTTTTTTCTTTTGCAACTATTATACTTTTCTGATTTCCAATACCCCTTAATGAGAACCTGTCATTATCTAATATGTTCATAATTTCGTAGGGTCCGTTAAATTTTGCTGTTAGTTTGTTATGTCGCCTATGGTCTTGATTTACATAAACAGTATCACCTACGCTATAATTTATGTTATCTCTACGCGTTTGGTCAAAGCGGTCTTTGAATGTATCGGCAACAATTTTAAGACGTTGATGTGCTAACTGACGATCGGTCGTTACGTCAATATTTATATTACTATCTTATATTACCTCATCTAATCGAGCTTGTATACACGGGATGTTCGAGTTTCTGCCTATAAGCAGCCTAATAGGTGAAAAGCCAGTTGATTGCTGTACAGTAGTGTTTAAGGACAATTGGATTTTCCACAAAACGCTCGGCCAGTCTGACACATTACCACACCTAGTAGCTAACATATTGATTACGGTTAAGACTTATCTTTCGGCATGTGATGCTCTAAATAACGAACAAACTAAATTCAGTGCCAACAGGAAAAATCTTTTTCCATGCTAGCCCTTCAGAATCTACAGTGATTTGAATGTCAGGATGATTAACCACATTCCTACCAATAAGATCATATGGAAAGCCTTGGTCACGGGCCACATGTAAATCTAGTTTTATACAAACATCTTCAAATTTAACTGTCACTGTCACTGTGATAGTTGCAAAAATATTAATTTGCCGTGTGAATTGTTCCCACATATTATTATTATTTATGTACTTTAATGTTACCTATTCTACTAATTCTACTAACGTATATTGAGTATGGTAAGAATATATAATTTAGTCGTTTGGCAATAGATTCCCGTACTATGCTACAACTTACTCCTGTGTCGACAATAGGTCAATAGACATGTTGCGAATGGTAACGTTAGTGGGCTTAAAGTTTGAAACATTGCATAAAGTATTGACTCGAACATCTAGTCATTGATCTTTGAAAGTTTAATTGCTGTTTGGTCGAATTTACACGTTCAAAAATACAAGTTGTTACATCATGTATCTTTTTATAAACTGTAATTTATTTTTTCACATGGAAGTATAACATTTCTTTTTCTGAGTTTTCTCATCCAATTTTGGGATTGGCATAAAACGTTTCTCAGGTAATTGATCTAATGGTCGCTTTTTAGTCTCTACGTAAGCAGAAAACTAAACTAAAATTCTGATGTTGACGAGTCTGAACAATAAATTACAGCTTTAAACAATCAAACCGAGATTTTTTTTTCGTGTGGGTACATTAAAGTTAATTCAGCACAGAAATTTTTCTATTATCGACCTTGCAAAGCCCTTGGGGGCCTTACCTGCCTTTTGCGACTTTAATTAAGTCGCTCCAACCAATCTTTTCTCCAAGCTTGTCATTGTCTGCACACCACGCCACTACGCCGCTGTCAGTGGTGGCGGGATCGAATATCGGGAGAGCCACGTCATCCTGCCGATTCTTACTGGACAACGCTTCTTTGATAGTAGTAAGCAGCTTTAGTTGAATCTCTGGTTCCATTTCGGTAGCAACAATAACCCTGAAAATATAGTAAGATTAGTTTAGCACATGGCATCCCACTTCTGATGTCAGAATAAAGGGTATAATTGGCAACACTAAAAAGCAATAAATAGCTCTATATTAAATACACATACTTATATACTCAAAGAATATTATTATTTTAGAACAGAATAGTGAAATGAAAATACTTTGTTTAGGAAACATATATTTTATTGTAATATTTCAGACTCAAAATCATTTATTTCAATTCAACCTTTTACAGGTACTTTTGAATTGTCAGAGTCAGTCAGAAAGTTGAATCTAGTTGCTCGTTCCAAAGAGTAGATTTCTATGGAGAAGAACGAGCAAGAAACTCCATGAACACTCTTTTAAAATCAGTAATATTTTACAAATTTAAGTTACATCATTCATGTCATAACAACTAGGTACATATAATTTAATATTAAAATTATACATATACATAGCCTTTCATAGTTATCATCATAGTTATACTTATCTTATTATTTTCTTCGAGAGCTCCGTACCGATCAACGTTTCGATCAAAAGTGTCCTCCAATGAAGTCTGAACACTCGCTTTTATAAGCGGCGATAAACAAGTATGATTCACGATGACTAGCAAATATGATTTATACTTATTTGCTATCCAAAGTTTAAACACACTTTATTCTATTTAAAATGATGTTATTTACTATACTTCTACTGCATTTAATTAGAAATTAATTATTACTTTATATTACAACACGAATTACTTTGTTATGTATTAATTACATCGGTATAAATCTAACACGTGCAACAAGGGCTGTCAGGAACTCAGAATATTGTTCATGAACTGACGTGTTTTTGTATCGACGGTATTGTAAAGTTCTTTTGTTGTTGTGGGAGACGATATCGGAGCCTTGTTTGTGCAGAATGAACTTCTTTTATTTCTACATTTGCCCCTTCCCCTCGGACAGCCATTGCGCACGGACGTGTTTACCCAAATAGTATATTTAATTAAATCAATATTTAAATTTTAACATAAAAATTAAAATAAATCATCAAGTTTAATTCTCGCAAACTACCAGGCGCGCATAGTGTTGCAAGAGCTCGAGTCCTGCGCCGAGCGAGGCGAGAAAGTAAGTGGTGTGCACGCTATCCATCTCTGTCGGCTGCGCGTGAGTCATTACCACCTGACTCCGCCCTCTACACTGACCACTAGCAATTCCAAGCGCCTAACAAATTACACTAAGCAACGTGTGTCACCGCGTCAATCACTTCTTAATTCAAACGTAAGGTGTATATTTTTATCTTTTCAAAATGATAAAGCGTACGCCACCTAAACCTAGCAGCGAACCTCCTTTTCACCACAGTTCTGAGCCCGATTTGACAACACCAGTTTCGGAAAATACCCTGGACAGAATCACTTTACGACAAAAACGTAAACACGATTCTGAACAATCAATTGAGATGAAATCTCTCCGGGAAGACATTATGTCATCACTTGATACTTTGAGAAAGGAGCAACAGGAGAAATTTAGTGTGATGAAAGGCAATTTAGACCAAATAAAGGTTCAAAATACTGAACTGTTAAAAACGGTTGAGTTTTTGAGTGGTAAATATGACGATCTCGTGACTAAATTGACCCTTTTGGAAAATGATAAGAGGAGCACCTTGGAGTATGTAGGATATCTTGAGGAAAAAGTTGAGATTATGGAACGAAATTCAAAATCATCGAGCCTAGAAATTCGCAATGTACCTAAAAAACCAAATGAGTCTAAGGATCACCTTATAGATATTGTAAAAAATCTGGGAACCGCTGTGAGCACCGAAATACAAACAGGTGAGCTCAGGGATGTCTATCGGCTTACCAGTAACAGAAAACCCCAAACTGATGGGCCTATTACCGTCGAATTTACGTCTACCATAATGAAGGATAAACTTCTAACTAATATTAAAAACTACAATCGCGACCACAAGACCAACCGACTTAACAGCTCACACATCAAAATGCCGGGAAATAGTCCCGTATTCATTTCTGAGAGTCTTACCACTAAAGCCAGGAAGCTGTTTTATCAAGCAAGAGAGTTTGCAAAGCTAAATGCCTATGCGTATCACTGAACATCACATGGCAAAGTCTATATAAAAAAAGAAGAGGGAGCGCCGGCAAAGAGAATTACACAGGAATCCGACTTTGAAGGCCTGAAACAAGAAGGAAAATGACTAGATACTTTTAATAACTCCCAACAACGTGGCCTACCTAAACCATTGATGTTTCGTCTGAAAATTGCATGCTATTTTAACTTTCCTGTATCATTGATTTAAGTTTCTTTCTTATGTTTTTTATACTCTTGTACGTGTATATCAACACACAAAACCAAAGTACAACATTAAAATTCTATTTACACTATACAACCAATCACTACACACAACAACAACAATCAACACACACAATGCATTTAATGCATTATATCAGTATTTATTATACACATTCACACTTACCTCAATGTATTTTCTACATCACGTTTACATCCCTAGCTTTTACCCGTGGTTTCACTTGTGTGAAACCGACATAAACGGTAGCCCATGTGCTGTTCTAGGTTGTAGACTGTCTGTGTGCCAAGTTTCTTTCAAATCCGTCCAGCCATTATTGCGTGAAAGAGTAGCAACCATCCATCCATCCATTCATTCACTCATCCTCACAAGCTTTCTCACTTATAGTATTAAAAGGATTACTACACGGTACCATACATGCTTGTTTACCTGTTTGATTAAACTCGCTATCGATATCGTAGGTCAATTATGTACAGAATACCATATGACGCCCCAGTCTGGTACACTCATAAAAAAACCATTTAACAGTGGATAGCGTGACAGAAATTACTAGCAATATAGATCAGCTCTCAGTCTCTACTACAATTAATTGTGACCCAGAAGAATGCACTAGCTATGTCACTAACCCTTCCCAGCAATTAAAAATAATTACTCAGAACATTCGCTCAATTCATGCAAACTTTGACTCCTTCTTAACTCTCCTACATAGAATAAACCTTGACTGCGAAATACTAGTACTGACTGAGTGCTGGTTGAAACGTTATAATGATTCAATACCAATTATCGATAACTACTCTTACTATCAAACGAAAAGTCACTTAAATCAGAACGATGGTGTAGTCCTTTATGTTAAAAATATAGAAAACTACACAGTTGAAGAACCTGACTTCTCGGATGCTAGCTGTCTAGTGCTGAAAATCGGTACCGATAAGGCAATAATATGTATCTACAGATCCCCGTCTGTTAGAGACGTAAGTAACTTCCTACAGTCCCTCAACGCTCTTTTAACAAGCTTGATTACATATAAAAACATTGCAATAGTTGGTGACATTAACCTTGACATCGCGTGTACTATATCCTCAAACCAAACCTCGGACTATCTCGATCTCATAGCTTCCCACGGCCTGCTACCTGCTCACTCACTTCCCACTCGAGAGAATGCCTGCCTTGACTACATCATGCTTAAATCTAACTTGAATGCGCTCACCATAGTTTTACACGCCTCCGTCACCGACCATAACCCTGTAATGCTGTGCTTTAATCTAAAACGATATGCCAATTCACGTTCTTGCACCATTTTGAAGACAAATTATGAAACTCTTGATAGTGAGATGAAGACTACTAATTTTCAAGCAGTTTACGAACATACCGATGCTAATGAAGCGGCAAAAACCTTAATAACCACTTTAGCTAAACTCATAAATACTCACACTGTCATAATCAAGATCCCAAATAACAAACGCTTACTCAAACCGTAGATGACCATTGGTATGCTCCGCTGTATGCGTAACAAAGATGCAATGCACAAAAAAACTAAAAAGAGATTATGACAGAAGAGAATTGAGTGACGCTTCAAAGGACAATAAAAAGATTTGGAAGGTGATAAAGAGAGTCACTAATACAGACAAGCCAAACATACCCCACACTGATTTATTGGCTTCCTCTACTTCACCTCAGCTCTCGGTGGACAAAGTAAACAAGTTCTTTGCCAATATCGGAAAAGAACTTGCTGATAACTTTTCTTGTCCACCTGGTAGTCACAAAATTCCACCAGACATAGTTTCAACATCTCCACCCTTACAATCATTCGTCATGTTAGAGACCGATGAGGCGGAGGTTGAGGAAGTCCTAATGTCATTTAAATCAGATTCTGCTATGGGCTGGGACAATATCCCAACAAAGTTTCTGAAACGCTATTCATTGACACTGGTACCCATACTCACACATATTTTTAATCTCTGTTTCCATACCGGCACTTTTCCCTTGTACTTCAAGAAAGCCATCATACACCCAATTCACAAAAGTGGGAGTAAAAAACTTGTAAATAATTATCGACCGATTGCAGTATTACCTTCCATTTCTAAAGTTCTTGAGCGGCTGATCAACAAAAGACTTGTGACTTATATAGAAGATAAAAAGCTTTTTTCTCCCAACCAATTCGGCTTCAGGCGCAATAAATCTACTAGTAGTGCTGTACTTGATCTAATTGACCATGTTACAAAAAATATGGACAAGAAAAAGAAAGTTTTGTCGATTTTTTTGGACCTAAAAAAGGCGTTTGATACGGTTTCCATTTCTGACTTATTAATAAAGCTGGAGGAACTTGGGATTCGTGGCCAATCACTTAACATCTTTAGAGACTACCTTCAAAACCGAACTCAGTGTGTAAAAATACAAAATTACCTCAGTAGAGAGGAACCAGTGACATTCGGCGTGCCACAAGGCAGTGTGATTGGCCCCACCCTTTTTCTGATTTACGTTAACCAACTATGTAATTTGAGTCTGGAAAGTGGAAAAATCGTGGCGTTTGCTGATGACACCGTCCTTACTTTTTCTGGCGACACCTGGGATGATACCTTCGATTCCGCACAAAAAGGATTAAATAGTGTTTTACAATGGCTCAAAAGACACATTCTCACAATTAATACTGACAAAACTAAAATTCTTACATACAGCTTACGAAAGTCCTCTCAACCTCTAAACTCATACACTTTAGTAGCACACTCATGTTTACTGTCTGGCACTGCGACTTGTACATGTCCAGAATTAGAACGTTGTCAAACCATTAAGTATCTCGGAGTAACTCTTGATGATGGCTTGAGCTTTGCACCTCATATAGAGTTACTGACAAAAAGAATCAGAAAGCTGATTTTTGTATTTAGTAGACTTCGCCATATTGCAGAACCCCAAATTATTAGGTGTACATATTTTGCTCTTTGTCAGTCTCTCTTATCGTACTGTATATGTGCTTGGGGTGGTGCACCCAAAACGGTACTCTTGAAACTAGAACGAGCTCAGAGAGCCGTACTGAAGGTTAGTACCTTTCGGTCTATTCTTTTCCCAACTGAAGAACTTTATAGGAACTGTAAGGTCCTTACAGTCAGACAATTATTTGTACTGCATATACTACTCTATCAACATCAAAGAACCTCCTATGAAATAATCACCACCAGACGTAAAGATAAGGTGTGTCAACCCTTCCGCTGTAAATACACTTTTACAAGAAGATTTCCTTGTTTTCAAGGTCCTCATCTCTACAATACTCTTAACAAAATACTGAACTTTTACTCACTCCCTATGTCTTTAAAAAAAAAACTAAATACCTGGCTACAAACACTTAATTACAACAACACTGAAGGCTTACTGTCAACTCAATACAGCTCCCGTTAAACCACATCTATCATTTTACACACACACACACACACACATACACACACACAGACCATACACTACACAATCACAGACACACCCCTTCACACGCTGCACTACTTCACTCATAAAATATCTCGTTTTGTTTATTTTCTTTTCTAAATAGTTTATTTGTCCGTTTACATATTCCATATAATGAATCAGTTGTAAAATTAGAAAATGGCATGTATGTACCTAAATGCATTTAAGATACATCCAATAAAGGGTCGGGCCCAGCATCCTTAACACAAGTTGTCTTGGCAACTTAGCAAGGGTGCTGGTGTCGCCACGCTACTGTATATTTACCTTAAACTGTTGTACTACCGTGTATTTAATGTAAAATGTAAAACTTGATGCAAATAAATTATTATTATTATTTCTTTGATGCTATTTTTTAGTTTCACCTAGAGTTTTGTACGTCACTCATTTTGGGTGTAATCAAAGTTGGTGTTTACCACAGTACCTACATATATTTGTGTAGTAATATTAAGAACTTTGAAAGTCCTTTCATGCTTTTTCCTATTCCAGCCAAAAAACACTCTAACCACATCAAATCATTGTGTAAAAAAGTACTCGACGCAACACAATGGAGCCGAAATTGAATTGATTTATATTTATATTATCGGCACAAAACTTTAAGGAACAGTGGAATAATGAATTCATGTTTTGATATCCGGAGTCCAATTTGGTGATCAATATTTTGTGAATGTCACAAGCTTTTGTCTGCGACTTTAAAAAGAATAACGTAAAGTATAGCCTACAGCATTCAGGGATAATAGCTTTCAATTAACGATAGAATTTTTTGAATCGGACCAATATCCGCTCGACTGCTGACATGACTTTAGCGGTCATAATATCATTGTTTAACTATTCATTGTGTCTGCTAATTGGACAGCTGAGCTCGTAGTTGAGGAGATTAACGCGTTTAAACAAAAAAATAAACAATCTCCTCAATTTTATAATATTATAGTATAGATAAATAAATTGTGGCAGCCCTGTGCATCAGTCGGGCGTCGTCGCACAGCAGTTTGTCTTAATACGGCTCCTTTGACTTCAACGTCCAGATTGTGTTGATTAGATGCGTTTTAATATTAAAAGGAAACGATGGTTTTATTATTTTGTATGCCCTCCACTCTTTGGGTGTTCCTGTAAAGAAGGGTTCTCCCTCGTGTGTAATTTTCGTCCATAATTTATTAACAGGTGCCCAATTCGCACGATGGCTTATGTGTCACGTTTCGGTTATATTTTTTTTTTTTTTTTGGTAGGTATGTACCTATGCTATTTTGTGCTAGCCTAACGTATAATTTGTTTTCTTTTAAGATCTTTTTATGTATTTTATTTGTCACAATTGGGTAATGGACTCCACACTCCAGTACCCAATTCCAAGACACAACTTTTCTTAAAAAACACTTTATACTAACCCCGAATATACGATTAACTGTCATCATCATCATCAGCCGGAAGACGTCCACTGTTGAACAAACCGGCCTCTCAACATCTCTCAAACATGACTTGATGTAATCTAGTTTAATCGGTTTCCGATCTTTATTGTAAGGCTTTAAAGAAGCGGAATTTCCTTTGGGTACGTTAGAATAATGACGCAAAATTTTCCATAAATTAAGTTTATTATTCCAGATCCACAATAAACAGCAGTTCCATACAAAAGTGTAAAATTTACACGAATTAAATGTATGGAACAGCAATTTTTTATAACTGATGAATATTTTATACGCTGGTGTTGCTGGTTCTGGTTACGGGTCACTAGGATCACGTACTGAATCTATGGTACAAGTTCCGCGTCGTCCCTTTCACTTTGTACAAAAGTACCCCAACTATATTAAGTAATTGCATAATATTTAAGTAGTAATTTACTAGATTGGCATGATAATTTGCACTACTAATAAAATTATATTTAGCAGACAAAGGCGAAACGACCGCAAGTGGAACCACTCTAACCAGTTACTATAATGACTTCCCCTCATTTTCTAGAACCTGAAAATAATTTTCAATTCTCTCACAAAGGACTTTTCTAACACAATATTTTCCTTGTATTCTTTTACATTTTCCGTTCCTTAGCATTTTGTAGCCGCAACTTACCACGCGCAATGGAAGTAAGCAAAAAGGTACTTACAGACGGTTTTCTGTTGGTTCTAAAACAAGCGCACGCACACAGATGCATTTATGGAGAAGACTGAACCAAAAGCGCGCTCTATACAAAACTATTCAAGCGATATTGTAGGCGAAGCACAGTAATATGAGCTTATTATAGTTGATTTTACGTATAAATATTAGTATTATAAAGTAGATAACTATGTAGTTATAAAGTAGATAACTATGTAAGCTAAGCCCATTAAGGCGAGCCATACTTTAGGGTAATTAGTAATAGCTATATTAGTTTAATTTTTAATGTTTATAGCTATGTAGGCTAAAGTTTGTAATTATGTAGACAGTAAAGTAGCCTAACTAATGATAATTGTATTAGCTATATTAGTATTAGGATTAATATAGCTATAAGATTGATTTTGGTTGTGTAGTTTAGGTAATTTAGATACTAGTTATTAAACCTAAGTGTCGAAACATGTATTTCTATTGTAATAGTACCTAAACATAAGTGGTCACCAGAATTATTTATATACGAGGTGCAACCACTACTTGAACCAATGTGGAAAAATGTGCGCAGCCCCCGCGCTTGTGAATGGTGGGGAGCTTGTGGGAAGGTTTGTTACTCCCAACACTACTTACGCCAACGTAGTTAAATGTACACCGAGCCCACGCTCGTGATTGGAGAAGAGCTTAGGAGAGTGTTTGTTACTCCCAATACAAATGGTACTATAGAACCACTGTATAAATAAGGCGTCGCATGGCGCATAAATTCACGTACGTCAAGGCCCGCTTATGGCCAAGCGCCAAGTTCCATACCGATCTAGAGATATGGCTAGAGAACTCGTCCGCGTCCCGTAAAGCAGCCGAAGCTAGCGTCGCTGACTTCAGTGACATATTTGATAGCCCCTTTTCCCCCGATAACGCCAACGAAGGCACACCTGTGGCGGCATCCACTATGCCACCGCAAATCCCGTCCCTATTGTCAATTAAGACAACAAGCCCGTACGCGGAAACACCTATTGTTTCCGAGCCCATTGTTTCCGAGCCCATTGTTCCCGCGACAATTGTTCCCGCGGCTATTGTTCCCACGCAGCTGCGCTCTGCGTCGCCATGTTTTTCAGAAACAATGGATACTTCTGTCCCCGTCTCTGAGCCATCTCACTCCGACTCTGAGGAAGCCCACTCTGCCTCCGCGTCCTCGGACGACGACTACCAAGTTATCGGTCCGGGAGGCAAGAGAAAGAAGGGTAAGAGTCCCTCTCAGGCCACCAAGGCCAAGAAAGCCGTAGCCGCGCCCCCCCCCCCCCCCCCTCGGTTTCGGCCCCCACCGTCTCAGCTACCTCTCGTCCAGAGGGCAGCCGTCCCACTAGTCCCTTGTCCACTGCTGCCCCCAATCCTTCAGTTTCAAAAAAGAAACTACCCGCTCCGCCTCCCTTGTTCATCCAGGACAAGGCGAAGTGGACCGACGTGTCCAAATTGTGTAACGATCGTAAGATCAAATACACAAACGCGCGCTCGACCCAACAGGGTATCAAAGTTCAAGTTCCCACGGTGAACGACCACAGGGAACTTACATCCCTGTTAAAAGTGAGGAACATTTCGTTCCACACTTATTCCCTGCCCGATGATAAACCCACCGGTGTGGTAATCCGACGCGTCCCCAAAGAAATCTCAACGGGAGAGATTCTCGCCGACCTTCAGTCGCAAAATGTCCCAGTATCCGCTGTGCATCGTCTGCACAAAGCTAGGGGTGCGATTGCATCCCCACCGAGTGTCTCCACGTTGTCGTCGTGGTGGGGCTTGCGTGTCTCGATGATCTTTGGGGCTGTACCGGCAGCTCCAAAGGGAGAGACCAGACTAAGAGAGATACAAGGAAGGGTCGCTCCTGATCGTTCGACGTCAGTCAATCGACACATAGGATGCGACCTGGGCGACGAGTCTGGTCAGTCATACTGGGCAGACATCGGCTTCGGCTGACAGTCGCGAGGAAGACAACCTCTATAAAAAATTACCAGGAGTGAGCTTTGCAGATCCCAAAGGGCCCTGCAAGCTCATAGGGGCGACGGATTTGGTCTGATTCAGACCACCGATCGGTCCGACGCCGCTGCGGTGCAGGCGCACCAATTCGGCGGTTGTTCTCTCCTTTTTATAGGAGTGAATTTTCGGCGGGTTCGCTGAGTCGGGTTGGCCGGACAGCGAACGGAGGCATGTCTAATGCCGCCGTCGGGGGCTTGGCTTAACTGCCTGGCCCAGAGGAAGGCTACCTCTTAGATAAAAAACCACCTAATCCTAAGTTTTGAAGCGTGGCGAGAGGATGAATGGCTAGAGGGTGTCCAGTTCCTAGCGCTTCACCTGTAAAGTACCTGCCGCCCTTTGCAGTATTAGGCTTACCCATGATATGAGGCTCTGTCTGGGTGGACATTTATTTCCTCACTACTCGTGGGAACAAAAATGAAAAACAAAAATGAAACAAAAAATGCGAAAACCAAACAAACGATGACTTACGGCATGAATCACGGACACCGATTTGTAAGACGGAAAAGAGTGCTGTGGACGTGGCGACGGACACTTCTGTCCTTTCCACCTCCAAGGTGCACACGGAGGAGCGGGCAGCTGCAGTAGGCAGCTGCTTGGCTCAAGAAGGCGAGGAGGCGAGGCGCATCTCCAAGTTCTGGAGGAGGAAGCGCCCAGCCGTACGTAGAGACACGGACGGTTCATCCAGCGAGGACAACCTGCCAGCTCCTAAAGTTCCGACGGCTAGGCGAGGACGTGGTCGATCGTCTTCAGCTCAGACAGCTGCGGCGGGCGCAACACGGGACGCCAAAGGGCGCTTTACCAAGCGTCCCGTCACTGCCACGCCTAGACCTAGTGGCGAGAGCAATGGTGGAGGCTCCGATGGATCCCACATGTCCTTCGATTCACTTGTGTCGGGGCAAGCCACTGACGCTGCCAAACCCAGTGACCAGGCTACCAAGAGGGACCACACGGCGGCTAAAAAGGCTGCTGTGAGAGAGACAAGGATGGCAGAGGAGAGATCATCTGCTCCATCTGCCTCGGAAAGGGAGGCAAACGAAATGTCTGCGATGGAGCTAAAGTCGAGGCTTCACGACGCCGTTGCAGCTATCAAATCTGTCGCAAAGGCGTCCAAGGGCCTCAAAGGCACTTACCAGGAAGCCCTAAAGAAGGCTTCGGTCTCAATTCTGGAGGCTACGGAGGCGCTCTTATCGCGATCGGCCTCGGAAGAGACGGCCCGTCTTCAGGCAGCAAACATGCGCCTGACAGCACAGATGACGGAACTCCGAAAGGAGCATGAGGAGATGCGTGCTGAACTGGCTGCCCATCGCCAGGCGCGCTGTGATGGCGGGACCACAGCCAGTACTGTGCCACAACAGGCGCGGCCGATCCAGCCTGAAGAGTCGGAAATGCTTCGCCTTTTCCGATCGGAGATTGCGAGCCTATCTTCTCGCTTTTCGGCGCTGGAAGGCATAATTCTACGACCTCCCCTGGGCGCAGGAAGAGACTTTACACAAATGCCGGCGCCAACTTACGCAGGAAAAGCTGCAGCACCGCGTTCCTCCAGGCCTGCTCAAGCTTTGGATCAAAACCCCACGGCGGCAAAAAAGAAGAACTCCCAGGATTCGACCTCAGACCAGGCCTCTTATTTAGTCCAAGCCACTACCATATCTCAGGACTCTTCTTCGGCCCCTGGGAAACCTGAACCCTCGAAACCTGTCTCAGGCGGAAATAATAATAATAAAAAAAAGGAAAAACAAGAGGAAGACAAAGGTGGCGCTCACCATAACGGCTGCAGAGTCGCTGGAGCCTTGTGGGCAATCTCAGCCCGGCCAAAAAAGGGAGGCCTGGCAGATGGCTGGGGCCAAAAAGGCCGATAAGAAGAAAAAGAAGGCGCAAAAAGCTGAGAGGAGGAAGAGGGCAGCCACACTTCGCCCTCCCGGTTCTACGGCAGTAGTCATCACGCTGCAACCCGGGGCGGTGGATAAGGGCTTGACCTATGGCGAGGTTTTGGCCAAAGCCAAGGCTAAAATAAACTTGGCAGAGCTAGGGATCGAGAGCATCCAATGCAAACAGACAGCAGCGGGTGCTCGTCTGCTAGAGATCCCGGGTAACACCAGCGGGCCGAAAGCGGACGCCCTTGCTGAAAAGTTGAGGGAATCCTTTGCTGAGGGAGAGATCCGGGTGTCCAGGCCCACGCTATGTGCTGATTTGCGCATTGCGGGCCTGGACGACTCTATGACGGTCAAGGAGGTCGTGGCTGCCGTCGCGAGTGGCGGGGGTTGTTCTCCCGAACAGGTGAAGCCAGGTACTATCCGCTCGGGCTTCCGAGGGACCAGGATGATTGTAGTCAGCTGTCCGGTCACGGCAGCAAAGAAATTGACTAACGGCCACCGGCTGCTGGTGGGTTGGGTGTCAGCGCAGGTGAAGCTTCTGCTGCCTAGGCCTCCAAGGTGCTTCCGTTGCTTAGCCAACGGTCATGCTGCAGCGCAGTGCACCTCGGAGGTTAACTGCGATGCTGTCTGCCATCGCTGCGGTCAGCCTGGTCATATTGCCGGCTCGTGCGATGCCACGCCGCACTGTGTTCTGTGTGCAGCGGTAGGCAAGCCGGCGGGACATCAAGCGGGAAGCAAACCATGCGCCGTCTCCCAAAAGAAGGGCAAAAAAATGAAAGGGAAGAGTGGGCCCGCTGCCCAGGGAGTCTCGGCTCCTTCGCAGCCAACCCAAACTTCGGCGTCTAGTGAGACGCAGCCAGAGGGGGAGCACAGTATGGACTGTCATTGATGGCCCCATATTTGCGCTTCCTTCAGGCGAATATTAACCACTGTGCCCGCGCTCAAGATCTTTTGCTACAGAGCATGGCCCAGTGGTTGATCAACGTAGCAGTGGTCTCTGAGCCGTGGTTTGTACCACCCAGAGACGACTGGGTGAGTGACACCGGTGCCTCAGTGGCCCTAATTTCACAGGCCGCAGTTGGCTCCCCGTCTTTTGAAGATGTCGCCAGGGGACAGGGATATGTCGCAGCGCTGTTCGGGGAAGTAGTCGTTGTTGGGGTTTACTTTTCTCCGAATAGGCCTCTCGCCGAATTTGAGGGCTTTTTAGTAAATCTGGGCACCGTCATCAGTCGCAGACACCCTCGCCCCGTAGTCGTACTCGGGGACTTCAATGCCAAATCCAGGGCTTGGGGTTCCCCGAGGACTGACGCCCGGGGCAGAGTGCTCGAAGAGTGGGCCGTGGAAAATGGTCTGCTTGTCCAGAACCAGGGTTCCGTTCAAACATGCGTGCGGCAGCGGGGTGGCTCCATAGTGGACCTCACGTTCGCAAGCCCCACTATTGCGCGCCGAGTTCAGGGCTGGCGCGTGATGGAGGAGGTGGAGACGTTGTCGGATCATCGCTACATTCGATTCGACTTCTCCACCCAGACCTCCACTAGCCCAGCCCCAGCGGCCCCCGGTGTAGTAGGTCCGCGCTGGGCTCTAAAACAGTTGGACCGGGAGCTATTCCTAGAAGCCGCAATCGTCCAGGCCTGGGTGACAGCACCGGACAGGCCTGCCGATGTTGACGAAGAGGCAGCATGGTTCCTGAAGGCAATGTCGCAAGTTTGCGACATGGCGATGCCTAGGGCTCGGTCCAGTCTGGCCAGGCGGCAGGTATACTGGTGGTCGCCAGATATCGGGAGGCTGCGTGCTGCGTGTGTGGCTGTTCGGCGCCAGTATGCCAGACTGCGCAGGAGGCGTCGCCGCGATCAGAGTGTGGCGGACGAGGAGGCAGACCTGTACCAGAGGTACAGGGAAGCGAAGAAGGCACTCCAGCAGGCCATAGCGCAGGCGAAAGCCAGGTCTCGCGAAGAGCAACTCGAGACTCTGGATCGCGATCCGTGGGGGCGACCCTATCGGGCCGTGCGAGGCAAGCTTCGCCCCTTCGCTCCCCCACTATCCCAGAGTCTCCGTCCTGACCTGCTGGAGAGATAATGACGTGCCCGAGTTGACCTCGGTACAGTTGAGAGTGGCGGTGATGAGACTCCAAGCCAAAAACACCGCCCCAGGGCCCGATGGCATTCCAGGCCGCGCCTGGGTCCTGGCTTCACAGGCTCTCGGGCGTCGACTGGGAGGGCTCTTTAGTGCCTGTTTGGAGCGGGGCCAGTTTCCACGGAGTTGGAAGACGGGCAAGCTCGTCCTGCTGAAAAAGGAGGGGCGCCCCGTAGACTCACTATCCGCATATCGTCCCATTGTGTTGTTGAACGAGGTGGGCAAGCTCTTTGAAAGAGTAGTTGCAGACCGCCTCGTCCAACATTTATCGGGGGTAGGTCCAGACCTGTCGGATAACCAATTCGGTTTCCGACATGGGCGTTCCACGGTCGACGCGATCATGCGCGTAAGGGCCTTGGCAGAAGAAGCTGTGTCCCAGGGTGAGGCAGTGGTGGCGGTGTCTCTAGACATCGCGAATGCTTTCAACACCTTGCCCTGGAGTACCATTAGGGAGGCACTTCGGTATCACGGGGTGCCGAACTATCTTCGCCGTACTGTCGGGGCATACTTGGCGGACAGGTGCGTCGTCTACCCGGGTCGAGTAGGATGGGGTCGGCGAGAGGTGTCGTGTGGTGTTCCGCAGGGGTCAGTACTGGGGCCGCCCCTGTGGAACATCGGATACGACTGGGTGTTGCGCGGTACGCTCCCCCATGGCGTTAACATCATCTGCTACGCCGACGACACGCTGGTGATGGCGCGGGGGAGTACGTACCAAGACGCAGCACAACTGGCGACAGCAGGAGTGGCGCGGGTTGTTGAGAGGATCCGGCGGCTGGGTCTCGAGGTCGCCTTAAACAAATCCGAGGCCCTTTGTTTCCATAGGGCCCGCCGCGCGCCACCTCCGGGATCCAATTTAGTCGTGGGAGGCGTTACCATCGCTGTCGAGTCGACGATGAAGTACCTGGGGCTCGTCCTCGACAGTCGATGGAACTTCGCCCCTCACTTTCGGCAGTTGGCCCCAAAATTAATGGGCGCCGCGGGTGCTTTGTCACGTTTGCTGCCCAATTTGAGGGGGCCCGACACGTCCTGCCGAAAACTGTACATGGGTATCGTGCGGTCAATGGCGCTCTACGGGGCGCCTGTGTGGGCGAACAACCTGACGGCCCGCAACATTGCAATCTTGCGAAGGCCGCAGAGGGCGATGGCCGTCAGGATTGTTCGTGGGTACCGCACGATCTCATTCGAAGCGGCTACCCTGTTGGCTGGATCCCTGCCTTGGGACCTGGAGGCGAGAGCACTCGCATCACTTCATCGGTGGCGCGGGGAGGCACATGAGCGCGGCGAGAGACCCCTGCCCCGGGTTATCGAGGCACAGCGGTCCGAGCTCCACCGGGCCCTGAGGGCGGAATGGGAGACGCGACTCGCGCAACCCACTGCGGGGCACGCCGTTATAGCGGCGATAAGACCTGTCATGGAGGCGTGGATCGAGAGGCGGCATGGCGTCCTCAACTTCCGGCTGACGCAGGTACTTTCTGGCCACGGCTGTTTTGGGAAGTACCTGTGTCGTATAGGTCGGGAGCAGATACCGGTGTGTCACCACTGTGCAGCTTGCCCGGAGGATACGGCGCAGCACACGTTGGAGGAGTGCCCAGCCTGGGCAGGGCTGCGCCGCGACCTCGTTGCGGCATTAGGCGGGAGCGATCTCTCGCTCCCGGCCGTCGTTCAATCGATGGTCGAGAGCGAGAGGGCATGGGACGGGGTTGCCTCCTTTTGCGAGGATGTCATGTCTGCAAAGGAGGTAGCCGAGCGGGAGAGAGAAGCCGTATCCTCTCTCCCCTCCCGCAGGAGACGCACCGGGCGCCCGAGAAGGGCGCAAAACGATCTGCGACCTCCATGAGAGGTGGCCTGCGGGCGGTGGACTAGGGGCGTCCGTCGTCCGACCAGATAGGCCCGAGTTGGCGGCGCAGTGTTCCACGCGCGCCACTCGAGAGTGGGTGCGGCCGCTATGGAAATGGTCGCACGGGAGGTGGGACCTGCTGAAAAACAGCAGGTCATGGCCTGTCGGGGGAGCGGTGAATGCTAATGCGAATCCCGCACCCCCGGCCATGGGCAGAGGTGGAGCACCGCGGTGGTTTTGGCCGGTAGGAGTCCGGCATGCCCCTCCGTCGCCCCCACGATGGAGGAAGTCCATGAGGATTTCCACCGCGCAAAAAAAAAAAAAAAAAAAAGGGGTGCGATTGCATACGACTCGGTTCTTGTCGTGTGCGATCACACCGACGGCCACCATCCGATCTTTAAAGTAAAGTCGGTATGTCACTTGTCGGGCATCTCGATCGAGAGGCCTTATAAATCCGATACGGTTGGACAGTGTCACCGCTGCCAACTTTACGGTCACGCCCAACGCAATTGCTACGCGACCCCTAGATGCGTCAAGTGTCTGGGTGAGCACGCAACTGCTGACTGCCCCCGTCCGAAAGACCGCAATCTGTGCACAGAACCTCCCAGCTGTGTGCTATGCGGCCAATCAGGTCACCCCGCCAATTACCGCGGCTGCCCCAAAGCCCCAAAATCCTCTTCTCCCAAGTTGACCAAGCGTGCGAACGCTCGTCAACAAAGGGAAAGCCCCTCTGTTAAGATTCCCTCCTCAGAGATGCCCGAGCGTCTCAGCCCTCAGAGGCCCTCCCCATGGAATTCGCTGAATCATCAGAGAGCGTTCCCTGCATTGAGGCCCTCCCAATCTCTGCCCATGCCAGCGCTGATGGATTCGCCAGTCCCCGCGCCGAACCTAGCCTCCGCGACCACGCCTCCCCTACCTAAGGTCGCCCCCGCCGCTCCTAAAGCCGCCACCGCCGCTCCTAAGGCCGCCCTCGCCCCATCTAAGGCCGCCCCCGCCGTTTCAACCGCGCCCTCAGCCTCCCGCGTACCTGCATCTCTCCCTACCGAGAGGATAGGCGAAGTCATCAACCTCGCCTACCAAATTTACCGCAACGCAACGCAAAGCAAATATTAACGACATCCTTAAGGTGTTCAAAGCGTATCCGGAGATTACGCAAGCCCTAGATAAACTTTACCCTTGCTAATCCAATGGATAAGGAAAGGCTGTGTACTAATAAACCCCGATCCCTTAAGTTAGGATTCTTTAACACGCGGTGGCAGGTGGAGCCCCCGCTCGACCACCGGAGCGTGACATGCGGGGCCGGTTCGTGCCGATATCTCGGCCCGACACGCCAGCTCCGACTGACAACATAGTGAGTATGGGAAGCGACTCTGAGCACGGACAGAGCTCGATCGCAGACCACAGCGAGGGCTCCCTGCTAGGCTCAAATAGGGCGGAGGCGAATGCCGCAAGGCGGGCGCAACGAAAGGCTGTCGCGGAAGGCGAAGTCGCCGAGTTGTCCCGCCAGGCACGAGAGCGGCGCGAAGTTCGGCTGGCGGCCGGCGAGGGTGTTTCGGCGGTGGCGCTCAGTCGCCAAGTTCTGGGCGGCGTGGATGTCGTCCTGAAGGTTGCCACTAAATCGGGCAACCTGAAGGGCACGTTCACGCGCGCCCTGAAGGAGGCGGCTGACGACATCAGAGAGGCGGTTGGGGTTCTCGTAAGTCGTACGAGCACGGATGAGACGGCGAAGCTGTGGGAGGAGAACAGCCGTCTCCGCTCCGAGGTAGAGGACCTCAAGCGGCAATTTGCCGCCCAAAGAATGTCTCCCACGGCCGCCGGTCCTGCTTCCGCTGCGGTCCCGTCGCCGGCCCCGTCGTCGATCCCTGCACTTGCGGATGCGGAGATCGAGAAGATCATCTGCATGATGCAGTGTGGGACGATGGTGGGGGCACGCTGGAGGCCTTGGAATCGAGGCTCTTGCCGGCCGAGACCCTCCGCCCACCGCTCGCTGCGGATCAGCGGAGAAAGGCGACGCCCGCTCAGCCGGGGCCGGTACCCGCTAAATTGGGGACGGCGCCCGCTACTGCGGCCGCGGTGGCGGCAGGGCCTAAGAAGCCCAGTAAGGCGGCGGATAAAACCGCACCCGCGGCCGCTTCGAGGACGACTGCGAGAGGCGCATCTGCGGCCGGTTCGCGGACGACCGCGACGGGCGCATCCGCACCCGCTTCTCAGACGACGGCGGCTGCGGCGACCGCGTCCGAACCCACCGAGAAGACGGAGGAGGGCTGGACAGAGGCCAAGAAGCGCCGCCGTCGAAGAAAAAGGAAGAAGGCAGCACCACCAGCACCGGCACCGCCAGCACCGGCAACGAAAAAGGCCAAACGACCGCCGAAGGTCAGAGCCCCTCGCTCCGCGGCTGTAGTAATTACGCTGCAGCCCGGAGCCGTCGAAAGGGGCCTCTCCTATAAGGCGGTCCTACTGGAGGCGAAGGCCAAAGTCGCGTTCCCCGACCTTAGCACACCGTCCGGCTTCAAAATGAGGCCGGCGATCACGGGGGCGCGGCTGCTGGAGGTGTCAGGTGCCTCTAGCGGCGAAAAGGCGGACATCCTGGCCGCCAAGTTGAAGGAAGTCTTCAACCCGGAGGACGTCTGGGTGTACAGGCCGATGAAGACCGCTGAGATGCGCGTCGACGGTTTGGACGACTCGGTGACTCCGGCTGAGGTCGTGGCGGCCGTCGCCCGTGTCGGTGGATGTCCGCCTGCAGACGTGCGGACGGGCGAGATTCGCGTCGACGCTTCCGGGCTCGGCGCGATCTGGGTGCGGTGTCCGGTGGTGGCGGCCAACAAAGTCGCCGATGCTGGGCGTCTGTTGGTGAGGTGGGTTGCAGCGAGGGCGAAGCTGCTGCAACCCAGGGTTATGCGGTGCTTCCGCTGCCTTGACATTGGGCATGTCAAGGCTCGGTGCACCGGCCAAGTCGACCGCAGCGATCAGTGTTATCGCTGCGGTCAGCCCGGCCACAAGGCGGCCCAGTGCTCCGCGGCGCCAAACTGCAGGCTCTGTACAGCTGCAGGGAGGCCCGCTGGGCACACAGCGGGCGGAAAGGCCTGTGCGCCCCCCAGGAAGAGAGGGGGCGCCAAGGCTGCTGGGGGCCCTTTACCCCCCCCGCAGGCTGGCGCCTCATCGGCCGACTCCCGGCCTAGGAATGGTGCAAACCCGGAGGGAATGGACTGCGCATAAATGGCGCTGTACCATGTCCTCCAGGGCAACATCAACCACTCTGCCAGAGCTCAGGACCTCTTCCTCCAGAGCATGGCAGAGTGGTCGATTGACGTGGCTGTGGTCGCCGAGCCGTACTTCGTCCCCTCCAGGGATAACTGGGTGGGAGACTTGGACGGCTTGGTGGCTATCATTGGCGCGGCTCTGGTCAACCCGTCCCGAGGTCACGGCTGGGTAGCCGCCCTCGCGGACGGCATTGGCAATGTTGGTGCGTATTTTTCGCCCAACAATAGCCTCGCTGACTTCGAGAGGTTCCTTGTCGAGTTGGGTGCCGTCGTAGGCCGTCTTCACCCTCGCCCGGTGCTGTTGCTGGGGGATCTCAACGCCAAGTCTGCGGCGTGGGGATCTCCGGTGACCGATGCTCGGGGTGAGGTGCTGGAGGAGTGGGCGGTCACGACTGGCTTGGCCGTTCTGAATCGGGGTGAGGTTCACACGTGCGTGCGGCAGCGGGGCGGGTCAATAGTGGACGTCTCGTTCGCTAGCCCTGCTGTCGCGAGCCGTGTCCGTGACTGGCGTGTCGCCGTGGAGGTGGAGACGTTGTCGGATCATCGTTACATCCGTTTCGACGTCTCCGCCCAGACCGCGGGCGGCCGCAGTCCATCGGCCCCACGAACGAACGGTCCGCGCTGGGCTCGTAAGCGCATGAACAGGGAACTTCTCGAGGAGGCCGCCATTGTCCAGGCCTGGTTCCGGGAGTCGGAGACGAACGGACCCGTCGACGTCGAACTGGAGGCGCTGTGGTTCCGCGGGGCGATGACGCAAATCTGCGATGCGTCCATGCCCCGGGTCCACGCACAGTCAGCAGGGCGCCAGGTGTACTGGTGGTCGGCCGAGATCGCACGTTTACGCGTTGAGTGCGTAGCGGTCAGACGCCGGTACACCCGATACCGGAGGAGACGTCGTCGGGTCCCGGACGAAGAAGCCGCGCTGTATGAGGTGTACCGCGCGGCTAAGAGGACTCTGTGTCTGGCCATCGGCGATGCGAAGACGCAAGCCAGGGAGGAGATGTTGGAGACCCTAAACCGGGATCCGTGGGGGCGCCCATATCAAGCGGTTCGAGGGAAACTTCGGTCTGCGGCGCCCCCAATCACGGGGAGTCTCCAACCAGAGCTGCTGGAGGAGGTTGTCTCAGCCCTCTTCCCGGCACGAGCGGAGCATACTCCACCGCCGATGGCTTTGCCCACAGACGCAGAGTCCACAGAGGAGAACGCCGTCAGCGTCCCAGAGGTGACACAGGCAGAGATGGGGGCGGCCGTGCTGCGGCTCCGGGCCAAGAACGTGGCTCCGGGGCCCGACGGCATTCACGGCCTAGCGTTGGCCCTCGCTCTGAAAGAGCTAGAGCCCCAACTGAGAGGACTGTTTACAGCGTGCCCTGAGCGGGGCCAGTTTCCCACATTGTGGAAATCTGGTCGTCTGATCCTGCTCAGGAAGGCGGGGCGCCCTGCGGACTCTCCGTCCGCGTACCGGCCCATAGTGCTGCTGGACGAGGTGGGAAAGCTGTTTGAGCGGATAATCGCAGCCCGCCTCGTCGGCCACTTGTGCGAAGAGGGGCCGGACCTGGACGAGAGCCAGTATGGCTTTCGGCATGGGCGCTCCACCATACACGCTGTATCGAGGGTGAGAGTCCTGGCGGAGGAAGCGGTGTCCCGGGGCGGGGTGATGTTGGCGGTGTCCTTGGACATCTTAGGACCGCCCCTGTGGAACATCGGGTACGACTGGGTGCTGAGGGGCGAGCTCCAGCCGGGCGTGGACCTGACGTGTTACGCTGACGACACGCTGGTCACGGCCCGGGGGAGTTCGTACAGGGAGGCAGCGTTGCTGGCGACGGCTGCGGTCTCACGGGTGGTGAGCCGCGTCCGGCACCTCGGCCTGGAGGTGGCCCTCAACAAGTCGGAGGCCGTGATCTTTCACGGTCCTCGGCGGGCGCCGCCGCCGGGATCACACATCGTGGTCGGGGGGGCCAGAATAGCTGTCGAGTCTACCATGAAGTACCTTGGATTGGTGCTCGACAGCCGATGGGATTTTGGCCCTCATTTCCAGCGGCTGGCGCCCAAGTTGTTGGGCGCGGCTGGGGCGTTGTCAGCGCTGCTTCCCAATCTGGGGGGCCCGAGCGCCGTCTGCAGGCGGCTCTACGTGGGGATCGTGCGATCGATGGCCCTTTATGGGGCCCCAATCTGGGCGGCAGACCTGACGGCCGGAAGCATCGCCGTGCTGCGAAAGCCGCAACGCGCGATGGCCGTCAGAGTCATCAGGGGATATCGCACGATCTCCTACGAGGCGGCTTGTGCACTGGCCGGATCCCCGCCCTGGGACCTGGAGGCGAAGGTACTCGCGTCACTGTTCCGGTGGCGCGAGGAAGCGCGGGCGCGGGGCGAGCGACCGATGCAGCGACACATGGAGCTGCGTCGGTTTCAGCTTCGCGAGGTCCTGGTGGCGGAATGGCGGAACAGGCTTTCGCGCCCTACCGCCGGCCTCGCCATCATCGAGGCGGTCCGGCCAGTGCTTGAGCGCTGGCTCGGGAGGAGGCACGGCTCCCTGTCGTTTCGGGTGACGCAGGTGCTCTCGGGGCATGGTTGCTTCGGGAAGTACCTGTGTCGCATAAACAGGGAGCCGGACGCCCGGTGTCACCACTGCGTCGACTGCCGGGAGGACACGGCGCGGCAGTCGACTTTCTTTTCTTTACGCTGGCGGAATGTGCCGCTTGGGAGGGGCCGCGCCGTGCCCTCGTCTCAGAAGTAGGCAGTGACCTGTCGCTGTCGGCCGTGGTCGAGTCGATGGTCGACAGCGCGGAGTCCTGGGACGCGGTGGTTTCCTTCTGCGAAAGTGTCATGTCGCAGAAGAGGCTGCGGAAAGGGAGAGGGAGATCTCAACCTCCCACCCTGCCCGCAGCAGGCGCACCGGGCGTCGGCGGAGGGCGGATAACGCCCTCTTCCGGCCCCCTTAAATGGGTCCAGGGGCGGCAGACTCGGGGACGTCTGTCGCCCCCCACATACACCAGGACCCGAGGTGGCGGCGCGTTGTGTTCCACGCGCACCCTTCTAAGACGTCCGGAGGGGAGTCTAACACCTCACTCCCCCCCCTGACCCGAGAAGTGGCCCGCTGCAGCGGGCCGGCACCAGCCGGGGGTTGCGGAAGTATCTCCAGTTCCCGCGACCCCCGACGTAGGTGTGAGATGGAACACCGGGGTGGTTTTTAGTCAGTAAGAGTCTGACAGACCCCTCCGCCCGCCCCAGGGCGGAGGACATCCATGAGGATTTTCCACCCCGTACAAAAAAAAAAAAAAAAAAAAAAAGGATTCTTTAACACCAATGGCATTACTAACCAACGTGATGAGATCGCCAATTTCCTCCGCGACCATCAACTTGATATCCTCCTCATACAGGAGACCTTTCTTAACACTTTAAGCGCCATGGGGGACACCGTGTGTCCGACGCTAGTGGAGGTTTTACCTTTAACGTTTTTAACCCGGCAGTTAACGTATTAAGCCCCATCATCGTGACCCGAATATTGCCAACTACCGTATAGTTCGCAATGATAGGTCTCGTTGTCACAAGGGCGGTACCCTAATATACTATAGAAAGGCTCTGTACTGCATTCCTATGGACCCTCCTCCCCTCGCTCGCCTCGAGGTCTCTGTCTGTCGACTCGGCATGACCGGTCATCAGCCGTTAACTATTATATCAGCATACGTCCCTCCATCACCATCGGAGGATGATCCTATCCTCCTCAAGGATGACCTTTCTGCTCTTCTTGGCCTGGGTGACTCCTTCTTACTGGCGGGCGATCTCAATGCCAAACATCCCTCCTGGAATAGTAACAGGACCTCTTCCAGAGGTAGGATCGTGTTTAACCTCTGTTCTCAACTGAACTTCGACGTCATCGCCCCGATGACTCCCACTCATTTCCCCCACGATCCCAACCATCTTCCCGACATCCTCGATATAGCGCTGCTCAAGAATGTGAACCTCCGTTTGCAATCTATAGAGACGCTACACGAGCTTAATTCCGACCATCGTCCAGTGATATTAGAACTAGCTCCCCGTTCAGGTCCCTCTGACCCTAGCCAGCCCCCTCCGACCCAAATTATTACCGACTGGAGGAAAGTAAGCGAAAGCCTACAATCCACCACGTCGCCTCACTTGGACGCTATCCCCGACCACTTGGTGACAGTCGCAGACACGACGGGCGCGATCGACTCGTTCACAAATCATGTACAATCCGTCTTGAACGATTGTTCAAGGGAGGTTCCGGCGATGAGCGATCATCGCTGGAGACTGCCTGACAATGTGCGTGATCTGTTGACCGAGAAGAACGCGGCCGTCCGTGCGTACAGTGCCTTTCCCTGCGATGCGAACAAGGCTCACATGCGTTCTTTACAGCGTGCTGTAAAGAAACGCATCGAGGAGCTGCGCTCCAGCCGCTGGGACAAGACACTTAGCGAACTCGAGCCCACCCACCTAGCCTTCTGGGAACTCCAGAGGAAGCTCCGTTCTTCTAACGAGGCCTCCATGCCCCCTCTCATTCGTTCCGACAGTAGCGTCGCCTTCGACAACGATGAAAAGGCTGAATGTCTAGCCGACAGCCTAGAGTCTCAATGCACCCCCAGCTCTCAACCAGTAGACGAAGCTCACCTTTCTGAGGTCGACGCCGAAGTCGAACGTAGAGCCTCTCTCCCACCCGTTGAAGACCCTGATTATCCTCTGCCTCCTGTCACTCCCGACGAAGTGCACGATATTATCGAGAGGCTTAAACCCCGGAAAGCCCCCGGCTCTGACGGTATCACCAATAAGGTGTTCAAACTCCTCCCCGCCCATCTCATAATGCTAATGACCGCCATCTTCAATGGCGCTCTAAGCAACAACATTTTTCCTCAGGCATGGAAAGAGGCCACCGTTATCGTCATTCCGAAACCAGGCAAA
Organism: Charanyca ferruginea; assembly: GCA_947361185.1. Lineage (NCBI taxonomy): Eukaryota > Metazoa > Arthropoda > Insecta > Lepidoptera > Noctuidae > Charanyca > Charanyca ferruginea. The sequence goes on along the minus strand of OX376056.1, from coordinate 17,376,536 downwards.
CCCAAGTCTGATCCCACCAGTTACCGTCCCATTAGTCTACTCAATGTTCTAGGCAAAATCTACGAGAGGCTTATTTATAAGCGGCTCAAAGACTTTGCCGAAGCAAAGAGTCTCATTCCCGACGAGCAGTTTGGCTTTCGAACCGAACACACTGCGTCCAACAAGTCCACCGCATCGTCGAGCACATAAGCGCTGGTTTTCAGCGTGGCTTGATGACGGGTGCGCTCTTCTTTGACATAGCGAAAGCATTCGACAAAGTCTGGCACAACGGCTTACTATACAAGCTTTACCAACTCGGAGTGCCAGATCGTCTCGTGCTCATCTTGCGTGACTTTTTGTCGAATCGCACCTTTCGCTATCGCATCGAGGGTGCGCTCTCTTCACCCCACCCGATACGCGCTGGCGTCCCTCAGGGCTCCGTAGTATCCCCCCTCATTTTCACGCTGTTCACCAGCGACATCCCCAAAGATAAAAAGGCCCAGTTGGCTCTATTCGCTGACGACACGGCCATCTATTACTCGGGTCGTAACCCAGACTGCATAGCTCGTACCCTCCAATCCGCGGCAAAAGCCTTAGGCGCTTATTTCCGGAAATGGAGAATCGAGGTAAACCCCATCAAGAGTCAGGCAGTACTCTTTTCCAAACCGCGTTCGTCCCCCTCTCTGCCCAGTCCGATAACCATGTTCGGTAAGCCTATCCCTTGGGAGAAGCAAGCCAAATCGATTCTGGACCACCATCTTACTTTCGGAGAGCACATAAAGACGGTGCGTTCGCGCGCCGCTTTTGCTCTTGGTAGGCTATACTTCATGTTGAATGCACGCAGCAAATTGTCACTCAAGTGCAAATTGCGCATTTACACGGCGTGCATTCGTCCCATCATGACGTACGCCTGTGCTGTATTCGCACACGCGAAACCATACCGTCTCCATAGGATGCAGACCCTCCAAAACCGTTTCTTGCGAAGAATCACAGGAGCCCCTTTTTACCTTCGCAACGAGAACCTCCATCTCGATCTAAAAATACCTACCATCCAGCAGTTCATGAAACGCTCCGCCAAGCGCTTCTTCGACACTGCTGAGAAGCACTCTAACCCGTTAATTGTATCGGCCGCCCGGTACACTCCCTCCCGTATAAGTAAGACTCGACGACCGAGACATACTCTGACCGACCCTGACGATGCTATTACTCTCCTCCAGGAGAGCAATAAGGCCACCAGTACAGTTAAGAAACACAGACACAGACCGCCGTCATTCCGTCCTCGCCGCCGAGGCCCGCCGCGACGACCCCGTACGTCCCCTCCCCGACCCTTGCTCGTGCCAGCCCGCGCCGCTGAGCCTGTAGCTTTAAATTCGTCCTTAAATAATGGAAATCCGTTCCAGCCTGTCCCTTTGCTGTCCTCTCCCAGCGACGCCCTAAGCCGAGGCTCGTACCCCACAGGGGGTGCCCTTAGCGTGTAGTCGCTTAGTTTGTAAGCTTTCATGCCCTGGCTGGAGGCCCTAAAAATAATATTTTTTAAGGCACCACAGGAAAGTCCGGTTAAGCAGCCGACAACCTCCTAGGTTGACCTGCGAGATGCCAATCCGAAAAAAAAAAAAAAAAAAACGCATAAATTCAGTTTCAGTTTGAGCATTCACTTTGAGCAGTCCATTCTGTCAAGTCATCCGTTATTCTCTGTTATAAAAAGCCAAGTAGTTAAGTTTTGTTATTGTTGTATAGTGCGTAAGACTCTTGTTGTTACTCTGACTATCTTTGTACTGTGTATTTTCGTGTGCTGTGTGTGAATACAAGCGATTTTTACATCTACACGAGTGTTATTATTTCTCTCTTCGTCACGGGAACACCGTCACCCCCGCCTACACCTGATCTCGCTGTCGTCCTCGACAGATATTTTAGTTTACCAGTTATTAAAATTGATAACATTTTGTTCGTTGGATAAGGGCACTAATGCCTTGACTTATGGTTAGTTACTTTACCGTCAATAATCTTAATTTCCAGACGATAATGGTTTTAAAAATCTCGCCCGATATTTTGAATTAGAAATAATTTTGAAATTAGCTTTTGCTCGTTTGGAGTATGCTATAGGTACCTACAGTCTCCTTCAAATGCCAGCAGTCACGAGTGCACTTGCACTCGCTTTACGTTGGTCGTAGACGCGGGTCGGTGTGCGTGTGTTATTACTCGCTCTATGGAGCAGACCTTCTGTAACTATCCATTCTGTGGCCAGAGCGCCGTGAAACCCGGTAGTTTTAATTAAATTTCTCCGGTGGTCGTCCCAGCGTTGTTTACTGAAGCTTCGCAAACGAAGTCTTTGTGTAACTTGACCACTCCTCACCAGGTGTTATTTGATTTTAATCTAGAGTTTTCCAAGAGTGTACCTAGTGCACATGTAATTAATAGAATGGTTTTTTTGAAACTTGTGTGGCTTTCTTTCGTATTCGTTTTCATACTAAAGTGTTCGAAGCCAATTTTTTACTCTTCATTAATTAAAGGTTTCTATGAGTTGGTTGAGTGAAGATGCAAAAAAGTTATGAATTTAAGTGAGGACGGATGGAGAAGGAAAGGAAGGCCAAAGAAAAGATGATTGGATTGCTTGAAGAATAAAAGAATAAAATAAAAGGAATGAAAGAAGAAAAGATATTGACCCTAAGTTACATGGGACAAGGGCAGAAGGATGATGATGGTTAATTAAAGAAGCAACATAATATGTAAAGAAAGAAGAATGAAAAACTTTTTATTCACGAGAAAGTGACGCACATGTAGATGTTCCATATTTATATATATTTTCCCCATTTCATTAACCTGAACATTTCCCTCAAACATTAATTACTTACGGGCGAGACGTTAATAAAATCAGTATAACATTTTGTTTCATCAAGCTAATGGCCAAATATTTGGCCACCTCATGTCCATAAAACGGCATGCATTCGCAAGCACCCTCGCAGAAATCTTGTCACAAAGGCATAGACTCCAAAATCCTGTATCAAATGTTTATAGTTAAGATCCCTACACATGAGTCAGCACTGTAACTGAGGGTGCAACGTCTACCCTACTTTTATAAGGGTTGACTTTGACTCAGTAATCGATATTTTTGCCCCAAATATTATAATGAGTTGCTCCTATGTGGGTCGTGGAAAAAAACTAAAGCCAAATATTGTTTTGGAAATAATTCACAGTGACCCTGACCTTACTTTCATGGAAATCTTGGCAGCCATTTTGTCGAGGAACAAGAAATGCTTACGGACTTCTATAGTTTTAGTCTGAAATATGGCAGTCTGTGTGTATTTCTACAGCCTATTCATTCTGGAATACTAGTGATTTGTATGAATCCTTATTTAGGTAGAAAGTATTGATCTTCCTCACCTTCAAGTGTATTTTAGTTACTAACTTTCGGAGCAATATTAAATATTCAGTTGAAGTAGAGACACAACGCTACAGTGGGAATGTAGTGGTAGAACAAATCACGTCTACAATTTTATTTCAGTGGTAGCAAATTGAAATGGTAATGGCTTCGCCCCTAACACATGGGTCCTAATTTTGCCATCGGTGAAATGTTGCGTTGCATTTTACTTTCACCCTTCTGTTCACAGCCATTTATTTGTATTATTTTTGCCTTTTTTATTCTACTGTTGGCTAAACCTTCCCTTCTTTGTATTCTGTTGTTACATAACCATCCTTCCATCCTGTTTCATCCTCTTTGCATTCAACTGGTCATGTCCACTGCTCATTCATTTGGACTAATCCTACAACCCTTTAGTTATCGATTCAAATACGACCCGCTCGCGCGTCACTAATTACCGGTTTTATTATTGTTTAGTGGTTAAAATGTGCTATAAATGTCTTTGATAGTTCATTATTAAGTAGTTATTAATATTTATGGTTATTGGCCGTTAGCTTTTGTTTATGTTGTGGCTAGCTTTAAATAAGATTGATTTTAGGGATAGTCAGGTCATTTCAATACCTTTTTTTTGTTTTTGATAATTTTCGGTAGTGTCACATTATTTTGGAAACTCATTTTTATGTTAAATTTATTTAGCCAAATTGAACTCTAAAACTCAAAAATGCCAACAAAGTAATAATCACGATAGCCAACACGCCAATCACGAAAGTACTCCAAGCAAGCATTTTACAACATCAATAAAAATAAAAAAATCACGTTCAGAAGACTGGACGTAAACAGCGTACATACATCTCAATGCATCGAAGGAAACTGTCGCAATGACGACGTGCTCCAGATTAGCCATTCTGGAAAGTTTCCAACAAGGAATTGATATCGACTGAAGTCTGAAATATACCTTACATCGAGGTTTTTTTTAATCCACCAACTTGGTGCTAGAAGATTTTCAATTTGAGTTGCGTGGATAGGGAAGGAAGCGAAACTTTGTAGTTGCATAACTACAAACTGAATAGTTACGTCCGAAACTCCGAAGATGAAAATAGTGATAATACCAGGAATAATGTTATTACTGTTTCAGTTATTATAATGTGGGTTTTATTTGATAAGTTTTCGCAAGTTTTATACTTTTAAAAGTCCTCAGCTTCTCTCTCTTGTAAAACAACAGTATCTATTAATCATGTAAAATAAAATAAAAGCTTCTAGAATAAATCCACTTGTAATTGGAATGTCTTAGAACTAAAAGAATGAGAATGAACTTGAAAAATACCTTCGTAATGTAGGTTTTTAGATTGGTAGGGGTTTTAACTTTGCCTTGAGTTAAAATGCAAATAGATTGGTGATGAGTCTCGCCGAAATCCGCCGGACATATAAAGCACAATTCCATCTGACATATTGTTACAAAACGTACAACAAATACCTCCCAACTCCGTGTTTGGCACGAAATTCTATTGGTGTTTTCAAGGCGTCTTTAGCCTTGAAGTCTTGTCCTCGAGATTCTAGAACAAATCCAAGTTTCGTCATGGTGCTTCTATATATTGTAGCATCTATATTATCTATAGTTTCCTAGACTAGTCTAGTTTTATATCCGGGATATATGCTGGCGCGACGCAGAGCAATAAAAATGGTGGAACTTTTGTTGTGGCCATTCTTGTCTTCCTTTCTTAATCTTCTTTGAGTTATGATTTTGGAACGCTTAGCTTATTGAGTTTTGCCTTTATGGCATTCTATAAAATTACAGTCCTTTCTTTACATTATTTGATTTAAATTACAAATTCCACAGACTAATACTTTAGACCCTATGAAGACTTAGCAATAAGACCTGCTTTTTGCGAACTCTCCCTAAGTACAGTATATTGTATACTATCTACCAAAATTAGACAGTGATTTATCTGTCTCTGTAATAATGGGCTCCCATAACATGCATGAAATTTGATTCCAATTAAGTGAAGACATGTGCAGGGAATCATGACCATATTTACGTTCAAAAAGGACTATCAACTCAAAGACGTTGTTTATTTCACAATTCACATACATAATAAGGTATTTACATAAAATGGTGTGAAGAGAGTTACCAGTTGTGAAACAGCTTGTACTTTATAATTTATGAGCTCATTAACAGTGATGAAATGATAACGCTTTGTTAATGTTAATAAGCTCATATGAGGTAATTAGGACATGTTTGTGTAGGTACATACAATCAAGGAAGACCGAATTTAGTGGTTACATTTTTTGATTGGAGAATTGATCTAATTGTGGAACATGAGACTTTCTCTGCGATCCGTTGCTGTGTGCGAATTACCGATGTCCGATTTGTCTTATCAATATTTTTCGTCCTTTTTTTTCGAGTGTCTGCTTTATAAAAACGATAAAACGTTTTGCTCAATTGAAAAATATGTCTTATTTTTTATCAAACGTCATTATTGTCCTCGATTGTATTCCATGTTCAATTTACTTCCCATCGATAACATTTGAACTCAATTGCCCAAGGTTCTCGTTACCTCACCAATTTCAGTCATTGTCTGAATGTCAAACAATTAGGTTGATTGTCGGCACCCAATTATTTATACAGATTGTAATTATGTTACAGTACCAAATTGATCTTGAAACAACCTCTTTCATCTTTTCCCTCATAGAATTTTCTCTTTATTCATCGTACTATATTTGGTTATTGTTAAGCAAGCTTTTGGAAGTTTTTACTATGTTCTGCTACATTGGGCTTTGGCGATAAATGTAAATCTACACACGTGTAATGTACTACATGCCCAAGTGTATACCTGAACGTACGAAATTGCGTTCTCGTTCGAAATCGTTCCTCTCTGATTTATGAGCCGAAACATTTCAGATTTATAACCCATCTACATGCGTTGATATACAATCTCTTTTGTAAATCATAAAGACGAAACCCGCTATGTCGTGTGATATATATGGAATAATATTATTCGAAATTAGAAATTCATAGGACGCGTATTACGATTCTCTGTCGGGAGTTATTGGTATGCAACTTCGCCCGTTCACCGTCTAACTTGGGATTTCTTTGACGGAGTCACTTGATTCACTCGAGTATTTATAAATGGCGTAAAAATAGAACGGGACATTGATGCTTGACATTATTTGACACTGGGATCAAGTAAACAAAGGGCTAGTGGGGAAGCTAAGCTGTCTTATAAACTTTCGTAGGAAATATGTTTTTTTTTATAACATTATAAAGTTTAGTGGTAATAAAGTGCACAGATTTTTTTTTTTCTCGACATTGATGAAAATCTTTACATCAATAATTTTATTCTAAAGAATAAAAATAGTTATCACATTTTTACCACGCCAATTACTGAGTACCTACCTGATTAAAAATTTACCGACACACCACACCGGATACACAGTACATCCAATAATATAATTAGTAGTTAGTTAACAACTTGACATTTGAATATTAAAAGCACTACCTATGTAAATATCGATCTTCATAACGTAAACGCGGCACGTCCTGTAGGATATCCTCGGTTCAGTTAGTTCTCTTCCTAGCCGCGTGGAGCGCGCACGTCGTGTCCCAAATACCAATTATAAAATAAACCGTAAATGAGCATTCCGCGCGGCCAGTCCCTACTAGTGTGAACTCACCTTTATATTGGGTTCATTATTGTGAGGGTGTGAATTTATTATAATTACCTATTTAGTTTTGTGTATTTTTGAAGATGAAGAATTTTGTTGGAATGTTGTTCGAAGAATTCATCATGCTTTGTGGTGGGTAGTGTGGTTTGATTATTATTTGATTTGATTGTGACGTAGGTAAGTATTAGGAAACAATATTTAATAAAAGAGATTTTTTTTGTTGTTCTTTAGTCCCGTTTACAAAAATAATAGAGCTCTTAATGAGTTTCATTGTACTTACCTATTTACTTAGAGTTAGAAAATCTTTAATTTCGAATTAAGAACTATTGGTTGGGTTATTTCGATTTTAAAAACTCTCGAAGTTGAATTTTTGTCATTGTACACACAGCGTCATTAACTGCTTACCCCCTATCCGAAGAACTTTAAATGGGTGGGGGGTTAGCAGTTGATGACGCTGTCTGTACGCTTTGAAGAGTCAAAAATACAAGCATTTTAATAATATAAATTCATTAAAAAATTCATCCTTTCCTACATACATAGGTGCTGGGGAATTTCCTAAATATCTTTCATACATGCGGCAACTGATTTTTATTTATATAAATAAATAAATAAGGTTATATAGTTACCTAGGTACATCGTTTAAACCTAAAGAGGGATGACTGGTAAAGTTCATTCACTTTATTTCTAAAGTCCACTTCCACACCCACTCACTCCAACAATTATGGTGTAAGTGATACCTACGATTATCTACTATCTAGCCAGTTAACTGGATGCACCATCGACAAGTTTATTACCTACTTAACACCTACTTGTTCCTGATTGGTAGGAATATTGGAGTGTGGTGATGACTGGGCCGGGATTTTAATATAGGAAGAAGTTTTTATTGTGATTGTGTTTTGTCTTTTCTGGGGGCTTCAAGCAAAAATTTTTATTAGATACAAGTAAGTAGTCATAATGTTCACCTTATACCTTCTAGATACATAGTTAGATACTTAAAGCCCGTCACAGACGTAGCTATAATATATATTAATATAATTCATAGCAAGGCATATTACGATATATTTTCAATAGTAATCTTTGAGTGACCACTCGCAACTATAATATACCTATCTTTATAATATAATATATCTTTATTACATCACCAAAATATGTGGACAGATATAGCAAAGCATATTAATATCAAGTGATAAATAGATAGATACAATCATTAAAAGTATGTAGATACTTACTTAGTAAAAGTCTGTCGCAATAGTTTTAAATTCGTATGATTTCGTTCTGCTTAAATGTTAAACCCCAATAAATTGCAAAAATAAATAGTAAATATTATAGGAATTTTGAACTCCCTGTAGAAAATTGCAAGTACCTAGCGGTGGGATCCCGACAGGTACTTATTATACATCTTTTCTCGGATATCAGTATAGAGATGATTTTTGGAATTCAACTCTTGCAGCTGACTATCAAGTCATCTTTGTCCTACTTTCGAACCGTATTTATCTCACAATATTTAAACTGAAGAGAATAGTTTATTTTCTATAGTTTATAAAAAGGTTGAACATGGTATAACCAGCCAGTCTCTACAGCAGCGATTTCTAGAATGTCATCCATAGATGAATATACTCTAATAATGTCATCCTATGAAGATGTCCACTTGTTGAACAAAGGCCTTCCCCAAGGGGGCGTTTGCCATAATCCCCACGCTTGGCAGGAGCCTTGAGGATCGCAATGAGATTGTTAAGTAGGTACACGGAAGCTGCTGCTGCCTGACTTCCGCCATTCTGGCCCGAACACCCCACAGGCATTTCTAGAATGGCTTCCGCGGAATCTACGTGTACCGTAGAAAATCCACCAAGGGTCTTCGAAATTACATTTATCGCTGAATCATTTCTTACCTTAAAAGTTTAGCTACCTACAGCTGCTCAACAATACCTACCTACGTCAAGTCGAAAACCACCTTTATTTTAGACCACCTAACACTCATATTTAATAATTAATAATATCAAGCAACCAGTCTTGAGCAAGTTCTAACTCATTTCCCTGCTCATCCTAATGCAGAAAACCTGTCATGCCGTGGGATTTATGTGGACAGTATTGCTAATTTATTATTAGACTGCAGTGCGGTGTCGCTAAACACAAGAAAGTACATAGTAGGTACTGCTAATTAGCTGTGTTAAAACTTTAGATGTCGTGTGTTCTGAGAGCAAGACTCCTTAAGGAAAGTATAATATGCGACGGTTTTAATGGAGGATTTGTTGGGTTGAGTTGGTTTTTATTTAGCATGTTGATGATACTGCCACTGTCTTGATCATTGTCTACCTCAGGTAGATAGTACTAGGGTAAGTAAAACAACATTAATAAATTCAATCTAATATTTTATTGCAAACACGTCCAGTCTTACCACAAAAAAGTTAGATACGCTTTAGACACGTGTTTAGCAATTGTTTAGCAAAAGTGATACCACAAAACCATGTTTAGCTAATGTTTAGGGTTAGACATGTGTTAAAATTTAAACAACGACAATCCCTTGTTTAGCACGCGTTTAACCTTCGCCTTATTACTTTCTCTCAGTAAGTCAGTACGTAAATTGCAATGGATATCTTCGATTATGCTGATTTTAATGATTTGGACGACATTCAATTTATGGATAACTATCGTGATCAAGTGTACCGAGTGCGAGTGAATCCTTTCAAACATTACAACGAATATAACTTCAGAAAACGGTACAGATTCAGTAAAGCTTTCGGAAAAAAAAATGTTAACCTAATAAAAGATGATATTCCACATGATTCTCGTGGTAGGTGCTTAGATCCTCAAATTCAAGTTGCCTGTGCCTTACGGAACTGGGCCCGCCATCAGGTTCACGATGTTTTTTATCCATTTTTTGGTCAGTGGGATTCATAATATATAAACTTGTTGGCGTCTCGGTTAAAATGTTTTAGAACGGTTTTTCACTCAAATAATTCTCAACCACTGTCACAAGCAAGAACTGTCATTGAAAAGTACGTTCCGTTCCGTTGTTAATGTTACAAAAAACTTTGAACATTTATTTCTGTATGGATAACAATGGCGGACTTATTAATTTGATTTAATAGTACTTATTTTACATTTTACAACTAAGTTATTCTGTAAAAACCATTGAAACAAAAAAAAATCGATAGGAAAGAGATAGTCTCAACAAATGAAATCAGCTTAAAACGAAACTTGTCTTAGGGTTGCCAAATTAAAACAAGGGTACGTCAATTTAGGCACTGTTTTGCTAAATAAATGTTAAACATGTATTTGTGGTAAGAAATTTGAAACACTTGTTTAAGCAGTGTTTATCTCTTAGACACTGTTTAACTAAACAGGTGTTTAAACGTTGTTTTATTTATTTTTTGTGGTAAGAGTGGTCATGTTTTGTAAGTATCTATTTTAATATTCTCAGTTTTCAGTTTTGTTTAGAATCTTCTTTATTTGCGATATGGTCAAGATTCAGATACAGCCATTTTAAAATGTGCTTAAGCACTAGATCCTCTGTATTCTTGCCCTATTTTTATTGAGATAATTACACCCAGATGCTAACCAAGAACTGTTATCTAGCTTATATACTTATAGCTTTTGCTCGTGACTTCGTTCGTGTTTAAGTCGGTTATAGCGAATGCAGACAAAGACGAGGATTGAAAGTAGGCCGTATTCTTTCTTGGGATTCAAGCTTAGTCTGTCCAAATTTCATCGAAATCGGTTCTGTAGTTTCATAATAAACAAAGTCAAAGCATTTATATATAAACCATTACAGGCACTTTTGAATTGTCAAAGAGTCAGTTATTCAGAAAAATTAAGCTAGTTGCTCGTTCCAAAACGTAGCGTAGGTCTCTATGGAGAAGAACGAGCAAGAAACTCCACGGACACTCATTTAAATCAAGTTTTTAGAAAATACTGATTACATTATTCACGTTGCTTCTATATGTGAAAACAATGCAGTAAAAAAAAGAATCAAGATAAAAAGATAAAAGCTATGGCAGTTAAGAGTTGACCAATCTCACACCATCCTAATAAACACCATCTTACAGACAATTTTATTATCTATCTTTTAGTATACGCCTTTTTTTTTAATTTTGAAAGAATACTACTTTTGCGTCGTTTTTGCGTTCGTACGCAGTTTGCGTCTAAAACTCTCAAAATTTAGTCGAAAAAATTAAATAAAAGTAGTATTCTTTCAAAATTAAAAAAAAGGCGTATACTGCGACGCAGACTGCGTAACGAACGCAGTCTGCGTCCAAAACTCTCAAAATTTAGTCGAAAAAATTAAATAAAAGTAGTATTCTTTCAAAATTAAAAAAAAGGCGTATACTAAAAGATAGATAATAAAATTGTCTCTAAGATGGTGTAAGTTTCGTTTAATTATACCTGGTAGATTTTGTGTGATTGTCAATGTTTTGTCCTCGTCAGACACAACTTCACGAGTTAATTAAACTATTTAATATGAACTTAATCAAAAATATTCACTTACTAAATGATTAAGAGAATGTTCTAGTTTAACATATATTTTTTTCAAATCATTTACACTGCACATTTTGACGTGATTGTCAGTTTAAAATCTGTAAAAGTCGTTTAATAGCCCCTTAATTATACAAAACTAAGGTTTCCAATGTAGGATTTTTAGTTTACCTTTCTATTTGGTGTTGAGAAAAAACAAATGAACAAGCTTTCGCATCTACAATATAAGAATGGATCATGAACAAAGGTATTACAGTTTCTAGAAAGCACGGGACACAATACTGCTGAAACAAAAATACGGGATAAAAATCCCATTTTTTTCATTTTAGCCGCTAAAGCTTTATAGAGAAACCAACATCCAAATACTTTCACATTTATAATTATAAACGAAATAAGATAATACTATTAAGAAAATAAATACAGTTAAATTTGATGTTCCGTCCCAGTAAACAGTGAAATGTAAGGGACCAACTCAACTCAGATTTTGTCGTAGGTATACGAACCTAATCCAAAATCGTCCAGACGGAATTAAAATGTATCCTAAACGCCAATCAGAGACGGATTGTCCAAATTTAGTGATTGAAGAGGGACGAACTCACTTTCACGGTTGGTAAGTCTTGGAATAAACAAACAGGCAACTGACATAGCTTTAAGGTCGCTACACACGTTGGTAACTGTTAGCATGACAAAGATTACATGTACAATAATTTTGTACAAGAATGCCTGAAAGCCGGATGACCAGTCATACCAAGGAATATCGTGTTACCCAGTAACTGGGTTGCGGAGGTCAGACAGACGCTCGCTCCATGTAAAAAACTAGTATTTAGTTGCATCCGGTTAGACTGGAAGCCGGCTGTAACATAATTGGGAAAAAGATAGGCAGATAATCCGACGCTAGTGGAGGTTTTACCTTTAACATTTTTGGCTTGTAAGCATCTATCCTATACGGAAGTGTGCAAGCTGGCAATAATCGTTCGTACAGGCTTGTCCTACCGTTGCGTATGTAGCCATCTTTAGGACCGAGCCTAATGTAGGAGGTTGGTAGTGAAATCGATAGAATTTTCATAAGGAGATACTTTGGTCCTAAAACGAAGAAAAAAGACTTTTCGAACAGTCGGTACAGAAGTAAAAAGTTTTGTAAACAGGCTTTGCCGTGGAATGGAAAGAACTTTACGCCACACCTACGACACTCTATACAAACGAAACTATTTAATTACCTACACTACTACCAAAATAACAGACTGTACAAATGCGTGCGTGTGTGTGCTCGTCTACGCGCCGCTCGTACTAAAAGCAGTTTCGAGAGCACGTTCGATGCGGGAAGAGGTGAGGTCCAGTGTTTTGGAGGGAGGCGGGGCGTGTCGCTACTGTACGGTAGTACTAATATTTATACTATGTTTACGTTTTATATTTATGTATTTGGGAGTGTTTTATGATGTCTCGATATGATGACCGCATCTAAATTTGGTAGATGACACCACCAATACCTACATTGAAATACTGTTTATGAGATGTCAAAACGCGACTCTCCCATAGATTTTGTATAGCAATAGCAAGCTATGACGTCACTTATTTGACAAATCAATTGACTGACTATTTATTGGTTTCCAAGTAACTGAAAAATTATTTGGCACGTAGTAGAAAATTGATCGGGATTTCAGGGCTAAAATATAGTATTTTTTTAGAAGATGTTTCTTGGAAATATTGTTTAATGGCTTCAAAGCATTTAATTTATTAAACCATTTATAAGCACTATTGAATTGTCATGGGAAGCTAGTTGCTCGTTCTAAAACGTCGGTAGGTCTCTATGGAGAAGAATGAGCAAGCAACTCCATAGACACTCTTTTAAATTAAGTTTTTACGTAATAAGCTGTTTACATTATTCTGTTGCTTCTACATATAATTATGTGAAAACAATGTAGGTAAAAAGCAATACAAAACATGTTAAAAAAGTATCAAGATAAAAGCCATTGCAGTTAAGAGATAACCAATCTCTACTGACAGCGCCTGTTCACGAAAATGACGCGTGGATCAACATCATTTAGCTTAATTTTTATGGGATATTACGGTTTCTCGAAAAATGAAATCATACGCAGCTGAATCGCAAAAAAGCCTTTTACAAAAAAGACAGCCGCCTTCAAAATCTAAAGTCATGTGTGTACTGTGCTAAAGTTATTTATCACTTTTTAGATTTGGAAGGCGGTTGTCTTTTTGTAAAAAAGCTTTTTATTTATTACTTTTTAGTACCTTCTTATCATCCAAATCCATCCAACACAGTTAAAACAGAGGTACCTACTAACTCCAAAGATTGAAGAAACTTAAACGTCGTCTATGAAGATTTTTTTTGGGATTTTGTTGATTTTTCAAAAAGTGCTTAATCAATTTCGATAAAATTGAAATGGGATCACCTCTGAAGCATACCCTATCTATAAGAAAAATAATTTTCAAAATCGATGTACATTTGCCGGAGAAATCGCGTAACAAATATAAGAAAAAAAAACAACATACAGTCAAATAGAGAACCTCCTTCTTTATCGAAGTTGGTTGAAAATGGCAGTCATTTCACATTGGTAACATACGGTCCAATAGTTACACAAAGAGCAATAAGTAGGACGTCTCACAAACTGGTGTCCTATCTGTGTTTCTGCCACAAAGTACTATACCAAGTGTCGCCAATTAACTAGGAAATACTAGCAAAGAAGTATATTTAAGTGAACAAAGTTAGATTAATTCCTGCTTCAGCCTCGGGCCACGAACGACTTCAGCTGATTGAACTATCTAGGTTATGTTTAGCTAGATTCCTTCTAAATAAAGATACAAAAAAATAGTTGCCTAGGATTTTCTACTTTTCCATTTTTTCTGTTCAATATTTTTACTTTAGATTATTAAGCAAATTCAAACCTCAAACATCTTTTACTATCTACTCCAATTATGCGATAGTAGTTAGGGTTTGTAAAAATGATCAAACTCATAATCTCGATTGATTTGTCATACATTATACCTACTAAATATGCCAAATAATGTGACATTACTGTCCAGAAATTACATCCAAAACATAATTTCTAAAATAAGTTTTAGATCACCATTATTAATATCCAAACATTACAATGAACTAGGTACTTCGGAAAAATGTTGTGTGTTGGTTCATTTTGGCAGATCTAAACCCATTTATAAATTGTAAAACCAGCTGACCATTTCCTCTACGTTCCCAAAAAAGAAACATAGTATGAAGTAATATTTTTTTTTTTTTTTTTTTTCGGATTGGCATCTCGCAGGTCAACCTAGGAGGTTGTCGGCTGCTTAACCGGACTTTCCTGTGGTGCCTTATAAATTATTATTTTTAGGGCCTCCAGCCAGGGCAAAAAGCTTACAAACTAAGCGACTACACGCTAAGGGCACCCCCTGTGGGGTACGAGCCTCGGCTTAGGGCGTCGCTGGGAGAGGACAGCAAAGGGACAGGCTGGATCGGATTTCCATTATTTAGGGACGAATTTAAAATTACAGGCTCAGCGGCGCGGGCTGGCACGAGCAAGGGTCGGGGAGGGGACGTACGGGGTCGTCGCGGCGGGCCTCGGCGGCGAGGACGGAATGACGGCGGTCTGTGTCTGTGTTTCTTAACTGTACTGGTGGCTTTATTGCTCTCCTGGAGGAGAGTAATAGCATCGTCAGGGTCGGTCAGAGTATGTCTCGGTCGTCGAGTCTTACTAATACGGGAAGGAGTGTACCGGGCGGCCGATACGATTAACGGGTTAGAGTGCTTCTCAGCAGTGTCGAAGAAGCGCTTGGCGGAGCGTTTCATGAACTGCTGGATGGTAGGTATTTTTAGATCGAGATGGAGGTTCTCGTTGCGAAACGATCTTTTGATCTATTTCTAGCACCAAATGAATCGCGTCAGTAATTTAGAAGTAGGTAGGTACGAATTGATTGCGGTAGTGAAAAAAAACTTATAACTGTCGTGAATCAAATGTTGTTTAGAAGCAATTTAGCTATGAAAGGGGGCAACTTTAACTATTGGACCGACCCTGAAATCGCGAAAAAATCAATGGCTGCTCCATACATTTCTTGTTTCAGAAATGGTCAAAATGCAGGAAGCGGCTGAGATTTAATTAGTAGGTACCTATTATGTAGAACTTAGGTACTGCTAATGTTAGAGCTGATGTCAGTGCTTTTCGAAACTTGGCCGGTAGATAATATTGCCATTTACGTACCTACCATCCTGTCAAGATTTATCTTTAAAGAAGTCTTCGTGCACAGTCTACCTATAGAATTATAAATTCTCGTTCAGATATCGAGGCAGACATTTTACCTTCTAAATTCGTTCTCCATAATTTGCTCAAGATCCCTAGCTACGAGCGGCGACGCCCTATCGGAGATTGATTTGGAACTTAGCTTCCGAAGGTAGGTAGGTATCTACTCAACTAGGTATATTTTTTTTTACGCTAACTAATATTTAATAATTCTCTAGTAGAGTTTGCTACAGTGATGATAGACCTACTTTTTGGACTTTCAACACATGAGTTGTGGGTGTGGCATCAAAGAATAGGTACACGTAACGAATAGATAATAAGAACAAAAGATAGCATTAATTTACACAGCGTACCTAGGTACTTCAATTGTCCGTTTACCAGTTTTTATTGTCTCAGACATTTACATTTTTATTTTAGTCAGTCTGCTTCTGGGCTGGTCTACATATATGTACCTACTCATCTTTACCTACCCCAGTAGGTACTTACCTACCTACAACTTACAATCCACAATCCATTTTTCAGAGGAACAAGTTAAGCCTCCATGGACGTAAAAACTGTAACCATTCGTAATTCGTATACCGGCTCATATCATAGACTATACAGGTCATAATACCTACCGGTATACCATCCATTCGTAGGTACGGGGTACCGCTACCGACGAAGCATTGGAGAATAGACTGATCAATTATTTTAGAATAGATTTTAGCTTATAATTTATTATCAAGCTAGTAAAAAGGAAAGGAAATAAATAAATAAATTAGAAAAAGAAAAATAAAAAGTGAACTTTAAATAAGCAAAAACTGAAAAGAAATAAACAAGCCCGGTAGTCTAGAATTATGTTTAGTCATTTTGAATAACTATACCATTGAAATAATAAAAACCGCACCAATAGCGATTTGATCAGTCGGGACCTTACATTACGCGTAGCCCAGCACGAACTTGGCCGGTTTTTTTGTATTATTATTAAAATTACTATGGCATTGTACTTAATACCTTTTTGGAATCCTTAAAATGAGCTCTTTATTTTGATACCCACATTGCAGATATCGAAGAAAAAATAGATTTATTACCTACGTTTTTATTTTTAATTATTACTGTGATGATATAAAGCCCTTGAATTTGATACCCATATTATATGTAGCTTTAGAAAAAAAAACTTTTTTTTTTTACTTCAAACAATGGCACTTCCCAGCTGCCACGTTTATTTATTTTTTTCATCACCTATCTAAGAACACTTGGACTAATGAGACAAATGTAACGATACCCTAATGAAATAAATCCGATCAGTAGTTTGGAAGATATCAGGTAATAAAGAATATTTTATGTAGGTAGACCGGCGCGAAAAACATAACCCTTTCCTTGCAGTTGCAGTCGGGGTAATTAGGTAGGTCTGTTACCTACGTTATGAAATAAGTAAATCTGTTTCGTGGCCTGTCCGGTGGCGCTTACCGATGCGTTCAGTAGCGATTTATATCATACATACATACCATAAATCACAGAGCGGCGACGGTTTACTAATGTTTGCCATAATTTAAAATGCCATAATTTTATATGCTATAATTTTATTTGCCATAATTTCATTAGAAATAATGCTTCAGTTGCTATAATCGTTAAATTACATAAAATCATTTTCACTAATTTCATTGGTCATAATCGATCACGTGTCATAATAATGTTAATCCATAAATTTATTTACTATAATTTTTATTTTCAATAATTTCGTTTTCCATAAGATTTATTCACCATTGCCCATACTAGCACAACGTAATACTAGTTCAGTACGAGTACAACCGCCTGCAATGTTGATGTTATGATCATGATAACAGATGCAGATTTTTTAATCACAAGGAAACCTAAAAATAAACCTTCTCTATCCATTTGCATAAAATTTAAAGACCTAATATAACTTAACGTACATTTGTTTCTCCTAATTTTATTTTTGCAATAACACTATTTACGTATAACGTATATAAATAATGATTAAGCTTAACATTCTAAAGCATAAATTTATTTACGCATAATGATATTAAAACATATTTTTACCATGCATGCAGTAACCACACAAACATGTAAACAAGCCTACACCATGCATGCAGCAAGCAAGCATGCAGAATGCAAGCAAGCATGCAGCATGCAAGAAAGCAGGCAGCATGCAAGCAAGCATGCAGCATGCAAGCAAGCATGCAGCATGCAAGCAAGCATGCCGCATACAAGCAAGCATGCAGCATGCAACATGCAGCAGTCATGGTTTCTGTCACGGCTCCGGCGCTGCAGGGCTCCGGCGGTCCCAAGCGAGCTTATCGTCGCAGATGTGTTTTACGCTCACCACCGCGGCTTCGGCTTGCTGGCCGGCCGCGCCGGCCAGCCGGCGGCGAGCGTTAAAACCACCTGCTCCTCAGCTCGCGGGCCGCCTCACCCCACCACGCCTTCGCGGGTTTAGATTACACTCTAGGTGTAGGGCAGATAAGACTACGTGGAGTCGGTTTTGCAGCGATTCGTTTCTGTCACTAACTTTTGTAGCACATCTTATTGTTTTTTTTAAGACAATACTTTAGCGTGGCACAATAGATTTGCACATTATGCCTAGTAACATTATGCGAATTTAATTTATGCCAAAACAAATGTCTAAATATTATTTGCTACGCAAATGAGCACATCAGACACTCGGCGGCCGCTGCCGCGGCACGCTCGCTACGCTCACTCGTCACAACCTAACCTTATTGTCTAAAGATCGCAGATCTATTACTATAATAAATCATTTGGTTAGTGGGTGGCCTTAATGACATTAATTTTTGTACAAAACAATAAACGTTTCTAAATTATATTAAATGTTGCTTATGTCAAGTAACGATTATAACATAATATGTTATTATGGCAACTAATTTTATGACAAATGAAAGTTATGACTAATAAGTTGATATGACAAACGTTATTAGTATAAATGATAATAGTGCAAGTAAATATTATGACGGGGGACGATTATGGAAAACAATAATAGTACAAATGATTTTATGGAAAACAAGACAATACCAGCGGCGACACGTCTTGTGACTAATTATAACCCTAAAATTACCTACTAACAACTTTTTTAAACGCAGTAAACAATACGTATAAAACTAATTACCTACTTTTTATAATGGATTGTTCGGCCATGTGGGTGACAAATGACAATGTCAATAAGAATAGTTCCCTACTAAAGTGAATGTACGGCAATTAACATTAATTCAACACCTCGTCTTTATTACTGGTTTCCTAACAAAGTCATTACGGAATTAACTACTGGTTGAAGCTGAATAAACAAGGAAGTTTGTAACTCTACAATTAATCGCTGCTAAGTTTAATTAGACAGCGCGTAGTAATGAACTAGCCGTGTGTTTGCATCTACTTGTTGTTCACAGATGACCGCAAATTCAATTTGAGCGATAGGAAATATTGCTACAGTACCATCCATTATTATTAATTTCCAGACTAGCTTTGAGTTTCGATATTTATTTTTTAATATCTTCAAATGTAGGTAAGTATTTCAGTAATATCTTCTTGATTTTAGTTATCATTTCAGTCATCACCTCAGATATCTCTTTACTACTTAACTACTCCTTATATTATTTTATTGCGCGATGTCTGAGTGTTACCCGATTTAGAAAGTTCCCGATATTCGGAGCGTCCCCTCTTGTCGTGAGTCAGGCAAATTATAGCATTTGTGATTAATACGAGCTATTTCTGGGCATATCCCTCACCCGACGATTCACCTTTCTTTGTTCCTCAAACGCCTATTGTAAAACTAGGCACCGATGCATAAACTTCACAAAGTATAGAAACAATGTAACATAACTCATACAACTTGAGTGTCGGAGTTTAAGGGATATGCCCATAAAATTTTGGTTTACAAATCAGGGTCAAAGAACTTATTTACTATGTAGTAAAATGGATCTCACGTCGTGTTTTATAACAGCGGAAATGGTAAACCTACGTCGGCATGTGCTAGGTATAAGGATTATGGACTGTAAAGTTTCGATGATTCAGCGTCGTTGCCGTCCAAATACTGAGACGGTGAAGCCATCGGTATGTTGTTTACTAATATGCTTGAACGATCTTGAGTATATTAGCTATTATGTACAACATACGAAGATGGTTCTTATTATTATGATTATTCGTAGTTTAGTTTGAGCAAGGTTTAAGTAAACTGATTGTTTATTAAACATAACTTGGTAACTTTCCGTGTTATAAATGTTGAATGAATTATTCCGATGTGTGTTCCAGATTTGCCTATTAAATTACATTGTCTTCAATTTTAAGAAACCTTTCTTTTAAAAGAGTATGTGTGGGTCTATAGAGTAGGTAGGTAAGTAGCTTTATTTCCCAAACGTAGTCAATATCAATGGCAAGTTAAATAGGGTGGAGGTGACGATAATCCTTCCCGTATCGGATAACCGTTGTTTCAATTTGAAGTAATACTAGTTAATTCCCACTTCGTGATTGGATTAATCAGCTCAACATGGTTGAGCCGCATGCTTCCTTATCTACATATTTTATTAATACAAACACGACGAGATTCACACTGATTGATAGTATCAATATTTGTTTCATTTTTATCGGATTTAGTTTTGATTGTTGGTAGATTTAGGGAGGGCGCCCACGAGCAACTTTGTTGTCCGACAACTTTTTTGTGTCTGTCGCTGTCTCCTCGCCGAGATTTGGTCGATGCGCACACAGGAGCGATAGCAACGCAACATGGATTTCCAAGAGACTGCTGTGGTCTGTGCGCTTGTTTTAAAAAAACGAAGACGACAACGAAAAAGGCAAAATTGGGTGCATCCATTACGGAGCGACAGACTAACATTAGGAAATTTCATTTCATCATCAATTTCATCTCGATTTCGATGATTATTTTTAAATTAATAGTGTATACCTTAAAGTTGGTTCCATATAAATTTCAAGAAAATATTCTACCCCCAAGGGTAGAAAATTAAGGGATGACAAAAATTTTCTGATGTCACCGTATCGTAACCAATTTGTATGATAAGAAGTAGGTAGGCACTAAAAAGCGAAAAAATAAATTGAAAAAAAAAAAATACAAAACAACAAACGAAACCAAAGCCGGCGACTTGTGAATTAAAAGTTATTTTTTGAACGGTTGTGTTTTTTGTAAAAAAGTTTTGACTTTGGTGATGTCAAACATTTGTGATTCATCAGTATCACTTGTGAAATTTGAAAAGTATGAATGCAGTGGCATACTTTCATTACAGCATGGAGACATAATATTCTATTACCTATATCTTTTTCCGAAATCGACTAGCGTCTACGTAAACGTCTTTATTCGCTATTCTACTACAAAATATCTCTATTTTGTAGTAGAATAGCGAATAAAGACGTTTGGTGAAGAGACGCGCTCTGTCAAAGAGATCGGAGCGAGAACTGATAGGCCGGCAACTTTTTTGTCGCCGTGCGCGCACTTGCATTGTTGCAACCAATAGACGTGGCGACAATGTTGCTGAGTTGCGTCGCCGGCCTGTCTCCAAACCCGTGGACAAAAAAGGCTCCGAACTGTCGCGTTGCTACAAGTGTGCACTTTCATACTAGTTAATCCCGTAGACTTCATGTGAGAGACAAATTAGTTGTGGAGACAAAAGTTGCTCGTGCGCGCTGGCTCTTAATTTAAAAAGGTTTTATTATTAGGCTTTGTAGGTATGCGATGTCCTAAAGCCATGTTCTATTTTTCACTTGTCTTGTTCTTTAGACAATTATTATACTTACATACATGTCTTTCGTTGACTTGAATATTATTATTATTATTATATTTATTCATCAAAGACAATTTCAGTCCACAATATTTTTGTTAGTAGTCCTTAAGATCTATGTTAGAGGCCAGCACATCAAGCTACTACAATCTGTCAAATTTCTTTGATAGATTTTCAACTTTATTATAAAAGCAGAAGGTTAATATTTAATTGGGAAAATTTGACAGTTAGGTATGGCTTGATGTGCTGGCGTCTGTACCTACATCAACTAATTAACATTTTAATAAAATACTCCCCCACATTAAATTAAAATAAAATAAAAATATTACTTCTGAATATGCCTGGCGGTTGAGAATTATCCATGCTCACTTGAATGTCTCGCGCATTGTTTGGATCATTTGGTTCCTTTCAAAATGGTTGAGCTAAATGGTGCCGATCCGTGCGTCATGTTCGTGAACGGGCGCCGTCAGTTGAGACTGGTCATCTCTTAGCTGCCTCGGTTATTTTAAATTTATTTTGAATTGTCTAATTTCATTGTCACTAGACCTCTTTTAACGTGCACAACTTGTTACATTGTTCCCACATTGTACCCCTAGATTCAACATGAATGATGTAACCTAAATTTGTAATATTCTATTGATTTTAAAAGAGTGTTCATGGAGTTTCTTGCTCGTTCTTCTCCATAAACACCTACTGTTTGGAACGAGCATCTAGCTGCAACTTTTTGACTGACTGACTCCTTGACAATTCCTGTAAATGTGCCAAAAGTGCCTGTAAATGGCTTATTTGAAATAATTGATTTGAGTTTTGAGTTTGAATTTACAACGTATTTTAAATTCTTGAGGTTTATCTAATGCACCTGCCATGTTATCTCTTCACCACCCTTGGTTGACTGGTAGAGAATGCCTAAGGCATTAAGTCCGCCTTTGTACCTTTGTGCATGAAGTATAAATAAATACCTTTAAACGAGCAATTCTTGTTTATCATTATTTATTCTGAATCTCGGAAACGGCTCCAACAATTTTCATGAAATTTTGTATGCAGGGGGCACGTACTAGAAAAAGAAGAACACCACGCCACGCATATCGAAAGTGCCTAAAGCCTACCTAAAATACGGCGTCGGCGTCGGTCGGGCGTGCGTCGGTCCGGCGTACCTAACAGACTAAAGTAGGTACACCGGACCGACGCACACATAGATCGGTACGGTCGGTACTTTCGATATACGTGGCGCGGAATCCTTTTTTTTCTAGTCCGTGACTATGATGTAAATGTGTGCGTGAGGCATCTTTGTACAAACGGTCCGGCTTACTTAGGGTGCTGCACTTTCGATATGCGTGCGTGGCGCGGAGTCCTTCCTTTTTTTTCTAGTCCTAGGAGTTTCGGGGGCGATAAATCGATCTAGCTAGGTTTCATTTAAAAAAAAAACACGAGAAAATAAATACCGAGCAAAGCTCGACCAGATATTAGTTATTATTAGTAAAATAGTGATCTTCTGGTTTTGGAAGATTGCCCTTAAATTATATTGCTTGTACGTGCATAGGTGCCTATACAATTCAAAGTTTGACGTATGAAGAACAGGAATACGTACCTACTATTATTTTGTAAACCTGCTCTGCCAATTAAAAAATCTAGTTTGCTCGTACTGTGCAATATTATACTAACAATACCTTACAATATAAGGCTTAATGCGGTTAGCCATGCTTGAAACCAGCCACCACAATGCGTTGATACTTATCTATCCTAAAACAACAGTTGCAACATTGTGGGCATCGTGGCTTGGTTTTAAATCTCGTGGTTTTATCCCGGCCGGCCCTGTAGCTCCGGCGTTGATGTTGAGGTTGGTTTTATTGCGACAGCTTAAACATAAGCTGCTTATTGCAGGGTTGAGATGCTATTTTGAGCTACAGTCTGGCAAAGTATAAATTTCACACGTCACGACTCATGTTTTAAAAGTCTATCAAGCCATGAGAGTATAGGTACCTAAATCCTTTTCAAGTAACTTACCCAGTTTCGTTGATATTCATAAAAGTTGAATTAGTAATGTTAATGTGTTCAATAATAATGTTGTTTTCTTTTGTTACAGGTCCGCGCCATGGAGCAGCGGCTGTGCGATTGGCCAGCGGGCACTGATGGTGCACCCCGGGCCATTACGCGGCTAGAAGGCCAAATAGAAGAACAGGTATGACTTAATCCTAAACTTTAAAATAGGTGTTCTGAAACATAAAATATAACTTACGTGACTTTCTGAAATGTTCGTGAAAGTAACGAAACTTTTATTATAAACCAGGTATAATTTTAAAAATTTCCTAATCTCGTTAAAGTTTAATAATGAAGTTTTTAATCTAAAGCAACAAAAACCTAAGCGTTAAAAATAATTTCAAAGAACACGAACGCGTCCAAAGGCGTCCAAATATTTATTGTTATATGCGTCGTCACAACCGGTTTTCGAACTTGAACGAGACCATAGATACTATAGATAGAGAAGACTTGAACTTCGAAGAAATGTCATTATGACGTACAAACAAAGCAAGTAATGTAAACAATTTCATTTTCCTAATTTAAACTAAATTACTGAATGAAACAGTGCAATTAGATGATGTTAACAGGAGAAACAAGTTGTTAACTGCGAATTTAAATACCTATATAAGTTGTACAAGTCGATATTCGGTGTGAGAAAAGACATGAATTTAGAAAGTGCTAACAATACACAAAATGCAGGTATTAAAGAACCAACTTAAAAAAAGTTTAAGTAAACTATCTCCAACTCTATTCAAAGCTCAACCACTTATATGTATAAATTGCTAAGTAATTTTATCAACTTAATTCTACTTTAGGCACTTACTGCGAATTGTAATAACTTACTTTTGGCAAAATCTGAGTACCTAGTCTAAATTCTTTGTTTTGTTTTTTTTCTGTATGATGTAAGATGTAAATGCAGTAGTTAAGGAGATCCTTTTGATTCTATAAGATCACATGATTTTTATTATCTAGTAACTTTTATCGTAATTACATATAATCAATATTAATCATCTTAATATACCAGCAGTTAAATGTATAAAAGTTTTTATTTTGAGTCTTCATATTGCGAACATTATCAAATACCTGTAAAGGAATATTACATAATTTTCCATATTTTTATAAAAACCCAATTTACACGTAGATGTCTGAAAACATTTTTCTTCTTTATCAACTTTGTATTGCCTACCCTGCAGGTGTCATTATTAACAGCATAGGCCATTTTAAAATTTTCCTTTACTAAATAAAGAAATGTAAAGCTTTAATTATCTGAATTAACCACTCAAGTGTCAATTATACTGCATTTTTATTCATTGCAGCGGAAGTTTACCTTCAACATTATTGACCCAACAGGCATTCATTGGGTTAAATTAAATTAAATAAGTTAAAAAATTATGCAGCTCCATGTCGGTACACAATATCATCATCCTTCTTCCTTGCAAAATCGGCTGATGATAAAATTAAGACTGTTTGGAAAATTATTAATAATGAAACAAATAGGAACAAAAGACATAATACTGACTACACTCTGGAGACTTCCAGTGGTCTCATAACTACTAATATAGAAGTTGCGCAGGAATTTGCAACATTCTTTACCAATGTTCCTATTAAAACTACTGAAACTTTAGATTCCTTGCCGTCACTTGCTTTTAATTTATTAAGTTTGAATGTTCCAGCCTGCCCCACGGAATTTAAATTTAAACATATAAACCCTGCAATCGTTATAAAGACTTTTAAACAACTCAAGATCAAGGCTACTGAAGATTTATGGGGGATGTCTACTAATGTTTGTAAATCGGTTATTGAGACAGTGGCACCCTATTTAGCTTTCATTTTTAATATGTGTGTAGACCAAGGGGTTTTCCCGGATTTAATGAAGTACAGCAAGATTATACCACTTTTTAAATCCGGCGATTGCAAGGACACGAATAATTATAGACCCGTTTCAGTTTTGCCGGTTTTCAGCAAAGTGTTTGAAAAAGTAATGCTTAACCAAATGCTCAGTCATTTTAATTGTAACAACATCTTACATGACCAACAGTATGGTTTCACCAGAGGGCGTTGTACTACTGACGCCGGTGTCACCTTAATTAAGCATATCTTTAAGGCATGGGAGGATTCGCAAGATGCTATTGGCATTTTTTGCGATCTCTCCAAAGCATTTGATTGTGTAAATCACGAAACACTGCTCTTAAAGTTTGAGCATTACGGACTGGGTAAACAAGCGCTTAGCTTAGTAAAATCATATTTAAGTGATAGACTGCAGCAAGTTCAAATAAATGGTGTTAATTCATCGGGTTTAAAAGTAAAAATGGGGGTACCGCAGGGCTCCATATTGGGTCCGTTCCTCTTTTTAGTTTATATAAACGATTTACCTCATTTACTGAAAAATCAACCACAAATGGTGTTATTTGCTGATGATACTTCATTGATTTTTAGAGTAAATAGACGGGCACAGCACCTTGACGACGTAAATGACGCCATGCTTAAGATTCATAATTGGTTTACTGTAAATAATTTAGTATTAAATGAGAAGAAAACTAAATGCATAAGATTCGCTTTGCCGAATGTTAAGAGTAATGAATGTAACGTTGTATTGAATAAGGACATACTTGAATTTGTCGAAAGAACTGTTTTCCTAGGGATTACGCTTGATTCCAAGCTACAGTGGGGTCCTCACTTAACATCTCTTACAAGGCGGTTAAGTTCAGCCGCTTACGCTGTCAGAAAGATCCGGCATTTGACAGACGTGGATACCGCTAGGCTAGTATATTTTAGCTATTTTCATAGTATCATGTCTTACGGTATTTTGCTATGGGGACGGGCTGCAGATATGGATTCTGTTTTTATTCTGCAAAAGCGGGCTGTCAGAACAATCTATAATCTCCGCAAACGCGAATCTCTAAGAGAATTGTTTAAACAGATTAACATCATGATTGTACCTTGTCAATATATATATGAAAACATTATGCATGTTCGAAAAAATCTTCATCTTTTTAATAAAATAGGTGACAGACATAATGTTTATACTAGAAATAGGAACAAATTAGATCAGCCAAGCTTCAGATTGTCAAAAGTACATACTTCTTTTATGGGGTACTGTGTAAAATGCTATAATAAAATACCACTTGATATTCTACAATTGAATGAAAAACAATTTAAAACATGTATTAAACGCACACTATGTAGACAAGCATATTATAAGTTAGAAGATTACATCAATGATAAAGATGCTTGGCTGAATGCTGGTCCTGCTCCACAGCCAGTTTAGGGAATTTCCAAATTGGAAGAAAAGGATGTTTCCTACCCCTTTTTCTATTGACATAAGTAACGAGTATCGTTATTATTATATATAGATATTTTTAAATTATTAACTTATCACACTTCATATGATAAAATAATATACATTGGAAACCTTAGTTTTGTATAATTTAGCAGCATTATTTCAATTTTGTAAATGTGAATACCATGGAGCCATTTACTAAGTATATTAATACCTTTATGTTTGACAAAAATTAACATGGCGGTTGGGGGTATTGTCATGCTCGCTCAAATGTCTCGCTGATGGTGGCGCGTGTGTTGGATCATTCGGCTCCCTTCAAAATGGTTGAGCTGAATGGTGCTGATTCACGCGTCATGTTCGTGAACGGACGCTGTCAGTGGAGATTGGTCAGCTCTTGTCTGCCATGGATTAGATGCCACTTTATCTTGCTTCTTTTTTGTGTTTTGTATTGTTAGATTACCTTCATAGTTTTCACATATAGAAGCAACAAGAATCATGTAACCAAACTTTGTAAAAACTCGATTTAAAAGAGTGTCCGTGGAGTTTCTTGCTCGTTCTTCTCCATAGAGACCTACCTACGTTTTGGAACGAGCAACTAGCTTCAACTCTCTGACTAACTGACCGACTCCTTGACAATTCAAAAGTGCCTGTAAATGGTTTAATTGAAATAAATGCTTTGACTTTGACTTTGACTTTGACTTGACTTTGACTTTGCCTCATATAACATGACACAATAACTATCTTACAAATTACTACAACTTAAGGCATACTGTCGACAGAAGCAGCTCAGACTCCAGGACGCGAAACAGGTGGAAGCAAAGGCAGCCCGTATCAAGGAGTGGGTGACGAACAAGCTACGGGAGCTAGAACAACAGAACCAGCAACTACGGGAACAGAACGACCGCTGCAACCAGCAACTTGAACTACTCAGAAACCATATTGCTGCTTCGGGGAGCAGAAATTGCACTGTAAGTTTTAAATAGATGTTTTATATCCTCTCAAAGAACTCAATTCTGTATACATTTTAATGTATTTGTGCTGCCAAACATTGAGACTGGCAGCTTTTATAGTGATAAGGATTGGTGGCAAATAGTATGGATATGAAATGGCAGCTGGAGTTGGAAATATATAAAAAAAATTGTTGATAATAGTGGTTTTATCATAGGTACCACGAGTTCTTAACAACATTTTTTAAACATTTTCTTTGATGTTAATTGTATGGTCATAGATCCCAGCCACTTTAGAAGCCGCCACTAGTAGCTAAGTGTGTGACAGCACGTAAACATACCTAATAAAAATAATACACATCATTAGTACATTAACACTGGTAACTATTATTGCAGTATAATTTCTTCCATTAAACTCATTCATTGTTGGATATTAGCTTTCCTTAATTGTTATCTTAAAAGCTAAGCAAAAATCATGATGCTTCAAAAGCTTATTTCATTCCAAAGGAAATTATGCCATTGAGATAAAATAAAATAGAATAGGTTTGGGTGGTCACTTTGTTGATTCATAGATAAATTTTATAGTCTTGCAAGTTTTATTCAGTTAAATGATGCAGTGCAATCAGTTTTTATTGTTACCTATTATAAAGTTAAAACTTAGAATAATAATGCATAGAAGGACAGTCTCTATACCTACGCTGTCTATGAAAAATTAACGCTACAATAGTAGGTTATGTGTGAGTGCTAGGCATGTAATTACGACCGCACACACGCACACACGTAAAAAAATGTTGCTAGGAAATATTTTTTTCCCTGATTCTAGGAAAAATGATAATGCATTTGGGCCATAGCACGATTGCATTTAAAAAATGTTACGTATGGATACAACAGAATTACATTATTTACGCTTTCAGTTGTTAAAATTATTCAATATAAAAAATAAAATTCACTAAAAACCAGAATATCGCCAAAAAAAAAAACCGCAGATCGATACAGCTACATTAATAAATAATTATTCCGAGTTTTACGAACATAAATGTATGGATCAGCTGTTGGTTTCTACCAGAATAATACAGTAGACTCCAAAATGTTAATGTTTAGAATTATGAGTAATTTTTCCTGGCAACACTTCATTGTAATAAATTAGGTTATGAAAATTTTTATTCGGAGATCGATTTACGTAAAAGTAATAGATACAATGTTACTATTTACATGTGAAATGTAATTTTATCACATTCTTTATGTTTACCGGTTGTGCTATGGCAGTATTTTACGCAACAAACCGTCATTTTAAAATATTTCTTGCGAGCTGTGTTCAACGGAGCGTGACCTTGAGCACTGACGGCTCGCTGCGACTACTAAACCATTTATGGTATGGTATGATTTATGACTCGTACTTTTGAAGCTCGTACTAGGTTTCTATGCGTTATTATTATAAGAGTTAAAATAAAAAATGAGAATAAGGAATACACAATAACTGCAAAGAAACTGTTCTGTAGTGTTGACAATAATTTTGCTCATCAAATATTTGGAACAAGAAAAATAGATTTACTATTTCTTTAAATATATGCCATTATTTTTCCTGAGTCCAAATTCAAATTCAAACTTTTATTGCACTGTTATGTGGTAAATAGTTATTATATTTTTAGAGTCCAGCACCCGAGATGACCCTGTAAGGGCACTTAAATTATTCCAATAATAAAAGTAAAATAATAAAATAGCATCCAAGTTAATAAAACATTTACAACCTAACAATCTAAGAAGTCCGATTTGATTTGTTTTGCCAGGTAATCAGTTGGAAGTGGAGCGAAATAAAAGCTTAAGAGTAATAGAAATGAATTTTATTAGTAAGCGCACACAAGAGTAGCCATTGACCGGCTTAACAGTATTGCCATCTTATTATAAAACATAAGACCACATTAAAATATAAAATGTTGCCATTACTTAATATTCAATACACCCCCTCAACAGTTATATTTTAATATCTAACACATGTTATATTACTTATAGGAACACCCCCTTAACATTAGAACCTTGAAGTGAATGCCCCTTAACAACATTATATTTATAATAATAGGTACAAAGTACTAATTACTCAAATACTCTGAAACATACCTACATTCTTTACATAAGTATAACACTAAAACAAAATCATGTTTCTCAAGTTTACAAATTGTTGTTTACCTAATGCTTTGGTAAACAAATCTGCAACATTATTGTTAGTACTTACATATTTAATTTAATTTTATTTTTATTTTTATTTTATTTTATTAGGATCTCCAACAAAGAATACACCTTACATGCTATATAATAAAGGATAAGAACATAAATCTATGTGCTTCCTCAATTAAAGGAGACCACATCATGCAATACAAAACAAACAGTTAAGCTAAATAGGTAATGGATAATTTAGAATTTAAATAGAATAAAAAAAAAAGGTTAAAATGCGAAGATAGCATACTATAACAAATTATGCTTACAGACAAATAAAATTACAGCTAAAAAAAAAAATTGCTAGTCAGGCAGTCCAACACTTACATTACATTTAACTGTGTACGAATTAGTGACTTATATTTACCCAGAGTATTAGAAAAGATGTCTATGTCTTCCGATGTGCATGATAAAGCATTGTACTGTTGGGTCATCCTGGAAACCGGTGAATGTTTACCCAGATTTGTTCGGTATCGTGGGGCTTTGAGTAATGGGCGGGGATAACGCGGGATTCTGGCAGGAACATTAAGATTTATTCTGCTAAGAAGATCTGGACAGTCAATACTATTATTAAGAAGCTTGAACAGGAATGTTAAATCAGAGACTGTACGGCGAGATTTAAGAGGAATGATTTTAAAATAATTCAGCTTGTCTGCATAAGATCTCAAATTCTTAACTCTAAACCGAAAAGCTAGGTGACGGACAAGTCTCTTCTGGACTCTTTCTATTCGATCTGTGTGAACCTGGTATGTTGGATTCCAGACCGTGCTACAGTATTCCAACTGACTCCTCACATAGCTATTGTATAACAGAAGCGTAGTAGAAGGTTTTTTGAAATCTTTAGAAGATCGCAGTATAAATCCAAGAGCCCGATAAGCTGAGTTGAGAATGATGTCAATGTGTTCTATAAATCTCAAACTGCTATCTAGATATACTCCCAAATCTCGGATAACTGTCACTTCATCTAATGTGTTTCCCTGAATATTGTAGCTAGACTGGATTTTATTCCGCTTTCTGGTAAATTTGATGTGATAACATTTGGTACAGTTTAGATACATTTTATTTCTCGTGCACCACTGACTTAAGTTATCTAAATCCGTTTGTAGAAAGTGAACGTCGGATTCAGTCCGAATTATGCGTGTCAACTTTAGATCATCTGCAAATAAGTATGGCGTAGTATATTTAAATACACTTGAAATGTCATTCACAAATATAATGAAGAACAATGGCCCTAAATTGGACCCCTGTGGTACACCTGAGGTTGCAAAATAAGGGTCTGACTCATCACCCTCTATGACAACTAAAGATGGCCTGTTATTAAGGTATGACCTACATCAATCTAATGTGGCACAGGTGATACCCAGGGACTGCAGTTTAATCAACAATAGTTCATGATTTACCTTGTCAAATGCCCTTGAGAAATCAGTATATATTGCATCTACCTGTAGACCCTCATCAACTGCGGATGTTAACTCAGTGACATACGTAACAAGATTTGTGTTCGTAGACTTTTTAACCATGAAACCGTGCTGACTTAAGGTTAGGTAACTTTTAACCTGGTTGTAAAATGTCGGGTACACTAGTGATTCAAAGACCTTAGACAAAGTACAAAGAATCGAAATTGGTCGATAGTTAGATATCACCTCGCGCTTACCATTTTTGTAAATAGGCACTATTCTAGCCAGTTTCCATGTATTCGGGAAGACACCGGTTTTAAGTGAAATATTATATATATCTGCTAATGGAGAGGACACATAACGAGCACATCGTAACCAAAATATTGGGGGTATACTATCAGGTCCTGCACCCTTCGACTGGTCAAGTCTGGAAAGTTTTTTAAACACTGCCTCTTGAGATATTGAAAAATCATTAAGGGGTGGAGTAGGGATTGATGAAACAGGTAAATTATTATCGATAGAATTGCCATGGTCAAGACTTTGCGAGTCATATACCGATGAGAATTGATCAGCAAATAAATTCGATATAGCTTTACTTCCAGATGCAGTTACAGTCCCTAGGGTCATTTTAGAGGGATAGGAAGTGTTACTTTTCCGAAGGCTTTTTATATGT
Organism: Charanyca ferruginea; assembly: GCA_947361185.1. Lineage (NCBI taxonomy): Eukaryota > Metazoa > Arthropoda > Insecta > Lepidoptera > Noctuidae > Charanyca > Charanyca ferruginea. The sequence goes on along the minus strand of OX376056.1, from coordinate 17,344,551 downwards.
GACCAGAAGAATTTGGGATGGTCTTTTATTTTATTTTCTAATTCGTCTATGTAATTATTGTAACACCTTTGCATAAGTTTTTGACAGTCCTTTCTTAAATAATTAAATTCAATTACATCTAGGGGATTATTATATTTCTTTATATTGACATGATATTTTAATTTTTGTTTGAGCAACTTTATTAATTGGTTGGAATACCATGGTGGGTATTTTCCTCGTGTGTGCAAGGTTACTGGCACATATTTTTTAATGAGGTCCCTAACTATACTGTAGAATTTATCCAGCATATCATTTACATCATGATTACACACTGCAAATTCATTTTCCCAGTTGATATCCTTAAGTGCATGAGTTATTGCTTCGTAGTCAGCTTTGTAATAATTGGGTTTTTTTAATAATTTGTAATCATTTTTAACGGTTAACGGTAGAATGGGCACGAATTCTAAGGCAGGGTGAAACTTATCCAACTCCCTTATGGGGTTAAGACAATTACTGATTTTGATTTGGTCGATATCGGAAAGTATTAAGTCTAATATTTTATGTTGGAAGTTTTTAATGTTATTAAACTGTTTTAAGTTATTTAATGCTATAAAATCGAGTAGAAGACTTTTCAGATTGCCAGTACTACATAAAGAGGGTAAGCACGACTCGCTATCAGCATCATGTATCCAATCGACACAGCTCAAGTTAAAATCACCAACTATTATTGTGGGATTATCGCTGTTAGCATTCATGATCGAGTTGCAGTTTTCAGTAAAATGTTCCAAAACATCCGTGGTTACTGGAGGGGGTAAATAGACAGCACATATTTTAAGAAATTTCACGCTTGAACTCGATTTGGTCTCGATCGTTATCCATAAGTCTTCACAATTACTTTCCCATTCAACCATGCGAGATGAAAGTAAATTATTTGAAACTGCTATAAGTACTCCACCGCCGGTTTTTTTATGTAGGAACCACTGAATAATTCGGCATCAAAAATACTACTGCAAAGCCAGGTTTCGGTTAGGACATAAACATCGTACGCGTTATTATGTATGTGTTGCCTTACCTCACTCAGTTTACTACGCAGACCTCTAGTATTTTGATAGTAACATTTTATGGGATTGAATTTTGAAAATAAAATGCAATAGAACATACTTAAAATTACACTGACACACGAATTTATGTTAACGATACTAGTTTTTCGTGGTCACCTATAACCACAGTTTGAGAGGTTTCATCCTTCTTCAAGAAAATTCTTCCATTGCGGACCCACACGAACTTGTATCCCAATTCCCTAGCACGTACTCGGGTAGCTGCATGAAGAACTTTATTTTCCGGGGATAGATGTTCGACGACGAATATTGGAACAGGTTTGTCAGCGGCTATACCAAGATGACTTGAGGTAAGTTTGTTATTCGAGTTGGCCTTATTGAACTGTATTGATGCTGCCAGGAACGTATCTCTTATACGGGAACTGCTAAATTTAACTAATACTGATCTCGGTCGCATGTTCTGTGTGTCTTTCTTAGCAACCCTTGTACAAAGTTGAATGTCAGTGTCCTTTATGTTGCAATCGAGCACTTTGCTCAGCTGGAGAACAGTATTCACCAAATTCTCCGATTTGTGTTCAGGTATACATTGCAATTCAATGTTATTCGATCGAGCATGCTGTTCTAAAATACTCATGCGCTTTGCTACTTCTTTCAGAGAATTTTGTAAATCGGAGTTATCTTTTTCGAGTTTTTGTATTCTGGTGGCCTTTTCCTCTAGAGTTGTTTTCATTTCTTCGTATTTTTCATTAAAAAATGACAACGACTGGTTGAATTCTGACACTATATCATTAATTTTGTTAAGTTGGTCATTTACCAGACCTTTTATTGTGTCCTGTAAAACGCGATTAATTTCTTGCCTTATCATATCTCTGAGGGAACCACCTGTAATTTCGGTCAATGGCGTGTCGGTTTGATCATCAGGAGACTGGTGATGGGGTAGCTTATTACGAAGGGTAATATTATTCTTCTCGGCAGAAGAGGGTTGGCCATCGCTTCTACTTGGGCTGCTTTGCTTGGCGGAACGTATTGGGGTATTGGTATTATCAACTTTAGGTTGCTTGTTGAGGCACCCAGGGCATTTCCAAGTCTTTTTAGAATCAGCATTATATTACAACATATTAAATCATACCATTGAAGGCAAAGAAAGCATTGTAAACCTTTCCCCGTTTTGAAAGCGTTCGTGCAACCAGCACAAATTAATGTTGACATTGTTTTCGTTATCGATAGCAAAAATTCAAACTGGACGCTCAATAAATTTGAAGCGCTTCAAGCGATGTCAAAAGCAGCGTGAGTCTAAGCATAGACAAACAAATTGCAGCGATGATTGCTTAATTTATAATACGTACTGTTGGTAGTTGCTACATGCCAAGTCCGCGGCGAGAAGGTCTTAAGCGCCGTGAAATACGCGTCGCTTACGTGTTTCGACTGACGCAGGCAACGGGTCGCCCAAACACTTGTTTGATTTAACGAACTTTGTAATAAATGAGATGTATCACTATTAATACTATTCATTAGCACTTGTAACTTCAACACAAGGTTATTGTCAGTTATTTATTTAGTATTCACACAAAATTTACGTGAAAATAGCAATTTGAACCGACTTTTCTGGTTTTTCTTTGCGAAGCAAACGGTGACGGACTGTTCGTTTTAACGAATGTTTAATATGTTGAAATATTATAATTGAAATTAGACCTGCTGATACATGTTCCATAATATACTGATACTTTATGTCTATGTGTTTCAATCTTTTATTACTATCGTTATTATGAACAATGTTAATTACACTTTGATTGTCTTCTAATATTTCAAACTCAATATTTTTGTAACCAAAATCTAACATAAGTTTTCTTAAATAGGAACCTTCCATTATAGCAGAGCTAAGTGCTATATATATTCAGCTTCACAAGAAGATAGGGACACACATGACTGTTTCTTACTACACCAAGAAATTGGACAATTAAATACATAGAATATTTGACCAGATGTTGACTTACGGTCTGCAACATCACCGGCCCAGTCTGCATCACTATAACCTTGTAATTTACAAACATTTTTACTATCATTATTATACTTATATCTAAGAGACAAATCAATTGAACCTTTTATGTACCTTAATACTCTTTTTAAACACTTATATAAAGCTAAACTTGCACAATGCACATATCTGCTAAGAAATCCTACTGCTACCGACAAATCAGGTCTAGTACATGTGGCATAAAGCAAACTACCTATTAGACTTCTACACATCTTTTCAATTTCTACACTTTCACTCTTGTCTCTAATTAACAATTCAAAATTATAGTTTTGTTCTACTGGGGTTGTTACACTCTTACAATTTGACATTTTAAACTTGTCTAACAACTTTTGTAAGTAACTTTTTTGATTTATTACAGTAACAAAACTTTTAAGATCCTGTTTAATATTTATTCCTAAATAATTACATGCTAGACCCAAATCTTTCATTTTAAAGTGATTACATATTTTATTTTTGAAATGTTGTACTTGTTTTTCATTACTACCAAAATACAACAGGTCATCAACAAATAATAGAAGATAAATATATTCATTACCAATATTTTTCAAATATAAACATGGGTCATTTTTGGATCTTACAAAATTTTCATTTAACATAAAATTATTGAATTTTGAATTCCAGTATTTAGGAGATTTTTTTAGACCATAGATTGATTTCTTTAACTTACATATTTTATTATTAGGCAACTTCATAAAAACAGTTTCATTGATATCTCCATAGAGGAATGCACCAGTTACATTCATTTGATACACTGGTTGTCTCTTCTGACTAGCTACAGCCATAAGGGCTTTAAAGGTTGTTAACTTTGCAACGGGTGAGTATGTTTGATCATCACAATTCTTCTGTTCAAAGCCTCTGGCTACTAAGCGAGCCTTGTAGATAGGTTTTCCATCTGTTTCTTTGATTTTAAATACCCACTTGCTGCTAATGATATTTTCTCCGTCTGGAACCTCTGTTACTTCTTCCCATGTCTCATTTTCCTCCAATGTTTCTAATTCTTTCTTTATGGCCTCTTCCCATCTACTTTTGTCAGGTCTTTTCATAGCCTCTTGGTAGGAAATAGGTTCATCACAACAGTAGCTTAGGAAACTGTTTTCTTCTTCTCCTAGCACATAGTCTTTTAACCAGCTTGGCTTATTTCTTGCTCTTCTAGGTCTCTCTATCTCTTCTTCTTCTGTGTGTTCTGAAGTCACCTGTACATTTTCATTATCTGTGTCTGTAGTTTCTATTTCTTCTATCTGTGACTGCTCATGAAAGGAATGTATGGAATCCTGTTCATTTTCACTGTCTACTATTTCTGGGTTAATGGTATCTTCATATTGACTTTCTTCTTCTTCCGAACCTTGTTCTGTGTTTTCATGAATCTCAACTCCTGTAAAATATTCTGTTTCTAGTTTTCTTACACTCTCTTTGTTTTCTACAGACTCTTTTATGAATATTACATCTCGTTTAACTTCCACATTATTTTTAACAGGTAGATATATTCTGTATCCTTTTGTATTTTCACCATATCCAATAAAATAGCCTATTTCAGCTTTACTGTCAAACTTTAACCGTTTCTGTTCAGGAACGTGTGAGGAGACTCGACTTCCGAAGACTTGAAGATTGCATATGTCATACTCTTTCTCCCACCAAAGTTCATAAGGTGTCTTATCCTTTATGCGGCTCGGTCCAGTCCTGTTGATAACATACACAGCGGTATTTATGGCTTCCGCCCACAGATTTTTATTAAGGCCACTTTCCAAAAGCATTGTTCTTGCTGATTCAACAACTGTCCTCATTTCGCGCTCTACACATCCATTTTGTTGTGGAGTGTAAGCTACACTTTTCTGGTGCTGTATACCATAAGATTTCAATAGGGTTTCCATACCTTTACTGCAAAATTCTTTTGCATTGTCACTTCTGATAAATTTCACTGTATGACCTGGATTTACTTGAGTTTCATTTAAAAATTGTTGTAAACATTCTATAGACTGACTTTTATGTTTCAAGAAATACACTTTTCTATACTTGGTAAAATCATCCTTTAACAGAAGAAAGAATCTTGCTCCACCTAGTGAGGTTTCCTCTACCGGACCTCCAATATCAATGTGGATAATCTCACCTGGTTTTGATGCTCTGTGTATACTTGATTGAAATGGGAACTTATGTTGCTTTCCTCTTAGACACGACACACATGTTTCCTCTTTACTATTTTCTTCAAACTTGACATTCTGTCTATTCAAAACATTTATTACTTGATTTATATCCTGGTGACCGAGTTTAGCATGCCATTCTGTCAGATTTGACATTACTTTGCCTACCATGGCAGCTTCACATTGATTTCTGAATAACATAATGAACATTTTACCTTGTCGCTTCGCCACAGCATGCACGCTGTTGTTGATTTTAAATTGGCATTCAGTGGCAGTTGATTCAAGTATGTAGCCTTTATCCAAAGTAGCACTCATCGAAAATAGGTTAGCTTTGAGGCTAGGTACATACAACACATTTTTTATTGTTGTTTTAATCCACTGTTCATTATCATAAGCTTCCAGTTTTATGTCACCATACCCTAATGCGTTTATTATTGATCCATCACCAATTACTACATCTTTTGGCACTAATAAACTTTTGTAGTTTGTAAAACTTTCTATTGTTGAGCACATATGATCAGAAGCACCACTGTCCAAAAACCAGTCTTTGTTCACATTTACACTTTTTGAGGTTAGTCCACACACTGACATGACAAGTGCATTCTGTTTTTCGTTATTATTTTTAGTTACATTTTTACCGTCTCTGTTTTTAAACCAACACTGTTTAGAAGTATGTCCACGTTTCTTACACACTTGACACGTTTGAATGTTTTCATTTTTATTTTTGTTCACTAGACAGTCACGTTTGTAATGTCCTGTTTTACCACAGCTAAAACATTTTCTTGTCTCTTTTCTAATATCGGTTTTGAATGCCGTTTGCCCTAATTGTTCTTCTTCTATGTACATTTTATTTCTTTGTTCTTCAGTTAGTAATCTCGCTGTCAACTCCGATAATGTTCTTTTCTCAACTGGTACAGAGTCCCAAGCCGAGACAAAATGGCGGAATTTTTCACCAAGTGAAGTAATAATTTTCGTTATTATCATATTTTCAGATATTTCGCCTTTTGCTTGACGAATCTGGCTCACGATTGATTCTATTTTTGCTATAAACGTAGCAATATCTTCCGAGTTCGAATACTTTACGTCAAAGAACTTTTGTTGCGACAAATGTAACGACACTTCCGATTTTTGTTCATAAACCGTACACAATCTGTCCCATATTTCTTTCGCTGTTTCGCAATTCTGTACTTGTAACATCGCCACATTGCTCAATTTTGTGACAATCACGCCTTGGGCTTTCGCATCTAGCCTTTTCCACGTGGCGATTTTTTCTTGATCGGTTTCCGGGCACGTGTATGAACCATCGACGACAATATAGACATTTACCGCCTTTAATAAAACTTTTACTTGGAATTTCCAGGTATGCCAATTACCGGCATTCTCCAGCAGTATTCGATTACCAGCTGCTCCTGTATTGTACGATATTCCAAAAACGTCGACTTCGCGTTCGCCCTCCATCTTGTACGCTTCACCTTGCTTCTGCTTGACCGCAGTTTTTTTACTGTTTAACCACAGCAACTATTTCTCTTTCGCTTATTCCGCTCCGGGCAAACTGGGCCCATAACCTTTTGCCAGGTAATCAGTTGGAAGTGGAGCGAAATAAAAGCTTAAGAGTAATAGAAATGAATTTTATTAGTAAGCGCACACAAGAGTAGCCATTGACCGGCTTAACAGTATTGCCATCTTATTATAAAACATAAGACCACATTAAAATATAAAATGTTGCCATTACTTAATATTCAATAATTTGTCTTCTTCCGAACTTTGTATGAACGTTTACGTCATCATCATCATCAGCCGAAAGACGTCCACTGTTGAACATAGGCCTCCCGCATAGAACGCCACAACGAGCGGCAACCTGCATAAGAAATTGAAAAACCAGATTCATGATCCTAATTAGTTACTATGTTAGCCATCCACTATAACAACGAGTATCATTCGTAACCATTTAGTGTAACTTTATATTGAAAAAATGTACTCAAAAACAAGAATTAATTATTGATTAATTAATATTCAAATATAAAAATAAAAAAAATAAAAATAAAAACTTTTATTTGACACTAAAAATACATGTTCCAGTCCAGTCGTAATTAGTTAACACAAGAATGTATTTCCACGAATCTGATCCTAACCTCTAAAAATATGATATGTCAAACCGGACTTATCCGTGTGGACGTATCCGTGTGGTGTCGGACGTAAAGAATAGCACCATCCCATATCTTCCCGTGGGTGTCGTAAAAGGCGACTAAGGGACTTACCAGAGAATGGGCAGCAGCGTTCTCTGTGCCTTTGTAACAACCATTCTGCGATCGCTAACCCGCCTGCCAAGCGTGGCGATTTCGGCGATTTCAGCCTTCTCAAGGGGGGGGGGGGGGGCCTTGAGAAGGCCTATGTCCAGCAGTGGACGTCTTTCGGCTGAAATGATGATGATGAAACCGGACTACTTAGGTTGTCAGCAATACAGTTTAACATATGTTACTAGCTATACATTTTTAATTATATTTTAATTAAATCATAATTGTTATTAAGAAACTTGAATAGGTTTATTTAAATATTTCAGAATACTATATTTTATGAGATTTAAATGTAAATGGCATGGATTTACTTTAAAAAAATCCTCTACAATCCTAACACCACCCAACTTTACTTCAACCTTCCCCAGTTCTTACCAACTCGTGCAAGCCTATCTCTTGAGGTGAGGACTGATGAAGGTTCTCCTCGAGCTACATCAAGTCTTTTAGCCGCAAACAGACGACGATCAGAAAGCCTAGAAGGGCCCAAGGTAGTTTGATATTGCCATTAGGGTTAAACTGTAAATAATTATTTTGCGAGAAATTTCAATTTTACTTTGCTAAGTTTTGTTTTATATTGCACTAGGTTATGTGGTTGAATATAAGTTTTAATTTTATAGATTGCACTTCAGTATGCTCACCCCCATGTCTGTATACCCAGCAGGACCCTACGTTTAATCCGAATGAAAGTTAAATGTTAACGTGCGCAGTATTCAGTACCTTCTGAATCGTATAAGTAAAAATATAGTACCTTAATTGTTACAGCGAAATCTTAAATTTTATTCCAGCAGGACCCTCTGCTGTTTGCAGGTCTATAGACAAATCTTATGTGGTCCCGTTTGGCGGTGTATTAGTACCTTTATAATACCTTAGTTTAATTTTAAAATAATTATTATTTAATGAGAAAAATAATTGAATTACCTGCAAAACTTTTATCAAGCCAGCAGGACCCTATTTTGTTTTGAGGCTTTCAGTCCAGACATTCATATTTCTTATAAGCATTTTATTAGTACTTTTCAAATAACCTTACGTTTAATTCAAAAAGTTTGTATTTTAGCTGAAAATTTGTTTTAAGACTTTTAGTACTTTTTCAGCGAACGAATGTTTCGTTTGGTCGATGTATGAGCTTTTTATTTTTACTTATACGATTCGGAAGGTACTGAATACTACGCACGTTAACATTTAACTTTCAATCGGATTAAACGTAGGGTCCTGCTGGGTATACAGACATCTCACCCCCTATTCTTTCGGGCTTCTAAATAACATGTCTGTCGATATATGAATGTATTAAACTTACCTACATCGGTGGCTACATAGCACGAGCGCGATGACGTAAAAGTGCGATGTGATGCGATTCGATGAATTGAAAATGAATCGAAAATGTATTTCGAATTTGAAAATCGATCGAATTTATTTTTCGTTTACTCCACGGTCAAAACAGGCATATTATTGCGTTAGAGTGCTACATTTTATAGAAATACTTAATTTACAGGAAAAAGCCAACAATAAGTTTCATGTTTTTTAGCACTTTTTTGTGGCAGCGTTGTACAGAGGCCAGCACATCAACCTACTACAATCTGTCAAATTTCTTTGATAGAATTTCAACTTTATTACAAAAGCATAAGGTTCATATTTAATTGGGAAAATTTGACAGTTAGGTATGGCTTGATGTGCTGGCGTCTGTACATATCTTTTAGTATGCTCATTGATGTTAAAGTTAGTTTCCTCAAAAATTATCACATTGCTAAGCTAGCTATATGTTATTTTTTTTGCACAATATTGTAATGTTTCACTGTTATACCATTAATATAAATTTACTTCAGAAGAAGTGTTTCCTTATTATTTAAAAAATCTAAATAATGCCAGGGAAACCCCCTACTTATTTGGATACAACTTTATACTTTAAATGTAAATAATTAGTAGGCCTACTTGCACCACTAACAATTATTTAATGGTTAGTCTGAAAAATATTTAGAGCTAGATTTTTAAAACATCGTTCTGTCTCTGACAACTTTAAACGATTAACAGAAATATTACGATGTTTCAAATTCGTGTAAAATATATATATAGTGATTTGTAGTGCCAGTGGGCTTATAATGTGCCCAAAACGGCTCAAAACTTTGTCTCGCGTCTATATAAAAAACATTTTAACATTACTTTTTCAAACTTTACAGTTACCAATAAATTCTTCAGAGCCTCACTACAGTACGCCCGTACGACATAGACGAAACCTGTCGATCGGTACTACCAACATAGCGAATAACGTGAATGCTGCCAACCCTCCAGCCTTGAACACCATGAATAGAACTATGGATGAGAGGACCACCGCCAGCTTATTAGCTGATGATCTGGCTGTAAGTATTTTGGTCGTTATTGAACACACAACACTTGTACCTTAACATCTACCTAACCTTTTCCCAACTATAGTGTGTTACATGGAGAGACTGCCTATCGGAACTCCACAACCCGGTTACTGGGTAACACGATACCGCTTGGTAAGACTAGTTGTCAGACTTTCTGGCTTCTGACTACCCATAACGACTGCCAAAGATCTACAGCCGGGACCAACGGCTTTACGTGCTTTCTGAGGCACGGAGGGAACTCGGTATGAAAGGGATGCTCACCCATCCACAGACCGACCGCGGCTAGCGTAGCTTGACCATGAATAGCTTAAACATGACCGATCAATTCGTACGGCTTTTACATAGCCACGAACCCCTTTATTTTAATACTCAAGCAAAATTGATCTTTAGAAACCTTTTATTAAACCACCTTTTCTATTCCTTTTCAGGCTGCTGTTGAAAACTTAGTAGTGCTTCCAACAACACCAAATACTTCTACTGATGGTGACACCACACACGACTATGCCGAAATTTATACACCCAGCAGAGGTTAGTTACAAACCTAATTATATACTCCCAGCTTATTATTTTTCCACTGCTGAACAAAGAACTCCTACAGAAAAGGCAGCACTGCGCTTGCTTAAGGTGGATTGGTGATTTTTTTGAAATAAATAGAAACACTATGAGCGACTTATCATTTAATGTGGTATACGAAAATGTAGAGCACATTAATTTTTTATTTTTTTTTATTGGTTCACCAACAATAGGGTATTACACCCATTTTTGAAAAGTGTCTCAATGAAATTCTGTAGTGCTAATATGCCACCAAAAAAAAAACAACATTTTTATTCAATCGATAAGTGCCATAAAAATGCATCTAAATTTTAAATTTTCAAATTAGCGTAGTTTGACGAAAACGCCTTTTACTGGACGCCATATTGCTCAGCGTAAATGACGTCAGTTCGATTTGTATCAAATGCGCTCATATTAAATATGATAATTGTATATAACTTAAAAATAATTAAAAGCATATTTTGTAATAGGTGTAATAATGAAAAAATTACGTTAGTTACGAAAATAATAAAAGTACAAAGCCTATATTACGCCAATCGGTTGACTGACAGTTGACAATTTTTTGTTTACACAGCCGTACGGCGTAATAACATGGCCGCTACTATTTCATGGTGTTTTATAACAAATTTAAAATACTGAAAACTTTCAATTGAATTTAAAAATTGATTTTGTTATTTTATGAACTAAAACTTACATTTTCCGACTGCTTTATGCCTAAACTGTCTCAATAACATATTTATAGTTTTTTTCTCGTATAGAGTAAAATACCCTATTGTTAACACTGATTTCATGCTTACGGGTAACATGCAAAAATGTATATGCAGCAGTGCAACAATCACTCACATATTGACAGTACTATTATGTGTTGACAGAGAGAAGACAGGGCCTAGCATAATATATTTATAAAAACTATTAGGAGCGTGTGTGGTTGCTATTAACACTTAGACAGGCGTTTGCGATCCAACTTATATTCCAACAGATTTTAAGCATTACCATATAAATATTAGCTTCTGCTCGCGACTTCGTCTGCTTAGCAAAAGTCTAAAATTATCTCAGGAGAACACAAAAAGCGGGATAAAAATAATCCTATGTGTTAAGTTAGATCAATGTCTTTATGTGTGTCAAATTCAGCTAATTCTGTTCAGCTGTTTAAAGTGTGAACGAGTAACATCCGTTCATCCATCCTCAGAAACGTTTGCATTAATAAGATTATTATTAAATTACATGAGCAAAATTATATAAAAATCATTATATTTTACATGAGCAAAATGTGAATTCGTCGTGATTGTGGTAAAATCCGCTATCAGCTCACGCTTATTCTCTTATATACATTGAGATTGGCTTCTAGTATCTGTGGATCTGTGGTACCTAAGGTTCGACTTTTAATTCTATTCAGTAACTTAACAGTTCAAAGAATAATAACGATACCATACTAAAACTATTAGTGTTGGGATAGTGAATGATTTTGCGCAAAGGATGAATGATAAAAATGGTTTAATTTAACCCTAGATCACTAACCTTATTTTTCAACGCTTATTACTAACCTTCGTCGTTTCGACTACGCCTACATAAATGAGAGATTTCTCAGGTTGAATTAAAATAAAATATTTCTTTATGCATTAATTTGTAAAGTACAACTACTGAACAGTTAATTATTTATACTTAAGTTAATTAATACATCATAATAATCCCTAAAACTGCCTCTTGAATAAGATCACTAATAACATGCAAATTCAACAATTACAACATTTTCTGAGACGATTTCACATAAAATCTGAAAAGGAAACATTGAAAACAAACTTAGTATATTAAAGTAGATAATACAGGACAACTATTAATCTAAAAAAGAATTAAATATTTTGGGAATCAAGACATTTGTGACACACTACAATGTGTGGCTAATTATCATGCAGAATCAATTCACCAGCTGGTCTTTTCTTACTTTCAGATGAGTTCTCCTCACCGCTATCACCTTGAAATAAGAACTGATATTATTTGCATTTAACATAGCCAATAATAATATTCACTATAAAATATAAAAAAATAAAATATAACATAAAAATCATTAACAAAAAGGACGTTATTACGAACGTTATTACTAACCTTCGTCGATACGACGAGTTATGGTAGCTAGACCAGGGTGTACGGGCTACACACGCAAAAAACACCACCCTCAATCGCTTGGACTTAGGGTCGACTTAGATTAGCCAAAAGCTAAACCGCTTGAGATAAACCACGTTAAAAAAATGCGCTTTTTTCTTAATGCGCGTCGTCGTTTCGACGAAGGTTAGTAATCTAGGGTTAAACAAAACTTTAAATGTTCGTATGTAAGATGTGGAATATAAGAACAATTAATAATTGTTAATAAAAGTAATTTCCTTTCTGTTTCTTCTAATAGAAACAAAATAAAAATTATATATATTTGTTTACTTTTTTTTTACTTTTGTCGTTTAAATAGTGTAAAGATATAGATGGGTGTGATGTGCGTGTATAGATTTTTAATAGTGTATCGTGTTTTTAAGAAAGTTATTAAATTTCAAACAAATATTTGCATATAAGTCCATTATTTAAGTTCATTCAATTTCTTTCATTCTTACACCACCTCATGACCTCACTACCTTTTTTTTGCCAATTTCTGGTATCCCTTCAACTGTCAAGTTACTGAATAGAATTAAAAGTCGAAATATAATTAGATGTGTTATCAAAACGCAAAAGCATATTTTTTTAATAAATTCCAACATTTCCAGAGCGCACTCCAGCGTGGCAGGGCGCAGTGAACGTGATAGTGCAGGGGAACAGTCGCGGCGGCTCCTCCACCGGAGATAGCTCCGCATCCGAACAGCCAAGACCTCCCACCCCACCGCTGCACAGGTTCCCAAGCTGGGAGGCGAAGATCTACCAGGTAACTTATTATTTACCTTCTCAACTTACTTACATCTAAAACCCAGAATCAATAGTGGCGACCACCAGTAAAGCACACGAAGCAATAAATCTCAACTAGTTCCGTAGTCACCACGGATCATAATTAGGTACGTTAATGAATGGGTCCTAGTATGTGTCTCATAGTACAGTCCGTCACACTATTTACCATTACAACTCCTGAAAGCTATAATCAACAGTGGCGACCACCAGAAAAGCGCCGAAGCAATGACGAGTTCGACGAGTTTCGGAGCCACAACGGATTATTATTACGTTAATGAATGGGTCCTTGTATGCGTCTCATAGTACAGTTCGTCACACTATTTACCATTGCAACTCCTGATAGCCAGAATCAACAGTGGCGACCACCAGAAAAGCGCTGAAGCAATGTAGCTCGACGATTTCCGGAACCACCAGGGCTTCTTATAGTACACCCCGTCGGTTACCTATCATTAGGTCGAAAAATATTTGACCGAATTTCATTTCCCCTAAAACTTTTCAACTATTATCGTTTCGTTTTTTTTTACTTCATCGAAGTCACGTCTGCCACTGTATCAGTTGACCTATTATCAATTTGATTTTTTTCGTTATTCCGCGACGTTTCATTTGGTCGATAAACTTTTTACCGAAGTTAGATTTAGCCGAATAACATTTGTTCGAAGTATTATGATTCCAAACATTCATTATGCCACTGTTTTAATTACCATATTTTCATTTCATCAAACGCCTAGAAAGTTTGTGCACACTATTTCATATCTGCTTCATTCTGCTATCTGCTTGCTTGCATGCAGCATGCAGCATGCAAGCAAGCACGCAGCATGCAAGCAAGCATGCAGCGTGCAAGCAAGCATGCAGCGTGCAAACAAGCATGAAACATGCAAGCAGGCATGCAACATGCACAAGCATTGTTTCTGTCACGGCTCCGGCGCTGCGGGGTCTGAGCGGCCCCACGCGAGCTTATCGTCGCAGATGGTTTTAATGCTCACCACCGCAGCTTCGGCTTGCCGCAGCCTCAGTCGCGGCGGCGAGCCTTCAAACCGCCTGCTCCTCAGCTCGCGGGCCGCCCCACCCCTCCGCGCCTACGCGGGCTTAAATTACATTCTAGGAGTAGGGCAGACAAGACTGCGTGAAGTCGGTTTTGCAGCGATTCGTTTCTGTCCCTAAAATTTTGTAGCCTATTGATTTTTTATGACACTATTTTATTTTATATTGATAATGCTACCAGGTAATCTTATTTATAAAAATCTTCTGTGCGTGTGTATGAAAGTGAACTCCTCCTAAACGGCTGGACCGATTTTGATGAAATGTTTTGTGTGTGTTCCAGTGGATTTGTGAATGGTTTAGATTCACAATTGGACCCGATAGGTGGCGTTGTAGTTCTAGGACTTGTTTTTATTTTCAGGCAGGACAACGTCTGCTGGGCCCGCTAGTATTCTGTAAAATGTTGTTTCGGTGTAGTGAAAATATGGCAAATAAATCATTTGGCAAATGAAAAAAGTTCAAAAGAGGCTTCGGCCAATAGCAAAAAGTTAATTTGTAAATCGACGAAAAATAGTTCGATAAAATAATACTTATGACACATGATACTTCGATGATATAAAAATATATCAAATAATGCATATAGCAAAAAAGACATCGGTCAATAGTTTTCGGTAAAATGAAATTCGGAAAAAAACATTTCGGAAAAGTGATCGGTTCCCCACCCCGTCACACTGTTTACCATGGCAACTCCTAAAAACCAGAATCAACAGTGGCGACCACCAGAAAAGCTCTGAAGCAATGTAGCTCGACGAGTTCCGGAACCACCAGCACGCGTAGCATGACCACCGCTATGTCTACGGAAGAATAGACATACTGACAGGAAGAATAGACAAAATGACCGTCGTAGAAAGATTTATATCGTTGCGAGCATGGCGATGAAGAGAAGAAATGTTTCTACTCTACAGTAGACAAGAGTCTATAATGCCGAGCATGACGACCATTTTTTTCTCTACTTTTGACATTTGGGTGTAGAAACATTTCTTCCAACAAGTGTCAAATAGTCTACATCACAATTGACCTAGACAAGTATATTTCTATGTAGACAAGGATCTATATTGATTTTAAAAACTCAATTCAATATTTTTTACCATCTAAATTTGTTGTTATTGAATAATCTCCTTCATTTGATGGCCAATCATGACCTACGTGATATTGGCAAAATTGTGGTGACTCTTCCACAAAAGCAGAGTTGAAGTTTAAAAACATGTTGGAGGGCTACCGTCACCATCCTCTCAGTTTTTTTGGCGAGAAGAATGCATTAACCGGGGCTCTCGTTCTTCCCGAAAACAAGGTTTTGGCTGGCAAGGATCTACCTCCAAGAAAATCTCAGGGACTGCCTTTTCTTGTTAAAGTAAGTTCAATCTGTTTAAAGATTAGGAACCCACGCCTTCCAACTGCTTCTAATACAAATAGGTCAGAAATATTACCTACCTAGGTACCGTGGATCCAACAATGTCTAATCATTTGCTGGTTCTTTGATTGCTGAAAGTGCTGCTCACAGTAGCCATTTAGTTGGATAGATTTCTTACTGTAGGTACGGTACTTACCATGAAAAAAAAAATTGTTTATTGCACATAATAAGGTTGTACATATTTTTAAAACTCGACTTCGCTACTTGTATTTATTTCAGCCTGAAACGGACAGATTAATCATTTGAAATAATAAACAGTCAATAGGTGTATAGTTTTATTTATTAATATTGTTATATGAACATTAAGTACATAATTATAGTATGTACAACCAGGTAATTCATTTTTGGGCCTCGTATATCGCTTCATCATTCGGGAACTATGTTATCTGTAATAACAAAACACAAAATTAATTATTTATTATTGATTTTCAGGAGGTTCAGGCTAAACTTTGGAACCGGCTCATGACTTTAATGCTTATCATGGTACACCCTGAAGCACGGAGGCACTAAGGTAGCCCTTTACAGAGGCACATAGGTAGTGGTTCTACAAGTTGCGACCCATGGAAGAACTGACATTACTCGTATATGAAATTTATTTTATGTAAATAAAAATTGTACCTTTGTAAATGGCTTTGTCTCATTTTCCTGTCAGTTAGTTTGTTTTAAATAAACTTATTGTCACAGATTAACTAATAGTTCCTTTGGAAATTGTAGTCCACCAACAACATCTCAATCTATGGGTTGGTACTTCGCACGCTGCAAATAAATAAATAAATCAGTTTTAGTATGTGAATGAGGTAAGAACACTGACGATAAGTAATAAAGAAAAGAAAAAGCATGACCAAGGCACCTATCATATCCTAGCAAGGAGATAAGTGAAGAATTTCCCTTTGTAAATCAAGAATTTTTATCAGACGATGCGATAATCTTCTTTTAATCCTCAAATGCGATTTTCAACTGATCGAGGACTACATTCTCTTAAATTAATCACACACAATAGGTACACCAATGCACAATGCTAATTATTTAGTAATTTCTTTCACTTAGATTTACTCGTACTTACTTTTTTCTGCTGTAGTCCCAAGTCTATTTATTTTCCAAAATCAAAACATTTGGACAATTACATTTTTAATATTCTTTTCTAAAATATTTTGTTATTTATAACGATCCGACAGCCGTCACAATAAAAATATTAAATAACGTTTCGTTGTTGCTTTGAATAACATTACATTACAATGTGGATAAGAGTAGTGTACATAATATTTATTTGTTACCTTTATTATTAAGTTCTAACCTATGTCTACTTATTATTACACTGTTTGTTGTCTCTAAGTAAATAAATAACCGTTCAAAATGTGATAAAACGTAACGATTGACACATTTTTGTCGACAACGAAACGCAATTTTATCGTAAAAATTTTAACGTCTAGCTACAACACAGCACTCCGGCGTTGCTATGGAAAGAAAAGATATGTCTTTCTCTACGTAGAAACGCGAGTCTACCAGTCGGCTCATGCTCGGTTGGATAGAGATGTCAAGTAGGATAGAAAAAACTATGTCTATTCTACGTAGAGTAGAGATAGAATTGTCATGCTACGCCTGCTGGGCTTCTTATAGTACACCCTGTCACACTGTTTACCATGGCAACTCCTAAAAACCAGAATCAACAGTGGCGACCACCAGAAAAGCTCTGAAGCAATGTAGCTCGACGAGTTCCGGAACCACCAGGGCTTCTTATAGTACACCCCGTCACACTGTTTACCATGTCAACTCCTAAAAACCAGAATCAACCGTGGCGACCACCAGAAAAGCTCTGAAGCAATGGGGCTCGACGAGTTCCGAAACCACCAGGGCTTTTTATAGTACACCCCGTCACACTGTTTACCATGGCAACTCTTAAAAACCAGAATCAACAGTGGCGACCACCAGAAAAGCTCTGAAGCAATGTAGCTCGACGAGTTCCGGAACCACCAGGGCTTCTTATAGTACACCCCGTCACACTGTTTACCATATCAACTCCTAAAAACCAGAATCAACAGTGGCGACCACCAGAAAAGCTCTGAAGCAATGGGGCTCGACGAGTTCCGGAACCACCAGGGCTTCTTATAGTACACCCCGTCACACTGTTTACCATGGCAACTCCTAAAAACCAGAATCAACAGTGGCAACCACCAGAAAAGCGCTGAAGCAATGTTGCTCGACGAGTCCCAGAACCACCACGGCTTCTTATAGTACAGCCCGTCACACTATTTACCACTACGTTCTACGTTAGGGGGGTTTGGTTTCCGCACTTAGTCCTTAAATGTGGACCATTGTACGTGAGTCACGGCGGCCGATTACTCCAACCAGCCCACCTCCCTCCAGAAGCAGATCAGTCTTCCCAGTCTTCTCAGGGCGTCCGCAAGTGAGTTTGGTGTTCCAAGGGTTTCCCTGCGGATCTGGGTGACGCCAGTGCACTCAAGGAGTACATGCGCCACCGTTTCTTCTGCCTCCATGCAGGCTCTGCACAGAGGACTATCGGTGATGCCTAGGGTGTGAAAGTGTTTGTTCAGTGAGCAGTGTCCGGTGATGGTCCCCGCCACCAGTCGCAAGCTGTCTCTGTCCAGGTGCAGAAGGCGCTTGGTCAGCTTCGTATCCAGGGATGGCATAGCCTCCTTGGATTGCCTGCACCCTGGTGTCGAGGTCCACCATTTCGCCGCCTGTGTTTGTGTGTAGTCTTTTACCCAACTTCTTAACTGATTAAACGGAATGGGCACACATAGGCGTATATAGAGGGGGGGTCGGGTGGGCCGTGCCCACCCCAGTATGGTCTTGTGCCCACCCCAGGATGTTGGGTTAAGTAACCCAACATCCTAAGAAACTTCACACAAAAATCATTTACGGCCGAGAAATCTACATACTAACATAATAATATTACATAATATTCGACAATAATTGTTATCTGTTTACGTTTATTACGCTACTAGCTTCTGCCCGCGACTTCGTACGCGGATCCTATTGCTTATGCCAGCGACAACGGGGTCGGCAAAATCGAAGATCTGAAACGTCTGATGTCGAATTCTAAGAGCCCGGGGACGGGAAAACAACGGGATGCGTGGGACGATTCGAGACGTTCAAAAAGTACAATTTTGAATCATACCTCCGATGGCGGAATATGTGGCGTAGTCAATTTTAGGAGTATACGTAAATGCACTCCGTTCCTTATCAACCCAAGGAAGGTCGCCATGCCCTACGGCTATATCTTGAGACACATCGGATTCTTCAGATGATATCGACATTCTGTTCAGAGAATGTGCGTGTTCCGATTCGTGAGACAATGCATGTCGCTCACAATCAGCGGACAGTCACGCATCACGTTCCGCACTTGTTTCTAGAGACCTAGAAGCATATGCGTAGATACGCTGAGAACTCAAGCGCAATTCTCTATCCGTGAACGTCTCCGACTCGCGAGACAACGCGTGACGTTCACGATCAGCGGTCAGTCGCGCGTCATATTCTTCACTGGTCTCTAGAGACCTGGATGTAGATGCGTATATACGTTGAGAACGCAGGCGTGCTTCGCGATCTGAAGAGGTTTCCACGGAGCGAGTTGCAGCCTGATGTTCTCGAACAGCATCAAGTCTCTTCGGTAGATTCTTGGGATCTTATGATCCTCAATCTTTTAGCTCCTTTGGAACATTGGGAAAGATTTGACCTCTTTCTAGGCATGGTTATAGTTGTATTGTGAAGATACCTGATCAATTAAAATCTAAGTGACTGCTCCCCTGCGATACCGGGTAGGCTACCGTGTCACGAAGATAAATGGAAAAGGAAATTAAAGACTCAAATAACATAATCCCGAAGGGATATTTATTCGATAAAAAAAAAATGGGAGTTTTGGCCATTATAGTCAAATTTTCAATGAATAGCATCATCATCAAAAATCAGTCCTAAACTGTTACCGCCTTCACCGCGTGGAGGTACTCATAGCTTATGTTATTTTATAATATACAGTGAAATTAGTGATAGCTTTACAGTGAACTTAGTGATAGCTTTGATTTCCACATCAGATGTTTCTGATCTTCGATTTTTATAAGTCAACAGGAAATGCCCATCAGACCGAACAACTTTTGCTAAGACGTCATTCCTATATGTGTTATGGTGTAGCTGGGCTCTTGGAGTTCCACATCAGGTGTTTCAGATCTTCAAATTTATTCTCCCAGCAGAAAATGCTCATCACGTGGAACAATTTTTGCTATGGTACCATTTTTGTATCTCTTATAGTTTAGCTGGTCTGTTGCGGTTCTGCATCAGGTGTTCAAGTTTCCAAGATAAATTATAGCCTATATGTTGCCCAGACTTAATCCCTTTACAACAAAAAAAAAATCATTTAAAATCCGTCCAGCAGTTCCGAAGATTAGCGTGTACAAACAAACAGACAGATTTTTTTTTTGGATTCATGCTCTATTACTGTTTTATTATACCTATGTATAGATTACTTTATTTACCTGATAAGAAATGTATTGTTAGGTATAAATTTAACCCCTTTTTACCCGACTACGGCAAAGCCAAAGGAGGGTTATGAGTTTGACAGGCTATGTATGTATGTATGTATGTATGTTCATCTGTACGCTCATAGCTCCTAAACTACTTATCAGAACTGAACAAATGAGGTATCGTTAGAAGCGTCTTGATCGTCCGCTGGTTATAGGCTATATGACGTATCACCGAATCCAATGTGGCGCCCTCTGGCGGACAAAAAAACCAATATTAAAAAAAAAAATGAAGACAAGCATATCGTGTTTGGTATCATTGGAAAGGGGTTCACTAGTACATTTCAAATTTATATAATACTTAGTGGTAATTTGTCACAAATTATTGTAAAAAAAGGAAAGATTACCAAATAAAGTAAGATACGCATACCGTGTTTAGTATCATTGGAAAGGGGTTCACTAGTACCTATTAAATATATAATACTTAGCTGTGACTCCAAAATGGTTTAAATAAAAATATAAAGTTTAAAAACTAAAACCCGACCACAACAAAAAGTGATCTAAAAAGTACAAAACAAGAAAATATTTCACACAGAAATCAAGACATAGGTACAAAATGGTCAAGGTAAGCCGTGGTTGCATGCCATTATATTCATGTTCATCGCACTCATATGGGATACAGGCATGCAACCACGGCTTACCTTGACCATTTTGTACCTATGTCTTGATTTCTGTGTGAAATATTTTCTTGTTTTGTACTTTTTAGATCACTTTTTGTTGTGGTCGGGTTTTAGTTTTTAAACTTTATATTTTTTCATAAACAAACTTGCCTCGTACCCTGCGGGTAGTAAAGCTTATTGGTCCCTAGATAAATCGGTCGAGCCAAACTTCTGTCGTTCCTCACTGCCTCCATTGCTGAAACTTGATGGTTCTCTGGCTCACACTGCAGGAGAGAAAGCAAACCTATTTGCTTCTCTATTTGCAGAATCTTCGCATCTTGATGCAGGAGACGCAACTTCCCCGACTTTAGCTGGCAGCACGACCTCAATGTCTGATACTCGCTTTCGTCAATACGGCTTTCGCCGAAATTTGTCCACTGGGGATCTTCTCGTGTACGCCACTCACACCTGGAGTGACGCCGGCGAGAAGCACTTGCCGTCTCTCGGAACATATTTGGCATGATGGCCTAATTAGCAAGCTTCCATCAAATGGCTTGCCGTCTGGGTTCTATACAAATGGATATCGGATTTCCTGAGAGATATCGTTCAATTCGAGTAGTCATCGATGGCTGCTCGTCTGATCGAATGGCTATAAATGTTGGTGTCCCTCAGGGCTCGGTACTCTCTGCAACCCTTTTTTTGCTGCATATCAATGGTACCTATGCTTAAACCCGGTACCTTTAGGTACGCAGATGACAGCACGGTTGTAGAGAGTTACACATCCAGCGTACGTGCCAATACTGCCAATGCGGCTGAAATCCAGTCTTTCCATGGTCGAACGCTTGAACTTGCCCCTCAAGTTTAGTGACGCTAAGACCCAGGCGTGTCTTTTCCCTGCCAAGAAGAGGCCTGTATCCGTCCCGATCATTGACCATCTTGAGCTTCTAGGCGTTACTCTGACGCCAAATCTTAGCTTTGGATCGTTCATTGAATCCAAGGCCCAATTAGCTGCCAAATAGCTGGGAGTCTTCGCAAAGTGCGAAAGTACTTTACGTCGGAACAGCTGCTCAACTTATACCAAGCACAAGTTCGATCGTGCATGGAGTACTGGAGTACACCTTTGTGATAGATCAGCTAAATACCAACTGGAAGCGTTGAAGTTATTGATAGACGTGCCAAGAAGCTCATTGACAACGACTCTTAGGTTAGGGCTAGGCTCCAGAGCCTTGAACATCGCCGCACTGTTGCTAGCCTGTCACCGCGGTCTTTTGTCGGGTACATTTTGGAGAATGAGCTTTGGAATTGCACAATTTAATTCCCCCATCCCTATTCCATCACCAAAAGAGCACAGATACGGCGAAGCGTAACCGCTATATGGTTGAAGTTCGACGGTCTCGAACCAAGCGCTTTGATACCACATTTATTGTGCGAACTGCCAGACTATGGAATTCACTGCGCGCCTCTCTGTTCTCTGATTATCTGATAAGTATAATAATCTGGGTATCTTCAAGACACGAGTGAACCGGTTTATCCTAGGCAAGCGTGTTCCACACCTTAGACTACATTATCACTTAATATTAGGTGAGTTGCGGTCAAACGCAAACTTTTTAGAATATAAAAAAGCACTAAGCTCAAAACGTCAGTTTACAGTGGAACAAACATAACGTTACGTAACATAGGTAATTCAAAATAACTTATCACTTATTATGAACTTTGTCACTACAAAAAAGTTTATAATAAATGTAAAGTTATTTATGAATTATGATACTAATCGAATTGCACCTACTCGCTGACAGAACATTGGGTGTCGACTCTGCTTCATCGCATCGGCCATGGCATCTCAGGGGCCAGGCCCCCCCTGAAAAATAACTCTAGATACGCCAATGTGGGCACAATGGGTTCGGGTCCGAAGGCTTTTGTGCTGGCACCCCTTCTGGCGAGTTCGTCAGCTGCATCGTTACCTAGCGATCCACTGTGCCCCTTAATCCATTGTAGTGTCACCGTGTTGCGGTTTAGTACCGTAATAAGTTCTAGTGCATTATGACATTCTAGTATTAGTCTCGACGTGATCTGGTTTTTCTCTAAGGATTGAAGGACTGAGGCACTATCGGAGAGTATACGGATGCGCGTATCCGTGACCTCCCTGGCCTCAATGGATTACTATTTACCACTGCAACTCCTAAAGGCCAGAATCAACAGTGGCGACCACCAGAAAAGCGTCGAGGGAATGAAGCTCGACGAGTCAGGCACCGCGGATTATAATTACCTTAATTAATGGGTCCTAGAATGTGTCTCATAGTACAGTCGCTATCAGAAAGATGTATATGTAAACAAATTTCATTAAAATGTCTACATCTATTGCATCAAAATGCTGTAAGTCTTCATCATCTATAGTGATTAAAACTGCTCTTTTTTGGCAGTTACTTAGTTTGGTTATTGCAAGTTTCATACAATACCGTTATATACCGTTTTCTCTATTGTCTGGAAAAATGACGATGTACTGTAGATATAGCCACAAACAAATTTGTTACAATTTCGCAAAATTTAAAAGCCATTTTCGCGTGAAATAACGATTCCAACTTAGAAATACCTATTTCATAATACACCATTTCGTAGTTTTGACATACTCTTGTAATTCAATCCTCATTAAGTTTTAATGCCGTGTACCTCCTACTCTTTTGTAACACCATATAAACATTTATTATGCTAATAAATTATTCAATTTGATTTGGCCAAACATCTATCAAAACTTTTGGATAAAATCACTTATTTCGATTTCGGAATGCTCTAACTTTGTTGTTTTTCTCTCAGGTGGCAGACGATGGCCTGCAGCAGTCAGTAGAAGAAGAATTAAGTCCCCCACCATGTCCTCGCCCCATGCACGAGTCCACCAGCTACCAGGATATATCCGTCCCTGTCTACGCCACTGTTAAAGGGGTGAGTACCATCTTAAATGTAGATACTAGCGTCAGCAACAGATAAAAAAAACTCAGCCAATTTCAGTTTACTACTACAAGCTGTTTTAAATTCACAACATCTTATTAAAAATCAATTTTTAGATTTTTTGTCTGTCTGTCTGTTTTTTCCAGCATATCTCTGAAACGGCGGGACCGATTTTGACGGGACGTTCGCTGCAGGTAGCTGATGGTATAAGGAGGGATAGCTTAGGCTACTTTTATTTTAGAAAAAAAAATGTTTCGCGAAAAAAAATTAAAGCCACGCTATACTATAACGCGGTTGAAGTCGCGGGCATCAGCTAGTCAATAAATCATCATTTCAACCTTAAGACGCTCAATGCTCGGCATAGGTTTCCCCCAAGCGGGGTTCAACCGTAATCGCCATGCTTGGCCGATGCATGTTGGCGATCGCAGTAGGTGTTATGGTACTCAGAAGGACGCTGCTGCCCATCCTCTGGTCAATATCCTTGTATCGTCTACGACACCCATGAGTAGAAATGATTTGGTGCTATTCGCGGCCGACACCACACGGTTTAATAAATAAATAAGAAATAATGATAATCGTGTGTCATTGTTCCAGCGTGCTAGTCAAATAAGATCCATGCCGTTCACCGGAGACTCTTCAGACGATTCGTCGGATGGCGAGGAGTCTATGGGCGTTACCGTGCACAACACGCCGCACCACCAACTCGTCAATGTTAACCCTATATTCAGTAAGTTTTTACTTTCCTGTTGTATGTTCATATAATAATGTGTTTATTCGCAGGAAAATTTGTACATTATTTCACAATTAAAGTGCTTAGTCTACCGTAAAGTAAAACCGTTAAATGCTAATACTTTTGTGTACTAATGCAGATGCTTATACTCAACTACTAACTAGCCAACCCAGTTCCTAACACCAATCCCCTGAGCTACATAAGTATTCCAGTTATGTATTTTATTTAACCCATTTTTTAATATACGTGCCCAATATCACACCCGCGACACTCCATAGATACGAAACGATATAATTGCCTACACTAATACTAAAATAATAGACTATACAGATACGTGCGTGTGTGTGCGTGTCTAAGCGCCGCACGAACAAAAACGCAATTTCCAGAGCTAGTCGTTCGACGCGGGGAGAGGTGAGGAACGGTTTCAGAGGGAGGCGGAGCGTGTCGCTACTGTACGGTAGTACTAATACTTATACTGTGCCAATATATCATAGAGAAAAACAAAAAAAATAGATGAATTAGGAAAAAAATTACAAGTCAAATAACCTAACTTGGTAAGTGTGTCCACCACTGACCAGTTCTCTCTTCGTGTCAGATGGGGTGCGCATGAGTGAATGTGAGAGGGTGTGTGAGATAGGGTATTTTACTCTATACGAGAAAAAATCTATAAATATGTTATTGAGACGGTTTAGGCATAAAGCAGTCGGAAAATGTATGTTTTAGTTCATAAAATAACAAAACAATTTTTTTAATTCAATTCAAAGTTTTCAGTATTTTTAATCTGTTATAAAACACCATGAAATAGTAGCGGCCATGTTATTACGCCGTACGACTGTGTAAACAAAAAATTGAAAATTGTCAGTCAACCGATTGGCGTATATAGGCTTTGTACTTTCATTATTTTCGTAACCAACGTAATTTTTTAATTATTACACCTGTTACAAAATATGCTTTTAATAATTTTTAAATTATATACAATTATCATATTTAATATGAGCGCATTTGATACTAAACGAACTGACGTCATTTTCGCTGAGCAATATGGCGTCCAGTAAGAGGCGTTTTCGTCAAACTACGCGCGAAATATGAAAATTTAAAATTAAAATGCATTTTTATGGCACTTATCGATTGAATAAAAATTTTGTATTTTTTTTTGTGGCATATTAGCACTACAGAATTTCATTGTTTCACTTTTCAAAAATGGGTGTAATACCCTATTGCAGAACATTGTGACTTTGGTTTATTTTAAATTTTTTAAACTAGAACTTAGTATTAAGTGGGGATCTGAATCAAATTTTCTTCTATTGTTTGATTACAATTTTTTATTAATTAAAATCCTTCAAAACTACCATTACAGGTCGCTTAACATAATGTTTTAACCTAGTCATACAAAAAGAATAAAAATATAACACGAAAAACTAAACACCCAACAAAAAAAGGAATACCACCTTGCATCTTATTATTGGTACACTGATGATCGTGTCTTGAAGTATCAATAAAGATTTATTATTATTATCATTTATTTCTTTTTAAACATATTTTTTTTAAATAAAAGCATTTAAAAATATTATTATTATTAATGGCGATGGAGAGCAATTGCAATGAATGATCAGGCATTGGTGTTAGAGCAATGGCGTTGATGTATTGTCTGTTTGTCTGTTTAAAATGAATCCCAACTTTAAATTCATAATATTATTGATAGTAGCTTACGGTTTACACAACCGTCCCTTGCATCTTGCTTCCCATGATAGTTTATTGATATCTACTGCGATCATTTAAATATCAGGTAAGGACATGATTCTCGTAAATTCTCGTTCATCGTCATTCTTGAAGCTGCAGCAACACTCACGTGCATATTAATATTCCCGACCGAATTTAGTAGCTGAATGGGCAATAAATATTATTAGTGCTTCGGTGTGTGCGTAAACAGGGGTAGTTCCTCTTCCCTCTTTCGGTCAATTACTAGTCACCATATACAACCACAATGACACCATTAACATACTTTCCTTTTCAACCAGATCCTCAAACGTCAACCCAAATGCCAATCAACAACGTGAACCTAACAAGCGTCCTCCCAGCTTCAATACTACAGACTTCAAACGGCCTGGTCCTGACTAGCAGTGCCAACGGACAGTGTAGCTCGTCTGATACCAGCCTAAGTGCCAGCAGTCCGTCTAAGAGTGTGAAGACGAGTTCCAGTTTGAGTCCTGCGAAGAGATCCAGTAGTGGCTCGCCAAGCAAGCAAAGTAAAACCAGAGGTATGTGATGTATTAAATTATTTACTTTCAAAGTGGAGTGAAAAAAATATATAAAAAATACGTTTTCTGTTGTTGTGTTTTGAAAAAGATGAAATTAAATACCAGATAAAACATATAATTATTTTTAGAAAAATCGAAAGAAAATAGAAGGTTTTTTTTTTTATTTTTGCCCAGGTCAAATGGATATTGAAAATATACAGGCTTTGAACATTATAAATTAATGGTGGTTTTACAGCAATTAGTTATAACAACCTTCTTGGAAGTTATATGTTTGAACCGTTAGGGGTTGAAACACTAGAGCCATAGGGCCGGAGTGTTCACCTTATTTTTAGGGACATAGCTGGAAATTTTTGCTGAGAGCTTCGACTCCCCGAATATACAGTAGTTTGTGCGGAGGTTGATTTTTACTGACACTAGGTGATAAGTATTTCTATGTTACTAACACTCTATGGATTTTTGGTGTCCGAAATAAAGGTTTATTATTATTAAACAGCTGGTCGACTCTTCACGTGACCAAAAAGCTGGCTTTTTCTTGGACCAAAGAATTTGCATTGCAATTCAACGTGCTAGCCTTTTGGGCACTTGTCCCATTAAGAGCAATGCGGACGAGTTTTTTGATGCCCTGCGAGCCCTCCAATGTACATAATATATATTTTTGATTTATTTTTATCATAATATTTAATTCGGTTGTTTGACAATAAATTTATTATTAGTTTGTGATTTATGGAGATCTTCAAAAACAGAAATAATGATACAAATAACAAATCTACACACCTTTATTTTCTACAATCAAAAGCTTATTTTACTACATTCAATTGCTTTAACTTACAGAAATCTGGTAATAGAACTACCAAAAATATAGTGCTTAAAATTCTCCATCTTTAATGACAACTACTTTAACATCACCCCATTATCACAAACATAATCAACCCCAGTGATACTGCTCGCCTTATCACCAGCTAAGAACACCAAGTTCCCTATATCCTCAGCTTCGCAGACTTTCCCCAAAGGCATAGATGGAGAAAAACATTCCCAAGGAGTTTCATCTCCTGCATTTTGCAGAATATCAGTTTTCACTGGCCCTGGACTTACGGCATTGACTCTGACACCGTACTTTGATAGTTCTAAAGCAAGTCCTTTGGTGAAATTATCGACACCAGCTTTTGATATCCCGTAAGCGACTAATCTCGAATCGGGAACGTACTTCCCAGCAATGCTTGATATGTTAATAATATTTCCTTTGGTTTCGATATGTGGTACAGCCAAACGAGTTACATTGAAAAGCGATCGTAGATTAGTGTTGATTATTGCATCGAAGGTTTCTAGAACATTCTCGTCTAGTATACTTTCATATCTAACAATACCTGCGTTGTTTACCAATACATCTATCTTCCCATGTTTTTCAATTGTTTCTTCAATAATCCGTTTCGCGTCTTCCGAATCGGTGATATCGGCTTTGATAATCTGTGGGTCCTCGCATTGTTTGGCGATATCAGCGAGCTTTATCTCGTTCCTGCCCACAAGAACTACGTTCGCGCCTTCTTGAAAGAAAAGGATGGCAGTAGCCGCTCCTATTCCCGAACTCGCTCCTGTTATCAACACAACTTTGTTTGCGAAACTCATGGTGTTCAATAATTTTAGATGTTTGAAGGACTGATGTCTTCTGTTTGAAGTTTTGTATTGGACTGTAGGCAATAAATCCTTTCTTCGCCTATTTATATTGTGTCCATTTACCCTTAAACATGACCTTTATTAGTTCAATAGTTGACCTAAGCGATTAATATGCATGCAAGTGTATCATTATGGCGAAAAATTTAATTTACTAAAGTGGGCTATTTTCCAAAGTGACGTCATGCCTTTTACTTAACTTTTCACACCGTTAAGGTTCAAGGGCGATGTTTTTAGTAGATATATTTTATTTGAAGATCATTTTGAGGTGACATTTTAATTTAACTAACGTTATTAAAATTTACTAAGAACTGTATGTAAAGAAGAAAGGGCAGTCCTGACCTGTACTGTAACACTTGACTTATATAATTTCTAAGGTCAGAATAATAGCTTTGCCTGCACTAATGTCATTGACGCTCGCGGCCGTAGCGTCTGGACTGTGTGTGAACATCGCTTAAGCCCACAGATGGCATTGTAACAAAAGGATCGAAATATTTGACAGTTGTAACGAAAATATCTAAATATGTAAATATCTACAAAACAATGTATTTTTCCTGCACGTGTCAGACTAATGGTGTGAATAAAATAAAGCTATGACCACCTTGAAAATTATATACGTCATAAAGTGGCACACTTTGAATGTCACCCATATACACTTGCCCATTCTCTTTTATTTATGTTATACATACTAAGTCCTAACAGATACAACGTATAAAATCAATCAGCTATCTGCCAATTAAAGTCCCGTCAAAATCGGACCAGCCATTTCAAAGATTAGCCAGAACAAAGAAGAAATTGCCAGAAGTAATTGTGTTTTTGGTATAAGAACCGTGTCAACATTCTACGTTTAGTAAAAATATGTTATTTCGACACAACAAACGGATACTTCCATTTTATTTATTTGCATAGATTATTTATATTTTTCTAACAGTTAAACTAAATGAAAAACAAAAGGAAAAAATCAAAAACATCATTATGATTTCAGAACATTATTTCTCAAAAAGAATTACATTCACATATTTGAGAAAAAACGTATATCTAATTTCATAACATGTGGCGATGCATCGGCTACACAATTAAAAATACAGGTTACGTAGATACAGCGCTCAAAATAATTTACAAATTTTTACTCTCATAAATAACTTTGATGAACACGACTTTTCAGTAACAAAATCCCGGATAAAAAAAAATATCCTTACATTCGTTGTTAAAATTAATTAGGTGCAATACCTGCCAATTATTTTTAACTAAGTGACGAATGAAAATATTGAAGCTTCGATTTTTTTTGACGGTGTACAGTCACGAGCGTAATCGTAAATATGTATACATTCAAAAGAAATTTTCTCAGTGAAATAACTATTTCAACTTATAGATAAAAGCTACTGTATAGTAGTTTGGGATCAGATATACCCTATTCGTAACCCCATAACATTTCAATCAATACTTTAAGAGAAAATCAGTTTAGAATGAGACCAACTGTTTACATTTTTTGCTCGTGACTGTACATGGATCTTTGATTATTATTCATCATTCAGACATGTCATTCGAATCCGGCATGTCGGACGACTACGCGATCCCTCCGGACGCCGTGTCGTGCGATAGCACCGCGTCTCCGTCGCTCGCGTCACTGTGCCGGGCTCCGCCCACCACGGATTCACCCCGCCGACATGACGCGCTGGAAAAGAGTGGCCATCTAGCTAAGCTGGGAGGGAAGCTCAAGACTTGGAGGAAACGATGGTGAGTCATAATAAAATAAATTATATCGTTCGAAGACGTTTCGTTAGAAGGCCTCCCACTAGGTGGACCGATGACCTGGTAAAGGTTGCGGGGATCCGCTGGATGCGAGTCGCACGGGACCGGTCAATGTGGCGACACTTGGGGGAGGCCTATGTCCAGCAGTGGACGTCTTTCGGCTGAAATGATGATGTTGATCATCATCAACATCATCAGTTCAGCCGAAAGACGTCCGAAGTCCGAGTCCGAAGCTTCATCTGGCGCCTACCTTAGTGGCGATATCATCATATCGCCACTAAGGTAGGCGCCAGATGAAGCTGCAATAAAAGTCGCCATTCTAATCTAATATAAAAAGTGTAAAGCAGTGTCGCTATTACGACCGAAACAAACGTATATCTGTACGGCAGATGCGGTTTTTGGTATTATGAAATTTGACCGAAGCAGTATTAGCGACAGTTTTGTATGACGGGCGATTTCTATTATAATAGAATAATATAAATAAAATTATAAGCGATGGTAATCAAGAGATGGCCAATCTCAACTGAAAGCATCTGATATAATTTAATAGTCCCCAAATCCATGTCACCAGGTTCGTCCTTAAAAACGGCACCCTCTCCTATTGGAAGTCACAATCCGAAGTGAACCGAAAGCCTCAAGGTCAGATAGGCCTCGGGGAAGCCTGCAAGATATCCCGAAACGAAGGAGCAGCCACCTTCGAGATATTCACCGGCAGCAGGACTTATTACTTGACAGCTGATAGCATTGCTACTATGGAAGACTGGATTAGAGTTTTACAGGTATGTTCTGTTTCTTTTGTTTGGGTGTCGCGACTACAGCAGCATAAAACCCGTACCGATCGATCGGTGAAAGGTTAAGTAGGCCTAGTCAAGTTACAATCGTATCGTATCTCTTTTTACAATAATTAACGCCTCGTCGTAATCCATTTTTGATCTTCGATCACGTGACTTATCGGTTAGATGACGACGTTCCCATACATTTGATTAATTATCTATTAGCGTTATTGATTGTAGATTGTCAATTTCGATAATTTGGCTAGGGCCTAAGGTACGCTTGCAGCGGTCGGTCTATGGATGGATGACCATCCATTTCTTACTGAGTTCCCTCCGTGCCTCAGAAACCACTTCAAACCGTTGGTCTCGGCTGCCTTTCGTAGATCTTTGGCAGTCGTTATGGGTAGTCAGAAGCCAGATAGTCTGACAACCTGTCTTACCAAGTTGTATCGTGTTACCCAGTATCTGGCTTGAGGAGATCTGATAGGCAGTCGCTCCATGTAAAACACTGGTATTCAGTTGCATCAGGTTAGACTGGAAGCTGACCCCAACATAGTTAGGTAGAGGCTAGGCAGATGATGATGAGGTATGTTTTTTTTACGACATTGGATGGCAAGGGTCCATATTGGCTCACCTAAAGTTCTTTACCCGAAATTGTACTTCCTAAGGATTTGTAATCCGAATGATCACTCTTCCTAAAATTTTTTATCCTAAAGTTTTTATTCATACTATTTGTAGCTACCGGCGATGTTCATAACACTCATGTTTCCGAAAATTGTTATTAATAATATCATTAATGTAAATATATTTAAACTCCTACTGTTTTTATCATAACGCTTCTGTCCCTAAACATAATTACCATAATATTTTCACTCATACTCGGAAAGAAACATTTACCAAGTGTAATAAAAAATATATGTGGGTAGGTGATGATATTTATAGTTTTTATTTTTAGGGTATGATTATTATTTGGGGGTTTGCTTTACATAACGTACTGAGTTGTGTCTATTGCTAAGTTCAAACCTACTGCGCGTGAGTGCAAGCAAGCATGCAGCATGCAAGCATGCAGCGTGCAAGCAAGCATGCAGCGTGCAAGCAAGCATGCAGCGTGCAAGTAAGCATGCTGCGTGCAAACAAGCATGCATCATGCAAGCAAGCATGCAACATGCAAGCGAGCATGCAACTTGCAGCAGGCATGATTTCTGTCACGGCTCCGGCGTTGCGGGGCTCCGGCGGTCCCACGCGAGCTTATCGTCTCAGATGGTATTCACGCTCACCACCTGCTCCTCAGCTCGCGGGCCGCCTCGCCCCTCCACGCCTACGCGGATTTAAATTACAGTCTAGGAGTAGGGCAGACCAGACTACGTGGAGTCGGTTTCGCAGCGATTCGTTTCTGTCATTAACTTTTGTAGCACAACATATTCCCTTTTTACGACAATATTTTAGTTATTATTTGGCATGTGACGATGCACAGCATCTGTGAGAGGCCGCTGTATACTTCCCGTTTATTGTTAGCCAATCACAGCTTGTTGACGTCATATCCACGACCAATCAGCGCAGAGTTCCGGTAGTCACGTGGTCCCAGAAAGGGGGTCGCTAATGGCGACCGGTCTTGCCTCATAGCGTCGTTACTTCTCGACTCGCTAACATCAAATTTTTATACTGTTGTTAAAAATTTTGATTTTAAAATAATTTTAATTTAATAGAAACGAATTAATATTTATGTAAATAAAAGTGATTCGGAGCAAGAAACTCAGGTAGGTAACGACTCGATGTCTACATCAAGCCGTGAACGCCTGCGAGTGCCTACCAATTCTAGCTCTTCACAATTAAATTCATTGGATTCTGAGGTAAAACGGCGAATATGCGGTGAGTCATCATATATTTCAAATCTTGTTTACCAAGTAACAGTGCTAATAATTTTGATGAAAACGTGTGTGTACCCGGTTCGATACCGGTTTTACATAATTCACCTATGCCTGAACCAATTCCTGGACCTAGCTCCTCGATACCTTTTAATAAAATCTCGGAATAATTTCTACCCTCGTTAAAATTTTATAAAGTTGCTAGAAAATCATGCAGCTACTTTGCGAAAAAGGTGCTGAATACTTTGAAAATCACCGGGAGTGTATCCTAGTCGAAATACTTTTTAGAATCTTTCGGGACGGTCTGCGTAGGACTCCTGCGAGTTCAAATTTTTTATTTGATGATAATCATGCTTTACTTTCGGTCTTTCGCATTTTTGATAAAGTCTCGGAATCATTTCTACCCTCGACAAAGTTTCATGAAGTTTACTTGAAAATCATGCAGATAGTTTACGGAAAACGTGCTAAATACTTACATTGCAAATCGTCGGGAGCGTATCCTAGGCGAATTAGAAACTTTCGGGACGGTCTGCGTAAGATCCCTGCAAGTTCTAATTATTTGATGATAACAAACTGCATGCTTGCATTCGGTATAGAAACATGAGTAGGTATGCCCTCGGTTTGTAGAAGGAGGCTGTCTCCGAGCGTATCGGAAACAGTGCGAAAATTTTCTTTTACGATATTTCGGGACGGTTGCGTAAGATTCCTGCAAATTCTAATTGCCTATTGGATGAAAATCATGCTTCACTTTCTGTCTTTGGCATTGTCGGTAAAATCTCGCAATCACTTGTACCCACGTAAAAATTACATGACATCAATTAGGAAATTATGTAGCCAGTTTGTGAAAAACATGCTGAATACATTGAAAATAACCGGGAGCATATCCTAGGCGAAATACTTTTTGGCAACTTTCGGGCCGGTCTGCATAAGATCCCTTTGAGTTGTAATCGTTTATTTCAAGAAAATCATTTAGCATTTTCGATAAAAGGTCGGAATAATCTTTCTACTCTCGTCAAAATTCCATAAAATTTGCTGGAAACTTATGCAGCTAATTTGCGGAAAACTTGCTAAATACCTTGCAAATCGCCGGGAGCGTATCCTAGGCAAATTAGAAACTTTCGGGACGGTCTGCGTAAGATCCCTGCGAGTTCTAATTATTTGATGAGAAGCAACTGCACTGCAACTTGCATTCAAAGTATGGCACGTGTAGAAACATAGGTATTCCCTTGGTTTGGTACTGATCAGAATTAAAATAAGTATACGGAGGCTGTCTCTGAGCGTATCGGAAACAGTGGCAAACGCTTTGGACTCCGCAGGTCCTTCTTGAATTATTGAACACGGGAATGCGTCTGCCATTAACCTCCAAGAGCTGGGGCTCGTGACTAAGTAGAAACCGTGCGAATCGATCGGTCACGGTTAAGCTACGCTTGCCGCGGTCGGTCCGTGGATGGGTGACCATCCATTTTATACCGAGACCGCTCCGTGCCTCGGAAAGCACGTAAAACCGTTGGTCCCGGCTGTCATTTGTAGATCTGGCAGTCGTTATGGATAATCAGGAGCTCTGGCTCCTATATCATTAATCTTACCAAGGGGTACCTATAGTCGGTAACCGGCTTATGGAGGGTCAGACCGGCAGCTGCTCCACGTAAAACACTGGTACTCAGCTGCATCCGGTTAGGCTGTAAACCGGCCCCAACATAGTTGGAAAAGGCTAGGCAGATGTCTGCCAAATAACCTCCAATCCGCCGCTCTTATGCATTCATCAGTTCGGCTACACCAATCCTACCTACAGAGGCTAATCCTGACCGTATTCGAGACAGTGGCAGACGGTTCGGGCTCCGAAAACCCTTCTCGAAATGATTACGAGAATGCGTCTGGCATTTATCTCCAAATAACCGTTATGCATCCATCAGTACGAGCCCTACACCGATTCAAAGCCTCATTCATCAGAATTGTCGAACATCGAGCACCTGAATTGTCACATTGGGAAACTATTCAAGCTGTTTCCCACTTATAGATACCCGATTTTTTACAAAAGGACTGGGTGGTGAAGCTGGATCTATCTTCAGTGTTTTGAAGAACCACCGTCGATTACTCAGACTAAAAGTTTCAGATGACGTGCCTGCCATTCTACCTGTCATGGGCACCCAAATATTACACAGCTTTAACCAACTGGGTGGTCCAAAGGGACAGGGAGGCCTGACCAGCAGCATTGGTACTGGGTCGCCATGTGAGCATGCAATCTAACAATCACAGTTGTTTCGTACATGCTAGACTCAAAATTCTGAATCGAAACCATTAATTTCAAATAAGCCATTTACAGGTTTGAGTTGAGTTGCACACGTGTGAAGCATTTCCGACCACGGACACGTGGTCGCCATTAGAGCATGCAATCCAACAATCACAGTTGTCTCATACGTTCTAATGTTCTAAACTCAAAATCGAAACTTAAACTCAAAACCGTTTATTTCAAATAAATTATACACAGTCTTGAATCGAGTTGACAATACTTTCGAGCTGTCAAAGAAGTCCGTCGATCGGAAAGTTATGGCTTTTCTCGGCTTGGCATATATGTTTATGTGTTTCTCTTTCAAATAGGCTTTTATGGAGAAGAGCGAGCGGGGGAAACTACAGAAACACTCTTTTTAAATAAATAAAAAAAAAAAAAAAAAAAAAAAAAAAAAATTGCAAATGTACGTTAAATCATTCATGTTGAATCCCGTAGGTTCAACATGAATACGAGGACAACGTAACGAGTCATCTACTTTAGAAGACGGGACACGATCGGTGGCTTTACTTTATATTACTTATCAATTTTACTTTGCCAACAGGGATACCAGGGTTGTTAGAATATTGTTAGCAAACATTTTTTAGACACGGTCTACCCATTTTTGCACAGCCGTCAGTCGTATATGGCTATTTCAGCTGGCGAAGGTGTTTCCGCCTCTGAGCCTAATTCCTAAAGTTCTTCAACATTAGAATTCTGGCCGGGGTGGGCGAGAGTGCATTATCGATGTCGAGCACTCGGCAGACCTTTGAGGATCAACAACCCTAGTTGGCCGGAGTCCACGCTGTAAATTTAGATCGGCATGATGTCGACGAGTTAGATGTTGTCAAATTAACTAACAGACTGGTACACCTGGTACACTGGTGGGACTGGAATGGTGACTCAACTGTCCTTATAATATTACTTCATACTTACTTGTCCTTATAATATTAGTTGTCTATATTTTTAATACTCGTATCATTAAGGAAAGATTAGCTTACCCTACCATATATTGTCACATAGGGTGACTGATACTGTGCATCGTCTCTGCTTAATAATACAAGTTTTATTTTTGTGTAAAACTTGCACTATTGTCTATTTATATATATTTTCGTTGAAATAAATTCAATGGAAAAATACACTGAACAAACAATATTCGTTAAAAAATAATTCTACTGTTTAATAAGTTTGTTAAACAAAAAAATGTGAATAAAAATTCATTGAATTGTGTTTCTGTGAAATATGTTTCATTTAAGTAAATAGTCTTTGAAACAATAATAGTCGAAATAAAAAGTTACGCAAAATTAATGTATATAGTACTGATTATTATGAATAAAAAGAAATCTAAACAAAATAGATATGACTTTGAATAATAGTGTAAAAGATGGTTATGTTGAGAAAATATAGGAAAACAAATAAAAGTATAATAGATGTTTATTGCTACTGACATTATGAAGTTGAATGCTTCGGATTATGAACATTAGAGACAGAGTAGTTAGGAATTGTGATTGTTAGGATGAAAAATGTTAGGAAGAACATTTTCAGATTTCCAATTATCGGAATTAAAAATTTAGGTGAACTTTGGCGCACCCGGATGGCAAATAGGCCTGATGTAATAATGTAAGTAAGTATAATAATAATGATGTAAGTGATCTCTGCTGCCTATCGTGACATCTGCAATAGCAGAGGCGTTGCCAATGTTGCCATCTCAAAGTTGAAATGTCTTATGTGCATTTACTTATCTTATTTATTACCTACTTCTACAGAGAAAGTGGCATTTCTTGTCGACAAATTTATGTTTCTAGGACAATTAGGTTCTAATAATAGGTCACAATAATCATGGTCGGGATGACGTCGCCATGTAGCAATGCATTTGATGCATTTGATTTGCTAACGGATATCTCAATTACCCTCCTCCCTCCTCTCCCCGGTTTCACGGATTCTCGACCGAAAAAATATGACAAATTGTCAAGCGCAACTGTGGTGATTGGTGGTTGGTAATTCAGTAATTCAATCAATCACAACAGCTTATGAATTTGCCATATTAATTTTTCATTCGATAAATCGAGGGTTGCCAAAACAAACTTCTTACTTTTTCAAAAAGGGTTAACTAAACTAAATTTTGGATTTAGTCGTCATAAACAAGTATGTTTTTATATTGACTGAAAATACCGCCATAAGTATTAACTACGTCAACTCATCCAATAAGGCACCACTTGAGGAAAATTCGTCACAATTTGAAAAAGGCTACGTTTCATTTGTGGATATAAAACTTGCGAATGACTCGTCACTAACCACGGCGGTTGAACAGTTGGAACGACACGGTTGAACGATAAGGTCCTGCGCTGCGCGTCGCGGGTTCAATTCCCGCATGCTACCAGTATTTGTATGGTCTACAGGTAGTTGTTTTGGCTGTAATTGTTTGTACATGTGAGCTAATACATTTGTAAACGCACCCATGATACATGAGAAATTACTAACAAAAAAAAAAACAAAAAGTTACTCGAAATATCAAATACTCCTTATATTTTTAGAACGTCCAAAGGCGGAATGCTACGAAGCTCCTTCTGAGCAAAGAAGATAACAAGCCCACAATACAAGGCTGGCTCACCAAGGTCAAGAACGGTCACGCCAAGAAGAGCTGGTGCGTCCTCATAGGCAAGATGTTCCTGTACTTCAAGTCGCCTGGTGATCAGGTATGTTATCTGGTGATCATTCGTTGACCGTGCAGATTGTGGATAGATAAGTTATGTGTTTCATGAAAGGGTATCTCAACTTCCAAATTAGCAGACACAATAGTTAAACAATGGCCATATGACTCTAAGAGTCATGTCAACAGTCAAGCAGTTGAATTTTGATTATTTTATTTATTAATTCAATGGCTGTGATTTTGACAGTTGACTAAACTTTTTTTTAATTTGTCTCTTACTGCAAAAGAGAATACCTTTACTAATTATTTGGAAAAAATTTAAATGTTACTAACGAGACCTTGTTTTACCACCGCTGACTAGACACTATTTACCAGAAATTGTTTGAGACTATCATAAAATGAGTAATTAAACGTATCCGAAACCCTTCTCTCCCAACGCATTCATTTCGCCAGAAGTTAAGCTGAGTTTTGAATAATAATAAATAACAATAATATCAGCCTATTATTGTCCCACTGTAGGGCAAAGACCTCATACAGAGGAGGTACGAGCATTGATTGGCGATTTCAGACTTATATCAATTACATTTCTTATACGTTATGGAAATTACTTATTACGATGAGCTCGTGGCTAAGTAACAGCTGGACAGATCGATGGTTTGAAGGTCAAGCTACGCTTGCCGCGGTTGGACTTTGGATGGGTGACCATCCATTTCATACCGAGTTTTCTCCGTGCCTCGGAAAGCACGTAAAGCCGTTGGTCTCGGCTGTTATATCGTAGATCTTTGGCAGTCGTTATGGGTAGTCAGAAACCAGAAAGTCTGATAACCAGTCTTACCAAAGGGTATCGTGTTACCCAGTATTAAACACTAGTATTCAGCTGCATCCGGTTAGACTGGAAGCCGACCCCACCAATGAAGTTGGAAAAAGGCTTTTCGGTATCATAATAGTCATAATATGCCTATTATGATACGTAATGGAAATTCTTGAATTATCACATCATCTTGCCCTCAGAACTCCACCGGCCAGATCAACATGCGCGACGCAAGAGTAGAAGACGTGGAACACGTGTCGGATTCAGATTCAGAAGAGAAGAACGACGACACTTGCAACCACCTAACTGTCGCCATCTATCCGCAACACCAGGTAACTGGGGTCAGTGACACTTTGAATTATTAAAAAAAAACATTTATTATTAGATAATGTCCATAGTTTGGAGTTATTCCACTTTTCCCCCCTAAGAGAATCCCCCTCAGGGGAGAAATCTGGACCCTAATGTAAAAGTCGTCCAGAAAGGCCCCTTGTCATTTTTAGTTATTTCACTTTTTCCCCCTGAGAGAATCTCTCTAGGGGGGCAAAGTGCACCTTAAAAAAAATCCAGAAATGCCCCTTTTTATTTTGGTTTATTTCACTTTTCCCCCCTTATTTCTAGTTTTAATTTGTACGTTCTTTAAGTAAATAAAAAAACAGTGATTCGACAATATAATAATTATATACTTAATCAGTCTTTTTTT
This sequence comes from Charanyca ferruginea, assembly GCA_947361185.1. Taxonomy (NCBI): domain Eukaryota; kingdom Metazoa; phylum Arthropoda; class Insecta; order Lepidoptera; family Noctuidae; genus Charanyca; species Charanyca ferruginea. Next base: position 17,305,220 of record OX376056.1, on the reverse strand, counting down.
AACAGAATTTTATAATAAAATGTGATGAAGAGTAAAAATAAAAAAATAATTGAAAAATAATTGGTCCGTGTGGTGTCGGACGTAAAGAATAGCACCATCCCATCTCTTCCCGTGGGTGTCGTAAGAGGCGACTAAGGGACTTACCAGAGAATGGGCAGTAGCGTTCTCTGTGCCTTTGTAACAACCATACTGCGATCGCCAACCCGCCTGCCAAGCGTGGCGATTATGGCAAAACACCCCCTTGGTGAGGCCTATGTCCAGCAGTGGACGTCTTTCGGCTGAAATGATGATGATGATTATGAATTGATAATAATAAATAATTATATAATCTGTATCCATACTATCCATACTTAATATTAAAATGCGAAAGTAACTCTGTCTGTTACACTTTCACAACGAAACGGTTGAACCGGTTTTTTTTTGCGTAATCTTGTACCTGGATTAGGAGATAGGATAGGTACTCTTTTTATCCCGATATTCCTACGGGATCGAGACTTACGCGGTTGAAACCGCGGGGCGCATCCAGATAACTTAAATAAATAAACAACAACAAACTTGTCTGCATATTTCAAGTAGTTCAAAGAATTGTATATAAATTTTTTATTAGCTTTATTGACTATATCGACGAAGGCCCGCTTGGCGGCCTTCTCCTTGTACCTCAGTGGGGATTTCTGGAAAGTGTGAAGGTGTGATTTTAGACTCCAGTTCTTCCTCCTAAGGGGGATTATCAGGGGGGGAATTCTAGACTTCATTTTTTAGATTCCAGTTTTCCCCCTCAGGGAACACTTTCGGGGGGGGATTAATAAGTATCTTTATCGATTCCAGTTTTCCCCCTCAAGGGGGATTATCAGGGGGGAATTCTTGACTTTTAATTTTATATTCCACTTATCCCCCCTAAGGGGGCTTTTAGGGGGGATTTGTGGAATAAGCCATAGTTTGGTACATGTTTTCACGTGTATTTCTTATTGGTAGAGTATAATAATCAGTCATATTGTAGTGAGTTATTTAGTAGTAAAATAAACTGAAAATATTGTTAACCATGAAAATGTCTATATCATCTTTTTTATCTTCTTCTTTATCTATAGCATTTCAAAAACTATATTTTTTAGATCATAATATCCATAAAATTCTAAACATCATTAAGTTCTCAAATGTTTCAACACTCTCATATTACTACTGGTATTTGGTACTGAAAAAGTTGAATTTTGCGTTCAAATACGTGACACTTCTAAAAGAGTTCCAAGTACCAAATCAACCCTCATTTTGCAACACACATTGTAAACTCAAATACTAGTGCCCCATTTCTTTCACTTCCAGGGTCCAACATACCTTCTGTTCGAGAGCAAAGCCGACAAAGACTCGTGGCTGTACCATCTTACGGTGGTGAGCGGTGGTGGACTGAGTCAGGGGACGCACTTCGAGCAGTTGGTGCAGAAGTTAATGGAGACTGACGGTGATCCTAGTAAGTACTTAGTTATTTTGTTTGTTAATTTTATATTTTATTAATAAACAAATTGGCAGAATTATGGCCAGTTTCGCACCTTCGAAGGAATTCCGATTGAATAATTTGGTAGATAGTTTGATATGTTTTCTCTTCCATTTTCGAAAAATTTTGTAAACGCACTCACACAATATCTCGATACAAGAGATATTCTTAAAAAATATTTATTATTTTTCAGAAAACGTTTTTCTTAAAATTATACTTACAGGTAGTGAAACAAACCCTTAATTTAAAACGATATAAGTCTCTATTGTAGGTTTATCTATGGTAATACTATTCCTCTATTTAATCTGTTTGGTCCCTCCATTGGGGGACATTCTATTGAATTATAAATATTTATTTATTTAAGCATGGAAGACTTACAGCTACAAAACAAAAACTTTACAACAAAAAGGAAACAATAGTCGATATAAAGCCAATTACAAGTCTTCGATTTTAACAGATAGACAAGTAGTCCACCTAAATTTCTGAAATATCTACTTTTATTTTTGGACTAACTGAATTCCTATCAAAGGTATTTTCCAGTTCCTAATTTGAAATAACAAATATCTATTTATGCAGGATTTTTAAAATGCCTACTTTAGTACTTTTAGATCAAAGAAAACCCTTCTATCGGCAAAAAAAATCTAGATTCTAGTTTTAAATCATATATTGTTACATTTAATTACAGATTGTGTTCTGTGGAGACATCCGACGTTACTGTACTCCAAAGAAAACCTGACGTCTCCACTTACCTCGCTCAACTCAGAGGCTTTACAGGCCGAAGCTCTAAAGTTATTCAAGGTAATCTATTATTATTAACAATAGTTAAATAAATGTACGCAAAATACGCGCTGAGACGTGGAGTTGCGGATACCAGCCCGTCATACTACTACTACTACTAGTTAAAATAAAAGTTGTATAACTAATTGTGCCTAATAAAATTAACATTACAACCCCGCATTCATTTTGACAGTTCAAATTATTAATTGAACTGTATTTTCTAACTGGATATTGTTGTTCATTTTTCTAAATGACCTATAGTGACTGTGTTATGTAATATATTTAATGTGTTTCCCGTAGCAAGGAGTTCTCAATATGATTTTAAAGTTTATGCAACAAAAGGCAGACTCAATCCGAGTTTAGATATTCTCTTCTAGTCAACCAAAGATGGTGAAGAGAAAACATGGAGGAGGTGCGAACGTAAAATATCAAAATTAGAAGTTAAAAAGCAAAATAATTATAAATATTTTTTGTATAATCTATGGTTATTCAAACTGATGCTTTCCTGCTCAGTGCGTTGCTCTATACTCAACGTGACCATTCTTTTTTGTCCAAGCGGGCCCCTTCTTTGAAAATATTATTTAAAAAATATATTTCATATGCGAAGAACAGGATTACAAGAGTAACTAAAGAGCCTATGCACACCACGTTTAATAAACGCGCCGGTGACGCGCGTTTGTAGCGATACAGACGCGATACACACGCGAGTCAGACGCAGCCTGTAGACCTTTGCGCACCTGTTTAAATTCAAATACGCGTTTGTATCGATACAGACGCGCGTGTGTAGCGATACAGACGCGCGTGTGTAGCGATACAGACACGATACAAATGCGCGCGTGTATCGATACAAACGCGATGGCATATTGCGTTTTTAAGTAGAACCTCGTCAATAGTAGCAAGATGGTGTCGGTCGAGACAGCATTGATTGCATGCGCTTTGTAATTTTTTATCGAATATGTCGTATTCATCATTTCAAGAACTTCTTGCGATTCTTAAACCGGAACTAACTCGCCAAAATACAGTGCTAAGAGCGTTTGAATCGATACAAACGCTATACTATCGCGCGTGGGTATCGATACAGACGCGCTGGTGCCGCGCGTTTGAATCGATACAAACGCGATGCTAACGCGCATGTGTATCGATACAAACGACAACAAACTGCTCTGTAGGTTAAAAGCGCGTCGAAGGCGCGCTTAAAAAACGTGGTGTGCGCAGGCCCTAAGACCTAGTGACATGACTTCTACTGGCTAGGCAGTTGTTTTGTATTTTTCACCGAAAAAAAAAATATGTGGTGAGCTCAGACCAATAAAAAACTATTGGTCTGAGGTTGAGAGTGTCAAAATAATACATAATCACCAAAATTCTAAAACGTTGTTAGCATTTTTGACAAAGCGGGATATTTTCCTCTAACTGGGGACAGCGGGACAGAGATCCTAAAAGTGGGACGATCCCGCCCAAAGCGGGACGTATGGTCACGTTATCTATACTAGAAAGGTTTAGGTAGTTAAATAAAGGTAAACAGTCATGGTATGTCTTTTTATTGACATAGTTTTAACGAGACTAATGAACAGCAATTCATTTTTTTTATTATAGAGATTGTTTTGTCTGTGTGTCGTGTCTAGTGCGTGCAACTATTCATGTCGGTGGCGGTAGAACAAGCAGGCATCGACTACCACGTGGTGCTAGCTCAGAACGCGCTGGCGCAGTGCCTCGACGTGCCAGAGCTTCAGGACGAGCTGGCGTCGGTGCTGGCGCGACAAGTCACCCCCCACACGCACAGCAAGCACGGCGTGCAGGTACTCTCGCATGCCGCGCCTTCGCCCACTGCGCTGCGTCGCACGCCCAAGCTAAACGTTAAGGCCGCCAAGCTTAAGAATGTAAGTTGGGGATCTTTTTAGTTGTTTTTTTTTTATGTTTGGAAGGTTTTTTGGTCGATGGTTTGACGTTTGATAAAGGTTTTTTATAAAATTTGTCTAGTACCTTTTGACATTATATTTAACTAGCAACCCAGCAATTTTTTTCCTAAATTTTATTTCATACGACTCTTGTCCTGGCAATACCGAACACAACAACAAAAAGAATTATCCAATTTGGTGTAGGCATTCGAAAGTTATGCGCCTACAGACATTTCGTTATCTTGGTTTTATACTATGTAAAGATAAGAACTTATTCTACCAATACGAAAGTAATAGGTTACACCTTTATTTAAATACTAGCAGTTTGCCCGCGACTTCGTCTGCGTGATTTTTCTCAAGGATCCCAAATTTTTTGATAATGCAATACAGCCTATAGCAGACAGGGATAACGTAGGTTCCTATTGGTGAAAGAATATTTGAAATCGGATGAGTAGTTTTGGAGATTACCCCTACCCCTTATATACAAACTTACAAACTAACAAATTTTTACCCGTATCCGTCCCGTCCCGTCCCAAATGTCATTTTACATAATGCAAAAGTAGTAACTAAACGAACTGTCACCCGCCAACATAAAACGTTTTGTGCCAATCAATTAAAAATATTTATCTCAAATAATTCGGCCGCTAAAAGCAAGGCCGAACGCAATTTTATCTCTCAATCAAGAACAAATTTTCTCACAAGGCCATGGTCAATAACTAATACTGAAAATGTACAATTTGATGGTCAATGTCACTATATCATGGCCAAGGTGACCATCCAAGGTAAAGTTTATTATTTTCAAAGTCATATGTACTACAATGTCGCGATTACTGTTATATCATGGCCGAGGTTAGTATTCAAGACAAGGATTACTTTCGGGGCCAGATGCGAGGGAATCATGGCCGTTTTGGAGGCCACATTCAACTTGATTAATATAGAATTATGAAAATGACGTCATGGATTAAATTATAGAGACGTTTTCATGTATTTTTCTGTCGATTTAAATTGTTTTTCAAATTAAAATGTTCTTACCCGACTCTTTAGACTTGTTTATCTTGCATATATGCGTATTAATTAAGTTTAATTAAAATCGGGTCATTAATTTCCTTCAGAGTTGACTTCGATGTTTTCTAGTCTATTACAAATTGCTGCTGAGTAAATTAAATATGAAATACCAATTAAATTAAATACTGGTCTTTAGTATAAAGGTCAGGTGGCCAATTAAAGTGAAAACCAAATTATATTTCAAAATTTAATTTCATTTTGGTCGAACGTCTACCGATTTATATTCACTATGTTCAAAGGTAGGACCACGAAGTAAGTATAAGAGGTCGTACCTTTGAACATAGTGGGTACGGCAGTATGAGTAATATAACGTCATATCTTTTTTACTCTTTTCCTAGTTAAACATGTATTCTATTTTTGTATGACGCAACGTTAAGGTTTTAAGACTTCCGTATTTAAATATTTTTTTATCTGTCAAACTATGGATTAAAATAATGGTGGGTTGTAAACAGTAGGAACTTATCCTGTCTGTATGAATTCCACTTTATGAGAATAACAGTTTAACTAGCTATTGAAGTTCTAATAAAATTGTTAAAAAGGTCGTAGTACTGTGCGTAAATTTTAAGGTACACACACACTTGTTTACAAACATTGTTCTTAATTATTTTTTCGTTCAAACTAAATATTAATTAGATTGTTGTTCTCATTCCAACGTAATAAATTGGTGTACTCTATAATGGATATGGCTAGCCTTTCTGTATATTGTTTCATAAAATTATATTGTGGGCCAAAAGAGTACACCAAAAACTTATTACGTTTTTCTTTGCTGTACAATACGAATAAGTTCCGTTAGTTTTGTAATGGAAATTATTCACTCTTATTATAAAAACGGATATAAGCATGGCTTTAAATGTTTCGGACATGGCAGCCTTCGAACTTTAACAACACAAACAAAATTAAGCCTCTACGGAATATAAAGCTTATTGGTATTCATTTTGACATTTTGAACTTTATAAATAAGACAAGAAATATTAAACATGAAAATAGAATCGGGAAGCTTGTTGAAAGTTAAATCCATACTTCCATACTATTCACTATTTTTTTATACTAATATTCATCGTGAAAGCGTAACAGACAGAGTAACTTTCACATTTATAATGTGAAAGTAACTCTGTCTGTTACGCTTTCACGATGAAACGGCTGAACCGATTTCGATGAAATTTGGTATGAAAACAGCTTTAACCCTGGGGAAGGACATAGGCTACTTTTTAATTCGAGACTTTGTCTGCATCCGCGATAACCGACATTCACGCGGACGAAGTCGCGGGCAAAAGCTAGAAATATTATAAATGCGAAAGTAACACTGCCTGTTATGCTTTCACGATGAAACGGCTAAGCCGATTTAGATGAAATTTATCATGAAGATAGCCTGAACCCTGGGGAAGGACATAGGTTACTTTTTAATTCACAAATTCGTCTGCATCCGCGACAACCGACATTCACGCGGACGAAGTCGCGGGCAAAAGCTAGTAATAAATATACCAGATTTTGCAGGGTACTTCGTCCGCGTAAATGATGGTTATCGCGGATGCAGACAAAATCGCAAATTAAAAAGTAGCCTAAATCCTTTCTTGGGGTTCAAGATTAGTCAAAATCGCTTCGCCGTGAATCAATCAAACTCATTTTCGCATTTATATTTATTAGTATGGATTTGTAATTACGTAAAGCCATTGGGTTCTTCACCTGATCTCTCCCTGGTCGTGTCGGATTGCCGTCCCATTGCACTATGAAAGTGAGGGAAGACGAAGTGCACCTGAGTTTGCGCACACACTTGTGCACTATAATATCTCCTGGGAACTTGGCTAGCCTTCGTTGAACCTGCAAACTTGTCTTACTTAAAGAGGTATTCCACTTACCAGGGTCCCAGATATCCAGGTATAAATAAATATCTGTCTCATTTACGGAGGGTTCCATTAATAGAGGTGTGAATAGAGGTTATTTCAGTTATAGAGGTGCAATTATTTTTAATATTTTAAATAAAAAGTCCTAGTTAGAGAGGTAATAAATTTACGTTATCTCAGTTACAGAGGTCATACCCACAAAATTTAAAGAAAATTATTTAGCGAATAAAGTGTCGGGACCTGACAATTGGTTCCAGCTATGCAGGATTCTCATCACAAGTCCCACTTAACCAAGTTTTACTATACTTTCAACTATAAAAAGGTTTGACTCTTATAAAACTTCTTTTATAATGGCTAACGGTTACTATTTAAAATTACCCGATGAACAGATAAGCTTACCGTACATCAACATACTCAAGAAATGTCAAAATGAATACTGATTTAATTTAAAAAAAAACGTAGGGATATACTGCTCTATATATTCGCAACGGCTTAGCTTACGGGCGATTGCTTCAATGCTTTTCTCATATGTACCATCATATAATCAATTATAATCATACATATCAGTAATATCGGTTATATACACGAGTGTTTAAGATTATATCTTGCTTAGATATACTCTGTAGATTCTTCTAGAATATTGTGCTCTAATAGTTTTACTTTTTGCTTTTGGGGTGATGACACATGTGCACTTTTACATTTTACACATATTAAAATTACACCAAATTCAAGATTTTTTAATGAACAATCTTCGTAATTCTTACCAGCATAATAATTATTAATACCATTTTCCATGGTACAGAGTAAAACCTGGAATGATCAGTAAATGTTTCTTTTACAGAAATTAACCCCAGTAATTTATATATTGAACTTGCACAGTAAAAGCAACGCACATGTATAATATTAAACTTGTATAAAATGTTAAGTTCAGAACATTTTTTTTTAAAGAGCTTAAAGAATGAGCACTATATTGTACATTTCAAAGCTTTGAAATCTTCTACTTTATTTGCGTTTAATACTGTAATATACACTAACAAACCATTTTTGTTATAGTATTAGCTTTGTGTGTCGCTGTTTTAAAAGCTTCGTCACGTGGTTGATCAATTTGGAATTGGGTATTGTGAATACTACATTATATTGGCTTCAATGGAATATAATTATAATATTTATCATATTATGCGACAAAATTTATAAAACGGAATTGAACGATAAGAGTTTTTATTCCAATTTGATCCGTCCTAGTTCTGGCAACATGTTGATACGAAAACAAAAAAAATGTGTTGCGTTCGAATTTTGAAACATAAAAAGATGTTGCCACAACATAAAAAATGAATGTTACGTTGCAATATTTCAAATGGAATGTTGGTGTAAATTTTTCCCCGATTTTCTTTTTTTTTCGTCCGAGAATGTTTGTCCCTCCTCTTATAGATCTAGGGAATGTTTATCTATCATTCATACTCTATCATAGCTAGTGTTCCTTCGCACTGTTCGATCTCCTTTGTAATAAAAGGTTGATGTTGCAAGTTTTATAGACATATAGCCCGTATATATTTATTATTATCTAAGTACCAACATCTTAAGATTTGGTAAGTATACAGGAGTTTTATATTTATAAGATTAAGTTCTTATAATGTGATTGCATAATAGTGCAAGTTTTACACAAAAATAAAACTTGTATTATTAAGCAGAGACGATGCACAGCATCTGTGAGAGGGCGCTGTATACTTCCCGTTTATTGTTAGCCAATCACAGCTTGTTGACGTCATATCCACGACCAATCAGCGCAGAGTTCCGGTAGTCACGTGGTCCCAGAGAGGGGGTCGCTAATGGCGACCGGTCTTGCCTCATAGAAGTCTCTCACCAGGAGCCCTTGAATGGATGCTGTGCATCGTCTCTGCTTAATAATACAAGTTTTATTTTTGTGTAAAACTTGCACTATTATTTGGCATGTGACGATGCACAGCATCTGTGAGACGTGTTTATAACTCCTGGTGACCACGACGACGCTATGTGAGAAATTATAATATTAACTGAAAGATAAAACCACAAATCAGTATATAGATCTGTATTATCAGTCAGGAACCTCTAAGTAAAAGGTTTAGGTTCAATTTTCGTATCATATCAATCCTACTCTACCATTAGGTATGTATTTAGGTATTAAACAAAAACAATGTGATAACAAATTGATCCATAGTGATCAACAATAATGGCAAATTATTATACTTATAATAAATTACTACCAAGAGGAGGTCAATGTGTTCATACAGGTTCAAAATTATTCGAAAGATTACTCATATTTGGTAAAGTGTCAACTTTACCTATAATCAGTTTTCGATAACATTTAGCGAAAGCATTTTGTCTTCGCCAATTACCACGAGGCAAAATATATTCTATTGAAAGATTTTTCTTACCAATATCAAATCAAAGAGCCTACTTACACTCCCAGGAGATGCGGAAATACCTGCATCTTTCAATAAAGTTCTTACCAAATTACCCATAACAGTCCGTGATGCACTTAGCGCCGGATGGATCTCGAATTGACACAGTGAATGCTTACATTCAGCTATCGTACGTATGTCTCGGTCTTCAACCAAATTAGTGGACGTATATTTTCGTTATTAAGGTAACTTCTTTAATCCTGATTTCCTATACGCTGTCGGTGTCTGTTTTTGACCCAAATACTGGAAACATGATGATGTGGTCACCCGATAGATGTGACAATTCGATTAGACCCTAAAAACGGTAAGATTATGGACGCGTCCTCCTGATGCCAGCAACAAAAGAGAGGCCAATTGACACGACTTTCTGAAAAATGTAATTTTATTAGGAGGGTTCGTGTGCATCCGTGGCAATTAGTTCATTTGAGTCCCAAATTGTGATATGGCTTGTCTGCTTCACGGGATTGAAACTAAAGAGATAATTTTAAGAATATGTTGTACATTTTCGCCTTCAGACGTTCGTTCAAATGTTAATAATACAAACCTATGTGACAATATGTGGTAGGGTAAGCTAATCTTCGCTCAATGAATACGAGTATTAAAAATATTGACTATTAATATTATAAGGACAGTTGAGTCAACGTTGTGAGTTAATTTGACAACATTTGACCCGTCGACATTGTGCCGGTCTAAATTTACAGCGTGGACTCAGGCCAACTAGATCGGAACAGGGACTTTTCTGCTTCCGACCAATTACTGGTTACTCTGCTCCCCCCGGGATCTTCCAAACGAAGAAGTTATTGAGAAGGTCTTGAACTTAAGGAGGTGGAAGACCCATGCTCCGATCTAGTAACACTACAACAAGGTTGTTGATCCTTACAGGTTTGCCGAGTGCTCGACATCGATGAAGCCATACTCAATAGGCTCTCGCCCACCCCGGCCAAAATTCTGATGTTGCTTTAGGAATTAGGCTCGGAGGCGGAAACACCTTCGCCTGCTGAAATAGCCATATACGACTGACGGCTGTGCAAAAATGGGTAGACGAGTCTAAAAAATGTTAGGTAACATATTTTCTAACAACCCCTCAAAAAGCCCTTGTTGGCTAAGTAAAATTGATAAGTCATACAAAGTAAGGCCCCGGGATCGTGTCCCGTTTTCTTCTAACGTAGACGACTCGTTACGTTGTTCTCGAATTCATGTTGAACCTACGGGATTCAACATGAATGATGTCACGTACATTTGTAATATTTTATTGATTTAAAAAGAGTGTTTCTGGAACTTCCCCCGCTCGCTCCTCTCCACAAAAGCCCACCATTTGAACCAGCAACCAGTCACAACTCTCCGATCGGCCGACTTCTTTGACAGCTCGAAAGTGTTGTCAACTCGTCTCAAGACTGGAATAATTCATTAGAAATAACTAGTTTTAAGTTAAAGTTTCGAATTTGGCGATTTTGAGTTTAGAACGTATGAGACAACTGTTATTGTTGGATTGTATGCTCAAATGGCGACCACGTGCCCGTGGTCGGAAATGCTTCACACATGTGTTGGCAACTCAACTCAAGCCTGTAAATGGCTTATTTGAAAATAATAATAATAATCATTTAATTCGAGTAACAAGACTTATAGTGTTAGTAACAATATACTTAAACACAGAATCAGAAGCAATTTATGACATCACTGCCGCAAGGTGACAGGCCCAGCCGAAACCCTGGTTTCGATTCTAAATTTTGAGTTTAGAAAGTATGAACCAACTGTGATTGTTAGATTGCATGCTCACATGGCGACCCAGTACCAATGCCGCTGGTCTGGTCTCCCTGTCCCTTTGGACTGGTAGATGTTTGGCCACCCAGTTGGTTAAAGCTGTGTAATATTTGGGTGCCCATAACAGGCCGAATGGCAGGTACGTCATCTGAAACTTTTAGTCTGAGTAATCGACGGTGGTTCTTCAAAACGCTGAAGATTTATCCAGCTTCACCACCGAAAAAATCGGGTATCTATAAGTGAGAATCAGCTTGAATAGCTTCCCAATGTGACAATTCAGGTGCTCGATGTTCGACAGTTCTGATGAATGATGCTTTGAATCGGTAAAGGGCTCGTACTGATGGATGAATAACGGTTATTTGGAGGTAAATGGCAGACGCATTCTCGTAATCATTTCGAGAAGGGTTTTCGAAGCCCGAACCGTCTGCCGCTGTCTCGAATACAGCAAGGGACAGCCTCCGTAGGATTGGTGTAGCCGAACTAAGAAGATAAGAGCGGCGGATTGGAGGTTAATTAGCAGACATCTGCCTAGCCTTTTTCAACTATGTTAGGGCCGGCTTACAGTCTAACCAGATGCAGCTGAATACCAGTGTTTTACGTGGAGCAGCTGCCGGTCTGACCCTCCATAACCCGGTTACCGACTATAGGTACCCCTTGGTAAGACTCATGATCAGATAAGAGCCAGAGCTCCTGATTATCCATAACGACTGCCAGATCTACAAATGACAGCCGGGACCAACGGTTTTACGTGCTTTCCGAGGCACGGAGCGATTTCGGTATGAAATGGATGGTCACCCATCCATGGACCGATCGCAGCAAGCGTAGCTTAACCGTGACCGATCGATCCGTACGGCTTTTACTTAGCCACGAGGCCCAACTCTTGGAGGTTAATGGCAAACGCATTCCCGTGTTCAATCATTCCAGAAGGGCCTCCGGAGCCCAAAGCATCTGCCACTGTTTCCGATACGCTCAGAGACAGCCTCTATACTTATTTTGATTCTGCTCAGTACCAAATCAAGGGAATACCCGTATTTCCATACCTGCCGTACAAGCATGTAATTGTTTCTCATCAAATCAAACTCAAACTGGACCGACTCCTTGACAATTCAAAAGTGCCTGTAAATGGTTTAATTGAAATAAATACTTTGACTTTGAATAATTAGAACTCGCAGGGATCTTACGCAGACCGTCCCGAAAGTTGCTAATTCGCCTAGGATACGCTCCCGACGATTTGCAATGTATTTAGCAAGTTTTCCGTGAATTAGCTGCATAAGTTATAAGTTTCCAGCTATTTTTTTTTTTTTTTTTTTTTTTATTGAAAATGCTAAAGACAGAAAGTAAAGCATGATTTTCTTGAAATAGACGATTACACCTCAAAGGGATCTTACGCAGACCGTCCCGAAAGTTTCCATAAAGTATTTCGCCTATTCAGCACGTTTTTCACAAACTGGCTGCATAATTTCCTAGTTGATGTCATGTAATTTTTACGTCAGTACAAGTGATTGCAAGATTGTATCGACAATGCCAAAGACAGAAAGTGAAGCATGATTTTCATCCAATAGGCAATTAGAACTCGCAGGAATCTTACGCAACCGTCCCGAAAGATCGTAAGAAATATTTCGTACTGTTTCCGATACGCTCGGAGACAGCCTCCGTTTACTTATTTGATTGTTTTCAGTACCAAACCAAGGGCATACTCATGTTTCTATACCGAATGCAAGCATGCAGTTTGTTATCATATAATTAGAACTCGCAGGGATCTTACGCAGACCGTCCCGAAAGTTTCTAATTCGCCTAGGATACGCTCCCGACGATTTGCAATGTATTTAGCATGTTTTCCGTAAACTATTTGCATGATTTTTTAGTACACTTCATAAAACTTTGTCGAGGGTAGAAATGATTTCGAAACAAAAATGCGAAAGACGAAGCGAAGCATGATTTTCATCAAACATTAGAACTCGCAGGGATCTTACGAAGACCGTTCCGAAAGATCCTAAAAAGTTTTTCGCCTAGTCACTGCATGATTTTCTAGCAAATTTTATGAAATTTTAACGTGGGTAGAAATGATTCCGAGATTTTACTGAAAGGCGTCGAGGAGCTAGTTCCAGAAATTGGTTCAGGCATAGGTGAATTATGTAAAACCGGCATCGAACCGGATTCACACACGTTTTCATCAAAGTTATTAGCACTGTTACTTGGTAAAGAACTTTTGAAATGTTGATGACTCACCGCATGTTCGCCGTTTTACCTCGGAATCAAATGAATTCATTGTGAAGAGCTAGAATTGGTAGGCACTCGCAGGCGTTCACGGCTTGATGTAGACATCGAGTCGTTACCTACCTGAGTTTCTTGCTCCGGAATCACATTTATTCACTTAAATATTAATTCGTTTCTATTAAATTATATTAGAAATTGAAATTTTAACAACAGTATAAAAACTTGATGTTAATAAGTCGAGAAGTAACGACGCTATGAGGCAAGACCGGTCGCCATTAGCGACCCCCTCTCTGGGACCACGTGACTACCGGAACTCTGCGCTGATTGGTCGTGGATATGACGTCAACAAGCTGTGATTGGCTAACAATAAACGGGAAGTATACAGCGCCCTCTCACAGATGCTGTGCATCGTCACATGCCAAATAATATGTCAATATATCGTTTGCTTATCGATGTGAGCTATTGGAATATATGCACATTATTATTGGCCACGACTTCGTCCGCGTGTATGTCTGTATTTGCGGATGTTGATGAAGTTGCGAGTTAAAAAATAGCCTATATCCTATCTTAATGCTTAGCCTGTACCAAACAAAATTGGTTCCTTAATTTAGGCGTGAAAGCGTGTCTAACAAACAAACCTACTTTCGCATTTATAATATTATTATGAATTATTGCAAATTACTAGAAAAAAAGGCTAAAATGTCATCTAACCTCTTATATTAGGGTTTTAATTTCACTGTATGAATATCGCTACAATTAGACTCAATTTCGAAGAGAACAATATTTTACTAAGATTCAAAAAAATTACTATGTATTTTGTTTACGAATACCAGCAGAGCTAGTGCTGCGCGGAATTATATCTTGCATACAAATTGCAACTCTAAGACGTAAATAAGTTCATTGTTCATGAATAAGTGAAAATTAAAAAATAATGTTCTGTCTGCACTAACACAAACGGTTTTGTTGCAGTAACAACACTAACGAATGTAACATTAGAACTGCAACAAACACGAATGTAGCAATTAAGTTGCATAGACATGTTTATGTGGTAATATTTTATTTTTATTTGTTGTAACTATAGAGGAGGTCCACTGTGTTAGTTACAATATTACTAAGCCTACTTTAGCAACTACTTAAAATTTTAAATTCATATATTACCAATTTATAGACATATTATGCAATCCATCAAAAATAAGCACACTGTACATTATAATTGTCACAAATTAAACCACTGTACATTATAGGACTCTATGGACAACACTTAATGAAAATATTAACTTTAATCACTGGGAAATTGGTTTTCTTAAAGCACGAACACATTATATATCGCACTGGCACTAACTTTTACAACAATAATTTTTGTATTTTATCAAAAGTTCGTCTATGTTAGTTTATTTATATATATCAGTTTATTTATATATATTATATTTCAAAACGTCACATTAACATCAAACACAAATAAGGACAATTACGCGACACTTATACAAAATAAGAATATGTTAGGCCAAATATAATAATAAACCTTAATATATAGTTTTTGATTGTCGTGAAAACACCGTTGACTGCCAACGACATTAATGTCGTATGAAGTCGGTATGTGCCTTTTTATCGGAAGGATATCAGTTTTTTTTTAATAACTTATTTGTTTGTTTTACTTTAACATAAAATGGCCATTGGTCAATTACATTAGTTAAAGACATAATTAATACTTAACGACATTCACCCGCTCTTCTCATAATACTCCAAACATACTGACAAGATCGTCTTCCATTCGTCCGCAAACACATCACAGTCAGGCTGACGTGGGCGTCTGTGCGCCTAACAGGTTTGCGTTTGACCGCAACTCACCTGATCTTAAGTGATGTTGCGGCCTAAGGTGAAGTACGCTTGCCTAGGATAAACCGGTTCACTCATGCCTTGAAGATACCTAGATTATACTTATAGGGGAAGAGAGAAGCAGGCAGTGAATTAGACAGTCTGGCAGTTCACTCAATAAATGTTGAAGCAAAGCGCTTGGTTGGAGACCGTGGAACTTCAACCATATAGCGGTGACACTTCGCCGTATCTCTACTTGCCGATAATGGAATTTATTCTAACATTATCGCATTATTATAAAGCTCCTTTCAACAAAGAAAATCAGTCAGTGGCAGTCTTAGGTGTATTGATAGCAATCAACAATTGGCTCTTATAAAAAAATATACCAAAATGATGTCTACCAGATGTCTAGATAGTGGCATATTCCCTACAGTTTGGAAAAACGCAAATATAATACCTGTATTTAAGAACGGTTCTAAACAAAATATCGAAAATTATCGGCCAATTTCTATTTTAAATACCCTTGCTAAACTCTTTGAAAAAATGGTACACCAAGCTCTCTATCCGTTTGTCCAAAACAATATAATATCTCAGCAGCATGGTTTCATTAGAGCGAAATCTACTGTTACCAATCTATTTATTTTTACCAACTATGTCTTTGAAAATATGGATAAACAAAAGCAAACAGACGCAGTGTATACGGACTTCCAGAAAGCCTTTGACAGAGTCGATCACGAAATTCTGTTAAATAAAATTGCATTTAACGGAATACGAGGAAATTTGCTACGCTGGTTCTGGTCGTATATTTCTAATCGAAACCAAACTGTGGTGTGTAACGGATATACCTCAGATACATTTCTTGCTACTTCAGGAGTCCCGCAGGGGTCAATTTTAGGTCCCCTTTTGTTTATAATACATATTAACGACATAGCCAACTGTTTCCTTCACAGTGAATTTCTGTTATACGCTGATGACCTAAAGGTATTTAAAACTATAACTAATACTAACGACTGCTCTCTACTTCAAGAAGACTTAAACAGAGTATCTACATATTGTGTAAAAAACAAACTTAAATTAAGCATTCCAAAATGTAAATTCATGAACTTTACTAAAAACAAAAACATAATCCAGTTTAATTATTCTCTTTGCAATGAGTTATTAATAAGGGAAACATGTATTTGTGACCTCGGCGTTCTTTTAGATAACAAATTACATCTGAATCTACACATAGATAAAATAACGACCAAAGCGCAGCAAATGCACAGTCTTGTCATGAGAGCCTCATCTGATTTTAAACGCCCTGCTACATTTCTTCACCTTTTCAACTTTTTAGTCCGTCCTCAGGTTGAATATGCCAGCGTGATATGGGATCCACACTTTAATAAATACATTAAGGCCGTCGATAAAGTTCAACGTAAATATCTAAAAGGAATGCAATTCAAATGCCGCTTGCAACGTTCCTCTTATGTTGAATCACTCAAAAAGTTTAAGTTGCTTTCCTTGCAATCAAGACGTCACCTCCTACAGGTCATGTTCCTTTATGGACTCATTCACCATACTATTAACTGCCCAGAACTGGTATCTGAGATATTTTACATAGTGCCAAGAACTGTAATAAGGCGGGAGTCACGTGCGTATCCTCTTTTTGCCACCAATATCTGTCGTACGAATGCAGGTCAGCGGGCGCCTCTGCACAGAATTGTCAAAACTTATAACAAGTACTTTACAAAAGTTGATATATTTGCCTCAACTCGTTCTGGTTTTTCAAGGGAGTCGAGATCCATTTTGCAAATTAATGAGCCAACTTCAACTAACAATTGTCAAGTGTAGCTGTTACGAATTTATGTATTATCTTGTTGATAAGTTAATATAAGTTTACATAATATTTAACGAACTTTAGAATACAATAATTACGTGTCACTGTAAATCATTCTGTAATACGTGAAAACGCAGTTGACTATACATTAATATATTGGTTAAGCTTATATAATTAGGTTAAGATGAAATGTATAGTTGTTTGTTTTCCAAATAAATAAATAAAAAAAATAAAAAAAAAAAAAAAAAATACGTGGGGGTTTTCGGGGCTTACGACACCATCACTCCAACGCTTAAAGGTTATGGTTAATTTTCTACCCATGTGGCTCACAATTGTCATTGTGTATTTAAATTTATTTCAAATTCAAACAAAACACGACAGTGACAGCAAATGCGTTATATCTATTATATTACGTATGTCCGTATGTATGTAATTACCCATCATATATTAATATATTGTAAAACGTCAAGAGAATCTCGTCTGTGGAATTTTACTTTTTCAGTTTTAATTATGTAATTATGTATGTACCTACACACACACACAACCAATATTGAACGAACAAGTTTGATAATAACACAGAAGTAAATACAGAAACATTATTACCCACTCCAAAGGTCACCCCCGTACAACAAACATATCTCACTCCCAGCTATACAGCCTAGCCCCTATCGCCAACATTTCATTTGTTCAGCAACTGCTACTGTGCGCGACTCAGTCGCTGTTCACGTGCGACACGGGCGCGTCGTCTGTCGGTGGCGACAACAAGAGTGACGTACCGCCCAACGCCGCTGGCTCGCCTAGCTCGATACAGGTAAACGTTTAGGAAGGATCATTTCGAGTAGTGTATACGCCGCGTAGACCTGCCTCACGTGAGCGCGTCTACGCGGCGTATACGCTACGTTTACGTGACGCATTTAATTTTGGCGTAGCGTCTACGCGGTGTCAACTCCTACGATTGACATACGCTCAGAGGGAAGACACTCTTAGTTGAGTTGAGTGAGTCATTTAAAAATCCACAATATCCGAAATTGTCGGGAAGATAGACCGACAAATAATGCGTTGTTTCAGATTTTTGATAAAGTTTTTTTTTTGCAATAGAAAACAATGGAAATAGTTACTGATCTTACCACGAATAAAGAAAGTCTTTTTTAGACAATTGTTTGGTAAGACTATGTTCACAATCCGAAATATTTAATTGTATTTCAGTATGTATGAAGCCATATTATATTTGTGTATGTCGGATCATTTGCATTTATACAAAAAAATCCTGAAGCCTTATAATTTTCACAATCCGTAGACGTGTTTGTCCTGTATTTGGCATTTGAAAAAATCGTATGAGAAAAGCAAAGTAAATACCTGTATACAATCGTTACTTTTTCGAAAGATTAGGTACTAAATAAAAGTCATTGTTAAGATGTGTCACATCTACATGACAGTATAAGCAAGTGCAGGTACAGTCCGATTCGAACTTTATGACTGCTCTGAACACTAGCCGAGTTACTGCGCAGTAACAATTTCACGTGTCAGCGGGAGTGAGGGGCGGGGTACTGCGCAGACAGTAGCGCACTTCACAGCGGCCGTTAAGTTTGAATCGAATTGTAAGCGTACAGTCAACAGCAAAAGTAGATGATCAAAATCAGAAATTCAATACTAATGAACGGAGTTCGCGTCAGAACAGTGTGGCGTCGAAGTGATTCAAAAGTATGTGTGTAACAATCATATACTTTTAATAAATAAACTAGTAATAAATTATATAAATTAGTGTTAGTAAATTAGTATTGAATGTCTGATTTTGATCATCTACTTTTGCTGTTGACTGTACTAACTCATATGATATAGCTAAAATAGTACTCGATTACCGTTTTGTAGACCTAGTACTAGCACGCTAACGTAAACGTATTAAAGTCTATATTGGAGTTCCAAATACCTACTATTCAATACCACTATGGTTTAATTTTATGTGACAAACACAATAGTATCACCCATTGATATTAAAGCTTTCAAACTAAATAAAAATTATATACATAATCAGTATGTCCAATTTCAAAACCGATCGATTTTATTTTACGTATACTCCGCGTGCTAGGCCTTCAGTACACATCTTAACAACTCAAAAAAAAGTGGATGATATACAAAGATAGTAATAATAATTAACACTTATTTAAGTCTAGAATCTTCAGTCAGATGTGGCTCACAGTTAGCTGCTGCTAATTGCTAGCTAATGTCACAGTTTTGCGGTACGGATAAGAAATTTAAGGCGCTGACATTACTCAAATTCTCCAGATAAGCTATTTTAAACATGTTTTTATTCGAACCTATTTAGTTTGTGAATACTGAAAAAATATATTTTATGTTAATCTAGGACTAACTAATCTCATACCTTGACCTTCAGTCCTGAATACATAATGTATTAATAATTATTATACGTTGGAAATTATAATAACATAGCACATTAAAATACGGATAGAATGTGCGTTTCTTTTTTATTACTCAGTTTATTTTTGAGTAAATCGAGAATTTTTTCTTACATATTTTGAAACAAATAACAAGCATTGTGCTCTTTCTTTTCTATGCAGTCTGACAGTGACCGCACTTCAGCTATTGTCAGCGTCTTAACATTTAATAGCTAACTATGAGTCACACCCGACTGTTACGCCACAGTTTCAAACAATTAACGCAATTTTTTATCATTTTCTACCAACCAAGGAATGTTTCCAGGCCCCCTTGTTATCTGTGGACTGCAAGAGCAACCCGCCAACCTATAGTTTTGTGCAAGGATGGCAGTTGTTAGCGTTAGCCGTCAGTCTGTTTGTGCCAAGGAATAATAGGCTACTGTGGTATTTGAAGCTTCATCTTAGCAGACATGCGGATTCTAAGTAAGTAATTATTACCTACATTAAAAGAAATTTCCTTCTCTTCATGGGATGTCTAGGTATTTTGCAAGATAATGAATGATTATGCTTATTTCATTCGTGTATTTGTTTTCTGTACATTAAACCCGTTGCCGTTCTTCCCCAGAACGGAATGTGGTAAATACGCGGCGTATTGTTCACGCGCGCTGGAGCGTACTATACGCAATGGCGGGCGTGAAGATAAGCCGTCTAGAATGGAAGTACTATCTATACTGCTGAAGAACCCCTACCACCATTGTTTACCGCACGCCATACCTGTTCATATGCTCAATAATACTTATCAGGTACGTGTTCCCCAAATAGCTATAATTCTGAAAAAATTATCCACGTCAAAAAAAAACTTATTTTCGAAGTAGATATTATGTATTGATTTTGGTTATTTATCGCTGATTAGTTTTAATTTATTCTTAGTATTAGTTTTAGATGTGCATTGCTGGATAGTAATGTAACATTTTTGGCACATATTTTATTATTACTTACGTAATTAATTGAATTATTAAGAGAATGTTGTTTGGCTCGTTTTGGGAGAATCATCAATCATCATCATTAGCTGTTCGTTGTAGGTTACCAGTAACGGTGAATAACCAAAACGGAAAAACAATAATACTGGTTTATTATGCACTTATTTACTACACCACTTATTGACTGATAGTCTATCAGTACATGAAGTCAATAAGTGGTGTAGTAAATAAGTGCATAATAAACCAGGATTATTGGATTATAACTTTAAAATAAATAATGATAATCTATGATTATTTATTGTGTTTCACTAATTTTGTCTTTGTTTAAAGATTAATTATAATGATTTCCAAAACAAACACATAAAATTATGTTCGTTAAAATTGTTGATAATATTTTACATTTTATGACCAGGTAATAAGCTTCGACGGTTCAACAACAGTTGAAGAGTTTCTGTCAACGTTAAGCACGGAGCTAGGATGCAGGGAGTCGGCAGCGTCAGGGTTTGCCCTGTTCAGTGATGACCCCATTGAGAAGGACTTGGAACACCATATCAAACCTGATAAGAAGGTAAATTATATTGTAAACTGACGACCCTCCAGGCAGTTTTCGTACAAAAATACCATCCAAATACCCGACTTTAAAAATTCAAAAGGTTTCTTTTTTTTTTCGTCTCAGTTTTAAATATCATGGCAGGATTTGTACAAACATAATAAAGATGTTTAGAGAAGTTGAAATTCTAATTTTTATATTCTTGGGTACCTAAAGAGTATATTCAGGCATTAATAATATTTTTAAACCCCGCAAAAAAGTGGATAGTTTAACGAAAAGCTCATTATATCAGAACGAAACGGCGACTGACAGTAACAGTGACACTGACAGACGCCGTTTCGCAGTTCTTACTCTGAAATTACATCGTTTTATGAATAATAATATCACAAGTAAGGATTATTTTTTTCCACACACTTGCCACATCACTTGTCTGCCAATTTGATAGATCCGTTAACGTTGCTTGTCACTTTTTTTTTTAAACACATAATGGGCATCGAGATGAAACGAAAAAGTGTTATTTTGGTTTCGTATAATTTTAATTATGCGGGAGTTTAAAAATATGGTAAGTATATCAATCTACTCCTGGTAATGTATTCTTCACATTGGAAATATTTTAAACCCCAAAATTTTTTTTTTTCCTACAAATGAATGTATGGATCTCGCCATGATTCTTTCTGACATATTTTGTAACTAACAGTTTTTTTTATACAAATAAAATAAAAGTAAATAATATAAGGTATAAGCCCAGCGGTGTATTTTATCTCTTTATCCATACTAATATTATAAATGCGAAAGTAACTCTGTTTGTTAAGCTTTCACGATGAAACGGCTCAATCGATTTTGATGACTTTAATCGTCTGCATCTGCGATAACCGATATTCACACACGCAGACGAAGTCTCGGGCAAAAGCTAATAAATAATTAGTACATTATTTACTGAATGTACCTACATAAAAAATATTCATTTATTTTAAAAACTTAAGGAGAAAATCAATTGGCGTTGTAATGTATATACTAAGTCACAATGCTCAATAACTTCATTGCTTTTCCATAAATATATGCTTAGGTGGTAGGTGATCATAATTGAAATCATCATGGACCCTGTGGGGCACAGTCATAAGATAGGAGAGAAGAAGCTCTGTTTTTAGGAAATTATTAAATTGATATAGGAACTACAAAGTGTTATTATATTTATAGTATTATAATAAACTATTACTCTGTTATCTCTAAAAAAACGCACATTATATATTTTATTTCTAGTTATGCGACGTAATATCAAAATGGGAGACAGCACTCAGAGAGAAAGGGTCTGGCAAGTTCGAGAACTCGCGGGTAATCCGACTGACATACAGGAACAGGCTTTACTTCAAGAACTCCATCAGAACCGAATCTGATAAGGAAAGGCTGCTGTTGTGCTATCAGATCAATCAACAAGGTATGTATACTGTAACCGATGATAAAACAATTATATACAAAATAATCTTTGTCTCTCTCGTTATAAATCTTCAATCCAAACTCAAACCTGTTACCCAGGTTGCACTTTGAACTTTAATTACGAAAATCTTTAAATAAAGACTTTAAAATTTTTATATTTCATCCTTGTGACAGACGAAATGCAAATGCAAATGCATTTCGTCTCATTTCGTCTCTCAAAAATATAAAAAAATTTGGGGTACCTACAGCTTTTTTTTGAAAGATAGGTAGGTAGATCTCTTTGTTTTTCTCTACTCCTGTACAGACACCAGCACATCAAGTCATACCAAACTGTCAAATTTTCCCAATTGAATATGAACCTTATTTTTTTTGTAATAAAGTGAAAATCATCAAAGAAATTTGACAGATTGTTGTAGCTTGATTTGCTGGCCTCAATAAATATCTCAGATGTAGAACTTCTTGAGATAGGTTGACAGGCAAGCGGTATTTTACTTTTTACGCCACATTCTATGGCAAAATAAATAATCCAATCTTATATAAACTTGTGCATACTCATCGCATGCTTAATAGTAAACCGACCTAACTTAAAAAATCTGCTATTAGAAAACCGCAAAAACGATTTGACATTATTGATAATGGTTTAATATGTTGAACCTCCGTCTTGGAACGAGATATATTATAAAAACTTTGTTTGTCTAACTCATTTAGGACCTAAACCGTAATCGGTCAGTTTATTACTGAGCGTACGTCTATAAATAAACAATCTTTGATCTTTGAAAGAGTGTACAATTTGACCGTTTGTTGTGTACCCCAGTGGTAGCGGGTCGCTTCCCCGTGACCCGCGAGTTAGCGGCAGAGTTGGGAGCTTTGATGGCTCAGCTTGACATGGGGGATTACTCTGCAAACAACACGCAGCACAACCAGCCCAGAGCGCACCGGTTCTACCCCTACCGGTACAGGGCCGGACTTAGCAACGAAGAACTTAGGTGAGGACACTGAACATTATCCTTTGACATATTAACCACCGGTTTCTCCAAAGAAAATCAATTTATTTCATCATTTCACTAAAACAATTTAAGGAGCTCGTGGCTAAGTTAAAGCCGTACAGATCCATCGGTCAACGGTCTACGCTAGCCGCGGTCTTTCTGTAGGTGGGTGACCATCCCTTTCATACCGAGTTCTCTCCGTGCCTCGAAAAGCACGTAAAGCCGTGGGTCCCGGCTGTCATTTGTAGATCTTTGGCAGTCGTTATGGAAAGTCAGAAGCCAGAAAGTCTGACAACCAGTCTTACCAAGGGGTTTCGTGTTACCCAGTAACTGGGTTTTGGAGGTCCGATTGGCAGTCGCTCCATGTAAAACACTGGTATTCAGCTGCATACGGTTAGACTGGAAGCCGACCCCAATATAATTGGGAAAAGGCGACGCAGATGATGATTTCACTAAAACAATTTAGGGATTTAATCAAATCACGTGCCGTGATTTGACCAAATACCTTAGAGACTTGACCCAATCCCTAATTCTACCATTTTCCCTTCGACATACGCACCAACATCATCTGCCTAGCCTTTTCCCAACTAACATCAACTAACCAGGTGCGACTGAATACCAGTGTTTTACATGGAGCGACTGCCTGTCAGATCTTCACAACCCAGTTACTGGGTAATACGATACCCCTTGGTAAAACTGGTTGTGTGTGAGACCCATAACGACAGTTGAAGAACTCTCTACGAATTACAGCCGCAACGAAAAACATTACCTTGCCTTTCAATCGATGTAAAAACCCTACGTTTATTACAGGGACGTTGAAGAGAAGCTGCGGTCAAAATGGGTGGCGTTGAAAGGTCGCAGCACAGCCGACTGTGTGCGGATCTACCTCAACTGTACGAGGAAGTGGCCGTTCTTCGGTGCTACGCTGTTCCAGGCTAGGGTAAGTGATTATGGGGCATGAGGTAGTCTTATCGTCATCATCATGTCAACTGATGGACGCTCTCTGATGGGCATAGGTCTCTCCCAAGGCTTTTCACACTAACCGGTCCTAAGCCTTTCGCATCCAGCAACTTCCTGCTTATTTTACTTAGTCATCGGTCCACCTTACGTCTGCATCCTAACAACCCTGCGTCACCCGATGCGAGATCGCCTGTCTTTTGACCCGTTCATGATCTTTGTATATATGTACTATATTATCATAAGTAAGCTTGGCTCTGGCAAAACGAGTCAAATCTCTTTCTCTCATCTCATCAAGTCAACCTTTAGACACCCACTGCTAGGCATAGGTCTCCCCCAAGGTGGGGTTCAGCCCTAATCGCCATGCTTGGCCGATATGCATATTGGCGATCGCAGTAGGTGTTATGTTACTCAGAAGGACGCTGCTGCCCATACTCTGATCAATATCCCTCTGTCGCCGACTACGACGACAACTACGGGTAGAAATGCTACATGTTCTTAATATAATTTCAGATAAAACAACCAGACTTATCGATGGTGTGGCTAGCAGTGTCGGAGGAGGGCGTGACGGTGCTGGAGCTAGCGTCTATGGCCGTCATAGGGCGGTACGCGCTCAGCTCCATAGGGTTGTTCGGTGGCTTGCAGGTAAAGCATCAACTTAAATTGTCAAGTAGGTTTGCTGCTTCGTAGTTGGCTGTAAATTATTACGCCGTAATCTTACAGTAAGCGCGTTATCAACTGAGTCATCGGGCCATAAATAATTTCCCTATGTCTATCTCGCTTGCACTTATGGGCCTTACGGAGCCACTTGGCATAGCAATAAAACATTCCTATCTCTAATAATCTCTATTGTCATTTATGGCCTCAGGACTCAGTTGATAACGCGCTGACTATAGTATGATCTAGTATTTTATTTCTATTTAGAAAACAACACAGATAACATAAACATTAATGAATGGAAAAAGGCTAATGACAATATTTCACAAAGCAAACCAAAATAGAACACGAACACAAAATAGAACACGAACACAAAATAGACAGATATGAAAAAATAATATCACTCTGTTAGGATCTAATGGAATAAGTGGGCTTCAGTACCCATTGAAAAACACATGCAACTGTTCCATACATTTGAAACTTGTAGGTTTTGCATGAAATATCAGTTTTTTTGTAATATTCGATGTACAATTTTTAATCCTGTAATATCTATAATTAGGTTCTGAATACAAGATAAAAGGTTACGCGTGAATTTCTCTCCAGCGAGTATGATTATAATTTCGTGTGTTCTACAATAATATAAGTTTGTAATTATCAATAGGTAGTACTATTGCTAATTACAAACTTTTTTACATTTATGCTACGATTGCTACGTACATTGTTAAGTCTACAAGCTTCCTTTAAAAGAAAGAAAGAAATAATATGGTCTTGGGAGAAGGTGTATCTTAACGTCTTCCAATAAGTTTTAATACTGTAGGTAGGTAGGTTGCGTATGCTTACATTCCGTGACCTTTGTTCCAGGATGACCTGATGATGCTGATCGATGCTGAAGACGCAGCAAGTCCAGTGCACAAGATGTTGATTAGTCTCAATAAGCCTAAAGTAAGTTCATTATAACATTTTCTAACTAATATCTACATGTAATTTCTACCCTAAGATTTCTTGCTGTTAACTTCTATAATTAGTTTTTAAACAATCCTCGTAATTTCCAAACCTAAGTAGTGTAACTTCTTCAACTATAAAATACTAGCGACCCGTGGCGTGCCTTCCATTAAAGCCCAAAAGCCAGCCTTGCAATCAATAATGCGAGACAATAAACAAAACACAGAAAGCACAAAAATACTCTAAGTAGGTAGGTACCTATTGAATCGTTATCTCATCTGTCGGGCTTGCCCTAATTTTGACCCCTAGTCACGCCGCTGCCAGCGACCCACCCCGGCTTCGCACGGGTCCAATGTAGATCAAACTAAACATTTATACCTTCCTCTAGAATCGCTCTGTCTATTGATGTAAACCGCATTAAAATCCGTTGCGCAGTTTAAAAGACCTAAGCGAACAAGGGGATATAATTATATACGGATATATGTATATATAAGCGCCTTTCTTTTATCTCTTTCCTTTAAATCTCGGAGACGGCTGCAACGATTTTCATAAAATTTTGTATGCAGGGGATTTCGGGGGCGAGAAATCGAGCTAGTATTTTATAGCTAGGATAACGACACTAATATGATCCGACCGGTCAAATAACTTGAACTAACATTTTTAAAAATTCGTACGTAATTAAGAAATTATCATCATTTTTAAATTAAAGTATTTTACGGGAAACTTACTAAATACAAGCATAGATATTTTATCGAGTTTCATAAGTTATTGACCAAACTATGACTAGACTGCTTTTGTATGGAAGAATATAATAAATACTAAAATAAGTTTATTTCTTATCAAATTTGGGAAAATGCATGTAGCCTTTCCTTACATTTTAAATAAACCTGCCAATATATAATATAAAAAAGACACAATCAACTGTATGAGTGTGGGTGTAAAAAAATGTAACCTTTTTTCACAGATGGCAGAGCTAACTCATCTAATAGCGGACTACAAGAACGCGATGCTCCGTCCGGGAGGCACAGGCACTCCTCAGATGAACTCCCTCACCAGGAACGGCAGCCACCGCTCCGTCCGCAAGCCCACCTCCACGCTGCCTCACTCCAGCCCCTCCACACTACCACACACACACCAACTAAGCCAGTCACACCACACACATCACACCACAGGACATAACACGCTAAATTCACACGCAACCACCATGACGTTAAGTTCAGATCGCAATGCCACA
This sequence comes from Charanyca ferruginea, assembly GCA_947361185.1. Taxonomy (NCBI): domain Eukaryota; kingdom Metazoa; phylum Arthropoda; class Insecta; order Lepidoptera; family Noctuidae; genus Charanyca; species Charanyca ferruginea. Next base: position 17,277,976 of record OX376056.1, on the reverse strand, counting down.
CTTACTCTAAGCTCTCATACATCTACGTTCAACCAACATGTTGAAGCGAGGGTCCTTTCACACGGGCAGCCGGATATTCTAAAGTCCACACCAGATCATCACAGGAATGAGAAGAAACGGAGTCATACGCAGGACAGTGGGGTCGCGTGATTGTAAGTGCAGTGTAATGACTATAGGATTGTTTAGTGAATGTTGTGAAGGGAGCGTGAAGCGAACGTTTTGGGTACTTTGAAGTCCAATTTCAAGGTATTATTTTTTAATATCTATTTATGTATTTAAATAGAACGGCAGAAACCATACAGCATTTAAACATCCACATAAGTATGTTTTTGTTCTTTTTTTGAAAGTTGCATGCATTTTATTTGTGCATCACTAAGTTATTTGTCTAAATATTTAATGTATCGACATATTTCTAACTGCCCAAATAATTGTATATTAGACTTTTTATAAATACTCTATGTTCTTCAATCTCTCGAAACGGTCGCGTCATCGACTCGAGGTTAGAAAAAGGCCGCGGACACAGAAAGTAATAGCATTCCACCAAATATATAAGACGATGGGAAATAAACGAAATAATAATATACCTCATATTTTGTAGCGAACGATTCAGCCTATTTTAATTGGCTTTTTAATGATAGATTTAAAATAGTTTGTAATTTATTATTTCAGCGTAATATTATTTTTAAAATGGCGCTACTTTTAGTGGATTTGGCTTAAAGTTTGTACCGATATGTATGATTCGTATGGATGTGTCGATGTTTATACGCAGTCTATATGCCAATTTTATATATGTATACTTATGTACGTATATGTACAGATGGTACAGGGCGCGATAAATGGTACGTATACATTGTTCTTGACACACTTTAAGAACCGGTTTCATTTTTACATATCGTAAAAAGTATCTGTAAATAATTCCGTAATTTTTCATCAAACCACGGATATTAAAGCACAAAATAGTAATGATTATATGCAAATAATACATTTATCTAACCCTGTACTATAGATCAAAGTCCATTTAGCATAATAAAGCGTGTTAGGTACTCCCGTAAGATTCTAATCTTTTTTACTAACTGTACTAGTTTGGGTAAATCTGTCTTTCAATCGACTGATATAAAGGTACTTTTACACTTGCGTTTAATATGACAAAGAAAAACTTTGCTTGGTAAATCATGAACACCTCGATATAGAAAAGAAAATTAACTATTCAGGGTTAGTTTTTGGGATAGCACGTCTGAACAAAATTTTAAATATTTTATGGTATTGGTAATGGTTTTATCCCATATAGGGATACCAACGCGCAAACATGATTCTATTCACCAATTAATTAAAGTCGTTTATTTAAGAAAAATATTGTTGATAGTTGTTCCATACATTTTGACCTTGTAGGTCACTTTTGTAGGAAACAGCAGATTTTTTTAAATTCTCGACCACTATTTTCTACTCTGGGATGTCGAAAATCATAATTACGAGTGAAAGCTACCGTACATACCCTACACTTTGGTACCGGTTACCCGGCAACCGGAATGAGTGAGAAGCACTAAACCATCACCTTTCCTTAAATCGGTTAAAAGATCGTAGTAAACGCAAGTGAGACCATGCCTTATAAATTATAAAGGTGTTGTACGCTAGTGTGAATCTCAATTTAGAAAGGGCGTATGTAGACTGGCTTTACTAATTTATATACTTTTGTATTATATTAGTTATTTATTTTTATTATCATGAAGTATATATTCGAAATAGTGCCAATGAGTTTAGCAGCTATTTATAGTTTGTTAATTAACCTTAATTTCTGAGTAGTTGATTGTTTTAGAATCGTTTGTTAGTGTCTGGGCCGTTTTCCGAGACCGTTATAAAAAATATATAAATTAAAATATCATAATACAGTACACATAATAGGTTCGTAAAATTCGGTTCGGCATTCTCAATACAATCTTTGCCAAACCGATTGTGCCAAAGCGCTTATGTGTATCGCGACTAAAATTCATATTGTTTAGTCTTAAAAGACGGTTTCGTAAAAAGTAATCCCACAGATGCTCTCAAATGATTCTAAACGCAACAATTTAATAATACCTATCGTGCTTTACTTCAAAATTATACCGTAATATACCTACATAATAAGCAAACGTCGTAATTGGTAACTCTGTATGTCTGTAAAGGTGATAAAAACTAATGGACTGAATTATATTTAAGATCTTCAACGAATCTAAACGCATTATTTATGTTTTAACGCATTATTGATTGACCAATGAAATTAGAGCGCAGTATTTTAAAAACCATTTTAAGGGGGATGTGCTGAGGTTGCCCGCGAAATTTCTTACGTTCCCAACAGTGCTAACAGGCAATCGAACCGTCCAGAGAGTACAACACTATACGTCAGAAAGCGAATTCTGTACTCCAAATTGCTTCTAGCATATGACGCTGTCTCCCTCTGTCAAACGAACGGTTCGATCGTCTGTTAGCACTATTACAATTTTCAAATAAGGATGTATAGTTCTAAAAAAAATAGACGCGACGATATTGAATACCGGTAAAACGGGGCTATTCGGGGGGTACACTACATAAATACGAAAAACTTTATTCCGAAAGTCAGAAATACGAATTTCAAAATACCGATTTTCATAATTCCGAATAGTTCAAAATTCCTAATATGGCAACTCCGATTTATCATTCTTCCTATTTTTATAATACTAAAATTTCAAAATTCCGAACGTTTATAATTACTATTCTCAAAATACCGAGTTTCAAAAGATCGAATAACAAAAAGTCCGACATAATGAAAATTCCGAACATCAAAAATACGAATTCCGATTATTAAAATTCCGATTATTAAAATTCCGATTATCTTTATCGTTATCGTGCAATCGTTTATCGTGCAAGCAAGCATGCAGCATGCAAGCAAGCATGCAGCGTGCAAGCAAGCATGCAGCATTCAAGCAAGCAAGCATGCATCATGCAAGCGAGCATGCAAGCGAACATGCAGCAGGCATGGTTTCTGTCACGGCTACGGCGTTGCGGGGCTCCGGCGGTACCACGCGAGCTTATCGTCGCAGATGGTATTCACGCTCACCACCGCAGCTTCGGCTTACTGGCCGGCGAAGCCGGCCAGCCTCAGCTGCGGCGGCGGCCGTTAAAACCACCTGCTCCTCAGCTCGCTGGCCGCCTCGCCCCTCCGCGCCTACGCGAATTTAAATTACACTCTAGGGGTAGGGCAGACAAGACTACGTGGAGTCGGTTTCACAGCAATTCATTTCTGTCATTAACTTTTGTAGCACAACATATTGAGTTTTTAAGATTATTTTTGTTATTGTCTTTCTTTTTATACCTATATATTTTTGTTGAAATAAATTCCATAGAAAAATACACCGAATAAACAATATTTGTTAAAAAGTAATTCTACTGTTTGATAAGTTTGTTAAACAAAAAAATTTGATTAAAAATTCTTTGAATTGTGTTTCTGTGAAATATGTTTCATTCAAGTAAATAGTCTTTAAACAATAATAGTCGAAATAAAAATACAAGAACCAATTATTATATGAAACATTTTCTGGGAAACGAAATTCTATGAAATTTCTATCTGCGAAACAAGGGGACACCATTTTGAATATATATGCGTAGCTGAATTGAATCAGAATCCTAATTTTAACAGTTTATTCGGAATATTGAAATTCGGAATTTCGTTTTTCGGACCGAGAACTCATCGAGCATTTGATTCTTCGAACATATGAAAATCGGAAAACAAACAAATCGGATTTACGACATTCGGTAAAATAACTTTCGTGATTTTAAATAATAGAGATTATAATTTTTAGGTATTATGAAATTCGGACTTTTGAAAATCGGAATATCGAAATTCGGAATAAAATATTTCGGAATATTTGGGTGTTCCCCTATTCGGGACATATTTTGAGTCACTTTACCAAATATCTTGTTTATTTCACATAAAATACTATGGTGAAAAAATTGTACGGGTGTCGGAGAACTCCTTACTTCTGCAGACATACTTTTGAAGTAGCTACATGTAACAGGAACAGAAAAATTAAAAAATAATGAGGCTGTCCCAAATATCGCATATTTGGGGCTATTATGGACAGCACTGAAAAACCGATATAAAATGCATATTTTGAGACAAAACAGCCACTTTCAACAAGTCTATCGATATTTAGGACAAAGACTGACAAAAACTACATAAAATAATGTTTTTGTTTTAGGGATTGGTAGAATTTTAAGAAGAATTTTTTTTTTTCAAAAACTAGTCAGGATTTTGCGCTGTGCGAGAAGTTTTGCCGCCTAAATTTTGACGTAAAAAACGGTCTCTGACTCTTTCACCAAAATTTGTTACTAAACTGTTTAATATACTGACATTGACAGTTGACAATTATGACGTTAACTATAAATGTGTTGCTAGAGTTCATAAAACAAATCCTACCAAACAGCAAACGAAAGTTATCAATATTTTTGTACGAAATCCTGGGTTGTCCCAAATACCCCTCCGAAACCCAAATAGCCCCGTTTTACGGTATGTATTTACAAAATTATAATTATTACAATTATTGTCAATATAACTTTCTTACGTCATGTTTTCATTAAATAAGCACATTTGCGGCAAATTTTACCTGTAAGAGTTATGCTAATGATATTTATGCTAATAATTATGTAAATACTTATATATTAGTGACGTGTCAATTTTTTTTAAATTACCGTGTAACCCGATGCTGCAATTGTAAAAAACGTAAGAAAATTTTAATTTCACGGGTTACCCTAGCGCTTACTCCTTTAAGGTTCAAACTGACTGATACGAATCTTCCGTGGGATTCGCTCGCCTTAACTGCGACCGAAGCTTGGTCGCACGTAATTCACCGCAGCGGGTTTGTAACTCAATTTAAGTTTTAGTTTAACAATAAGATATTATTTGTAAATCAGAATTTTAAGCGATTTGAATCTCGGAATATTTTATAATATTACAACTTGTGAACTTGAATATTTGCTAAGTAATGTTTAGTTTTAGGGTTCCTCAATTCATAAAGAGAACCCACAATGAGTTTGATTGAAGCGAAATCAATCTGTTCTGTTATTATTGGTCTAAAAACTATGTTTTATAAATCTTACTATTTGTAAAATATTTCACCGTCAAAAAATATAACAGGTAATCAAGTATGAAAATACTTGATTACCAAATAAGACACCTCGCTTTCTGACAGCCTTATTAGGGTACCTTGTCAAATGAGCTTATATGAAACTACTAAGTTAGAAAATTAAACAGTTTTACAGGAAGCGGGTCCTAGGGCGAATCACCAAGAATAAAAAATGACCTAAACTGTAAAATTACAAACGCGTATATTTTGACAGTGTAATAGTTGAAAATAGGTATTTCGGTACTAACCATCGAAATAACAATATGAAAGTTACATTTTGTGGGCATGTCTATTATCATTATTGTATTACACATAAAGTATATTATATATTTTTGGCGGGTACACTACATAAATACGAAAAACTTTATTCCGAAAGTCAGAAATACGAATTTCAAAATACCGATTTTCATAATTCCGAAAAGTTCAAAATTCCTAATATGGCAACTCCGATTTATCATTCATCCTATTTTTATAATACTAAAATTTCAAAATTCCGAACGTTTATAATTACTATTCTCAAAATACCGAGTTTCAAAAGATCGAATAACAAAAAGTCCGACATAATGAAAATTCCGAACATCAAAAATACGAATTCCGATTATTAAAATTCCGATTATCTTTATCGTTATCGTGCAGTTGTTTATCGTGCAAGCAAGCATGCAGCGTGCAAGCAAGCATGCAGCATACAAGCAAGCAAGCATGCATCATGCAAGCGAGCATGCAAGCGAACATGCAACATGCAGCAGGCATGGTTTCTGTCACGGCTACGGCGTTGCGGGGCTCCGGCGGTACCACGCGAGCTTATCGTCGCAGATGGTATTCACGCTCACCACCGCAGCTTCGGCTTACTGGCCGGCTTTGCCGGCCAGCCTCAGCCGCGGCGGCGGGCGTTAAAACCACCTGCTCCTCAGCTCGCTGGCCGCCTCGCCCCTCCGCGCCTACGCGAATTTAAATTACACTCTAGGGGTAGGGCAGACAAGACTACGTGGAGTCGGTTTCACAGCAATTCGTTTCTGTCATTAACTTTTGTAGCACAACATATTGACTTTTTAAGATTATTTTTGTTATTGTCTTTCTTTTTATACCTATATATTTTTGTTGAAATAAATTCCATAGAAAAATACACCGAATAAACAATATTTGTTAAAAAGTAATTCTACTGTTTGATAAGTTTGTTAAACAAAAAAATGTGATTAAAAATTCTTTGAATTGTGTTTCTTTGAAATATGTTTCATTCAAGTAAATAGTCTTTGAAACAATAATAGTCGAAATAAAAATACAAGAACCAAATATTATATGAAACATTTTCTGGGAAACGAAATTCTATGAAATTTCTGTCTGCGAAACAAGCTACGCATATAATTATATTCAAAATGGTGTCCCCATTTTGAATATATATGCGTGCGTAGCTGAATTGAATCAGAATCCTAATTTTAACAGTTTATTCGAAATATTGAAATTCGGAATTTCGTTTTTCGGACCGAGAACTCATCGAGCATTTGATTCTTCGAACATATGAAAATCGGAAAACAAACAAATCGGATTTACGACATTCGGTAAAATAACTTTCGTGATTTTAAATAATAGAGATTATAATTTTTAGGTATTATGAAATTCGGACTTTTGAAAATCGGAATATCGAAATTCGGAATAAAATATTTCGGAATATTTGGGTGTTCCCATTTTTGGCATCTATTATTTCAGGGTTCCGTGTATATTATAAAAATATACTCGCGTTAAAAATTAGACATAAAATATTAAAAGAAAAAAGCAGTAGGTAGTTGTAGCAACAGTGTTTTAACAGGGAAACAGGGCCCCAGTACATTTAGAAATAAAACTATATTCAACAGTTTTGTAAAAATCTTCCTCTGTAAATTTTGGTGAAGTGAAATTGAGGTGCTCACCTCACACATATCTCACCTAAATTCACCGAGATATATTTATACAGAATAGCGCTGCTAAAAAGCTAACCCATAAACCAATGCTACTCAATCTTATCTAGTCTAACACGGAACTCTGAAGCGATATCATTTTATAATCGATTAGATTTCATAGACATTTCTACCAATTTTTATAATCATTCAAAGACTTTTCGTTACCAGCTTATCATGTACACATTATTTGCTGTGTCATGCAATAAAGAAGATAATTGTGTAGAAAAGAATAATATAAAAACAAATTATTTTTTCTTCTCTTGTAGATACTTAGTAAAACTTTTATTTCTGCTATAAATGTTTTTTTGTCATAATCTTCTTTATTGCAATGACTCGAGTGACGGACGGGCTAGTTGTAAACAGCTACAAAAGACAAATGGCAACTAAATAGAGGTAGTTTTATAAATCGTAGACATAAATAGACCATAGAAGCTCGGTAATCATGTAACTTTTGACCAATTCGCTTCCATGGGCCAATCTATCCGAGCGGACTTAAAACGGGCCAAGACTTAGAGAATGTAACTTTTTACCTTACATCACCAAACAGGCTAGGTTCTCTAAACTGGCTAGGTTCTCTAAACTTTGGCCTTCTATACGCGATTGTAGCCCTTATCCAGTCCATAACTAGAATATAATAATTGCATAATAAAAGGGTATCACAATAAAGGCTAGAAGCGCGTGTCCCGTAGTCAGCTATGTAGTAAATAACATTAATAAATAAATCAACATTTTCGATTGCACTTTTTGCATAACACTCAACTGTTGATATAATTATGTATAGAATATTGTAATGTATATTTTACGATGATTTAATTTTTATTATCGTATGAAGAATTTGTAATTTGTAACTTATTTTGTAAGTATTTATTGTATTTTGTTTACAATTTCTTGTTTATTATTTTTGAATCATTTTTGACGAATCCAGCATTTTTTTGTTAAGGAAGGCCTAACTCGAAGACTAACCATTTGAGGCCTAATATTGGATTATTTGTGAATTATATTTTTAATGATTTTTTGTTTGATGATGCAAGAATAAACTTGTATTACTGAATTATGATATTTTATTTAGGTAACAAACTGTTGTAAAACTAGACCTTAGAACTAAGTAACAATTTAAAACACAAAGATTGCCTAAGGGTGTGCACCTGAGTTATGGTACGCAGACTATATCAATGGCACACACGTAGCTCTTAAGACCTAAGTTGACAACAATAGCAGTTTGACATAAGACTGCCAGGTTTATTACGATACACATAACAAAACTATTACGAATTTGGTGTGCACACCACACGCTCTGAAACTTAAATTGAAAAGCTATTTGTATTTTAAAAAAGCAAAATGAACCTATACTGAATTATACGATTTAATCAGGAAATAAAAGAAATTACGAAAGTGATAACTACCTATTTACAAGTAGTAAGTAGGAACTCTTCTGGCTTCACGTCCAATGCCTTTAATATCGTCTCGGTATCGTATGGCACCCCTGTCAAAAGAAAAGCGTGTTAAAAATTAAAGTCGTTTTCGCCATCAATCACTTTTGGTCATGGGCAGTATGCGTAGTTAACGGTTTGTGAAGTGTCTTTCCGAAATCCGGAACGAGGAAATTCGTCGAAGAACTAAGGTCACTGACGTAGGCCTTGAAAATATGTAAGTTAAACTGATAATGGGCAGGCCACATCGCTCGAAGATCCGATAATAACCGATGGGGAAGAAAGGTTCTCGAGTGGCGACCACGAACCGGAAGACGCAGCGTTGGTAGGCCTCCCACCAATTAAACCGACGATATCGTCAAGGTCGCGGGTAACCGGTGAATGCAAGCGACAGGTTGCCGCTCGTAGCGTTCTTTGTGGGAGGCCTTTTTTTTCAACAGTGGACGTCTTCCGGCTGATGATGCATTTTACGAAGACGCTTATGTAAACTTTAAATTATACAGTAACTTTTAACGCTATGACACGCCTTGCGGGTTTAAAATGCTAGCAATACCTAACTAAGTTGCATGTTTGGTAAACTAAAACTCCACTAAATCCAATCCGATTCAAGTTTTATAGCGACTCAAAACACGAGTCGAATGGCTGCGCAGTAACTATTTCACGTGTCAGTGAGGGGCGGGGCACTGCGCAGTTAGTAGCGCACTTCCGCCATTAAGTTTGAATCGAACTGTATCAACAATCTACTATTATAAAGACCGTAGTATGATAGTGGAGATTTCTCCCTGTGCCTACTAAAAAGAAAAATAGGTACTCACGTATATAAATCCATTCATTAGGATCGTATCCGGAGTCCTTCCGGGATTCCATGATACATAGTCGCAGCCGGTGCACCACACTGTGGGACAAACCGACGCCCATTTCGCCACAAGCTGAAATATACGAGAAAAACAATGAAACATCTGGAAACAGCTTTGTGGTCCTCATAGTTAGAACTAAAAAATTCTGCCCTGCTGAGCGAGTCACGCGGCACGCCGCGCCGTCCACAGAAGATGTCACGGAGCGCTTTGAATCTAACGTCGGCAAGCTTTGTTAATCTAAAGATTTATAGAAAATTAGAGCTGCAAGACTCTCGCATAATGAATTAGCCACATAAATAAGTACATAATCCAATGCTACATTTATATATAGCAAAATGGATATTTGTAATAATGTCAAAATGTTATCTAGGTATTAATACTTAATAATAATATTTATTTCAGATTTTCACACATCCATATTGTTGTTAGTAGCACAAAAATACGTATAAACTAAACGTTAGTAACAACATACACACTGAAAGATTAAAATAAAACGATACATTTTTGGACAATCCGTCAGAGGAACTGTTCACTTGACTGTATGAAGTCGTATCCAGCGCTCAAGCATCGGAGAGTCCCATCGATCGGTCAATACGCGCAAGATGCTGTTGAAACTAGCACGCATGCGTATTAGGATGGAGATGCAACGCTTGCTCATAATTGTCGCTAAGCTATCTACGTTGGCCTCAGCAAACATATCAGAGGCGCTGCAAAACCGTGGCAGCCACATCAGCAGCCTAAACGCATTGTTGTACTGCACTCGCAGATCACTGTATGCCCTCTGCAAATAGCTAACCCACAGGCTGCACGTGTAAAAGGATTGACAATACGCTTTGAACAGTGTCTGCACTTGTTTTGTACACCGTGCAAACCTGCGAGCCAACATTATTACATCGGACAGTCAATGACCTTTAAGTCATCTGTGACCCTTCAGGTATGTTTTCATAGGATTTAGTACCAGCCCTAAATACCATAAGCTCAGATTTAATATTTTATAGGATTCACAAACATATAGAGCTCTCTTAACGCACAGATCGAGGGGCTCAGCGGCACCATATCATCGGCGTAGCTTATATTATTAATACAAACGCCATCTATATGGCAACCAATTCGAGTACTGCAGAGTAGTATTAGGTAACCTTCGTGGTATTTCACATTATTGTGTCTAGCTACGTGTGTACACATTTAGGCTCCTGAGCCAAAGTTTATTTAGGTTGGTATCTATATAAAGTTCATGCAGAAATGTACAAAGGCTACTACTAGATATTATCTAGCAGGTCAACAAGGAAAGATACCACAAGCAAAATGGAAGTTGCTTAACCCCTCGTATAGCTTACCTAACTACCTAGCCTTTTAATTGTTATTACAGCATAGGTACCACGGGTTGAAGCTACGGATAACACGGACATCATTAATTATTATCAATATATTAAATATATTATTTACAAAGCGTATTAATTGTATTATTTGCCCATACCATGTCTCAGAAACAAATGATAGGTTTTACTTTGCCAGCGATAATATTTCCCGTTTCACCGAACGTTTAGTTGCCTTGAAGCTCGATAGATGGCGGGGTGCAACGAGACGATGTTTTTGAATCGCGTTAGGGGAACCTTAAATAGGACACGTCGGAAATATTGAAAATTGTAGTCTAGGTAGACGGTGATTATGATGAATAATCAGTCTTACCTCGACTGCATATTCGAATACCATGTAATATTAGCTAGTAGGTATTAATCTTATATGATTGGATTAATAAGGGTTTTTTTTTATTTGGTTACCATTAAACATTTTCTTCTCTAATAATAAGTATTATCAAGATCTGCAGCTGGGAGCCTTATTGTAAGTTGGTGTCTCGCCCATCCAAAATACCAAACAATTAGCATTACGTGTGCACAGCATTTTTTGTTTTGATATAACTTTTTACTGACAGCATATTTTTTTGCTTTAATAATGAAAGTTACTCTATTACTTACATAGGTCTCGCTTGTGATGGACATTTGGCAAAAATAATCGCCTTGTCCTTAACATAATTACGTAGATATTATCTTCTTTTTTCTTAGATCGTATCCAAAGAAATTATAAATATATCGAATGAGGACCACAGGTTTGTCATTCTAAAATCTATTTTAAATAATGCATAATTTTGGTTAGTACTCGTATTATTCACTCTATGAAAGTGAAGAATGATATGAAAGGAAAGGCACACAAAGATAGCATGACGTTTGACAGGACGGAATGTAAGAAGAAAACATGTTGCGCCGACCCCAAGTAACATAGGACAAGAGTAAGTAGATGATAACTTACTCCAAGATATTTCACTATGTAGTTACCTACTTACTTTTAGATCCCAGAACTCCCTTCGGATTCTTGGAGTTGTATCGCAACTTGACGTTGTACTCGACCGGTGTGTCCAGGGCGAGAGGCACATGGTACGTCAGGGACCGGTTAGACGCCAATCTGCCAGTCGCCGTGTCATACCTACACCATCTTCTCGCAAGTGAAGTAGCCGATACCTTGCAAGTAAGCACCTTGTACCTTAAAACATATAAGATAAGAGCTCATTAGCAGACATAGTAATAGTTAAACAATGGCAATATGACTTCAAGAGTCAAGTCAAATCAAGCAAATAATTGAGCACATGATTTGTCTTTCATATCACAAGTTCAGTAATAAACTGACCGATTACAGTTTAGGTTCAAAATTAGTTAGACAAACAAAGAGTTTTATCGTCATCCATCTTTCTATATCGGTTTTTTATTCAGTATCTCGTTCCTGGATGAATTTACAACGTTTTATACCATACGTCATAATGTAAGGCAAGTCCTGACTACCTAAACGTTTTAATGCGAAATGCCAAGAATCTGTTTTTTTTTTGAGTTAGGTCAGTTTTTTTATTAATCATGCAATATTTGATCTTTCAGCCTGAAACTCAGATTTTATCAAAGGTCACAAATGGCTCAACTGCAAATCTGGCCCTTCGCGTCTTTCTAACGAGCTAACTTTTATTTACTTAACCTTTTAAAAAGCATAAACGTGCCTTCGGCGCCAAGCTACGAATTACGTATACTCAGAAATCTATCATGTACCTAGTCGTGACCGTGGCGTGCTGGACACTTTTTGGTTTGTCATCTATACATGACTGGTGGCGGTCAAAAGGTTAATAAGCCCATCAAAGCTGTCAAATCTCTAAAAATAAACAGAACGGCAAGCTCACCTGCCCAACGTCTAGCTTAGGGTTGGCACTAACACCGACGTCCTCCAAAATATCCACACGATTAATTTGGAATCTCCCAGTTATCACATCTAGTTGCGTCTCTATGATCACCACAGCGAACGCACTATACGCTTGTAGATTTTCATCAGTATCTTTCATCATGTACAATGAAGTCAGCTCCACTTGTTCTTCACCTGCTTTGTGGATAATTTCTTTCTATGTAGCACCAGGCATGCTGTCTCTTATTGGAGCTAACCTTTCCTTCAAACGTTCGCAAGCCCTTATGATAGAGTAGCATACACTTTCAGTCGTTATACTCGACCCAGAAAACACGTTGTTTGCAGCCACGAAAGTGTAATTGGGAACAATATTTACGTAGTCGAGAGGCACCCCTAGTGTGTACGCACAAACTTGAGCAGCTTTCGTATTGATTCCTTGTCCCATCTCTACACCACCAGTGCAAAGTGTAACTGTACCATCACCTCTATTAATGCCGACTAGAGCTGAATAGTTTCCGTAATAGATGACGGGCCAGGCCATAATGTTTATGGAAATAGACTTCTTCATCCATCTGTTGGTTTTGTTAAATTGTTCAATCTCTTTAACTCGTCGGTCGTAGTTGGCGTCGTTTTTGAGAACGTCAATCAGTTCTGGAAGGTCATTATCCTCTGTCCTCATATTCACTTTGCGCACGTCCATCGGGTCCTTCTGTACGGTGAATGCAATATGCTGCATTATGTGTTCTATGCACGTAATACCTTCGACAGTACTTAAAAAAATAAGTAGATGAATTCTAAATAAATCTAGCACACCAAACCTTCTCGACAAGTCGAAAGGACCAATATTTCGTTTCGTAACCTTACCTGGTCCTCTAACCCAGGAGTTAGAAGTCGTATCAGTAGTAACGGAGCCAGTCTTTAAGGACCAAGTGCGAACGTCGTAGCAGTTGGGGAATGAGGAGACGACGTAGGGTAGCATGTCTTCGTTGTTAGAACAGCCATTATCTTGGACAATTGTTGCGTTCAGACATTGAATTTTGCCGTCATTGTCGACTCCTACCTGAAATTTAAAAGTTGTTTATTAATCTATTACAACATTATAAAGCTGAAGAGCTTTTTGATTGAACGCGCTCATCTCCAGAACTGCTCCTGATCCGATTCTGAAAATTCTTTCGGAAAAAGGAAGCGAGATGTTAACCCTGAGTGCTATATTTTATTATCAAAAAATCAAGGATCCGTAAGATAATGATTCACTCAGACGAAGTCGCGGACAAAAGCTAGTTTACAAATTAATTTTTATCTCAACTCACTATTCAGTGCGATATTTCAAAAAGGAAAAAATACGCCTTACTATCACAGGGGAGCAATATGATTAAAGAACAATATTTTTTGATAATTAATTAAAACCAACGGTACCTAATATACGGACGAAATGTATTGTTTTACTGTACTGTACTGTACTGTACTGTGTGTTTTGAACTGCTTCTCTCGCAAATGCGAGCAAGAAAATAAAATTATATTTTGCACACAATTCCAAACTCTGTTTGTTAATAAATAATAATAATAATAATATGTGGGGACATTTTCACACACGGCCATCTGACCCCAAACTAGGGAGACCCTGTACTATGGGTGTCAGACAGCTGATATACATACACAAATACATTTTTTTTTTGTATATACATACACATATAGATAAACAACACCCAGACACAAGGCAAACACAAGTGCTCATCACACAAATGTTTACCCTGGGCGGGAATCGAACCCGCAACACGCTGCGCAGCAGTCGATCGCTCAGCCACTGAAAACTTGAGCATATTGCTTTGCGTTGTTGAGCGTGCAATTCCGCGTAACTAACATTTTTAAATACCGCGAAAGTACACTTTCGCTGATTTAACATAAGGTCGAAAGTGGTATTTAAAAATGTTAGTTTCGCGGAATTGCACGCTCAACGACGAAATGTATTGTTTTACTGTTTAATATCGGCTTAAATTCAATAAGGATTTATAACGTCCAATTAGCAGAAGAACACTAAGTCCTAAATCACAGGTATCCCTAATCTGTTTAGGAGGCAGGGTTTAATTTATTTATACGACTTTAATTAAACATTGTGTACTCAGCTGGTTATAAAGCAAAGTATAAGGACCTAGTTTCATTAAAATATTATTATAATTACCTCATATTCACACTGGGTCGGCAGTCTTTTCCCTGTTGTAATCATGTTAGTCTGAAGCGGCAGAATGAACCTACACGGCCGGTCCAGTTTCTTGGCCACCAGAGCACAGGCCTGTGTAGCTGCCTGCACGTTACGACTGACCTTGCCTCCAAACGCACCGCCTACGCGCCGAACCTTAACTATGACACTGGATGAAGAATACGTCATCATTATTTAGTAGTAGTAAAGAGGACGGCTTCTCTAAGTTGAAGCCGTATAGATCGATCGGTCAAAGGTAAAACTAGGCTAGCCGCAGTCGGTCTGTGGGTGGGTGACCATCCCTTTCATACCGAGTTCCCTCAGTGCCTCGGAAAGCACGTAAAGCAATTGGTCCCGGCTGTCATTTGTTGATCATTGGCAGTCGTTATGGGTAATCAGAAGCTAGAATGTCTGACAACCACTCTTACCAAGGGGTATCGTATTCGTGTTACCCAACTGGTAACTGGATTGTGGAGGTCTGATAGGCAGTCGCTCCATGTAAAACACGTTGCATCCGGTTAGACTGGAAGCCGACCCCAATATAGTTGGGAAAAGGCTAGGCAGATGATGATGAGTTACAGATACGGCGATGCATCACCACTAAATGGTTGAAGTTCCACGATCTCTAACCAAGCGCTTTGATTTCACATTTATTGTGCGGACTGCCAGACTGTGGAATTCACTGCCCGCCTCTCCGTTTCCTGATAAATATAATCCGGGTATCTTCAAGGCACAATTGAACGGATTCATCCTAGGCAAGCGTGCTCTACCTTAGGCCGCATCATCACTTAAGATCATGTGAGTTGCGGTTAAACGCAAGCCTGTTAGAACATAAAAAGAACCGGACAAGTGCGAGTCGAACTCGCCCACCGAGGGTTCCGCTCAAATTCCGTGGTATGGTCACCGATACAATAAGGTATGCCACGCATACCTCGATGATTGATTAGGTGCCTACTTTAAATAAAGACTATACTTTTTATAATTTGACTACAAATGTATAGTTTTCAGACTTTTGCGTGTACTTGTAGTATAAGACGATATAACTTGCCAAATTTCATAGTTCTAGGCTCAGACCAATAAAAAACTATTTATTGGTCTGAGGTTCTAGGTCAACGTCCCTATAAATTTCGATTCCCTTGAAAGTGTTGTAATATATGTGTTTTGCGACATAAACGGTCGTATCTTTTTCCCACATTAACTTAGAAGTTTGATTTTTTCACAGCTTCAAGGGACCGTGGATCTTAGTTTTAATTTCAACTCGATACCTCTACGCGTTCCCGAAATAAAGGGTCTTGACAGACAGACGACAACAAAGTGATTCAATAAGGATTCCAGTTTTTTCCTTTTATAGGTACCTACGGAACCTTAAAAAAAGATCTCTTTGTGACGGAACTCGTCTAGGCAATCATTCCTGCCGCAAAACAACATCGCTGTGTTCCGGTTAGCAAGGAATGGGTGCTGGTGTAATTACAGTTACATACATGAGACATTTCAACTTTGTTTCTGGGATGGCAACGCATCTGTCTAAAGTCATCTACAATAACAGACGAACTATAAACTATAAAGTCATCTACAATATCAGACGGACTATAAACTATAAAGTCATCAACAATATCAGACGGACTAAAAACTATAAAGTCATCTACAATATCAGAAGGACCGATGACCATCTAACAATAGGTGAGCCGTTGGTTTGTTTGCTTTAAAATGACATTTAAAAATAGATATTAACACATTCGCCCGCTTGTGGTTGATTTTTAATCGTACAGAATAAATATGGCAGTAGGCTATATATTTTCTATACAAAGCTGTTATTCTCTTATATTTATTTCCCGGTTAATAATTGCTAGTTGCGGTCGCTTGGAAAATCAGCCCTTTGACTTTGAACGCTAAACATAATAAAACAACTCTTATCTAAAAGAAATTGCTTAAACTTCTCTATTTTGTTGAATTTATGACAGCCATAGATGAAAGAGAAATAGTCTATCGTTTATAACAAAATGTATCGAATGAAGAAAACTTTAAGAAACTTACTCATTCTGACTGATACCCATAGATCTTGCAATAGCACATTGCGTCAAGTCCATCCACTGCGTCGAATCGTACACTTCCAGCTTATCATCAACTGGTACAACCACGCATGAAATGGGTTCCAAATAATAAGGATATTGCGATTCCATGTCATAAACTCCTTTAATGGCCTTTGTTACATTGTCACCTCTCCCTTCTGGTTCTATAGATTCACTACTAGCCACATATCGCCTGCTATCTTTCTTTGCTTCATCAATTGTCAATACGGGAGCTGCTGTGCTAACATTTTTATATGTAACCTTGACCATTTTAGCTACTCTTTCAGCTAGTTTCTCTGTCACTGCTATGACAATAGCTACAGGCTGACCATAGTACTTAACTTTGTCTGCGAGGATCTCTTCATCTTCAGTTTCCGTTGGAAGTCCAGGGAAGATAAAGGAATTGACGCCCGGAATGTCTTTTACTGTGTATAATGCTAAAACGCCTTCTTTAGCCTAAAAACATTTGAAAGTGATGTACTACTCAAAAAGTAATGTCTTGTTCATAGCGATTATTTGTCTATACAACCAGATACTGAGCTGAAAGTTGCAAATAGCGTAAAAATATTTGAATAACGCGATTTCACCTTAAAACCGTCCATTACAATTATTAAACAGGCATCTCTCTAAAGTTTAAAATGATGACCAATTTCGACATCATATAATAGTACCTACATTATTTACATTCGTGAAAAATCTATTTGTACAGTTGTTTCTCAAATAAAGCTAACATGACATCGCAAAATAGGTAAAATAATATTTTATGAAATTCATTTTGACAAGTGTTTCCGTCAATTAATTAAACGTTCAGCTTAAATTATTTATCAAATTTTCAAACAAAACATGTTTATTGTAAGTAAATATAGTCAACAAAAGATGAGTAACCCACGGACGTACCTAAAGTTTTTTAAAAACTGAATGATATTTCCATTCCAACGAGTATAATTTGATTATATAGAAAACTAACATAACACTTTAATTAGAAATTAGAAGAGCTCATGGCTAAGTGAAAGATCAATTATGGTTAAGCTACGCTTGTCGCGGTCGGTCACTGGATGGGTGTATAATTAACATCATAGGTACCCTGTTCACAATAAGATTAGACATTTACTCAAACCTTTTTTACAGTCCGTCCAACCGATTTTGACTTCTATTGCGTTAGTAGCATGACAAATGGCAACTGCAGTAAACAATTGTTATTGTAACCACTTTTTTGCCTCTAATGTCATCCTTAAGCCTACGGAATAGAAGTCAAAATCGGTTGAAGGGACTGTAAAAAAGGTTTGTGTTTATGTCTAATCTTATTGTGAACAGGGTATAGTTAAAAGCCATAGATCCAACTACCAGCCAACCAGACATACCAAGGGGTATGATGCAGTCGCTCCATGTAAAACACTGATATTCAGCTGCATCCAGTTAGAACATAGTTGGGAAAAGGCTTGCCAGATGATGAGACATTCGAAGACATCCATTGATTTCTAAGAAAACTATTTTCTGATGACCCTGGCTACTTATCTATTTTGTTGACTATTTATTCGGAAAATCATGTCATCATCAATCATGTAATCATGTCATAGCGCGTGACAGTTATAAATTACTAGCAACCCGACCCGGCTTCGCATGGGCCTATAGCCTTCTTCGATAAATGGACTATCCAACACAAAAATAATTTTTCAATTCGAACCAGTAGATCCTGAGTGTTCACGCCGCGAACCGGTCCGCGGAGACGAAAGGGGCCTGACAGGGGCGCGCGGGAGAGGCGCGCGCGCGGCTCGCACCCACGCCCACGACACACCGCTACCGCGCTCCACAGTGAGACCATGTCATTCATCTTATTTACCTATGCAGAAACGCTATTAAAGTATACGTTGTTAGTACGAAGTAGTTTCAATAATTCAAGTACATACAAGAACCCGACCATCACAAGAGCTGCTCGTTAATATCAGCTCCGACATCTGGCGACCGTAAGACCGAACCTCGAGGAAGAATTTGGATATTTAAATAAAGTGCACGGTGACGCCATTTTTCTGGAATCTTCGAAATCTTTCTGGAACTCTGGGTGAGCTAATTGCTGGTGCCGCGCTGCATGGCATGCATAATACGCTAGAAGAAGGACGACGTACCCAGGGGAGTTTGGCTTATTATTCCTTTCTATCCGCCTATTTCCTTTTCTAGGTATCAATTTGTGTGAATAGTGTGTGATTTTCGTCGTGCGCCGGCTATTGTCCATGCTTGCTTATTACTACACGCGCCTTTACGTGCATTTTATATCCTTTATTTTACAAGCGTTGGTCAGTGGTTTTATTTCTCACAACGAAAAGTGTTTCCCATTCTTCATTTGCGAAAATTGCATAGCAAGCTAATTGCATTTCTTCTTAGAATAAATACCATCTTAAATTAAATGGTAAATTCACTAGATTATAGCAAATTAGGACTTTAAAATCATTCAAGTAACTTCAAGTTTCTTACATATTCTGAGTAAACGTTTCAGTGATCGGTTGCCGCGTGGCGCGCACGCGTTAGACCCAGAGCTGTGCTGTGTGCTGGCGAGCTCAGCGTGGTTGGCGTGCCCGGTGACTATTCAGACTTGGTGTAGCGTATGTCATCCTTAAGTATACGTGTTGGACGGACCATCGAGCCTCTTTATATACGGGTTTGATTGCACAAGTTATTTTATCTAACTTCTTTATTTGTCCTAACATTTTTACTTTTCTTTAAAATGCCTGAATCTAAAGCAGAGCAGGGTTCTGAGAGGAGAGAAGAGAAACGCGTAGATATGAAAGAGTAAGAGTAGGTATGAAACAGAGAGGTACATTTAAAATGCGTTTAACAAAATTTAAAGATCATATTGCGATTTTAAATCAAATTAGCTCAAGTGAGATTACTAAACAACAAATTAAAGAATTAGGATTACGTTTATGTAGAATTCAAGCTCTTTTATCAGAGTTTGATGCAATACAAACGCAAATAGAAATGCTATCAACAAAGATAGACGAACAAATCGATGAAAGAGATACCGTAGAATCTCAATTTTATTCTCTCATCTCAGCAGCCCAAGAAATTATTGATTCTCATTCTAGTAGTGAAGAGTTTAAAAACGTAGGTGCAAAAACAATTTGTTCAAGTCATGACAGTTGTAATAAATTAAATAACATTCAATTACCAACAATAAAACTTCCATCATTTGATGGCAACTACCTCAAATGGTTGGAGTTTAGAGACACCTTCGCTTCTATTCTATTCCCTTCCCCCCGGACCTCTGAGCAGTTCAGACGCTTTTAAGGAGAACCCACTCGCGCCATTTCTAAGAAATTAAATGTAAAGTAAAGAATTTAAATCGTAATGAAAAATAGGAGTGCATAAAACAGTGAAGCTACGTTAACCTGCGAAATTACTATCTGGGTTGGTGACTCACTACCACAGCAACACCGGCGAGTGCCATCACCGCCCACTGCTGTCCAAACCCCACCCCCAAGAACGGAACCGAGACAGCGAGAACGAGTCAACGGACCATTGAGCGGCGCCCGCGCAGGATCATCACCAAAAGTGGGAGTTACGTGCCTGTGATCCTAGTATCGACGGACAACACGTCGCGTCGCCGCGCCCCGTAGCTTCCTCACGTAGGTACGCAGTGAGAGCACAACCTCTACGTACGCCCTGAGTACCTAGTACTTGAGACGAACAAAATGCCGTTAAACCGCACTCCACCTAAAGCTTCTGGATCTAGTGATCAAGATATGTGCGCTCCGACTATTACTCAATCCGAATCTACCCCAAACTTAACTGTGGTGGACACTGATTTTATAACCACACGTAGTAAACGCAAACGCGAAGACGATGTTTCGTCCTTCATGCAGGAAATACGCGAAATGCTTAAGTCTCACACTGCCCAGACGGATAGTAAATTCATGGCACTTCAAAAATCGATGGACGAAATAATTGCTCAAAATGTGGGTATAAAAAAATCTTTAGAGTTTACCACAAAGCAATATGATGACATGGTCGTAAAGATAAATGCAATTGAGTCCGAGCGTAAAGCTGACCGCGATTACATAAGTCAACTAGAGGACAAAGTAGAAAATATGGAACGGCTGCTATTCTTGTCCAAGATGGAGGTTCGAAATGTACCAAAAATAGAAGGAGAAAGTAAAGAAGACCTCTGTAAAATTGTTGTTAAAACAGCCGGTGCTCTTGATGTTACGTTGCAGCGCCAAGAAATCAAAGATATTTATCGCGTCAAAAAGAAAAATGGAACTTCCCCGATTATTGTGGATTTTGTTAGTGTCACTACCAAAGAAAATATTCTACAACACCTGCGTAACTTTAACCAAAGGAACTGTCAGAATAAACTAAATACAGAACACGTAAAACTAAATTGTACCAAAAAACCTATTTACCTATCAGAAAGTCTCACTCCAAAATCACAACGGCTATTCTATCTGGCACGAAATTTCGCCAATGAAAACAACTACAAGTTTTGTTGGACTTCACTTGGAAGAATATTTCTTCGTCAAGCCCTGGGAAAAAGTCATATTTTGATCAAAAGTGAAGCAGATCTTTTAAAACTTGTACCTGATAAATGACTAGCTGCAAAATTGTATAATTCACAGATCTTGCTCTTGATATTTTTATTTTTAACAGATTACTTAATATTTTTATACTGTAATTTTAAAATAATCACACACACACTCACAACAGTACCTATGATGCACACTATTCTCACAAACATTCACACTGCACAAACTCAACCCAAACAAAACCCAGGAAAACTTACAAATTATGTTATCACAGACCAGTTTTCTACTCTTAAAATGATAGACCGAATTATGGTTTCTTATCTAACCCACTTAGTGACCCCAACACGTACTAGTAAAATAATTAAGATATTTAATGGCTAACACACGCGACAACAACTCGGTAAATATAGACAATATCGTAGTAAGCACGGCGTATCATTGTGATACAGACACATGTAACTCCATCATAGGGAATTCAAAGCCATCACTAAGAATAGCAGTGCAAAATATACGTAGCATTTACAAAAATCTAGATAATCTGCAAGCCCAGTTAGATACACTTACATGTGACATAGATATCATCATTCTAACAGAGTGTTGGTTAAGCGAACATAAGCAAATACCCGGTATGGAAAACTACAAAACATTTTCTACTAAAACCTGTCTCAATAAGAGTGATGGAATAGTCATCTACGTAAAGACACACTTACAATGCGTAATGGAGGAACCTGAGCCTGTAGGCGCTAACTTTATTATACTAAAAATACACCCCGATATCGTTATACTAGCTGTCTATAGGTCCCCCTCGTTGCGCTGTACAGATACTTTCTTATACTCACTCGAAAACATAATAAAACCATTAAAGACAAGTAAGTTGGTCCTTGCCGGAGATATAAATATAGACATCAAGCCGAATAATAACGACAGAAATAGCGCATCGTATTTAAATCTAACTGCGGAATTAGGTCTACTACCTGGTCATACTTATCCGACAAGAATAAATAATTGTTTGGACCATGTAATGATAAATACCCCTGGACTGGCGACAATACTTGTTACTGATTCTACGGTGACCGACCATGCTTTGATACTCGCCTGAGCCTACAAATACCAACCTTCAAATACAGTAAAGTACGTAAGAAGTATCGATTATCCCGCTGCTCTTAAGTATCTTAAAAGTATAGACTTTTCATTTATTAATTTGAATGCTGACGTAAATGTGGCCACATCACAATTCGTTCAAACACTGTCCTCCGTTATAGCTACTCATTCTAAAGTTAACAGGGTGCCTAGTAGGAAACGAGTACTAAAACCATGGATAACACCTGGTCTACTCAAATGTATACGCCACAGGGATAAACTACATAAAAAGGCATTGAATGAACCAAACAACGACATTGTCCAAATATCATACAAAAGATACCGTAATCATTGTAACTGTTTGCTTAGGAAACTTAAAATTAACTACGAAAAATCTCTATTAAATACCTCAAAAAACACTAAGGAAACCTGGAACGCAGTCAAAACTATCATTAACTTAAAAAATCAAAAGACCTCAGCAGATAACCTAATAACTACTGTAGGAAAGGACTCAAAAATTATTGATGACTTAAACAATTACTTTAGTAATGTGGGCAAAGAACTGGCAGATCAAATCATACTATCTGGCGGCGACATTCAACCATCCCCGTATAAATTTGATGTACCATCAACTATCAACTCCATGGTATTACTCCCTCCTGAAGAGTCAGAGGTAGAGTCGCTGATCATGAATCTTAAAAATAATTGTGCTACCGGGTGAGACTCTATACCCGCAACGTTCTTAAAATTAGCTAAAACTATTATTGTCCCTCCCATAACGCAACTTATGAAAATGAGCTTTGCACAGGGAATATTCCCACAGGATTTCAAAAAATCACTTATAACACCAGTCCACAAGGGAGGAAATCAGACGGATTACAAAAACTACAGACCAATCTCAGTCTTGACCTCTATGTCTAAAATACTGGAAAAGCTTTTAAATAATAGACTCAAGAAATTCCTAGAACAAAATCAAATTTTATCTGAAGCACAATATGGGTTTCGGTCGGGGAGGAGCACAGAAGACGCTGTGAACCATTTGATAGACTTTGTGACCTCAAAAGTAGACGCAAAACAAAAATGTCTGGGTGTTTTCCTCGATCTGGCCAAAGCCTTCGACACCGTCTGTATTTCAACCCTTGTGGATAGGTTGGAGCGTGCAGGAATTCGTGGGAATGCCCTCAATATTTTTAAGGACTATTTGAGCAATCGTACACAAAGAGTAAAGATAGGGGATCACACAAGCGCGGAAGCACAGGTCACATACGGCGTACCGCAAGGAAGTGTACTCGCCCCGACACTCTTCCTGATATATATCAATGGCCTGTGTCAGTTATCACTAATAAACGCAAAAACATTCTCATATGCGGATGACACGGCATTGATATTTCATGGAGATACCTGGGAAGAAGTACAAAAATACGCAGAAATGGGACTTCACAAAATAAAATGTTGGCTAGAGGCAAATTTACTGACTCTCAACTTAACAAAAACCACCTTCATGCAATTCAGCATCGCTCCAATTGTCCCACCCGAAATAAATATCAAGGTACACTCCTGCAGATTCCCACGTAGCAACATAACACACTGCTCATGCATGCTGCTAAAAAAATCCTCGTCTACTAAATACTTGGGAGTACTCGTAGACAGTAAGCTTAACTGGCGCCCTCATATAGAGCTAACAACATCACGCACAAGAAAGCTTATTTGGGCGTTCAAAAAGCTAAGACATGTAGCTGATTTAAAACTTATTCGCACGGTGTATTATGCCTTGGCCCAATCTATTCTGGGTTACTGCATCACGGCTTGGGGAGGGGCATGCAAAACATTCATGATCCATTTAGAAAGAGCTCAAAGGTCCCTTCTCAAAGTCATGACCTGTAAGCCATACCGGTACCCAACAGTGGCCCTGTATAAAGAATGTGAAGTTTTAACAGTAAGACAGCTGTACCTACTCAAAATCGTCATACAACAACATCGCGTAACTCCCTACAACGTCCATGCCACACGCAAGCGTACCATCACCAACGTATGTCCGTCAGTAAAACTTAACTCAGCGTCAGCCAGGCGACAACATCTATACTTAGCCGGATTTGTCTACAATAAATAAGTTATTGAACATAAATAGCCTCACACAGAATCACTTAAAAAATAAAATAAAAATTTGGCTCCAATCACTGGACTATGAATACACCGAAAAAATTCTACAGTAAACAAGAACAATCACAAACACACAGTACTTGCATAACACAGTCATACACCACTTCAACTACACACACACGCACACACCATCACATACACGAACACACCCTCATACCTAACTTCACAATTACACTCACTCCCCTACACTCACACGACATTTATATGCATGCTGAATAGTTGTGTACTTTCTGTTTTTTCTTTTATTTCATTTTGTTTAATTTTTAATTAAGTCTGTTTTTATTGCATATGAGTGTCATAAACGGGAGAAGACACTGACTCCTGTAACACAGGTTTTTACCTAGCTCAGAAGTCAGGGTTACAATATCATTGTACCATTGTAATTTTATGCCAATAAAGACATTATTATTATTATTATCCATTCGAATGAGTCCCTGATATTAATAAGTTCCATTACTTACGCTCCTCATTAGAGGGCACTGCTGTTGTCGTAATAAAGTCTATAGAGTTTACCTCTCAGAATTACAAGGTCGCTTGGGACCTACTATGTGAACGTTACGATAACAAAAAGATCTTGATTAATAACCATTTAAAAGCGCTATTTAATATAGATAGCTTAACAAGGGAATCTCATAAAGCCCTTCGCTTTATTATTGATCACATAAATAAAAACTTAAGATCCCTTAATTTATTGGGCTTGCCATCTAATTATTGGGATATTTTAATCATTTATTTGGTTACCATTAAATTAGATTCCACTACTTTAAGAAAGTGGGAAGAATATAGAAACAAGTTAACGGATTTACCTACTTTATCAGAATTTTGTCAATTTTTACGTGACCGCGCAGACATACTTGAAACGATGCAAGTTACTAAAAACGATAGATCTGATTCTAATAACAAATCCAATAATCCTAAAACAACAAAGGCATGCGCTACTTCAGCTGGCCGCAAGCCTTTTAAAGAACCTGCTTGTCCGGTATGTCATGAAGTTCATCGGATAACAGAGTGCATTAAATTTCAAGAAATGAGTTTAGATAGTAGATTGAGTGAAGCCTTAAAGTTACACCTTTGCTCAAATTGTTTACGTAGGGGTCATAATGCTGAGAAGTGTCGCCTCGGCACCTGTCAAATCTGTAAACAAAAACATAATACACTATTACATAAAAACTCAGAAACAAATAATGCGTTAGTTACACAGTCTGAGAATAACAATACCTCTAGTGTGCCGTCAATCGCTAGTGCTGTATCCTCTTGCTCTGTCTTTATGAGTAAACAAGTTCTTCTCTGTACTGCTTTAGTAAAACTAGCTAATAATAAAAATAATAAGACTTACCTTGCCCGGGCTCTCCTGGATGCCGGTAGTCAATCCTGCTTCATATCTGAAAACCTTAAAAATAAATTAGGGTTAACGTCTATTAACTCACGACCTACGTGCATTAGTGGGGTTAATAACATGCGATTTTATATAAAAGATTGTTGTGAACTTACCTTAGATTCCTTAACAAGTTCTTACAGCACGAATATTAAGTGTTTAGTTATACCTGAAATTATAGGTAACTTACCTAATAGTGATATAAATCCTTTTGAATTAAATATACCGGGCAATATTCAGCTGGCTGATCCCAAATTTCATTGTTCATCTCCTATTGATCTGCTACTTGGTGCTGATATTTTCTTTGATATCATTACTGCAAGGAAAATAAGATTAGGTGATAATAAACCTATACTCCAGAGTTCTAAATTAGGTTGGTTAGTCGCTGGGCCAATATGTAGTTTAGATTATAATGAACAAAATAATTTACATTGTAATTTTACTAAAGAAATAAATAAAAACCTTATTAAATTCTGGGAACTTGAAGAACTTCCTTCTTCAAGTGCTTCTTACTCTGAAAACGATCACGTTTGTGAAAAACATTTCATAGAAAATACTTCACGTTTAGAAAACGGGAGGTTTAATGTTAAAATGCCATTTTGTGAATCACCAGAAACATCACTGGGTGATTCCTATAACATGGCTTTAAAACGTTTTCAAAGTCTCGAGAAGAAGTTTATTAAAAATCTTACACTTAAAAAACAATATTGTGAGTTTATTGATGAATACGAAAAATTGGGACACTTAAGTAAAGTTGATAAACCAGTATTTGGGTATTTTATGCCACATCACGCTATATTTCGTGAAAATAGCGAAACAACCAAGGTCAGAGTAGTTTTTGATTGTAGTGCAAAATCTACATCCGGTAAATCACTAAACGACATCCAGTTTATAGGTCCTGTAATTCAGGACGAATTAATAAATATTTTAATTAGATTCCGTCAACACAAATTTGTTTTGTCTGGGGACATAACAAAAATGTACCGGCAAATTATAATCGATCCCTCGCAGCGCCACCTACAATTAATAGTTTGGCGTGATGATATAGATAAGCCATTAAAAATATTACAGTTAAATACCGTTACGTATGGGACGGCGTCTGCTCCATTCCTGAGTACGCGATGCTTGCTACAGTTAGCAAAAGAATGCGATGATAAAATCATATCTGAAATTATACAACATGATTTTTATTATGATGACCTTTTGAGCGGCGCTGATACGGAAGATGAACTTTCCCATATCTATCATTCAGTTAAAAAGGTACTAGCATCTGCTTGTTTTCCTATTCATAAATTTCGAACTAACTGTCCACAAATATTTGAAGCCGACTGTACCTTGTCACAGTCATTGGACTTGAATAAACAATCAAGTGTTTTAGGATTGTGGTGGTTTCCTGACAATGACCATTTACAGTTCTCAGTTAATTTAGATAACACAGTTAAAGACGTCACAAAACGTTCTATTTTATCTAACACATGTAAAATCTTTGATCCTTTAGGCATGCTAAGTGCGTGTACTATACAACTTAAAATCTTATTACAAAAACTTTGGGTTTTAAAATTAAGTTGGGACGAGTTGGTTCCACAGAATATTAAAAAAACATGGGAAAAGTTTGTTTCCAATGCCCATCGTAGATGCGTCTCAAGAGGCTTACGGGGCTTGTGTTTATTTACGATCTGTAGACCGTCATAATAATGTTCAAGTTATCTTGTTATGTGCAAAGACACGCGTCGCGCCGCTGAAACCAACTACGATCCCGCGCCTCGAGTTGTGCGGAGCGTTGCTGGGCGCGCGACTAGCTGCTAAGGTGGGTCATTCCCTTCGTTGCACTATTGACCGTAAAGTCTTTTGGGCCGACTCGACCGTCGTTCTGGGTTGGATTCGAACACAACCTAAATTACTCAAGGCATTTGTTTGCAACAGAGTCAACGAGATTCATGAGTTGACAACTAGGGAATCTTGGAGACATGTGCCTACCACTTTAAATCCCGCTGATCTTGCTTCTCGTGGAGTCGATCCAGGTCAACTTCAGGGTTCAACTATATGGTGGAATGGCCCAGAATTCCTGTTGCAAAATGAAACAAACTGGCCCCATAATATAAATTCCATAAATTCTTCAAATTTACCTGAAATAAAAACGCCTACCAGTGATTGTATAACTATGACTAATGTTACACAGTCACCATTAATTAAGTTTAATAATTATTCTAAAATAAATAGATTAAAAAGAATGATTGCTTATGTCTTACGTTTTGTGAATAATTGCAGAAATCCAAAAAATAAAATAATAGGTAATTTAAAACTAGAAGAAATAGAAAATTCATTTAATTACTTGATAAAACTTGCTCAAAGTCAAACTTACCTTTCAGAAATATCCTTACTTAAACAAAATAAAAATCTTAATTCTAAATCTTACCTGTTACAGTTGTCACCTTTCCTTGACGGCAATGGAGTGCTCAGAGTAGGTGGTCGTCTACAGAATGCTGCTTACAAATTTGATAAAAAGCACCCGATCCTCCTGGACGGTAAGCACTATTTCACTCGGCTCCTGATGGAAGACGAACACCTACGTCTGCTGCATGCCCTCAACTGCTCCTTAGTTCATTTCGTGAACAATTCTGGCCTGTAGGAGGCAGAACTCTGGCTCGCAGCATTGTGGGAAAGTGCGTTGTTTGCACACGACTGCGAGGAAAAACTATGGAGCCGCTGATGGGGAATTTACCGGTAGATAGGGTCACACCTTGCTATCCGTTTCAAGTATGTGGCGTGGATTTCGCTGGACCTTTCCTTATTTCTAGTAAGAAAGGAAAGGGTAACCGAATAACTAAATGTTATCTTAACGTTATAGTTTGTTTTTCTACTAAAAGTATTCATTTAGAAATCGTTAGTGACCTTAGCACTAATGCGTTTATTCTTAGCTTACGTCGTTTTATTGCTAGAAGAGGTAGACCTCATACGATTTATTGCGACAACGGCACAAATTTCGTTGGGGCAAATAACGAGTTGGGTAGGTTACTACTGGCTAGTATAAATTCTATATATAACTACACCAACTCTGAAGGCATCAAATTTGTTTTCAATCCTCCATATTCCCCTACTTTTGGTGGAATTTGGGAGGCGGGCGTTAAGTCTGCCAAATACCACCTCAAGCGGATTATGGGCAACGCTAGCCTCACGTACGAGGAATTGGACACATTGTTTACACAAATTGAAGCCATCCTCAATTCCCGTCCCCTTTCCCCTCTATCATCCGATCCCACTGATTGTACCCCTCTAACTCCCGGCCACTTCCTTGTGGGGCGGTCCCTAACATCACTGCCATCTCCACCTATCAGGCTAAAGGCTCCCGACCGGTACAAGAGGATTGAGCAGCTGAGGCAGCATTTTTGGCAGCGCTGGCACAAAGAGTACCTAGCTGAATTGCAGCAGCGGACAAAATGGCGCTTGAAGGATAGAACGTTAAAAATCGGAGATTTGGTAATACTAAAGGAGGATAACGTGCCACCCCTGAAGTGGAGACTCGGGCGAGTCCTACAACTTTTCCCTGGGACGGATAGAATCTGCAGAGTTGCCGACTTCCACACGGCGAGAGGCATTGTTCGACGTGCAATAAACAGAGCCTGCCTTCTCCCACTTTCGGAAGAGCTTGAAAGCAGCAGCTTTCAAGGGGGGGAGGATGTTCACGCCGCGAACCGGTCCGCGGAGACGAAAGGGGCCTGACAGGGGCGCGCGGGAGAGGCGCGCGCGCGGCTCGCACCCGCGCCCACGACACACCGCTACCGCGCTCCACAGTGAGACCATGTCATTCATCTTATTTACATAACTATGCAGAAACGCTATTAAAGTATACGTTGTTAGTACGAAGTAGTTTCAATAATTCAAGTACATACAAGAACCCGACCATCACAAGAGCTGCTCGTTAATATCAGCTCCGACACTGAGATTAGCGCGTTCAACCAAACAAACAAACAAACTCTTCAGCGTTATAATATTAGTATAGATTCTATCAGCGTTTTCCAGTTTTTGCACAGTTCGTTCAGGATGCTTTTCTAAAAGCGAATCAGTCTAGGACACCCATACCTTTCTGCTAATTATAGTCAAAATGAATAAATTTCAACTGGGTACCTATAGGTATCTAGCCTAGATCAAGAGATAGGTAGGTATGTTAAATATTATTTTCCTAACTAATGTTTATTTTATTAACTGATATTAAACACTATATTCTATGAAACACTGATATTAAACACTATATTCTATGAAACACCTACATCGCATTATTATTGTTTTTTTTATGTTTGACCTTAATTTCTTACTCTACGTACCAATTTACTTAGTTGCAAATGAATGAATAAGCAGAATCTGTTTATAACGAGACAGTAGTTACCTACATGAATTAAACAAAATTTGGCAATAAGTAAACGTTTGTATTTTCTTTTTTCAGACTAGAGTTAAACAACTTTTTCACGTTTCACGTTTTCACCAGAGATGAGCGAAGATAGAAGTCTATCGAGGGATATGTGTGAAACTAGCCAATTACAGCGCTAGCTCAGTACAAGTTATGACATCCCTCGCTACGCATCCTCAAACCAATCGACCATCAAAAAATCCAAAAGAAAAAGCCTCCAAAATTGCTTCAATCCAACAAATAACTATTTCTCGAAGGTACGAGAGGTATGGTCAGCGTACTTCGTACCTCACCCTACAAAAGAAATGAAAGATATAAAACCCTCACCAAAACAGTTTCAGCATCAATAGTATCAACTTCTCCAATATGTACTTCAGAGAGTACGAAGGCCGAACACTTGTCGGAGCAGCGGAGGCAGGTCGTTAACATATGCAGCTTCCCCACTAGCTTGGATGACTGCTTCTAGCTTGTCTACGGGCTGGTTCAATGGGAATAAGGAGTGGTCAGTTTGGTAGTCTTCCTTGCCATAGGACACGGGTCTTCTGAATAGCTCTGCCCCTGAAGTGTATCTTTGTTGGACTTTACCAGCTGGAGCGATGTTAAGGACGAACTGTAAATCAATAAGACCATTAAAATCGGCAGTAAGTGACCCACAATAATAGTTATTATACACTTGACCGTTAGTAGAAGCTTATATGTATTGAGATAGGCGATGTCATTTCCCACTTTAGCAGTCCTCTCTTTCTACCCTGTGTAGTCTGTCTCTTTCGCACACCTCCCTCCACAGCAGGCGCGCGAGGTAACTGATGTTCCGAGTTTGGTCGTCATTGGCGTTATATTTCCCGAGCAGTCCACTTCAGTGTAAAATCTAGGTTCACCTGTTCTAGACTAATAATTTAGTCTCTTTATTAAATTCAGTGGTTCCCAAGAAAAAATATCACGTAAGTGCATAAGTGCTTTTATAATTTTATAAAACGATGTTATCGTTCGTTCTCTAAAGTTATTGATTAGAGAAATATTTTTTCTTGATAATTTTCTACCCTCAAATTTTCTTCATTATAAATCTCTTTTAGAGATCGTGTTTTAGATTGTATATTATCTTTTAAGGTAATTGAGGAACTCAGGAGGATTAAACATGGGGTCCGATGACCAAACCATACCAGTCACCGCTAGTAAATCTGGTACCAAACCGCAGGAACGTAAATCGCGTTTACGGGGTCAGCGATCACCATCCTCATCTAGCAGTAATAGTAGTAGTAGCTCCACATCATCTACTAGTTCCTCAAATCAAGATTCTAAAAATAGGAATACCAAGCGCCGTCGACGGCGCCACTATAAAAATCGAAGGCACGATCGTCATCTTATTGAAAAAATATCGAAAGATGTAGATAAGTTACAAAAGGCGGTTCAAAGTTACGAATACCCTCCTAATTATAATTGTAATAGTGACAATGTATCCATCGTAAGCCAAGATGTAGATAACGAGCTGTATAACGAATATTGCGCCTCGCAGGCGTCACCAATACAGAATTATGAAAATCTGGCGGCCGTACCGGAATTATCTTTTGATATCGAAACGAAAGTAAAAGATCCTGCGGTTCCGAAAACTCCGGTGAATTTCTTAAACATGTTAGACGAAGTTCAGCTTTTTGGAAAAAACACGTGGACCGATATTAGGTACGCAGAAACACAAAAACTATATAACCATTCACCGGGATTCACGGAAATGGAATCAAACGAGGAGGTAAAGGCGTATGATAATATACGCCACCTGGCTTATTCCGATAAATCGTACGCAGCTATTACATTCGGCATTTTGAAGCAAAAAGAGGTTCTAATAAATAGTTTACGTAGCTTAATTGCATGGTCTCAAAGACCAGATGCTGTTCTCACTGATTTAAAAGATAAAATAGATGAGATTTTTCTAAAAGGAGAACTTCAGAAAGTTTCTCAAGACCTTTTACAAATGGCTTGCGGCCACAGAGCAGAGACTATAGAAATGCGAAGGGACGGTATACTTAAGTACATTAGAGACCCTTTGGTAAAAACGGTTATTAATAAAATCCCTCCTTCAAATACACATCTTTTTAATTCGGAAGCTCTCACATCGGCCCTAGAAAAAGCAGGTGGTATAAGAAAGGTGTTCTGGCCAGTGAACAGGCCTAGCAGCGGGAACGCTTCGCGAGCAAAACCCAATAATGCTGCTATACGTTTCCCCTCGCAGGGGCACGTACGTAATACTGGGCCATCGCATGGTCACGGTCATCAAAACTATTTCTGTGATGCATCAAACAATATGCATTGCTCTCATAATCAACCCTCGCAGGGTAACTATCAAGGTTATAATTACAAAACCCAAAACAATACTGGTCCTGAACGCACTGGTACTGGAAGTAACTATAGAAATTCTAATAATAATAATAATTTTCGATCTCGAGGATCGCGACACTCTCAAAGAGGTCAAAAACGCCGCTCGTCTCCCTCTGGCTACAGAGGCAACAAAAGACAAAAACAATGACTCACAACCTTTCCTGGCCGGTCAGTTAGCATATTTTGTCAGCCAGTGGAGGAAAATGGGAGCCCCATCTTTTATACTGAGGATAATAACAGGGTATCGCATACCTTTTCTGCAAAGACCTCCCTTGATAACACCGGACCCAAAAGGCGATCGCCATCGCACTTTAGAGTCAGAGGAAATGTCTTTACTCATTCGTCAAATGAAACAACAAGGCGTGTTGAAAGTGACCCCTCTCACTCCAAGCTTTGTGTCTTCCCTGTTCTTAGTACCAAAAAGCGATGGATCATACCGACCTGTTCTCAACCTAAGGTTGCTCAACCACTATGTGCTAACAGAACGGTTTCGTTTAATAAACATGTTCCGCGTCCCAGACTTTCTTCAAACTCAGGATTGGATGTGCAAGGTCGACCTTTCCCAAGCATATTTCAATCTCCCGATAGCAGAGTCACACAGGCGATTTCTACGTCTCCTGTACAGAGACGAGGTACTAGAAATGACATGCCTTCCGTTCGGTCTAAGTACAGCCCCGAAGGTTTTCGCTTGCCTTACAAATTGGATTGCACAAATTCTTCGAGAAAAAGGTCTAAGAATAATAGTGTACCTAGACGATTTTCTTCTTGCACATCAAGACTCAAAGAAATTAGTTCAGCATGTGAATCTGCTGCTGGAAACGCTAGAAATCCTTGGATTCCAAGTGAATTACGAAAAGTCTGTTCTACTTCCACAAAAGTCTGTAAAATATCTCGGAATTATTTGGCATCCTTGGACAAATCACAAACAGCTACCAGAGGAAAAGTCATTTGCCATAATCAAAAAAGTCACACATGCTCTGAACACCGGAAAAATAACCCTAAAAGAACTACAAAGCCTAGTCAGCTTACTGAATTTCGCAAGCTTTGCGGTTCCCCGAGGCAGGTTGAACCACCGGTCCACTCTGAAGTTCTTAAGTTCCCTGCCAGAGTACTCAGCCCTAAACCTATATGTGCTACCTCGCTCCATGCTAGACGAGATGCAATGGTGGCTTCAACATTGCCACCTCTCATCCCCGCTTCATATTCCGCCTCCGTCACATTACTTAACCACAGACGCCTCAGACATAGCATGGGGAGGACAGCTCGACAACCAGACTATGTCAGGTGTTTGGAACACAGAGGAACGTCCTCTACACGGCAACGTAAAGGAGTTGTTAGCCATTCTGAGAGTCTTAGAGTTACAAGCGACAAAAATGGCGGGAGGATCACTTTTCATTCAATCGGACAACCGATCTGCGGTAGCCTATCTCCGCAACGAGGGTGGGACCAAATCCCAACTGCTCATGAAGGTAACATACAAAATTCTGGGGATCCTAGACAATCATCAGATTCAATTCAAAATTCATTACATACCCGGGAAGTTCAACAACCACGCGGATTGTTTATCCAGGCACAAACGGTCCCCAGAGTGGCACTTGACATCGAGTTGTACAGAAAAGATTTTTGCAAGAATGGGAACACCCGTGATAGACCTATTCGCATCCAAGACCGCACGAATAGTTGCAAATTATGCAACCCTAGACTTGAACGATCAGGAAGCTATGATTCACGATGCGTTCAGCACAACATGGAATTTTCCCCTAGCCTGGATATTCCCGCCACCATTTCTTATTCCCAGAGTGTTAATGCACCTCAATCAAGCAACAGGCCTGTACCTTATTGTGGTTCCACGTTGGGAGAAGGTATTCTGGCGAGCGGACCTGAAATCACGGGCAATCGCAGCCCCCTTCACCTTAACGAATCTGAAACGATCCCTAGTCGACACATCGACGGGATTACCACCCCCCAACGTCGAGAGCATGGTTCTAGAAGCATGGAAATGTGGGGGTGGGAAGACAAAATAAAAACATGGGATTCTACTCAGGTAGCTTTACTTAAATCTTCATGGCGTTCTTCGACGTGGAAAACTTACAAGGCACCTTGGAATCTCTGGATCTCATGGACAAAACAGCATGACATAAATCCATTGCACCCTGAAGCAGCCCATTTAGCACAATTTTTAGCCGACCTATATATTAAATTTCACTTCTCGTATAACACAATCGTCCTTCACAAATCAGTAGTTTCCACACTCTGCAACACGGAACTGTCTGGTAAACTAGGTAAAATGTTCTGGTAAAACATATTTTAAAAGCAATATCTTTAAAAAATCCAATTATTCCTAAACCATCAACCAACCAAACCTATCTGGGACATTAACATTCTAACCAATTTTATGAGTAATTACTCGGTAGACAGTACAAATACTTTTCAAACTGTTCGACATACTGTAGCATTGTTGTGCCTTTGTTCGGGTCGCAGGATTCACGACTTGACCCTTCTGGGTGTTGACAAAGATCAATGTATTATCAAGTGCGATTTAATTACCTTGTGGCCTCAATTTGGGTCCAAAACAGACTGTAGAGATTATAGACAATCAGGGTGGAGTCTCATGGCTAATACTAAAAATCAAAATTTAAATCCTGTATATTGGGTCAATAAAACTATAACTAATCTAAATGAAAGACGTACGAGCTCTGGAGCATCAAATTTATTTATAACCTTACGAGGTCCACCATCTCCTGCCTCCAGGACGGTCATTGCAGATTGGTTTAAGTCGCTTTTGAAGGCAGCAGGTATATCTGCAACGCCGGGAAGCGTGCGTTCGGCTGTGACTTCCAGAAGTTGGATTTACAACTTCCCTCTGGATGATATTTTAGAGAAAGGAAATTGGAGATCAGTAAAAACTTTTCAAAAATTCTATCGTCGAGAGATAATGACTTCCTCAAGTATCAGTAATCCTAGCACAGATATTTCTACACTTTTTGTTCCGGTCCGTTGATTTTGTCACCAGACGATTTCTTCATTGAAGTACCTATTAGGTACATATAACTGTATAATAAGATACAATGATTGGTCGTTATTTAAAATTAAAATTGTTGATAATAATAATATTACCTTTTTCGTTTTTCATGTGAACCAGTTTTATATTTTATGTTTCATTAAGAAAGCCTCTTTCTTCACACAATGTGTTTTATTTTACCTGTTTTTTGTGTATACCTACTTTCATTGTAGTTCATTTGAATACATCCAATCACATTGGCGTTCCTCCCTTAATTCACCAGGCGATAACAAACAGGTCTCAATACATATAAGCTTCTACTAACGGTCAAGTGTATAATAGAAGCGTTTTACCTAAAATAAAACGATTATTATATACTTACCTTAGTAGAAGCTTACTTTTAATATCTGCCTGGTGGTATTTCGACACAATGACGACCAAACTCGGAACATCAGTTACCTCGCGCGCCTGCTGTGGAGGGAGGTGTGCGAAAGAGACAGACTACACAGGGTAGAAAGAGAGGACTGCTAAAGTGGGAAATGACATCGCCTATCTCAATACATATAAGCTTCTACTAAGGTAAGTATATAATAATCGTTTTATTTTAGGTAAAACGCTTCTATTATAAATGCGAAAGTAACAGTCTTCTGTCTGTCTGATGCCAAACCACTAAACCGATTGTAATTTTATTCGACAAGGAAGTAGCTTAGAATCTGCTACTTTACGATAACTGACATTTACGCAAACGAAGACACAGACAAAAAGTAGCTTATAAAAATTAATTTATGTTCTATTTATGAATAACGTGATACGTATACGTGTGTGTATAGAGTTTAAAGACGGGATTTTTTTGCGAATTCGAACATAGATAGGAATATTTAACGGCAAAAATAATATTATATATACAGAAAAAAACAAGTAAACTGCTACACACATACCTACACATTTTTAATATCAAAGTAAACCAATTTACAGTACGATTCAAATTTTATGAAGACGAGGCGAGTGCGGCTCTGAACACGAGTCGAGTCCCTGCGTGCGTAGTAACAATTTCACGTGTAAGCGGGGGTGGGGGGCGGGGTATTGCGCAGACAGAACTGCACTTCACAACCCCCATTAAGTTTAAATCGAACTATACCTAAAAGTATGGCACTAAAAATATGACGTAGGGCATGAAGAAAATGCCACAAGGGTTAAGATTACAAAGTTTCCTTTCACCTTATAGAACAGTCCAAGGCCTAATTTCTTCCGGCATTGTACAGACGGTTCCCCAGGCAAATCTACTGGTAACAACTCACTGCTCAGCACCTTGAGAGCTCCTTGCAAGTTCTCGTCAGTAAATATGTTCTTGCCAACAAGGTAGCGTTCAGTTTTTTTAGCATGTATAAATTTTGGTCCTATGTTACCGTATACTATGCTGGCACATTCTATTACGTTGTTCTTTCCTATTTTGATAAGATACGCTGAGTTCACTATGGCTAGAGCGTTCTGGTTTCTGGGCATGATCTGATATGTTAATGTTATTTGAGAAATAATGGAGTGAGAGCGAATTTGATTACTTGATGTTTACTTTGTACGAGTACTGGTGGTGTACTTTTTCCAATGCGGAGCATTGGAAGTCTCCCTACGTGCTATCCTTCCTATCCTCTTTATTTAGGGTTGTTTGGGTGTAGTAAAGACTGCACACATAAAACACAAAACAAAAGCACATCATTTTAGGATGCAATGCAATGCAAGTTTTAAAATGTCTAAATCAAAATAATTTTCAATTTCGGCTGAAACTTAAACCGAGGATGAAGATTCGGTCGGACACTTGATAACACCATATTGCATATTTATAAAACACAAAGTGAATGTCCTCAGCATTATAGTATTGGATATTCGTCGCTTGGTAAAAAAGTCAGATCTTCTGGCAGTAAGTATTTAGGTACCTTTTTACACATTTTGAGTTGTGTGTTTCAATGTATATTGTTGTGTGTGTGGTTGTGTGTGTCAATGTATATTTACAATGTATATTTACCTTATAACTTCTGAAGACGTAAGAGTTACTCAGGGGAGGTAATTCTACGTTTAACATGAGCACACCTTGCATGTCGAACTTCAAGAACTGAGTTGGTGTTAGTGTGTTTGTTACGCCATTGCAGTTAACTGAGAACAAAATGATAGATTATTAAGGTCAGGATTACTATTAATCTTTGACTGCCCCCGTACTTGGCCTCATGGTCGTAAACCCGACTGCTGAGCGAAGGGTAATCTCAGGTTGGAGGAAGGTATTGTTTGGATTTTTCGATTAGGAAGTTCTCAACAGCAGCCAGGAGTTAGAAAGAGGATGGTGTGACACTGTAACTCCTGTAAGCTAGAATCAACAGTGGCGACGGCCAGAAAAGCCCCGCGTCCTCCGTTGTTCTTTTGTGATTAATTTCTTTGCGGGATCCAAAACAGTTGGATCGTTTCTCCGGGACATCGAGCGTCATTGTTTCCTCACTTTTCTGGTGCTTTCCTCAGTCTTGTCGGATTGCCGTTTCATCGGACTATGAGAGTAAAGACAGAATGCACCTGTGTATACGCAGATACTTTTAGGTACATTATAATATATCCTGCGTATTTGGCTCATCTCTGTCGAGCCGCCGTGAACGAGAATTCGATCAGTTAATAATCTTTACTATGCATGGTCCTACTTCGTTGGCAGTACCTAGTTGGTAGACCACCTGAATGCAAAAAAGCAAAAAGCAAAAAGCAAAAAAAGCATGTAAAAAGCAATGTTTTACATTCATAAATAGGTAAATAAAACATTGATTAAAAAATGTATACTCACGGACTGTTATTCTTGCTCCAATGCATTCTAATATTACGAACAGGTCTGACTGGTATGTTGGCACTGTACGTTTGTACATCAAATTGCCAGCTATAGAGCCAATCTGGAAATTGCTTGCTATTTTTAGATGAAAGGTAACGATATAGAAGACTTTACTTTTTTATAGACGGTGGAAGAAACCCTGTGTATGCACATTCTAGCCTTCCCCCAGCATTGACATTTTTCGTCGCTTTTTTTTATAAGAAACAGCTGTTCCATACATTTTCACCGTGTAGGTGTTGCACCTTTATGTGGAACATCATCATGAGAATCATTAAATGGATCCATGGTAAAAGTTTTCGGATGGACCTTCCACCCTTTATAATGAACAGCAAACCCGACGATCTATCTGTGGTAAATGGTAAACGCCGATAGACATCTGCTGTACCAGAGATATCGCAGATACGTTGCCATTTCAGACAACGCTAATATGTGTCATGTGCCT
Organism: Charanyca ferruginea; assembly: GCA_947361185.1. Lineage (NCBI taxonomy): Eukaryota > Metazoa > Arthropoda > Insecta > Lepidoptera > Noctuidae > Charanyca > Charanyca ferruginea. The sequence continues at coordinate 17,238,931 of OX376056.1, read as the reverse complement.
GTTATTATACCGGCACTCAAACCTGAACACAACAATGCTGCTTGGCGGTAGAAATGTTAGCTAGGCGTGCTTCCTCAGACAAGCTCCTTCACAAAAAGGTTTAGGTAATAATAATAGCCTACTAATCTCCCACTGCAGAGAAAAGGCTTTTTCTCATACAGAGAAGGCATGAGCATTGATCACCACGCTTGCTCAAGGTGGAGGGGCGATTTTAAACTTATGTCCAGGTTTCCTCACGATGTTTGCCTTCACCGATGTCCGTGATGTCCAAGATAAGCTTAAAAAGTACGAATTCAACAAGTCACATTGACACATGGCCGATTTCGAATACAGAACCTCATGCATCAGGCACCATAACCACCAGGCCACCATTACTAAAATGACAGTCTGACAAAATCCTCACCTTTCTCACAGGTAGATGAGCAACCAGTTCCAAATGCTTCACAATCTCTGACAAATAGAAAAAGTCGCTGTTCTTGCTAGCAGTTTCAGTAAAAATGGTGATACAGTCCTGTATAGACACGTTGGCTCCAAGGACCAGATTCTGATCAAACTTATACGTTTTAAGACAAGTCACTTCGCTTATGTCTATTAAAATTCTGGGATACTCAAATGTTTCGACGATACCTGAAAATAGGGAAAATGTTTATATTAATCATTATACTGGATATAATATCCACAGGTTCCAAGTTATTCAGCGCGCAATGTGATGAATGTGACGAAATCCGGAGAAGAACTAAAGTCACCGACATTGCTCGCAGAATCAGCAAGCTGAAGTGGCAGTGGGCTGGTCATGTCTGTCGCAGGACCGATGGCTGATGGAGCATATTTATCGTGGAGAGGAGACCGCGAATCGGAAGGCGCTGCGTGGGACGCCCCCCAGCCCGATGGACCGATGGCCTGAAGAAGGCAGCCAGTGGTGGCTGGATGCAGAAGGCAGAGGACCGGGAAAAATGGCGCGCCATTGAGGAGGCTTTTCTCCAATAGTGGCTAAAGATCCACTAAACTGAAGTGAAGATGATATTGGGAATGGCTCAAGTTTACAGTCCCAGGCTAAGGTTCGTCAAGAAGCCGTGGTTCGACAACTGGGTAGGTCACACTTTTGAAATAAGAGTTACCTATAACAAAACCTAGAAATCTAGGTCGAAAAGTTTTTGAACGAAACTCGAATATTAGGCTCGAGAATGACATCATTGTGTTGAAATAATGAATTATTTAATTGTTTATTGATAACGAACCGCATAGGTACCTACATTGATTACCTAGTATTCACTACGGTCTAGCAATAAAAGAAAAAAATAAATGACAGACATTTTTATTACGAAGAGCATTCACGAACATACGATAAAAGTTTATTACACTATTTGAAAATATTACTAAGTAGGATGATTTCCACCAAACTTAAAACCTCGTTTTTGAGAGTTTTTCCATTCAAAAACTGTCAGAGGTCCATTTCATTCCATAGATTTAGAGAGATTTATACTAGAGAGTATAAAATGTAATCTAGTGTTACTATTAATATTTTATCACCGACAGAGGTTGTCTATAATAAATGCAAAAGTAACTCTGTCTGTTTCTTATCTGAACTAAAACCACTGTTCCGATAGTAATGAAGACAAAGAGACAAGAGCCTAGAGCTGATGGCCTAGGGAGGGCAAGTTGATATTATAGAGGATACGAAAAGTACAGTCACAATTACAGTCAAAGGCACATGAAGCTTTTAGAATCTCTAGGAAGGGGGGGAGCTGCCCCCCCCCTGCCCCCCTTGGCGATGCTCTTGCAAAGAGGTAGATTAAAATTTGGATTGGACATTGGCTACTGTTCAATGACTGTCTTTGAGGTAGATTATGATCTATAGATGCTACCTTTTAATGCGAAGCTTTGTATTCATCCGCGATAACTGACATCTATGCGGACGAAGTCGCGAGTAATAGCTAAGTGTATAAAAACACTCACCTTTCCCAGTATTGCCATCGACAAACATATACGACGATCCACGCCATACTTGTTCCAGACCTCAAAAATCTCATCCTGGTGATATACTTTGAAAAACTTCGACTCTCCAAAGTTTAAACAGATAATACTGTCACTGTCAATATGTTTGACGTCTTCAAGGACGCTCCAATCACTGCAGTCACTCTTTATCGAGCATTTCCTCTTGCAGTTACCAGGATTCTTGGAACATGTATTGACGTTCTCAATGTCTCTTACTTTTTGGCATATTTCAGGAGAGGCGTCAATGGCAAAGGACTTGATAGTATCCAAGATAGGCCTGAACCCTGTACACCTGCATGTATTACTGCCGAAAGACTTTTCTAATTCTGCCATCGTAAGATTCTTGTCCATCAAGCTGAAAGAAAAGTCCGTTTAACTTACCGCCTAGCTTGAGAATTAAAGTCTAAGTCAAAACATGATAAAAATATTTCAATTAAACCGACCTTACATTTTGATTGACCAGGAGTCGGCCAGTTAGTCAGAAAAATGAAGCTAGTTGCTCGATTCATAACTAGGGTAGTCTCCGCGAGCGAGCAGGAAATCGGTTACATAATTATGTCTAGTTGATTTTGTATTGTGACAACAGTGTAGGTGAAGAGCAGTATTAAAACCATTTAAAATAATAAAAAATAAGCCATGGTAGTAAAGAGATGACCAGTCTTAATCGACAGCGGCTGTTCACGAAAATCTCTACTTAGTGTAAAATAAAGTCCCTTCCCGCTTTTTCAAGAAGTTTTTTTTGCACCCGTGCCAAGCCGGGGCGGGTCGGTAGTGAGAAATATAAAAATATACTAAACACGTAACGGAAACAACATGGTAAGTTATATTATAAGTACACCCGTACACATGTATTACCTTTATCAGATTTATTATTGAGTTTGGATCTGTGCCAAGTAAATAGGCAGATTCTCTTCCAATAACATGGAACCTATTACAGCTAGCGAAGACTGGTATGATCCGCCTGTTTCAACTGCTCCAGAGACTCCGGTAAAGATCGACTATGTCACGTAACTATAGATGCGGTGAGCGCAAGAGTTACTGAGTGACCTATAATTTCCTGACACAAAGCATTTTAAACTGAGACTGGTAATGATAGGCCACTCTTGTTCTCACTGACTGATATTCACTATCTTGCTCTCTCACCTGGTCTACTGCATAATCCATCCTGGTGTACAGTAACCACACTGGGTGCCGTTAAAGGCGGCAAGTCGCTTCTGGGCCTCGCTGTAGCCGTCCAAGCGATTGCCAACACCTTCGATGGTAGTCACTTCCCAACCGTTACAAGAGAACACTAGCACCAGACACTGGAGGCAAATGTTTTTAAATTAATTAATTAAGGGGTTAGTGATAGCAGAATCCTTGAAAGCAAAGGATCCTTCCTCGATAGAACTTAAGTAAGACCACTACGTCAAAAAAGCAAAAACATGCCCTCGGCCCCAAGCTAAGTTACATTCTCTATGGAATTACGTATAGAAGTCTGTCATGTAGTCGTGACCGTGGCGTGCTGGGCACATTTTGGTTTGTCTATACATGACTACTATGGCGGTCAAACGGTTCCAAGGCAACAAGTATCAGCAGTGCTATTTTGTCAAATTCTCCCTCAGTGTACCGCCCCTAAGATGTGACTCGTTGTTAAGCATACGGAAGCCTGCTGCACGACTGCCGGATTTTTCCTTAGTAACCTTCTACGATTCCCTCGAGATGATTTCATCGTCCCGAGCATTCATTCCATCATAGCACCCACCCATTTGGGTGGGTGCTATTCTAGCCCGGACACCCCACGGGGTGACCACAATTCACCGAGGTAAATTATACTGAATAGACCGGCAGAATTAGGTGGGTCCTAATAACGCTCTAGTTTGAGTGACCTGGAAAGCAACTAATCTTGCTTTGTATTATTCCTTGTAGTTTTTAATGGAGCTATTTTTTGGGACACGCCCGCCACACTATTCCCAAACCACCGCAACTCCTGTAAGCCAGAATCAACAGTGGTGACCACCAGAAAAGCGTCGAAGCAATGAAGCTCGACGGGTCCCAGAGAAACGATCCAATTGTCTTGGATCCCACAGCGAAATTAATCAGAAAAGAAAAGCGGAGGAGTAAGAAAAACATATTTTCCACTTCCCTCTAAATCAAGCAGGAGACAGAACTTGTGTCTTTTTTCTAGCCTTAATTTTAATAAGATGATTATTATTTGTTGGAACAGAGGAATAGCTTCAGCCCTTGAATATTTGGTTGCGGCACACCATAACCAATTTTTTCGCATGTTATGATATAGTATGGGTTTCCACTTGTAACTCCCTCGCAACTACTTGTTGCCATATCAGGTAAGTAAGTGACAGATCATCCAAAGCATCATCATTATTTAACATTTTCTAGATAGGTAATCTTCATATTGTTCAGAGAATTTAAAACAATGATCTAAAACTGTCATTTTCTGACTAGCTATTCGCTGTGTGTGACCAAGGCTTTATAACACTTAATATTTAAAACCGTTTGGGCAGTAAGCGAATACACAACAATAATATGACAAAATCGGGCAGGTAACTTAGACATCATGACAGACTTACCGAGTTAACAGAGAAGGTCTCGAGCACACCGCTGGGGTACCACCTCGCTCGCACCATGACGATGCAGGAGCCGCAGCCTCCCTCGTGGCACATCGCCTTGGTGCCCGGCAGAGCCAGCACATAGCGGAGGTACGCGTTCAGCGTCGTCTCCCGGGGAAGGCTTTCGTTCACTGTTCATAAAAATATTTGTTAAACATGTTTGCCTTTCATTCCGTGCGAAATATTTTAGGAACGCATATAGAACAAACATACAAACATTCATTACACGCTTTTTATTTTTTATTTATAACCACCTAGGTGACAGACTTTGTCCTGTCCCTATCTAGCTACTTACCTACCTATCTACCTACCTAGGTACCTGCTCTACCTGCCTTTGTACCCTACCCTATCTACCTACCTGCTCTACCTACCTACCTACCGTAACTACCTCTACCTGCCTACCTACCCTACTTACCTACCATATCTACCTACCTACCTACCCTATTTCTAACATGTAGTTATTCTGCTATTCGGATTTCGGGGAAGAGACAAATCCAACAAATCAAAAATTATGAAAATATGTCCAGCCGTTCTCGAGTTATAAAATAATGGTGTAACTAACACGATTTTGTTTTTCCTAAATAGGTAAGTAAATAGATAAATGAAAGTAACAAGGCCTAAAACAAAATAATAGAAAATAACTCACCTGTACATTTTTTACCGTTCACAGAAAATTCAATTTTAGTCATGATAGTGTTCCTTCCGTCTTAGTAGTGTTTCTTCCGTTACAATTATTATTACTTAATTAACTTTATTATACAGACTACTAGCTTTTGCCCGCGACTTCGTCCGCGTGGATGTCGGTTATCGCTGATGCAGACGAAGTCGCTGATTAAAAAGTAACTATGTCCTTCCTCTGGGTTCAAGCTATATTCATACCAAATTTCATGAAAATTGTTTCAGCAGTTTCGACGTGAAAACGTAACAGACAGAGTTACTTTCGCATTTATTATATTAGTATGGATAATTACCACGAATTATTAACAACGCAGTGTTAACTACTTATTTGAGGAGCTCGTGGTTAAGTAAAATCGATCCGATCGGTTATGTTTAAGCTACGCTTGCCGCGCTCGGTCCGTAGATGGGTGTTGGTATATCCATTTTATTGTGTCTCGGAATATACGTAATCCGTTGGTCCCGGTTGTTATTCGTAGATCTTTGACAGTCATTATTTGTAGTCTGAAGCCAGAAAATCTGACAACCAGTCTTACCAAGGGGTTTCGTGTTGCCCAATAGCGGGGTTGTGGAGGACAGATATGCAGTCAGATGGTCAGGTATCCATGTAAAACGCTGGTTTTCAGTTGCATCTAGTTATACTGGAAGCCGACCCCACCATTGTTGGGAATGACTAAGCACATGATGGTGGTATTACCCCATCACCAAGTGGTATTGCTCTTTCCCATCAGAGTAGGCCGTGAAGCTCATGTTCATAATGGAATAGGTAAGTTGCCTACTTTTTATTATTTTATTAACCTATTTTTGCGTCCCTCTGTTGGCCAAAGAACTTCCCTTTCTCTGCCAACGTTAGCACCATAGATTTTTTTTTAATAATTTATTTATAGTAATAAGATGGTCCATCTTTGGCGGCGTGGCCAGCTCACTCCGAAAATAAATGAAATAAATGGAAAAAAGGAAAGGAAAGGATTTATTTAAAAAAAAAACATATTTCACTCGTCGAAACGATCAAAAAGGAAAATCTTAACAAAACATATAACAACAATTATCATGAAAAAGAATTACAAGGAAACATTAAATAACTTAAGTAGGAAAAAATCAAGAAAAGTATCAGGAATGGATTTACGTCTTTTATATAATTAATCCATTTTCGAATTTAATTATAACACAAAGTAGATTTTATGACATAGGTAATTTGTTTTAAAAGTAAGTATGCGAAATGAAAATGAAAAACAAGAGTAAGTCTATTCAGTTATAATCTCCCTCGGTGAACACCTAGGTGAAGTGATCTGTCATCTGTCCCGATGCTAGGGATTTACAAAGCACTACAATCGGATGACAGCTTACTTCACCTAGGTGTTCACCGAGGGATATTGTATTGTATGTGTTGTTGCAGGAATGTATTTTATCTAAAAATCACATTTCATTGAATGTATTACAAAATAGAAAAAAATACTACATCGAAAAATTATTTGGCAATGAGGAATTCTTCTGGTTTTACATCTAGCGCCTGCAGTATAGATTCGGCAGTGTACGGCACCGCTGTAAAAGAAAATAGCATTGGTAGGTACAAGAACTACGATAACCTAGCAGTGCAATTCTAGAAAACACCTCCGAATTCGAATCATATCTCATTTCCGATTTCATTTACCTGAAGTGAAAAGTATTTGGTATTTGCTAAAATAGTAACGTAAAAATAGTTCAATTCACCTCTATGTTCTCACTTGTGGCGCTAGCGTAGTTTTCATCAAGTTACAGAATACCTAATACAGTTTTCAACGCGGAATCAGAAGTGAGCACTGAAGTGAGTTCTTACAGAATAGCATAGCTGGAATCGGGCACCTTTTATTTGGGTACTTGACATCACTAATCAATTGACATACATACTTTTGCGTTAAAAATAATGCATCTTTTGTATAACCGAATTTAAGCAAATCAATATTTTGACTTTGAAGATTACACTAACACAATTTATTACACTACAAACAAAAAGTGAAAAAATGCAACTGGCTATTGTAAATGTTGTGTTTTCGCAAATGGCGATTTTTTCTTGTTTTCTGTATTACTTTCCCTTAACCAACAATAATCCTCCATCATTGCAGGGTCTCAGCGGCTTTGATATCAAAACCATCAAGATATTTTAATAATGGAGATATCTCCATTATTAAAATATCTTGATGGTTGCAAATAGAACAACAAAACTAAAAAAATCGTACGTGATACTATTATGTCAATCACAATAGTTACCTACATATATTTATGTACAACATAAATTAAGTACCTATTCGTTATACATATTAAATAAGCCCGCCACACTATTGTGTGTTGTTGGGAGTACCCAACACTGCAACTCCTGTAAGCCAGAATCAACAGTGGCGACCACCAGAAAAGCGAGACAATGAAGCTCGACGAGTCCCGGAGAAACATTACTGTGTGTTGGATCCAGCAACAAAATTAATCAAGGCAACGAAGTATGTGGACGAGAGTACGAGAGAGAGAGACCACGAGTGGGACAGAGAAAAATAAGTTTTTTTTTTCCATGCCTTCCAAATCAAGCAGGAGATAGAACAAAACTGGACCAAGAAGCGCAAAGGGACGTTTACAACCAGGGGAAGCCCAGTTGCCAAGGTCCACGGATCACAATTAACATAATAGGTTGGGGAAAAAGTCTTTTCGCATTTAAGTATGTATGAACTTGTAATAAAATCTCTTTGGCTATACTATTTGTATCTGGCTGGTTTTGGTATCATTGAAAGTTTAAATTTAAAAGAACATAATTCCAAATTCAAATACTGTCAAGATGAGTGAATCTAATGAAGAAATTCGATACATTTTAAAATTTTACTACAAAAAAGGTAAAAATGCAACGCAAGCCGCGAAAAAAGTTTGCGATGTTTATGGACCTAGTGCAGTGTCTGTGAGAGTAGCACAAAGGTTTAAGCGTTTTCAATCCGGATGTCAAAGATGCACGTCGCTCTGGTCGCCCTATTACGGATAAAATGGATGCCATTTTTGAAAAAGTGGAGCAAGATCGGCATATCAGTAATTACGACGTAGCTGAAGAACTGGGAATTGACCACAAAACAGTTTTGGCGCATTTGAAAAAAACTGGGTACAAAAAAAAGCTCGATATTTGGGTACCTCACGAGCTCACTGAAAGAAACCTAATAAACCGTGTACTCATTTGTGATTCTTTATTACGACGTAATGAAACCGAACCATTTTTGAAGAAGCTGATAACTGGTGATGAAAAGTGGATCACGTACGACAAGAACGTGCGAAAAAGGTCGTGGTCAAAGGCCGGTCAGGCTTCACAGACTGTGGTGAAACCCGGGTTAACTCGCAACAAGGTGATGCTGTGTGTGTGGTGGGATTGGAAGGGCATTATTCATTATGAGCTGTTACCACCAGGCAGGACCATCGATTCTGAACTCTACTGCGAACAACTAATGAGATTAAAGCAAGAAGTTGAGAGAAAGCGGCCGGAATTAATCAACAGAAGGGGTGTGGTTTTTCATCATGATAACGGTAGACCTCACACATCTTTAGCCACTCAGCAAAAATTAAGAGAGTTTGGCTGGGAGGTGTTAATGCATCCGCCGTATAGTCCTAACCTTGCACCTTCAGATTTCCACCTGTTTCGATCTCTTTAGAATTCTTTAGGCAGTGTCAGGTTAACATCACGAAAGGACTGCCAAAACCACTTGTCGCGGTATTTTGATCAGAAGTCCCAAAATTTCTATAGCAATGGGATCATGTCCCTGCCTACAAGATGGCAAAAAGTTATCGAACAAAATGGCACCTACATACTTTAGTTAAATGTAAATAAACTATACTAAAAAATGTTTTGAATTTTCTTAAAAAAGGCGAAGAAACTTTTTCCCCAACCAATATTTTTTTAAATCGGTAGGTATATTAGCAAATCGGTATATAGGGCATTCTTCAAATTTTTCAAATAACTTCATTGTGATGTAAGATGTAACTCGAAGTCTCGAATCTCGAAACGTGATAGATTTTTTTCGGTTTCTAATTCAAACCATGGAACCTTCAAAGAAAACAATCCACCTATTGCTATGCCAGTTGCATTTTTCACTTTTTATTTGTTGTGTAATAACACTACAAATAAAATAAAAAATGAATGGAAAAAATGGCTGGAATGATGGAATGAATCATCATCTATTGATGATTAAAATGATTCCATTCAGAACCTAGTCTTAGCAAAAATACTCACAAATAGTAATCCATTCATTAGGGTCGTATCCCGAGTCCTTGCGGGACTCCATGATGCATTGTCGGAGCGCATGCGTAACACCGTGAGAAGTACAGATGCCCATCTCACCACACGCTGCATATTGTCGAAAGAAAATTTCATAAAAAATGATTAAATATAGAAATAGAGGAAAAACAGCCGGTCGATTCTGAAAAAAGTAAAGTGAGCTCGAGGTGAACTATCATCCCACGATGCAAGTGAGCTCGAGATGAGCTGTCATTTCGTGATGCTAACGTTTGACAGCTTAACTAGGGTTTCCAACCAACAGTATACCTTAAACTTTTTTCGCTTCATCTATAAATAAAACTAAACAAAATACTGTTTTTATAACCGCTGGTACTCGTCATTTTTTATACGTACTTTCTGTTTCCAACATTTCAGTAGTATAATGTTTTCCAGAATGAATACAAAGAACGCGATGACAGAAGCTTTGGTGGGATGACAAAAATAGAGCTTCTAATGATAATAAAAAATGAGTTTCTTATAATTTATTTTAATTTCAACTTAAACTGCGGAGAGGCTCACGAATATTTTGAAAATGAGAATAAATTGTTAAATTGTGCAGGAAGCTCGAAAAAATCAATAAAATAAAATACTGTTAACTTTTCTAAAATACTGTTCATTTTATTTCTCCGAGCTTAATATACTTTATTTCCCGTACAAAAAGTTGAGAACCTTAATCTCACCATAAACTCACTTCACATAAATTCGCCGAGGGACATTTTTACAGAATAGTACTGAAGAAGAAAGAAAAGAAAGAAAAACCATTTATTAACGAGAAAGTGACGCACATTACACAACAAGACTTAAACTAAAACAAAGTGGATAGGTACATGTTGTGGAAAACAAATACAAATAAAATAAAAATAAACTATAAAAACGTACGAGACAGAAATATGCGTCACTGCCACGAAAAACGGCTGACGCTCAGCATAAATGCCGTGGCCCGCGCACGAAGGCGCGAAGTCACGGCGCTGGTTTTCAGCGTCAGCCGACGTGTCACTGTGTCGGAAAAATAAAAAGAACAAACAATTTTATTGTTCCGAGGCACAGAACAATAAACATTTAACAATCTGTGGACACAAAATGACGCTGTTTCGGCACGGCGCCCACAAATAATATTTTAATATTTATACTATATGTAAAACAGCAAACAAATAAAAAGAAACAAAATAAAAAGACAATAGACAATAATTTTACATAAGAATTAAATTAAATTGTGGCAACATTTCGACGCGTCCTGAGCCAAAGACAAAATACAGTAATAATAAAAAAACTAGCGTTGCGGTCAAGAAGCTTATAGAGAAAAGTGGAGGCAACACCAAATACCTAAGTGTAGCCAACTGTGGGCAGGCAGACGCTCTCCTTCAGAATGCATACAAATAGATAAAGAAAACACATATCACTGTCTCGTTCTTATGTATGCATTCAGAAAGAGAGCATCAGCCCACAGCCGGCCCCAAACTTTTGTTCCAAGTGCTGGCTCCACTCATACCTATATCTTCATGGTTGCGGTAATGCGTTAATATTGCGTAACGATTTGACAGATGCCTGACTGACCTATTTAAACGAGTTATGTAACCAGAAAATGGCGTCAGCAATTACAAAATCATTATGTAATGTGGTTGTAAAATGTGTTACAATAATAGTGACTGGAATATTGTTTATATAGAGATAGTGAGTGAAAATGGAAGTAGATAACCCGAAATAAGACAAACCTCAGGGCTGGAGGGTGACCCGATCTGAGCACCCTGTGCAATTCTTTAGGAAAACGGTAAGTTAATATGAAAATAATGATTAATGCATATGTACATGATACGATTACTGTTACATAATTTGAAATATTAATAGAATTGTAAATAATATTGAATGGATAATAATAAGATTATGAAAATAGAATTTATAAAGAATAATTATTATATTGTAATTTTAAACAGGTTCACAACACAGAAACAGAGTCGGGGGAAGCCATACCACAGCGCTGCTGAGGATCCAAACCAAAGACGGAAGGCCATGACCCTTGAGGTAAGCAACACAAGATGTAGCTGAAACATCATTGTGCATGTAGTAGTAACTTTTTATGTTGACATTTAAACGACTGTAACGTTTTCAGGCCTCGTATTGGTGGTGGAAGATCATTCCAGCAGTGCGTGGCCGCAAATCTGAAACTGCCCCTGAAGGCCGTGGTTCGGTGTTGCGGAGCCCTCAGCGGACCAACCATAGAACGAAGCCCATACTTGTAATAAGATTGTCTCCAAGTGAGTTTCTCATATAAATAGTGCGGCTTATGGGTTGTTACAATGCCAAACATTAAACTCGCTAGGTGATGCTTCCGCCTGGCAGCCATTTTTAGTACCTTGAGCTGGTTTATGTATGGTGTCACATGATGCCTACGAGGGACATGGACGCAGAAGCGTACACAGGCATTCTGAATTCTCTGAATTAGCCTATCTGTCCTAGCAAGCAGGCAAGGCCCATAGACAGTGTCACAGTAATTAAGCTTAGATAGGATCAGACTGTCTACTAGTTGTTTCCTGAGTGGTATGCTTAGAAAATTTCGTATACCATATAATACCTTCAGCCTGTAAAAACAATTTCTAAGTACATTTTTTATATGAGCCTCGAAACGCAACTCTGGATCTAAGATTACACCCAGACTACATGCCTGCTCTACTCGCTCAATTTTCTCCCCTTTAATCACAATTTCTGGTCTGGCGGACAATATTGCAGCCACTTGTTTCTTTGTACCCAACACCATGAATTTGGACTTTAGTGGGTTCAGAACTAAAGAGTTATCTTCAGACCACGTCACTACTCGATGCAGGTCCTCATTAATCCCTTGCACTGCTATTGCCGTATCATCTCCTTTGAAGGACATGTACATCTGGATATCATCAGCATACATGTGATATTTGCAGTTAACAAAGGATCCAATGACGTCTGCACTGTAGAGGATGTACAGCAAAGGGCCCAAAATTGATCCCTGCGGGACTCCCCTGGACACATGGAGCGGAAGGGATGACACAGTGGATCCATCCTCCTTGTGAATCTGCACACACTGGGACCTATTGGTTAAGTAACTATTAAACCAATCCACAGCATCACGGTCAAAACCATAGTACACGAGCTTGGACAGCAGCAGATTTGTATTAATTGCGTCAAAAGCCCGTGAAAAATCCAGTAGGACCAGGATCGACCCCTCCCCCCGATCACGTGCCTCCAGGATATTGCCCACAACATCTATCAGAGCCGTCGCAGTGCCTCTCCCTTTACGGAAACCGGACTGAAGGTCAGGGAGAATATTATTATTCTCCAGGTATTCAGTTACCTGTAGATACACTACACGCTCTAGAATCTTTGACAGGCAGGGCAGAATACTAATTGGTCTAAGGTCTTTAAAATTGCCTGGTTCACTTATTTTTGGGATAGGGCGAACAATTGCGCGTCGCCAAAGGCTAGGGAATGTGCGCGTTTCTATCGACTTGTTGACGATATCAGTGATGGCTTGCAGGGTATTGGGCAGTGTGAGTGTTAACATGTCCAAACTGATACCATCAACACCCTGAGCGTTGGATCCCAGATTCCTGATTATCTTCAGAACTGTCTCCTGGTTGGTAGCAGTAAGTGAGAACTCTGCTGGACTGTGCCTGTGAGAATTAAAATGGAAAATTTGTGAGACGTTATCACTACAGTTTCCCGGAACATCCAAAAAAGCTGCATTGATTCTGTCTGGATTATCAAAATGACTTGGCAGGAGCCTTTCCTTGTGGTCCGGAAGTACATCAGACTTCAAATTGCGCCACAGTAGCTTAGGATCCTTGCTTTGATTGTTGATGCTTTTTGTGAAATATGCTGTCTTTTCTCTAATTAATGCGGCAGCAGCCTCGTGTTTAAGATCCAGACAGTATCGCTTATGATGCGGCTCCTTTGTTTTCCGATATCTTTCCCTAGCCTCGTCCCGCAGCTTGAACATGAGACGCATATTGTCAGTGATCCAAGGTGTGGGCCGCTTATGGAAGGTCATTCTCTTAATGGGAGCGTGGAGATCAAAAAGTTGGATCAAATAAGAGTTAAAAGTGTGTACCATGGTATCAACATCACTTATATCTCCTATACTAGACCATGGTATCATGTTCAGGTCATTCTGGAAGTGATCCGGCAAGATGTCTGCAAAAGGCCGAAACTCCACAACCCTAGGCTTGATCTTGGGCTTCCTAAAAATAGTCTCACATGTAACGAAGGAGTGATGGCCGAGCTCACTGATATAGTCAACCCCCACATTACGAGTTGAAGCATCCGTGCATATGATGTCGATGAGCGTACCACTGTTACCCACGAAGTGCGTCGGAGTTGTTACTAATTGAACAAGGTTCAGGCAATTGAAAAAGGCCGTAACCTGTTTGGATTTAGAGCTATTTGCATTCAACAGATCAACATTCAGGTCACCCAACAACACCAGATTATCATATGGGGCTAATGCACTAATACTAGCAGTTATGGCATCAAGAAAAAGCTCCAAGTCCTGCCAAGGCGGACGGTAAGCGGTCCCAATAAGAAGCTTTTTCTTGTTTATGGTCAAGCCCAGCCAGAGCTGCTCCACACTAGGGTGATCAGGATGAGCTCGTACACGCGCGTTAATACCGCTCTTTATGTAGAAAGCAACTCCTCCACCACGCCCACCTCGTGTAGTCAGTGGTCGAGGTATGTGCCTAAATTTGTACCCAGGTACACTAGGAGCGCGGTCTTCCTCACCCCTGCGTAACCATGTCTCGTTGATAGCCATGATGTCCACAGAGTGGTTGCCCATGGCGATCAAGAACTCATCCTGATTTGTTCCCAGCGAGCCCGCATTTAATAGACCAAACTTAATATGTTTGCTAGGAGCCATCAGTGCCAGTAGGTGTAGGTACTAGACATAAAAGTGTATGTATATGGTACGAAAATAAATGTGAGTATGAGGGTGTTGTGTGGAGGTTTGATTGGGCACTACTTATAACTGAGAGTTGCGAGTAAGTTGTACTAATGAGTGATGTCATAATTCTGTAATGATAGTAACAGTATATGGTTATAATTATGAAAAGTATGAAGATTGAAAATACTTCTTTTAAATAAATATCATTAAATAGGTTAAGTGTAAATAGACGTACATTTAATTTTAAATATAGTGTAAGAGTAAAATAATATAACATAGAAATGTAAGCTCTATGCACATCCGGCCATTGACTGAGCACACAACACAAAAGGTTGCGACGCACATTTAGACAATCATTAAAAATTAGGCTATTTATATATAGATAAACACAATAATAATTAGGCCGTGTCATTTTCAGTTCCGAAGACACGGGATAAGTCCTCCTCAGTGCGGATCCTCTGCGCCTTGTCTCCCGGTGTCTTCCTGGCGAGGATGCGGCCCTGCTTGGTCCACACAAACTTCCAGTCGAGGAGGCTGGCAGTTTCCCGTGCCCTACGAAACAACAGACGGTTGGCTTTCGTCAGCCGCTCGTTGAGGAAGTATCTCTGCGCTGGGACGGACATGTCGAGGTCGGCAGTGGTCGCCCCCCGCCGTACTCGCGCGCTTGCCAGAAGCTGATCACGCAGGTCCCGACGAGCAAGGCGCACGACTATCGGCCGCGGACGAGACTCAGTCGGTCCAGCTGAGCTTGTCGCGTTGAGCTGCCTTCCACCAACGCGTTCCGCACTGACGATATCCCGGTCGTCCAGGCTGACCCCTAGCTTATGGCCTATGACCTTAATTATATGTGCTGGATTTTCACTTTTTACCTCCGGCAGATTTGACACCTCTATGTCATTAGCTAGAAGGTCCTGATCCCTGTCATTAATTTCTCGCCTCAGTTCCTCCACAATCTTGTCCACGCTGGCTGAATTCGAGGAGCCCGAAGTGGCGCGTTGCTCCAGTGCGTCCACCCTGGCCTCGAGACCGTCGATACGCGTGCTGCAGGTATTTAAGGTGGTTTTGAGCTCTGCCATTTCCACCTCCATCTCCTTGCGAAATACCTGTATCTCCGCACGCACCGCCCTCAGCTCCACAATGATCACCTGCAAATCGCTACCAGCGACAGGCGACAATTCCTGAGTGGTGACATCGACACAAGAAATTTCAGGCGGCGCCCCAGCCGCGGCAGCGTGAACTGGGCTGGCAGTCTGCGTGAGTTCCCTTCTCGAACTGTCCCCGGGGCTCTTAGGTGTACTTGAGCCCGTTATCGCTTGCCCAGTGTTTTCAGTGGGGGGACTCTGCGTGGGACCTCGGACAGGGGTTTCGGTCCTGTTGTCTCGAGCCACATTTTTTTTGCACTCGGGACAACGCCAGTTAGCTGCTATGTTGGCCTTTGTAGGGACACCCACGCACACCCTGTGATAAAAAATCTGGCATTTTCCACACCTAGCGCCCTCCAACGTCGACACGAAGCGACCGCAACCTCCACACTTAATGCCCGGCATCCTTTGCGACAACAGTTTGTGAAGTTTCTTGTCAAGAGGTATGGGGGATATTCGCTAGATGGCAGCAGCAATGATACCCGTCACGGATCTATTAAGTCGTTTGCGGCTAGCTGGACAGATGGCTCTGTTTCCAAGGCGACGTCACCGATTATTTGTTATTATTGGCGGGTAACCATATAATTTAGATAATTTTGGCTATAATGTTTATATGGCTTACGAACTTTAGACGCACTATTTATTGCTCACTCCAAATGTATGTTAAACGAAATGCCACTAAGATCACAATTAAAACTGTTATGTTGTACACCGACTTTTATTTCTAATTTAATTTGCTAACTAATTGGACAGAGAGCCACACCGATGCAGACGTCAAACGTCAACTGAAAACTGCTGATAGTTTGTAGAGATTCTCCCTATCATGTCAATTGTGGAAATAGTTCTCTTGTCACAATTATTAAACAAAGATGATTGCCTTCAATATAACTTTCACATCTAGGTACAGTTCGATTCGAACTTGATGGCAGCTAGTGTGAAGTACGCTACTGCCTGCGCAGTACCCCGCCCCTCACCTCCGCTGACACGTGAAATTGTTACTGCGCAGCCACTCGACTCGTGTTCATAGCCGCCATAAAGTTTGAATTGTTCTGTACTCGGAGAGGTTGTTGTTAAATAGTCGTAGTTTATTGCTAGCTGAGCGCTGTTATCTGACATTGACCAAAAGCTGGCATTATTTGCCAAGAAACCGCATACGACATTTTCCCTTGAATTAGTGTAGTTTAATAGGTTACTCACTCTTCGATCCAAGTACTCCATTCGGATTCTTGTAGTTATACCTAAACTTAACGTTGAATTCGACCGGTATGTCCAGAGCAAGAGGTACATGATAGTTCAGCGAGCGGTTGGACAACAGTTTTCCTGTTGCCTTATCAAATATCAATTTTTCGCAAGTGAAGTAGCCAATACCTTGAATGTACGCTCCTTGCACCTAAAACATACGGAATAAAGAATACAGTACAGTGAAAAAAAATAAAAACTTCGAATTTTTTGCAACTCAACTGTTATAAACAAAATACGAGCAAAATTTTCCACGATTCAAATTAAATTCTACAAACAACAACCACTGAACACACATGACTTTAGTTTCGGAAGTCCTGTGGCTTTGTTCCGTTTATTAAATTGTTATATTTCACTTTAATTTAATTTTTGAAAGTGGTTAATTATTTTGTAAAATAAAAAAGCTTCTAAAGATTGAGGAAAATATATGTAACGTCGTCTAAGTAAAATTTTTGGGTTTTATTAATTTATTTATACTTCATGCACAAAGGTACAAAGGCGGACTTAATGCTTTAGGCATTCTCTACCAGTCAACCAAGGGTAGTGAAGAGATAACATGGCATGGCATTGCATATGAAAAAAAATGTATTAAAAAAGTTGTAAGCAAAAGTAAAAGGTTTTGTTGAATTGAGCGCTGAATCAATTTCGATAAAATTTATATGGGACCCTTTTAAACACAAAAAGAATTTTCCAAAACGGTCCAGGGCTTTCCAAGTAATCGGTGAACATACATAGAAAAAAAAAGTTTCCGACGAAAAGAACTCCTCCATTTTTGTAATCGGTTAAAGATATCTATACTAATATTATAAAGCTGTAGAGTTTGTTTGTTTGGTTGAACGCGCTAATCTAGGGATCTACTGGTTCGAATAGAAAAAATATTTTTGTGTTGGATAGTCCATTTATCGAGGAAGGCTATAGGCCTTACTATGGGGTACTTATTATGGTAGGCAGGTCCAGGACTGACCAATACATCATCTAATCCATCTCTAAAACGAAACCTGATACAAAACGAATAATCACAGATGACAAACAAGATTAGTAATAGCTGTCCACTCACCTGTCCGACATCTAACTTAGGGTTGGCACTAACACCGACATCCTCTAAAATATCCGCACGAACTATTTGGAAAGACCCAGTCGTCACATCCAGTTGTGTCTCAATAATTGCCACTGCGAACGCACTATACCCTCTCTCTTTTCGTCAGTATCTTTCATCATGTACAATGAAGTCAGTTCGACTTGCTGTTCGCTTGCTTTCTGAGAGGCACACCTAGCTCGTATGCACAAACCTGAGCGGCTTTAGTGTTAATTCCTTGTCCCATCTCTATGCCTCCTGTTGAGACTGTTACTGTACCATCACCTCTATAAATGGTGACTAGAGCTGAATAGTTTCCGTAATAAATTACTGGGAAACACATGATATTGACTGAAATAGATTTCTTCATCCATCTGTTAGTTTTGTTTAATTGTTCGATCTCTTTCACTCGCTGGTCGTAGTTGGTATCGTTTTTGAGAACGTCGATCAGTTCTGGAAGGTCATTGTCCTCTGTCCTCATGTTCACTTTGCGGACTTCAGTCGGGTCCTTCTGTACGGCGAATGCTATGTGCTGCATTATGTTTTCTATACTTGTAATACCCTCGGAAGTACCTGTCAGAATTAGTAGATCGCTACATTACCGTAATCTTCTTAGTTTTTAAATAATCTCAAAAATTTGAAACTGGATACGAACAAAAATATTTGGCACGATTCTTTGCAGTTTAATTAAAAAAAAAACTCACAACCACTACATCAATTTCTTTTACTGAGTAGGTTGGTACCATTATAAAAGTAGTAGCTGATAGTGTTTACAAATAATAATAACAATTAATAAAAACTTTATTGATTCAAAAAACAGGTGTTACAATATTTAGGTATGACACTGGATCCCGGACTAGGATACCCTGTGTCGCAGGATCCAGTCTCTTTCGACAGATAATGTGAATTATATAAGAAGGATATACCTAATAACAAATGCAACGGTTTCAGTTTATGTTATTGAACTAAACTAAATTTAAACTAAATCTACACACAAGTTCAAAGAAAAAGTATATTACCAATGGTAATTATTTTTATTATCTACAGTCAACTACAAAAGCAATTACTTACTACACTAGATGTTTTAAACACAACTATTAAAAAATGAGCCCAATATTTGAATACTTAGATATAAATAAAATAATGATAAAAACCCTCATAAATACATTACCTTACATGAAATGCTGTAATGTAATGAACCGAATTATTTTGTGCATATTTTAATGAAATGTAATAGGTAGTTTAAATGCTACTTTCGTCACCCATTCAAACTTTCACTACATATACTTAATTATGATGAAAAAGTGTGATAGAGAAGTTTAAATTATGGGTGCTCCAAAAACATATTTGACTACGATATTTTGTAGGTAGGTTTATCTCGATTTCCGACAAAACTACAAGTGTTATGGAAAAAAGTTGACTGGCAAAGTTGTAGGTAATAAAAATATCTTCAACTTTTGTATTTACACTTTTTTCACATAACCTCAAAATGTATGTGAAAAATTCGAATAACCAAATTTTTGGTTTTTTATTTTTATCTTTTTCATAAATATTTTATTTTTCACCAAATTTAGTGAAAACTTACCTTTCTATGTCCCAAATACACTGTAATTTTTTTGATTTAAAATATTTATTTTTTTCACTTTTTCAATCGAAAAATCTTACGACAAATCATCAGCTTTTTAAAAAAAGTAAGTTTAGTTTATAAAAAGGTAAGTTTTCACCAAATTTGGTGAAAAATTAAATAGGTATTTATGAAAAAGATAAAAATAAAAAACCAAAAACTTGGTTATTTGAATTTTTCACATAAATTTTAAGGTTATGTGAAAAATGTGTAAATACGAAAGTTGAAGATATTTTTATTATCTACAACTTTGCCTTTTTTCCATAACACTTGTAGTTTTGCCGGACATCGAGATAAACCGTTTTTTACCTTTAAAAACGCACCCCCATCCACTTCCCGACCTCAGATCGCCCGTAATTATTTTTTTCTTTAATTTTTGTTATGTTCTCTTCCTTTTCCAATGGGTTTCATTATACTATTATTTTTTTGCTTTCAAAAATTATCGGCACTGGTCTAGTTAGTTTACTTCCCTACAAAATATCGTAGTCAAATATGTTTTTGGAGCACCCATAATTTAAACTTCTCTATCACACTTTTTCATCATAATTAAGTATATGTAGTGAAAGTTTGAATGGGTGACGAAAGTAGCATTTAAACTACCTATTACATTTCATTAAAATATGCACAAAATAATTCGGTTCATTACATTACAGCATTTGCCGGAAATCGAGATAAGCCGTTTTTTACCTTTAATAACGCACCCCCATCCACTTCCCGACCTCAGATTGCCCGTAATTTATTTTTTCTTTAATTTTTGTTACGTTCTCTTTCTTTTCCAATGGGTTTCATTCTACTATTATTATTATTTTTTACTTTTTACCATTTTCAAAGGTATCGGCACTGGTCTAAATGTTATTTTTTAAATTTTGAAACTAAACATTACTGTGGCAATTTGTCGTAAGAAATCGTCTTAAGGGCGCGTATTCGATTTAGCGCAACTCAAAATCTAAACGATTGCTAGAACGGCGTAGCAGCATTGACACACACTAAGTAGTACAATACAATGGTCTTTTTGTGTGCATCAGAAAAAAAAATATGCACGAAATAAGCACGAATCATTGAAATTGATCGGCAAACGACAGCGCGCGATGTTTTACAGTGCTTTTTAAAATAGTTGTCAAAAATAAATGAGCTCGTATAACGGACTGAAAAATATTCTGTATATTAAGCATAACATTTACTTTCATAAAATAAATATATGAGTTATGTTTTTATTCAAATACTGGTGAAAAAAAATTGTCAAAGTGAACCGATTTTCTACTTTTTCAACATTGTTTTTTAATACATAATAGTAATGTTTTCGTAATTTTGGCTCTGTAGCTGTCTTTATGACTGTATATACTGTTGGAAAAACGCATAAAACAAAATATTTTGGCATATTGTAATGATTGTATTCGTCCTGAAAGTTAACTGTGACGTCTATTTTCGTAAAACGATATGAAAGAATTGTCTTCGCTTTAAAAAACCGTAATTAAAAATTATACTTTTACTCTGTAGCTGTCTAAATCAAGACTTAATCTTTCTAAAACTGTAAATTGTCTTCAAATAATCTGCTCACATAATTACGATATTGCTCTGGGCAAAATGCAAAAACATGAAGTTTTCGCCACGAATCGAATACGCGCTCTTAAGTCATAGTATACACTACTGTGCAGTGGTTTACATAGTATAGTGGGGGATCTCGCAGAAGATCGCAAATTACGGGGAGAAGAAAATTATAAAGAACAAAACTAACCTGGTGCACGTGCGAACGAATTTGAAGGTGTATCAGTTTTGACTGTAGCCGTCTTCAAAGACCAGTACTTGGTATTGTAGCAATTGGGGAAGCCACTGGCAGTAAAGTCGAGAATATTCTCGTTGTTGGTACAGCCGTTGTCTTCAATAATTGACGCGTTTAGATACTGAATTTTTCCGTCATCGTTGACGCCAACCTATTCGAAGATAAGTGTGTTTATTTTTTTCTTATACCAAGACGGCTGCACTCCTAAAGTTAAGTACACCACTGCCCATAGACACAATAATACCAGAAGCCTCGCTAATGCGTTACAATCCCAAAAACCAATCTGAAATATCGAATGCACCTGTAATTACACGGATTCAAACCGGGAGAACACAGCAACGTAGCTTTAAGGTAGAAATAACTAGTGGTAGTACTTTCTAATGCTCGTAAGCCGGTGATAACTTCCAGAAACTTAAAGTTACCGGGAAAATGGAAGGCAAGCGACCTAGAGGAAGGAGTCCAATGCGCTGGACTGAGCAGATACGCACCACACTAAACATAAATATTGCCGAAGCAGTTCACTTTACTGAAAACCGGAGCATAATGGCGCAACATCGTCCGCGGAAAGTTGGTCCCCGGATGGATCACGACCCTCATTGAGCATTGAGGAAACGATACAAGGAGGGAGGAGTAATTCCTCGGTCGAGATCTTTCAAAAAGATCTCTACTACTACTAAAATATCAATTCGGTATTTGGATCAACAGAGTATATCCTAAAAACATATATTTCTTCATTTAACTCAACTGAAAGGTTGTTTACAGAAATAGGGAAGTTCAAACTATCAAGAGTTGGATGTGGCTATCTACTATTGTACTTTAGTTTTAGAGTCAGTGAGTATGAAGTTTCTTGTCCATTCTTTGCCATACGAAACTACCTTTTTGAAGGGGCAACTAGATTCAAATGTTCTCATAGTTATAACGTTTAAAAGTGCGCTTTAATGGTCTGATTGAAATAAATGGTTTGACTTTGACTTTGTAATGATTACCTCATATTCGCACTGAAATGGCAGTCTCTTCCCAGCTGTAGTCAAATTGGTTTGCATCGGTAGTATGAACCTACAAGGTCTATACAACTTCTTAGCAGCTAAAGCACATGCTGTGGATGCCTGAACGTTGCGACTAATCTTGCCTCCGAATCCGCCGCCAATACGACGAATTTTAACCACGACTCTGGAAACAGCATAATTATCATTCATTTAACGGTACGGGAAGTAAAATACTGTTAATGGACCGACGAGACGAGATGGACAGACGACATTGTTGTAATCGCGGATAGAACCTGGACGATGCTGGGAGCGTGGAGATTGACACATACGAGGCATATATCCAGCAGTGGATAAGGTCAGCCTTCGGATGATGACGATGACAAAAACTAACTTTATTTGGTGCGATTCAGCATTGCCACATAATTACAAATATTTACTGTCCCGATACGTATATCTCAACAGAAGAAGTTGAGGGTTTATATTTAAAGACTTGTCTTTCGGATTTGCACGAACTATACCTAAGCTATAAGTAATTTAAGATGCCGTGGAAAAATTTTAGCCAAACGATCAATTGAAGATTTAAAAGTTTAGCACAGTAAATAGATTTGTGGTTTGTGGTTTTGTAAATAGATACTACAGATAATTTACAAAATCACTATAAGGACTTTAGACAGGCGTTCCATACGGTAATTTCAAAATAATTTTCATCTAAATAAGCTTTCAAGTTTAACAGAATTATTGGATCCACTGTAAATCTGTTTTTAGATTTAGCGTTTAACATTTACAGCTACGAATAGGTATAGAATCAGTCAAATATTTTTTTATTATAAATCGTTAGTTATGGATTTGGTAACTTACTCGCTTTCACTGATCCCCAAAGACCTCGCAATAACTATTTGCGTTAAGTCCATCCATTGCGACGAATCGTATACTTCTAACATTTTATCAACTGGCACAACAACGCATGTTATGGGTTCTAAGTAATAATGATATTGAGATTCTATTTCATAAACTCCTTTTATAACCTTCGTTATGTTGTCGCCTCTGCCATCTGGTTCTATAGATGGGGTTCCGGGCAAGTATCTATTGCTATCTTTCTTTGCTTCATCAATGGTCAGCACCGGAGCTGCTGTGCTCACGTTTTTGTATGTTACTTTGACCATTTTTGCAACTTTCTCAGCCAGTTTTTCAGTCTCTGCCACCACTATGGCTATCGGCTGGCCATAGAACAAGATTTTTGTTGCGAGAATCTCTTCTTCCTCTGTTTGCAGTTGAATGCCTGGGAACCCGAAGGAATTGACACCGGGGATGTCTTTTGGTGTAAACAGAGCTACAACGCCATCTATTGCCTATAAGTTTAAATAGTAGTAGGTATTTAATTGTATCTTAAATAAAAATTACCTTGCTAATTGATAAGCTTAGCCATGGTTACTTAAAAATAAAATGCACATCTATGCAGCCGAATTTGAGTAGGTACCTACTCCTTTTCCTGACGTATTAAAACACATGTCTGCTCGTATTGATTCGACTAAATAAATATTCAAATAATAAGAAAAGTGTAGGTATTTCTAGGTTTAAAGGTACATATTTTCAGGAGTTGACAAAGATGACTACATAGTTTTTTCAATTGTTTCCTTTGTATACTTTGTTATTAATATTCAGCTTTGTTAACTTGAAAACATGTTTTTCAGTTATTTTATTGTAACATTACAAATTGTAGAATTATCTTCATTAACATGTAGGTAGCATCCGTGTAATAGGTATTAAGAAGTTTTAGTTTATAGAAAAAGTATTTACGAATTAGATTAAATTAACAAATATAGACATTTATTGATAAAATATTTACAAGTCACAATTTAAGGCTAAAAAATAAAACGTCATGCACACATAATCATTGCTTAATGAATTAAAATAATTAAATTTAAAGACTAATGCGAATGTATTACGATATAATGAATGACGATACTTAGCGCCATTTTTTTATTATTATCCGTCAGTAAAGTATAGGTGAAGCAACCCGCCCATAATAATACATACTAACTTAGAATAATAAAAATTGCTTACGATTAACGATTCATTGATTGATTTATAAAATTCACTTCATTCATTAGGCACCATGTTTAAACTACGCACCTCCACTAGACAGATATTAAAAGACAGGGTCTCACCATAACTGCATCAACATCAATAGTATCCACTTCTCCAATATGTACTTTAGCCAGTACGAAGGCACCAAACACCTCCCTTGGCAACGGAGGTATATCATTCGCAAACCTAGCTTCACCGCCAACTTGAATCAGCGCTTCAAGCTTATCTACTGGCTGATTCAGCGGGAAGAGCGAAGAGATAGTCTGATAGTCTTCCTTGCCAGAAGATACGGGCCTCTTGAGAAGTTGTCCACCAGATGTATATTTGGAAAGAGCTGTGCCAGCCGGACTGATGTTCAGGATGAACTGCAAGTAATTGAGTTATTAGATACCTGAGTATAGGATTTTTTCTACATTTTTTAGTTGTCGAGTCTAAAGTTTCACTAAAGATATGAGATCGGAAAAACATTTCGCCTATTTTTTTATTGGATTTTTTTAATGAATTATGTGAAGAATGATATGAAAGAAAGGAAGTCAGTGGTAGCGTGATGGTTATAATACATAATACATCAGCCTATTGCCGTCCACTGCTGAACGAAGGCCTCCTCCAAAGATTGCCAATCAAACCGGTCTTGGGCAGTTCGCATCCATCCGCTGCCACCTTCTTCAAATCTTCGGTCCATTGTGCTGCAAGGCGTCGCACACTACGCTTGCCCAAACGCGGTCTCCACTCTTAAGCGTGTCTACTCCATCTACCGTCTGTCCTTCTGCAGATACGGCCGGCCCTTACGGCCCACTTCCACTTCAGCGTGCTGATTCGCGCAATGTCAGTGACTTTAGTTCTCTGGTGAATGATTTCATTACCTCCGAGCATCGCTCTCTCCATAGTACGCTGAGTAACCTTGAATTTGTGAACCAGGTAGGCCCACGGTGAGTGTTTACGTTTCAGCTCCGTAACGTAAGTCATTATGGGTAGGACTACTAGGAACACTGGTTAAAGACCCTGGTTTTAAGGGATAGTATAGCGTGATGATTGAAAGAACAGAGTGGAAGAAGAAAACGTGTTACGCAAACCAAAAGTAACATGGAACAAGGGTAGGAAGATGATGATGATATTAGATATTTTGGATTGAACCTAAAACTATATGTATTTAGATTTCTAGAACGGTTTAAAAAATAATTCCCTTACCTTATAAAACAGCCCCAGTGCTAATTTCTTCCAAAACTGTACTGAAGGTTCTCCAAGTATTTCTACTGGTACCAGCTCACTGCTCAGCACTTTTATTGCTCTTTGCAAGTTCTTATCATCAAATATGTTCTTTCCGACCAGAAACTCTTCCGTTTTCTTGGCGTGATAACGTTTCGGGTCTATATTGCCGTATACAATGGTGGCACATTCTATAACGTTCTTAGTTTTCATTTTTAAGAGATGTGCAGAGTGCACGAGAGCTAGAGAATTCTGGTTCCGTGGCATAATCTGGAATTACTTTAACGTTGAAAGGAAGTCAGCTCAAGTATCTTTTACTGAGATAGACCTTATGAAAAGCTTCTACATGCAGAATAGATAGAATTTAAAAAAATATGTTTTATCACACCTTTTTTACTTATTTCTATCATATTTTATGTATTTGTGAAAACAAACAGTAACACATTACAATAAAAAATAAATAATAAAAACAAGTTAGTATGAGCAAATGTGTTACCAACAACATTTTCCACGGAATACATAAAAAATAATTACAAATTGCTTAGGTAAATCTATGGTAATGAGTAATATTACCTTATATTATACGAGTAGTCATACACAATATACATAATTTACCTTATAACTCCTGAAAATGTGTGAACTGCTCAGCGGCGGTAGCTCCACGTTGACCATCAACACACCTTTCATTTCAAGTTTAAGAATTCCATCATAGTCAGCGTCTTTGTTTCACCATTACAGCGACCTAAGAAGCAAACATTTGGAATCATTACACGACCAAGTACTTTTTTATCATTGGATGGTAAACCACCTCTTCTCCCCCCCTCCCCCCTTCTCCTCTTGGTGTTAAGTGGTCACCGTTGTATGGAGTGTCGTACACTCCATACAAACGAAACAATTTGATTACCTACACTACTACCAAAAATAACAGACTGTACAAATACGTGCGTGTGTGTGCGTGTCGCGAGAACTAAAAGCAGTTTCGAGAGCACGTTAGTAGGGTATAATTGGGGATTCTGGAATCATTTGTTCTCGCTTCGCTCGAACTGCATGATCCCAGAATCCCCAATTGTTTTTATCGAGCGATGACTAATGAATGAGTCTTGAAATTTGTTTCATATAAATTGTGTCAAACAAAAATATAATTATTCTAAGGTTGAGTGCGAAACATTTGTATGATATCAGATTCTGTCTGAAGATGAAATTTTTTATAATATAAATTATAAATTACCATTATTTTTTGTTTTATTTAATAAAAAAACTTACGACACCAATCTATAAATATTTTTGAAATGATGAGTTAAAAGGAAATAGAAATTAAGTGAATAAAACTAAAAAAAATATATAAAAAGTTTATTATCAGAACACCATTTTTTTAAACATAATACATTTTTTAAAGCACATATTGAACTATGATAAATACAACTATACCGGCTGACTTTTTTTACCGTCTGGACAAAAACAGGGTGGAATAGGTGAATGGAGTAGAAGCCTATGGCACAGAAATCTCAATATTTTTTTTTCAAAAATCAAAAATTATTTTAACATATCAATAAATACTATCCCTTATTTGAAGTAAACTTTTCATAATAAAACCAAAAACCACTAAATAAAAAAATTAAACAAATAAATCGACAAATAAAGTAAAAACTCTACTTATAGTCACCCTACTCGACGCGCGGAAATTATCAATGAATTCGTAGCGACATTCAATCCTTTGATTGAAGCCGGCCGATAGGCATTAACGGAACTTCTTCCTCTTTCATTCTATTATATCCTTTCGCAGACGCACACTTGTCTACGTGTCACGTGTCACCGCACGCGCATCCCACACACACGCGCCCTTAGATCCTAGTACCGCGTCCGGGTCCCTACCACCAGTCACCTGCGATTAGTCATAGCGTGACGTCGATCGCTGTTTTTTACGTTTCCGCGAGTGCAACGCCCGCCCAGTTATTGTTTTCATAATGACGTACGAATACTCCAACGTGGAGTACCTTGACATGATAAGGTTCTACTTCTTGTCTGGTAAATAGTGCGAGGCAAATGTACGCCGACGAGAAACACCTACAATCCCTTAGACGGAATGGTGTCCCTGCTCCCCGGAATCCCAGCACAGATTTGATACTCCGCACTTATCAGCAGCTACTTGACCATGGCATTCCTCTGGGCTCTGTGCTTTCTGCAGGACATGTATTTCCAGCACGGGTGTCCAGCTCTCTACGAGCGATGTGTGCGCGCGTACTTGGATAGCCAATTCGGTGATAAGTGGATAGGTCGTGGTGGACCTGTGAACTGGCCGGCGAGATCACCAGACCTAACTCCATTAGACTTTTATTTGCGGGCCGAACTAAAACGCGTGGTGTACACCGAAGAACTCCGTAGTGTAAATGAGTAAAAACAGCGAGTAGGTACCTAATAGGCGCTTTTAATGTTCTAAAAAGTGACAGACACGCTTAGAAGTCTTACTAACAATTTACAAAAATGTGCTAGGTACCTAGTTTTGTGTTTAGAAAGAAATGGTGGACGCTTCGAACAATTATTGCGATATCGCTAAAAACGTTGGTAAGTGAGTACCTACTTATCTTTATTTCAAATAATAATAATTTTGTGTAATCTTGTACCTATCCAGTTTTTTTTTTTAACTAACAAACTATGAAATGCCATGGGAACATAGGTATTCTTGTTGCTATGGTGTTGTAGGGACTGTAGGTATAAGTAAGCCCTTTGTTATACTTATCTTTAAAACAAAATAATCCTAACGGGGCATTATACATAAATAGGTGTCGGTCGACAATAACAAATCTCAACACGAGTACCTACATACCTACACAAACAGTCAGACCTACCTACAGAAACAACTACCTATCTGTTCGAAAATCATTCCATGCGGAAATCGGACCCTCTCTTCATCGCTTAATCTCTTCACCAAACGAGTCGTCTATTCTTGCCATATTTTTAGGCAATTCGCTCAGTCCACTAAGCATTCTGTAATAGTGTAATAGTCAATAGTTTTAGAAAATAATAATAATAATTACTACTTATTATTAATTTTTCATTACTCATCAAGTTAAAACCTTCGAAAAACAGATAAACGTGTATGTTTAGTGATTGTTTTAAGAATATCTACAGGTTTGTTTACATTGCTATCAAAGGCCTTACCGATCTTGCGAGACGTAATTTATTATTGGTTACTTAACGGTTTCGTGACACGGACACTCAGAAATGTATCAAATTATTTGCCTACCACAACTACATACAGCAAGGTCACGTGTGGGTACACGCGCAAATGTGTGCGTGAGAGTGTAGGGATCAAGCGGTCACTATCATGCTCCATTCATACGAAATTGAAGCCTACGCCGTTTACTATCTCCTATTTTGACTATTATTAGTTTTACGCCAGCGTCGTAGGATGTATTGTTTTTCATGTATTTTAAGGATATTTGGAACATTTTTTAAATCAATGGTAGCAAACAAATATTATCTTGTATGGATTCTATTCTACTTACAGAACACACCATATTGTTGTCCAGACGGTAAAAAAAGTCAGCCGGTATAAATCTTCAGAATATTTATATTGATCATACAGACTTGGCAAACTTTTTTTTTTTTTTTTTTTGGTACGGGGTGGAAAATCCTCATGGATGTCCTCCGCCCTGGGGCGGGCGGAGGGGTCTGTCAGACTCTTACTGACTAAAAACCACCCCGGTGTTCCATCTCACACCTACGTCGGGGGTCGCGGGAACTGGAGATACTTCCGCAACCCCCGGCTGGTGCCGGCCCGCTGCAGCGGGCCACTTCTCGGGTCAGGGGGGGGAGTGAGGTGTTAGACTCCCCCCCGGACGTCTTAGAGGGGCGCGCGTGGAACACTACGCGCCGCCACCTCGGGTCCTGGTGTATGTGGGGGGCGACAGACGTCCCCGAGTCTGCCGCCCCTGGACCCATTTAGGGGGGCCGGAAGAGGGCGTTATCCGCCCTTCGCCGACGCCCGGTGCGCCTGCTGCGGGCAGGGTGGGAGGTTGAGATCTCCCTCTCCCTTTCCGCAGCCTCCTTCTGCGACATGACACTTTCGCAGAAGGAAACCACCGCGTCCCAGGACTCTGCGCTGTCGACCATCGACTCGACCACGGCCGACAGCGACAGGTCACTGCCTACTTCTGAGACGAGGGCACGGCGCGGCCCCTCCCAAGCGGCACATTCCGCCAGCGTATGCCGCGCCGTGTCCTCCCGGCAGTCGACGCAGTGGTGACACCGGGCGTCCGGCTCCCTGTTTATGCGACACAAGTACTTCCCGAAGCAACCATGCCCCGAGAGCACCTGCGTCACCCGAAACGACAGGGAGCCGTGCCTTCTCCCGAGCCAGCGCTCGAGCACTGGCCGGACCGCCTCGATGAAGACTTGGCAAACTAGGGCAACCTTTATCTTCTAAATTTATTACATTATTATTATTTTTTACAATATTTTTTAACCATAACACTTTTTCAAGACCTTTAATATAAATACGTTTATCTCTTAAAAAAATCTAAAATTAACCATTGATAATTTGAATAAGTTATAAATCCTTCACCCCAAAATATCTTCCTGTTACGTTCAATCCACGCAACATGCCGTCTTTCTTGTTTTGTCAAATCATAAAATGGAAATGGTAGCTTGATTAAAAACACTTGTAATTTGTCATTACACAATATAGCAATTTCTTTCAGCACAAATTCATTTGCTTCGGTTTTAAAGCCTTGAACGTCTACAATGGCAGTCATCATGATAAACGACGTACTATGTTGCTTAGAGGTTTGTATTCCACAAGTCGATCGTTTATAATCAAACAATATGCAGCAGTGTTATCTGGTATTGGCACTGAACATTCGATTTCTAACCGAACATCTACTGGACCAGTTTTTAAACTATCGTTTTGCCTTGAACAATCTATGATGAATAGGGGAGCCTTCTCTTTAAAGTCCTTTAGATTAAGCAATGGTTCTGCTGGACAGTTATAAGACTGACGAAATTTAGCATACATTTCATATAATATACTATATTTGTTCTCGGAAAACTTTAAACTTAAAGGTTCATACGGATAGTATTGCGAATTTAAGAAGAGGGTGACGTTTGTCACTTCACAGTGATCGAATAGTGAACTGTCTTTTAGTTTATTGCTTTTTCTATTAGTCTGTAGGCAAAGAATTACATATCTAGGTTTTTCCAATTGTGATGCAGTTTTAACGGACCATGAGTGTTTTGTGGTTTTAGGTAGTAAAGGATATTCGTACAAATCCCAATTTCTAAATGCCATTTGTATAGGTTTATCCTTTTCTAAATGTTTTAATAAAGACAAACGTACCCGATCTGAGACTTTGATGTGTGGTACCCTCCATTGTATTCTTTCTATTTCTATTTGGAAATGGCTAATATCATCAGCAAGAATGATGCAATTTAAGTTAGAGTTACTTCTATTCAATATAAGCTCATGTTTACAATTTATTATAATTTTATTGTAATCTTCCGCAAATCCTAAAACCTTATTTAATGGTATTAAAGCATCAAAATGACCATCACTTTTAAATCCAGTTAAATTCCAGCCCCATAGGGCAGCTAATTTATTTTCAGCTTCATTTAATGAAACGTATGATTTTATTGTCGAAGTTATTCCTGAGTTTTTTATACGATCTATTTCAATACCGTTTATTTCATACCTGATGTCTTGAAACAAGAACATAGCAGAGTTATTGTTAAATGAAATAGTTTTTTCAAGCGGTTTTCCATCTTTTCCAAAAAGCTTTGCTCGACCTTCGATGTAAATTGAGCTGGCTGATGGTAGCACGTATATGTCTTGCTGGTGAATGGGAATTCTGATTTCATCGTTTTCTCTAAAGCAGTTATTGTAGGGATTGTAAGAATGGACTTCATAACTTTCGATAGAAGTGTCGAAGTGTGGCAAGTCATTAATCTGTAGTATATTCATACTTTAAAACCTAGGGCTTTAAGAAAATCTATATTTGTTTTAGTTAAATTTTTCACTTTTTTCTTACGTCTGAGCACCTTTGTGGTTGTAGAAGAAGTAAGACGTTTTATTTTGACTGAGGGGTATATATTATATAATATCATTTTCTATTCCTTAAGTGAAGACGTAGTTGAATATGTTCTATCCAATCAATGCAGCAACCAAACTGATCAACAACTTTAATAGATATTGATGAGATGGTATTTTTGTTCACTGGAAAGTAAATAACGTTTGCAGGTATTTCTACGTATTGATTATCTGCAGCAGTATTAAATATAAATTCATGAATAACATGAGTTGGCAATCCCTTAGTGTAGGATCCATATATTAAATCACATTCAATTCTAATTACAGAAGAATTATTTTTATTAAAATGCCCTTTTGGTTTCGAATTCAATATCGATAAGTTAAGCAATCCAAACTCATATTTCTCAGATAAAGTCAGAGGAGGTTGAAAATATGATTCTAATTCCGATTTCTTGCCGGAGATGGTTACTGTCATAGACATACTTGTATACTGATCACTTTTTCATAAACCTATTTATTTTATTCCATGCCCACACCAAAACTTTTTTAAAAACTTTAAACAAAGATGACCACAGTTAAAAGGGTGGCTACCTTGTATATTTTCATAATTATAGTGAACTGCAGACCCTAAGTATTTTATAAATTCTTTTGGGGGTTTAAGGTTTCCGTAACTGTCAAAATATTCAATATAATCATTGAATTTTGCATAGGCTACCCAATGAGAACCAGGTTTTTTAGAACTATCTAAATTAATAATCCCGCATTCTTTTTTAAAAGGGTATTTAGGGAGCTCATCTCTCATGAAAACACCTCTAAAATAGGGAATACCATTTCCATATCTTAAAATATCAAGGTTAGTTAAAGCTCGTTTGGGTAGCCGATAATCTAGTTTTTTTCTTTTGATACAAATATACCAAGACCATTTTTATGTGGTTTAAGATGTAGGCCTTTTCCGATGCAAAGTGCCTCCATTTTTTCATTGTGTCTCTTCGATTCTTCATACAGTTTTTTAGCCATCTTGAATTCATTTATAGTTTTAGCAATACCAGCGGCACCGCCTGCTAAGGCTCCAGCGGCTGATAATCCCGCAAAAATAGGAATCAGGGGCAATACTCCACCAGTTTTTGGTATTGGAATAACCCGAGGAAGTTTAATAGATGAATTATCAGCTAGTTCTCTGGCAGCAGCCATAGCTAACTCTATCGCCATTTTTTTACATTTTGGTTTTAATTTTTTCATACGTTTTTTTGTCACAGTTATAACATTTTTCAATTTATTTTTAAATCCTTTTCCAGATATATTTTTTCTTGAAGACTTTTTGCTACTAGCCTGCGTTAAGCCCGCACCGGTTTTAATTTTCGCTAACATTGCATTGCTTACTAGATGTGCTGCGAATTTTTCGCCCGCACTCGCGTCAGGAGCAACTAATCGTTCTTTTGCCATTTTTAATAAAACCAAATCTGCCTTATGTCGATCCTTTAAGTTTGACGACTTGTGATATGCAATATCGTGTTCTTTACAATATTCGTCTAATTTATTAACACCTTTGTCTCCTTGTGCAAGTCTCTTAATTAATCTTGTACCAGGACCACAATAATTGTATCCTGGTAAATGTAGTTCAAATGGTAGGTGGTTTATTAGCCAATTGAGAAGACTTCTCTCTCCAATACACATCATAAGACTGACTAATAATGAAGTATTCCTTAATACATATAATAATGGATGATTTAGTAATTACACAATGAATTATTATATATACCGTCTTATACAATAATATTTATCGTAATAAACAATTAATTATTATACAGCGCCTTAAAAACAGGTTATTTTTTTTTACAACACGTTCGATTTATCAATCCAGCTATTTTCAGCAGAAGATAAGCCTAACCATTTTACTAAAACCTTGTTCCCTTTCCTTTTAAGAACTTTTTCGACTAGGTATACATTAGGATGTTTTGTTTCTTGAAGTTCTTGTACATAAAATGCTCCCAAAATGGGATGACCTCTAATTCTATCTTCAATTAAATAGGTAACAGGAATTGTATTTTGTATTTGTCGAATTTTAAATATTTCTGTCGACCAGTTAGGAGTATACCCTTTTTCAAATGTTCCTTTGTACTTACTAATACGTACGTAATCACCCACTTTGAACTTGCTTTTCATACTATATTTTTTTACCGATCGTTTGTATCTTTCTAATATCTGTTTTTTATTTACATTATCCACATTTGCAGGGATTTCATCTATCGTCCGATGGTAGGAATGATTATATTTATTAGTAATATTATTGAGGGTGTGATTTATCCAGTTATAATTACCTCTCAGACTAAATTCTTTATACAGTTTCGATTTTAAAGTTCTGATAAATCTCTCAACTATTGAAGCCTTTTTTGATGAGAATGTAGAATAATGATTAATATTGTAACATTGCATAAGTTTTTTAAATGTATTATTATAAAACTCCGTCCCATTATCGGTTTGGAGATTTATAGGTACACGCCCTCTATCGATTAAAATCTTAAAGGTGTTACATACAATCTCTCTATTTTTACTTTTTAAAGGAAAGGTCCAAGCATACTTCGAAAATGTGTCAATGATCGCCAGAATAAACTTAAATCCTTTATTTTCCTTAGAAATAGACTGCATATCAATTAAATCTGCTTGCCATAGATCATCTATATCTTTCATTATAACGTTTCTTCGTGGAAAATTTACTCTAGCATTTTTATGAATCTCATTCACCACATCTGCTTTGCTCATGATTTTTTTTATAATTTCTGTCTTTGACTCAAGTATATTATTACTAGCTGATTTGGTGACTAATTTTGTTAATGCTCATGAAGGATAAGTATGTTATACTGAATGAAATATCTATTATCGGTAGTATTTATTTCTTAATTATGTTAGCTTCTTTTAATTCTTCAATTATAGATAATATTTCATTATCATGATTTGTATTGCCAGCATCTCTTGAAGCCACTAATAACTTTAATCTCTCAACCAATTCATTGGGATCATCCCAATATACCAAATCAGTACTATTTTTATATTTTTTTAGTTTTGGTAAGTTTCCTCCAAATTTAGTTTCAATTTTGTTGTCTGACGTTCCGACAAATAAAGGTTTAATTATTTCACGATATTTTATACCTTTGTCACCTCTTATTTGTCCTTTCGGACTAAAATTTCTTTTATGTGCATTTGTGTAATGCAACATATCTTTATAGACCAGCTTATCTTCATTCGATATCAACTTTAAATCAGGTTTTCTTTTGAACAAAAGTTCTTTTAAACCTGCGGTCCAATTGTAAGTTTTGTCACCGATTTTAACTAAAATGATATTGTCGTTATTCAAACTATCAATTTTAGAAAATGATACCACTGAATTACCCAAAAATAAAATCTTGTTTTTACTTCTGATACCGAACGGTATATTGGTATCGTCATTAATACCGCAGATATTATCACCCTCTAAGGATATTTCTAAATCATCTGCAAATTCCCTTTTAGGGCTTTCTACAATTTTAGCAGAATTTAATTTTAAGTTATAACAGTCTTCAAGCTTTGGAGATGAACTAGTATTGATATTATGCATTTCAATTTCCCCCGAATCAATGAGTTTTTTATTATCTGTATTTTTTATTCTTTCCAAAGATATATTTAAATCAACCAGGGTTTTAAGGGGATCTGTGACGGGTTTAAGTATTTTATCGAGTGACAAGTTCAATGATTGTTCCTCATCTTTCATTTGTTTTACTTTTTTCTTTATGGAGTCTATAGACTTCATTAATTCCGTCTTTATATTTTTCTCCATGTTAAATGACATGACAACCGCATTCGTCTGAAGAACAATTAATACTAAATTTACTTTGCTTGTTATTTATTTATTTATATTTACAAAACATCAGTCAAAATTGAAAAAATGTGTCAAAGTTCTGTCTATATCTTCCTCTGTTTAAGGGTGATTCTTTGTTAATAAGTAAAAAACTATAAGGTTTTTTCCAAAC
Source organism: Charanyca ferruginea (assembly GCA_947361185.1). Lineage (NCBI taxonomy): Eukaryota > Metazoa > Arthropoda > Insecta > Lepidoptera > Noctuidae > Charanyca > Charanyca ferruginea. The sequence goes on along the minus strand of OX376056.1, from coordinate 17,203,304 downwards.
ATTACTGCAAATGTCTTTAAATTGATGCCATTGTAGATCACCACTCACATGTTCTTCATAAATATGTTTTAAATTCACATCGTCTTGTTTAAATATCATAAGAAAATTAACATTGTCGCGTAACAATTGTTTCGGGATTTTTGAATAGGTTTGAGATAAATAGAAACAATCAATTTGTTTATGTCTACCCATACAAAAATAATTGCGAATATTAATTTGATTTTCACATGCAACATCATCAAAAATAAATACAGAATTAGTATAAGCTTCACTTGGAGATATAACCTCTTTATCATTATTGAACTCGAAAAAATTAATTTGCGGCACTCTCTTTAATACTTCACTTAAGAAACGATATTTTGGTTGAAAAGATGTTTTGGAGTAAATATAAATATGTTTAAATTTTAAACCATTTTCATGTAACAGTAAACTAATCATTGCATTGGTTTTACCACAATTTGAAGGACCGCATATTATACTTCTAATAGTATTTAGCAGTAAAGCGCTGTGTCGGATCTGATGAGAAGATTCATTAAAATCGATATTATCAACCTTCAGAGATATGGGTTGCTTGATCAACTTCATCATGTCGATTACCACAATGACTAGGCAGCCTAAATATTTATATCTAGTCATTTACACCAAAGTATGTAAAAAAGGGTAATATTATTATATACATTGAGTGCAAGAACAAGCACGAACCTGTTCATAGTTTCGAAGTTATTGGAGATGGTGTTTACGTATGGGCATTCATAAAACACATCACAGCTTGACAGGTTTAGACTTGTATCGTTAAGATCAAACATTAAAATGCTGCAAGCATCAATTATGTTATTTGAGAAATTATTCTTATATTACACAATGTGTATCTAACACGCCTAATATCATAAAGATTCTTCAGTCTGCCTGCAGTTGTGGTTTGGGTCAACTGGATTACAATTTAATTTCTGAGGTAAATATATTCCAATAATATTTAACTTATACTTTTTAATTTCATTTATGACAATTTTATTATTGATAGCAATCTATTAATTTCAGAATCATGTCGAGATCACCGTGCTACAGTCCGGTTTTGGAAATTATGGATCCTAATAGAAATTCGTTATTGAATAACGAGACAGAGGGATTAAATTTACAAGTGAGTAACCTATAAAGATTTATATTTTTATTAAATAGTATTCTTAATTGTTGCTTTTCACTAATAAGGATTTTTTTTTCAGAACGCGTCGGACAGCAATGATCCTGTAACTCATCCTTTTAATTATGCCCAAGATGCGGAGAGCTGGTATGCTGAAGTGGCAGCAGCAGCACATGAGGAATATCGTAATCAAAGAGCAGAGAAACAAACATCAAAGAAGAGGAAAATTAAATCAAAATCTTTGAAAACTACGAGTAAATCCTTTATCATGCGTAAGGAATCGGATCGTGTGCAACGCATAATAAAAATTACCATTCATGATTTGGACGGTGGTAATTTGGATGAAATCTCATCTGACGATGCCAGTGTGAATGTGCAGTATTTAGTGACTAGTGAATATGATGACATTATGACTGAAACTGGTTATTTAGTTAGTAAAATAGTAAAGAAATTAAGTAAATAGATTAATACGTTTATAGGTACTTAATATATTTTAAAAGATTAATCATAATGAATAGTGTAATGATATGTATAGTATGATGATATGTATAGTATAATGATATGTATAGTATAATGATATGTATAGTATAATGAATAGTATTTAGTAGAATAAGATTTATTTGTTTATTAGCTTGTAAATAATACTTTTATAATGTACGTTTAATTTGTAAATAAAATAAAAGTCCTAAGTTTAGAAGGTATAGTAGTTCACTGTTTAGTAGTACAGTAATAGTTTGTTATCTAGTTTTAGTAATAGTTTATTGTATAGTAGTTTAGTGATAGGTATGTTTGTATGTTGTCAAATTAAAATAAATTATTTAATGACATAGTTAATTGTTTCATTATTCAGTTGAATCGAGATAAATAAATAATGTCCTCCTGACCGATTTCGGTCACAGCGGCTAGTGCCACTAGACACCAAGCCATATTCTAGTGCACAAGCGTGTGCTTCGTTACCCATATACGACGGTCCAATAGTTGGGTAGCTGTTTATATTATATGGTAACGAAGCGTGTAAACTCTGCTCGCGCCATGTAGGACTTGCCGAGTTCTCAATGTGTGAAGTAGGTTTCGGTACATAACACAAGCATAACACAAATCAAACACAAATAATTTGAATACAAGATATTATATTTATTTCATTTCAAAAATAAAAAATACATTATGTCTTAATCCTATTACAAATATAATAATCCTGTTAAGGAAAATAGTAATAAATCTTTGCTTTCAGATTAGAATAGAGAACTATAATGACCCCATGGTAAAGTAAAAGCATTCTTTTTTTTTATTTGACGTTTGTCATCATTTCCATTAAGCACCACTTTATTGATTCTTTGTGTGTAGAGTTTATGATTTTTAGATCTTATAACAAACATGGGGTATCTAAAATTAATATTACAATTTAATGCATTTTTTATATTTGTTTATGGTAATTTTTTTTGAAACAGATTTTTTTACACCTTTGGCTTTCTTAACTATATCGCTGAGCGTATTAATACAATAAAGCTTAGCTCTCAAACCAATAAACTCTGATATGACATCTCCACCCATTTCATCCTTAAAGAAACCAGGTATCTGTTTATTGCAATGTGGTATTCCATAAATATTGTTAATCTTAAAATTACTTGTATCAAAGTATTGAATATTATTTCTCATGTCTTCATAGAAATCTTTGGTACGTATTAAATATAAGAGACTGTCGGTATCGGTATAACACAGTTGAATGTTATTTTGGTATATTTTTTTCATTATGGAATAATGAAAATTATATAGGTGACTCTTTGCTAGTTCCAGTATCGTAAAGCCCATATAAATTGGTCGGTCTAAAACTACTTTTGCTGGCTGTAACTGAATAGCAACAAGATTTTCAGAAATTATAGCAAGGTTTTTGAAATTCGGAGCACCTATGTATTTTTCAGCACCATTAACTTTGTTAGTTTTATTGAAGTCATCTTTCCATACGTTTACCAACTTAACATCAACTTGTTTTCTTTTATTTTCAATAGTTTTCCCAAATATCGAATTATTCTGCTTTTTAAAAAAATCCCTTTCAAAATCTGAAGTAGCTTTCTGTCTGAGTCGAGTATTTAAAGTTATATATGGTTCTAAGATCTTTTTTTGTGTAAATGAAAGTATTCTATGAATTTTTAATATTACAATACCATTTTTTACGCACTCTTGCAAATGAATATAATGTATAACATATTTATATTTGTCATAAAGATTAGCTATTAATTTGCTAGTTTTGCTAGAGCACGGCATAGGAGGAATTATTTTTTCTGCTGCAAATGGTAGATCAGAATGTTCATCGTGTATTGAAAAAGGATAATGTAAATCTACTTCAAGTATATAACCTTCATCACTGTCAGATGAAATAGAGTTAATATTGAATTTGCTAATTTCACTGTCCGTAAGAAATCTAAAATTTCCAACCGGTAATCTTTGCATCATAGCATAACCATATAAATTAACACAATCTAAGTAAGCTAGGAAAGTATTAGGTTCTTGCTCATTATAATTTGGCAGGTATTTGTCATTAGCTTTTGCATACCTTAACGAGCACTGGGCTAACCCTCCTCTGATGCCATTTTCTAGCATTTCATACATTTCTATATCAGATAGTAAGTCCAATTCAACTTTAGTAACTAATAACATAGCATCCCAACTTAATGACGGTGATGAAACATAATGACAGGGATCTAGCCCATAGTGATTTAAACTCATAGATCTAAATTTTTCAAAGATATCACATAATAATAGCACATCACATTTTAGGTATAAATCAGTGTATTCTCCTATATTATTTATTCGAAATTTATTCCATACAGTTAATGCATGATTATAATCTTCTTCTGATACAGTTTCGGATGTGAGTCTACTATAGAATTTATTTCGATCAGGTAATTGTGTTTCTTCATATTTTTCCCAAGAGTCTATATATTCATAGCAATATATACCCTTTTTCAGACACAATCTCAGTAAATCTTCATCAATGAAAAATGATTTTAAATGCCTAAAATCTGCAACATTTAGAGTTTTCGCTAAATTATCCAAACTAGAACTTAAAAAGTTAAAAGAGTCAATAAATTTTAGTTGGACTGTGTTTTTAGAATCCAGAGGCACAAATTTACTGAAAGAAATATATTTTTCTTTGTTTTTTGGAATTAAATTTATGTAACCACATACTGAAGAAATTTCATTGATAAATAAATGGCTGTCATATCCGGAAAGGTTATGAAATATAACTGGAATAAAATTACATGTTTTAGAATTTAGATTACATTTATTATGAGCCGGCCCTCGATATTTACCAGTGAAATGATCATGATCACGAACAATATGATCATCAGATGTAAATACTTTTTTACAGATATGACATTTCACAGCAGTTTTAAAGGAAAGGTGTTCTTCACTCGTCAATGGTAACATTTTTCTATGCATTGACAAAATCTGATACAATCTTTGTGAGTCGTTGATAATTGACTCAACGAATTTTTTTGAACAATTTGGACCACGATATGATATTAAATTATTTAATTCAGGGTTAGACTCACAGCATATGTAATAAGCAAAACAAGTGGCTTCATGAATTTGAATGTTTTCAGTATATTGGCGTTTACTTTGATCTGAATATTCACGTAATAAACTTTCAAAATCTCCGTAAATGACAATTGGAACTCTTTGAGTTTTCTGATAATTTGAAAATCTAAGTTTACTATTTTCTTCAGGAAGAACGGTTTGCAATCTACCACAATTATGATTATTTAGTTTATCCGACGTTTTAAAACATAAAAAACATTCTTCACATAGATGAATCTTAGATTTATGTTTTGTAAGTTGACTGCGAACAATTTTTTCAAGGTTTTTAATTAAGCAGAAATGGTTCTTACCATTCTTGCTAATAAATAATAAGTTAACATGATTTAACTTTCGCAGTTTAGTTTTGTATAATGGACCCGTTATAGTATTGTTTTTTTCCAAACCATAAATATTCATACTTATATTAAAATTATGTTTTTCAAACCATTTTATATCTTCAAATGTTGGGGGGAAAGACATTCCGTTAGTTTTTAATATCTTAGAATAATGCGGATAAGATGAAACTCTATTAGGATTATTTTTAGCTGGATACATATGAGCAATGATACACCAAAGAAAACAATGATTATCCATATTCTGAATATTAAGACATGCCTTTATTTTGTTAATTCTCGAAGGTAAAGCAATGTAACTTCCTGCTCTCAAAGGATTATATTTTGCAATATTTATTTCTAAATGACTTATTTTCTCTATAGTCCAACCAGATTCTGATAATTCAAACTCTAAGCATTTACATATTAATCGTTGTGTGCAATCTTTGTATAAAGATACGATATCTGTACTCTGATTCACTATGGAATATTTAGTATTAAAAGACTTGAGAGATAGTTCTTCATTTTTAGGAAGTAAATATAGCACAAAAAGTTCAAAGTTTATCTTTAGTGATTTATGTTTTTGTAATAATGGTTGTAATAAATTAAAAATGGTGTTGAAAACATTAGCTAAAAATAATTCAGGCGTTATTATTTCGGTGGTTTGAGGATTTATTTTGTAACTAGCTATTCTGTCTTTGAAAGCACTGGCTATCAGCTGAACATTTTCGTATTCAGTACGAAGTAAACAATTTGTTTTATGTGTGTGTACTTTGAGACATGTAACTGACAACTATGACAGAATTTCATTTTTATAAAGAATAGAGCAAGATATCAATACTTGTCAAACTCGATAACTAGAATTTAATATTACTTTGAGCTTTTATTTTTAAATTATATTGTATTAATAATGTGTATTATTTGAATTTCAAAATTTCATGAATTCTGAGCAATATTGGAATATCAGAGTTTTTGTTAATTTTTGGTTTAGATCTGTAAGAAAGGTAAACAACGTTAAAGTAAATTATTATGATGAATATTTAATATTATAGATATTTGAATTTCAGAGTTTCATAAATTCTGAGCAATATTGGAACATCAGTTTTTGTAAATTTTTGGTTTAGATCTGTAAGAAAGTTAATCAGCGTAAAAGTAAATTATTATGATGAATTTGAAATATTCTAGATTTCTAGATATTTGAATTTCAGAGTTTCATAATTTCTGAGCAATATTGGAATATCAGAGTTTTTGTAAATTTTTGGTTTAGATCTGTAAGAAAGGTAATCAGCGTAAAAGTAAATTATTATGATGAATATTGAATATTCTAGATTTCTAGATATTTGAATTTCAGAGTTTCATAAATTCTGAGCAATATTGGATTATCAGAGTTTTTGTAAATTTTTGGTTTAGATCTGTAAGAAAGGTAATCAGCGTAAAAGTAAATTATTATGATAAATATTTTGTATTCTAGATCTCTAGATATTTGAATTTCAGAGTTTCATAAATTCTGAGCAATATTGGAATTTCAGAGTTTCATAAATTCTGAGCACTATTGGAATTTCAGAGTTTCATAAATTCTGAGCAATATTGGAATTTCAGAGTTTCATAAATTCTGAGCAATATTGGAATTTCAGTTTCATAAATTCTGAGCAATATTGGAATTTCAGAGTTTCATAAATTCTGAGCAATATTGGAATTTCAGAGTTTCATAAATTCTGAGCAATATTGGAATTTCAGAGTTTTTGTAAATTTTTGGTTTAGATCTGTAAGAAAGGTAATCAGCATAAAAGTAAATTATTATGATAAATATTCAATATTCTAGATCTCTAGATATTTGAATTTCAGTGTTTCATAAATTCTGAGCAATATTGGAATTTCAGAGTTTCATAAATTCTGAGGAATATTGGAATTTCAGAGTTTTTGTAAATTTTTGGTTTAGATCTGTAAGAAAGGTAATCAGCATAAAAGTAAATTATTATGATAAATATTTAATATTCTAGATCTCTAGATATTTGAATTTCAGAGTTTCATAAATTCTGAGTAATATTGGAATATCAGAGTTTCATGAATTCTGAGCAATATTGGATTATCAGAGTTTTTGTAAATTTTGGTTCAGATAGTTTTGAAATATATCAGAGACCTGTGAAGTAACACAATGCATTATATTGTAATATCATACCGAAAAAGGGCCAATACTAAATTCAAATCTGAAGCAGATAAGTGCTACAAACACACGTATAATAAAAATAAGATAATCTAACGTTTGATGGTTACAATATACCGAGACTTTAATTTTGATACAGGATTAACTAATCCGATAATACCTACTCAATTCCTATATGAAGCAAGAGTAAACAAAATAACATATAGTGCAATTTAGAAAACATTTGATGGGTACAATATAGGTTTTATGTTTGCATACTCTTGCTTAGCAGCGCTAACTAAGCCAGTAAGAGCTGTCCATACCGGACCGCTGTCATCATGTGACGAGCGAAGTGTGAAAAGCGCTCGCTTCCAACGATTAGCAGCAAGCGTCTCTGCTTCCTTGCTGTTGTAGACCCGCAGCTCTATATAAAACTTGCCGCTGCGAGTAGGATCACGCTGCAGGGTGTACCCGGAACCCACGCGCCGTGACAGATAACTTCTTAGAGCAGCAGCTCTAACAGGCTTCGCTCCGTCGTCCTGAAAAATATAGAGTAAAATTATTAATTTAATTCAACAGCATAGGAAAAAATACATTAAAAGTTTACTGTTAGGCTACTTAATTCACTCTATAAATTTATACTACTCTCATTAATTATAAAAAGAGATCGAGTTGTTAGTATACATGTAACTCTCAGAAACTATGGCAACAATTTAACATTCTCTTAGTTTGAAACCACTAACTGTATGAAGACGGTACAAATGAGGTAGATGTACAGATAGCAGGTACTTCTTGTTTGAGTAAGATATTTCATTTAAACACGTTTTTATCATGATGATGTAAACAATAGGTAAAAAATAAATATTAAACGATTGTTACCAGAACACAATGTTTAACAAGAATTTTGTGAAACTGTAAAACGTATTAAATGATTATTATGCTTACCTCAGAATCTGAAAATATTGAGGATTGTTTTCGAACTGCTGTTCGAGGAGCTGATACTGGCTCGGTTTCGGAGTCTTCGGATATATCACGAGGAGGCGCAGTTTTCTTGTTATATTTAGGTTGCTTGCTGCTGGTTTTCCTTTTCCTCGATTTTTGAGGCTTTTCACCACTCGTACTTGCTTGCAAAGTAATCTCCGTATCAGAGTCAAAAGGATTCAGAGATGCCCTAAAATGACATAATTATTCATTAGAATCTAAAAAAAGTATTCATTAATTGCGCATAGTACGTTTTACCTATTGAAAACTCTGTAAAATTCAAGACTAGATATTATTACTACTTAAAAACCGAAATAGGTACACATAATTATACGCAATCGGGACTTACTCGCGATATACTCAAAAAAAGGTATCGTACCTTTAAATATAGTATATCGCGAGTAAGTCCCGATTGCGTATAATTATGTGTACAAATCGCAAAAGTTTAAAAACATTTAAATAGGTACATACATACTTATTGTCGCCGATCTTGTCTCTCAACACAATACAATAATTCACGTTACACAAACAATGCACACCAAAATCACAAAATTTCTCAATGCGCTCCTCAGTGATTGCTTTTTATACTACTATAAATTAGCGTAAATAAGGTAGCGATTATATTAAATATTGCAAAGCTGGTTATCAATGTATCGTCAATGATACATTGGTATTTCAATCATATGTACTAGTCAAATACAGTCGATAATTATTTAATCATGTATACTCACTATGCTCACCACCTTTCATTCCTTTAATTTGGTAGCGGGCGCCACGATGTCGCGGATACCTGAGACGAAATTCTAAACCAACATAACAAACCTCGGTTCAACGAATTACTTGATATACCTAATTAATATTTATTTGTTCCCTTAAAATACCTGCTGCTGTGAATGCTGTATGCCATATAATTGTTTAGTTTACTACAACATAAAAATATGAGTTATGAATTGATAGCGCAATTCAGTTGGCTGTTTAATATTCTAGTTTATATTGCTCACTGTAGCAATTCGGTGCGTAATGAAACACAATACCTATGTTATAAATGATATCGTCGGAAGACTCATTCATTAGTCATCGCTCGATAAAAACAATTGGGGATTCTGGGATCATGCAGTTCGAGCGAAGCGAGAACAAATGATTCCAGAATCCCCAATTATACCCTACTCACGTTCGACGCGGGAAGAGGTGAGGAACAGTGTTTCGGAGGGAGCCGGGGCGTGAAGCTACTGTACGGTAGTACTAACATTTATACTGTGCTATAGGCATCTGCAATACCAAAAGATCTTGTAGATGCGTTGCCATCCCAGAAACAAAGTTGAAATTTTCACGAAGAAAAAACATTTTTTTTATTGCAAGTAATATTTATTACTTTTACAGTGTGTTAGTTTAATACATAAATATAAAAAAAATATAAAAAGCTTATTCGAAGTGGTCTCCATTGGCTGCAATCCTTTAAACGTTAAGGACAGTTATCAATAGAACAAGCCATGCTCTCTAGAACTGACTATAAATCATAATCCAGTGGATTAAGATCAGGACTAGACGACGGCCAGTCTTCAGCTCTGATGAAGTCCGAAACGTTCACTTCCAACCAAGATTGTGTGGACCGCGCGAGCTTTATGACCCGGCGCCGAGTCTTGATGGAAGGACCATACTTGGTTGTTGAACATGGTGTTGTTACGGGGCTTAACTACCGTCTCAAGAATGGTATCTTGATAAACTTGTGCCGATGTTTTGATACCTTTTTCACAAAAATATGGCTCAGTCACTCCTTCATAACCAACACCCCACCAAACCATCACTGAAGTCGGATAATGCCCACGTTGCACTTTGTCGACTAATTGGGAAGCTTCCTTAGAGCTTTGAGCATAAATACGGTCATTTTGTTTGTTAAAATGTTGCTCAATTGTAAAGATTTTCTCATTCGTAAACAAAATTTTTCTGTGACCTCCCTTTGCGTACCGCTTCAGTAGTTGTTTCGATTTTACCACCCTATTCTTTTTTAAATTATGAGTTATAAAATGTCATCTTTTAAAATACGCGACATGGTTCTGGGTGCTATCTTCATCTCCCGAGGTAAAATCTTTTGCTTTCGGACAGGATTTCTTCGAATTCTTTAACCCTTACTGCTTTGACCACCTTTTTCGTACGAACTCTACGTGGACGGCCAGATCTTTTTCTGTCACAAACAGAGGAGGTCTCATTGTACCTATTAATAGCCCGGTACACAAACATTTGACTAATACCAAGCGTTTTAGAAATTGCATTTGGCTCCATACCAACTTTGTGTAATGCAATCACAGCGATTCGGTTCTCTTTCTCACCCCACTCCATTTTAATATCGCAAAATATTATACAATGTATTGGCGCCAAAATTAGAAAATTTCAATGAACAGTCGTATAAAAATGACAGATTCCAAATTCAAATGTAATATCTTTCTTATTTTTAATTGTAACAGTATTTATGGCCAGACTAAGTTAATACCTACAATACTTATTTCAATTAAGTAGGTACGTCTATAGCAGATTGTATTGCCGCTGGTGAATATATAATATTTTCTATCGATACACTAATAATCATGTCACACCTCTATCAAGGGTCAAGGCGACGACGATAAGCGCAGGCGACCTAGAGCGACAAGGGAATCGTATACCCCTAACGCTCACAGTTTTGTCGAAAAAATTAAATAAAGTGAAGAATTGTAGAAAGTAATTTTTAACTTTGAAAGAAAAAGAGTAGGGTAGGTGCTCCTGTGAATGAACACAACCCAGTGAATGAACAAAACGGAGTTTATTCCAAATGATAAGAAATTAAGAATTGTCTACCCAACGCAGTATTTTTTTTCGTTTGCAAACCTTTTTTCTATTCTAATGGCGAGATACATTTGTTAGGTCACTATTCTTTTGTAATGGCGATTTATTTATATCTATGGCTCTAAACCATAGGTATCTTCAGGAGCAGTCGATGACTCCTTATAAATAAACCTACATCAAAATCGATCAAGGCCTACCCACGAGCGTTTAAAGTTGACAGTGTATTGTATACTGTGTATTTGTTCGGACAAGAATTTAGGACATGGGTAAGACGTAACATTTTTTGATTTCACATTGTAGCCGTTATTGAAGTTTATACTAGAAATTATTTACTCAATCGAATGAAGGATAGTTATACTATGTGTTTCAAACCGATTTCATTTCAATTTTAGTCAGTTTTAAGTAAAATATTAGATGTCCCAGCATTGGAACTAAAAATATTTTTTATTGTTTATGTGATTTACATCGATATCTATGTACTAGTGAATTATTTTTTGTGTCTTACGTGGTGGTGATCGTGAATACCCTCTGCGACGATAAGCTCGCGTGGGACCGCCGGAGCCCCACAATGCCGCAGCCGTGACAGAAACTATGCCTGCTGCATGTTGCATGCTCGCTTGCATGATGCATGCTTGCTTGCACGCAGCTGCATGCTTGCTTGCATGCTGCAAGATTGCTTGCACGCACGCGCAGTAGGTTTGAAGCTAGCTAGCTAGCTAGTTGGTTAGAACTGAGACCCCCATTCTTAGTATACGTTTTACACTAAATAAAAAACAGATAAAGAATATTTGATTTGTTTTTCTATGATATGATTATTCTAACATTAAACTTTATGTGAAACCAAAATCAATGATTTCAAAAGTGAGAAAAATTGTATGTGAAACAAAATTCTATAATAGCTATAAATAAAACAACGTACAACCGTTTGTAACAGATTTACAAGCAGAGAATTGGTTTCTTTTATTTACTGTCGATTATGGGACTTCATTTATTACATTAATAAAGACTTTCTGTATTATTAATGAAACAAAAATTGTGTTCATTTACTGGTTTTAATTCGTTTATTTACTAGAAATTTCCGTTTATTCACTGGGGTTTTAGGGTCTTTTTAAATAGATTGCTAAATATGTACGAAAGTATACAGGTTATGTCGTAAAAACAACTTGGAAAGCTAAATACTATTACCAAAATATAACTTTGAACCGTACCCATTAGAGGCATCATACCGAAAAAATGTTTCAAAGTTCGAAGATCGCTTCAGTATGCATTCACTGGTGCACTACCCTAGGTACCTATTGGTGCTAAAAGACAGATAAATATTTTTTTCTATAAGATTATGAAAGGTTCATAAAAATATGCCTGATAGATTTTGTGTGATTATCAATTTATTATCTGAGTTAGACACAACATCACGAGTTAATGAAACTATGAACATAATTTTAATGATCTACTTAGTTCGCAACACTTTCACTGTCCGCGAAGCAGACACAATAGTTAAACAAACAACCTGAACCGTATGTGGCTCATGGGACAGGGAAAGCGGTAACTTTTTCTTTAATCATTCACAATAGCTATTCATTCCGACGAAATCTTTACTCTAAAATCGATAAAATTCGCCTGTTTATGTCTCAAAGACAAAATACTTACGAACAGTGATCCTGGCTCCCACGCATTCGAAGAGGATGAACAGATCTGAATTGTACGTTGGTATGGCCCGTTTGTACATCAAATTACCAGCGATGGAGCCAATCTAAAATTAAAGTAATCCAAACAAAAACATTACCTATAAATTTCTCCCAATAAAGATGTTGAAAAAGTAAAAATTTCGCAAAGAACTTTTGAATTAGACCCACACTTGGGTCCTTCGTCCTTTGATCCAACTTTACCATTTGTCAGTCTCATTTCTTAAACTTACTTTTCTAACGGGTATATGAGCAATAAGATTAAGATGTTTCACAAACTCTCCTAAGTACGCAAAGCCGCTTTGATTACTGGCTGCTTCTTTGAATATCTTGATACAGTCCTCTATAGACACGTTGGCTCCAAGGACCAGATTTTGGTCGAAATCATACGTTTTAAGTTCAGGCACTTCGCTTATGTCTATCAAAACCCGGGGGTATTCGAATGTGTCGACAATTCCTGAAAAATACATAAGTATTTGTTTATCGATTTTTAATTAACGTATTAGAACAACGAGTTTTCACCGTATAAGTATCAGACTTTATCAGTCTAATGCAGCTTACCCCTAGTTGACTTTTAATTAAAATTAAAAGACAAATCAATAAACTAGTACTGCACTACCTGTATTAATAATATATACTTCAAAGTCTCATCGTAAGTCGTATACATGACTAATTTATTTACTTTTCAATTTAACTTATTACTTACGGTAGATTGCAGTATTTTTTGCATACTTATCAAACTTGCGCAGTATAAGTAACCCACACAACTTTCTATACGAACACTGTAACTGATAACATATATCTACCAAGTGACTTAACATCTTTTGAATTTTCTTTAAATAAATACCTACTATTCATATAAAGACAGAACTCACCCTTCCCAGTGTTTCCATCAACAAGCATATACGAATCCACACCATGCTGGTTGAAGATGTCAAAAATTGCGTTCTGATCATATACCTTAAGGAACTTATTATACTTCCCAAAATTAAAACAAAGAGTGTGTTCACTTTTCACATCAGCAACGACGCTCCAATCACTGCAGTCACTTTTTATCGAACATTTCCTCTTGCAGTTACCAGAATTTTTAGAACTTTTATTGAGCTCCTCAATGTCTCTTACTTTCTGACATATATCCGGAGAGGCGTCAATGGCAAAGGATTTAATAGTGTTTAAGATAGGCCTGAACCCTGTACATCTGCACGTATTACTGCCGAAAGACTGCTCTAGTTCTGCCATTGTGAGGTTCTTGTCAATTAAAGTAGAAGGCAATCGTGTAAAATTAAAAATATCATAATTCTGTAGTTTTATCTATTTGCTCAATTTAGAAATACGCGTAGTTTTGAAACAATCTTATACCTGGTCAGATGCATGATCCATCCTGGTGTACAGTAACCACACTGAGTGCCGTTGAATGCGGCAAGTCGCTTCTGGACCTCGCTGTAGCCGTCCTTGCGATTTCCGACTCCTTCTATGGTCGTCACCTCCCAACCGTTACAGGAAAACACCAGCACTAGACACTAGGGGCAAAATATTTGCTTTAAAATTTGGATGTATAGTTAACTATTCAATTTGCTAATATTCTTCTCCGGTGTCAACAGAACACTAAAGGCGCATAAATGTAGTGGTACATGGATAAACCAGTCCGCTAAGTCAAGTTGTAGGTGGTGGTCAATTAAGAGTAAGTCTCTACTCTCTTTTGTACGCAAAATACGCGCAGAGACGCAGACACCAGCCCGTTATACCATCGACACCAAAAGTCACCAAAGTCTCTACTCGACACTATTATGCATTTTTGGAGCTTACTTTTACACAGATCGGAAAAGGTCAAGTACATAAATGAGTTCGAGGTTATCTCACCCGAGTGACTAAAACGTAGAAAATAGAATCGTTGTCTTGGTATGGGCATTAGAAGAGGAGGGATAAAATGCATGTGACTAAAACGGTTCTAAATTATAAATATAATAATAAGGATGGATGGAGAGGGAGAGGGAGAGGTGTTAATAAATAAATAAGTAAAGGAATTTGTTTTAGACTTTCCAGTGACGAGTTCAAAGTTTAGTTGAAGATGCAAGATCGGAAAACAAAAGCTTTGTGATTCATCGAATTTTAATATGACTGCCTGCTTGTCTATTGGGTTTTTTGAATGGATTGTGTGAAGAATGATGTCAAAGAAAAGGCAGTCCGTGATAGCATGACGGTTGCCAGGGCTGAATGGAAGCAGACAGCGTGTTGCGCCGGTCCCAAGTAACATGGGACAAGGGTAGAAAGATGATATTGGTGCCAATTCTGTTGTGCACGAACTAAACTAATTTTAAGCTATTCATATTGTCTTTCTCTCCAATAAAACAAGAAAGAGACATTATATTAAAAAGAGCTGTTAATTTAAGTTGAACTAAAATCTAATTTCTGAACGTATTGATTAAAAACACTACGAAGTTCAAGGAAAACTAATTTAACATCTCTAAATTAGTTCTTGTCTGTCGCCGTCCTTTTCTTCAGCTGCCTGCCTGGTAGTGAGAGATGCAAAAAGCCTAATTTTAGTTTAGTTTGTGAACAAGGGAATCGGCACCAATGAATATCTAAGAACTACACGTGTTGATGGCGATAACCACTTACAGAGTTAACAGAGAAAATCTCGTGCACACCGCTGGGGTACCGCCTCGCTCGCACCATGACGATGCAGGAGCCGCAGCCTCCCTCGTGGCACATCGCCTTGGTGCCCGGCAGAGCCAGCACATAGCGGAGGTACGCGTTCAGCGTCGTCTCCCGGGGGGTGCATTCGTCCACTATCAAACAAAAATTGCCATTAATGACATGGAATATCCAGGCAATCGCGAAGTAATCACTTTTTCTTTTGACCTCCCAACGAACTTTTGGCGGTTAAAAGCTTATGGTGATTTGTAGTTTTAGTATTGCCGTATTTTGATCTTTGCAGCAGTGTAGATGAAAAGACGGATCGAAATGCAAGACCTTCAATTTCATAACGACTAAAATAGAATCCGAAATCTTTCCGAAATATACGACAGATCTCTCTATCAAATTGTTAATGTAGCGAATTTCGATTTGAAATTCCGCCACGCTAATTAAAAAAAATGATCATTTAATCTGCAAACTCAGACCAAAAAAAAAATTTATTGGTCTGGTCTGCAACTACATTCTCATGCTAGCTAGTAGGTATTTGGAAAACCGCAAAAAAAGGTAGCCAATCAAGATGACTACAGATTAAAAGGCTGTAGTTACACGATGTAGTTAAACTGGTTTGATTTGATATTTGAAATGTGTAATTATTTTACAGTTATTTTTTATTCTGTGAACTACTTACTTAGGTCTGAATGGCTTGACTCTGAATAAAGTTTTTAGCGTAGGTACCTTGTGGTAAGGTCTTCCCCAGACGGGGGATAGTCCAGAGTATGAGGATTTCCCCACGATAAAAAAATAGGTAAGTTTGCCAAGAGTAAACTCAGAGTCAGTTGCTCACCTCACACGAGATTAAATTTCATAGATATTTCAGCTCACTCAGTGTTAAAACAGGTAACCTTGACTCGGGCAAGTAGGCCTTTGTAAAGCGTGTTAATGGCGCCTCTTCACAATCGGCCATGATGGGCGATTACACGCGAGCACGATCGTGTGGACGGGGTACTCGCCTGCAGTCGCCCATCATGGCCCGTAATCGTCGTCGTGATTGCGGCGATCGGCGACTTGTCGGTTTTTTGGACACACATCAAAGGGAATCGCTTGTAGTTGGGAGCGCGTGCCCACACGATCGCCGATCATAGACATTCACCGGAGGGGAGGACAGCGAACTGTGCGGACGTCGCGCGCGTTTTTTTATTGAATGTATTATAATACTGTATATTTTTTATTATGTTATTATAATGTATATTCTTTATAAGGGAAAAAAATATTTTCAAGGTCCCAACCAAATGACTAGGCAGATTTAAAACTAAGATTTATTTTCTCCAGGCATTCTTCGAACTGTGAATCCATAATTAGGTTCGCATAACTAGACAAAATGTGTATGGATACGGTTTTAGACATTTATTTTCTCAAAAGATTTACATAATCACTTACAGAGAAAATACAATATTATGATTTAAAATTATATGAAGCCGATTGGCGTAGCGGGTTAGTACTATGACAAATTACATTGGAATTTCGTAACTAACAGTTAACAGTTTTAGTAGTACAAGGGTAGTTGCAGAAAATTGTTCCTAAGAAACGAAAGTGCACAACATCTTATGCGCATCGCCAGTGTGGGTATGTGTAAATAAGGGATACAATACATGTTTATTAAGGCTCATGACACAGTGACTGTTTCACTGCGTTAAAGTACCTAATTAGATAGCTATTATTATTGTGTTCGTAAATTTATATTCTAACTTATTATTGTTATGTTATGATATATAACTACATACAATTTATTTATTATGATTACTTGAGTTTGTTTTGTTGTTGTTGTTTGTTATGAATCAATATATTATATTATTTTAGTGTACCTAGTATATATTAGTGTAGTATCAAATACATATTGCATAAATTAAATAATTATTATTTGGAAACGTATTTATTTAAACATAATCTTTTGTAGATTAAAGTATAGTGGTGTGTATATATGTATTTTGTTTATATGTATGTTAGTTGGTGTGTAGGGTTTTGATATTAATAATGTACCTATGCGTATAGTATCATATTATCTATCTATCTATCTAATCTTATATATATAAATCTCCTGTCACGATGTTTGTCCGCGATGGACTCCTAAACTACTGAACCGATTTTAATGAAACTTGTACACCGTGTGCAGTTTGATCAAACTCGAAGGATAGGGTAGGTGTAGGGTAGGTGTAGGGTAGGTGTAGGGTAGGTGTAGGGTAGGTGTAGGGTAGGTGTAGGGTAGGTGTAGGGTAGGTGTAGGGTAGGTGTAGGGTAGGTGTAGGGTAGGTGTAGGGTAGGTGTAGGGTAGGTGTAGGGTAGGTGTAGGGTAGGTGTAGGGTAGGTGTAGGGTAGGTGTAGGGTAGGTGTAGGGTAGGTGTAGGGTAGGTGTAGGGTAGGTGTAGGGTAGGTGTAGGGTAGGTGTAGAGTAGGTGTAGGGTAGGTGTAGGGTAGGTGTAGGGTAGGTGTAGGGTAGGTGTAGGGTAGGTGTAGGGTAGGTGTAGGGTAGGTGTAGGGTAGGTGTAGGGTAGGTGTAGGGTAGGTGTAGGGTAGGTGTAGGGTAGGTGTAGGGTAGGTGTAGGGTAGGTGTAGGGTAGGTGTAGGGTAGGTGTAGGGTAGGTGTAGGGTAGGTGTAGGGTAGGTGTAGGGTAGGTGTAGGGTAGGTGTAGGGTAGGTGTAGGGTAGGTGTAGGGTAGGTGTAGGGTAGGTGTAGGGTAGGTGTAGGGTAGGTGTAGGGTAGGTGTAGGGTAGGTGTAGGGTAGGTGTAGGGTAGGTGTAGGGTAGGTGTAGGGTAGGTGTAGGTAAATAGGCAGGTAAGTAGGTAGATAGGGACAGGACAACGTCTGTCGGGTCAGCTAGTTTATTATATTTATTATATATATGTATAATATATAAGAATGGATTTTGTGTTTTTTTTTTTTTTTTTGGGTTTGGATTTTGTGTGTAACTATGTAAATTAGTAATTGGTATCACTTCACTTAATGTTAAGCTCTGATTAATGAAAAATCCTTTAAAATGTGGCTTTTCAATAGCTTTTTAAATGTAAACAGAGATTTTGCTTCTTTTATACTTTTAGGTAACTCGTTGTAGGTTTGGGCCCCATCATTTAGAATACTTTTTTTTCCGTAGTTCGTTCTATGGCTTACTAAACACAGATTATTGGCCTGCCTTGTCATAAGTTTATGGTAATCTATCTTTTTTGTGAATGTAATTTGTGAATGGATATCTTTAGTAAGGATTTTTCTAATAAAAATACATGTATTATATTTATGTGTTTGAGCCAGATTGAATAGTTTCGTTTCTTTATAAATTTTAATAGTTGGTGTTAGATAATCGTACTGAAATAATGTTTTAATGATTCTATTTTGTGCAACCTGCAGTTTTTGTAAGCTTGATTTAGTTGCTGAACCCCAAACCTCTACCAAATAATCTATACGAGACTTGACCAAGGAGTTATATATCATGTATCGGACATGTTTAGGGAGACATTTTTTTTTTAATTTTTTCACTCTTAGCGCGCCTATTAGTGAATTTATTTTATTACGGATTTTTTCGATTTGAGGTTTCCAAGTAAGCTGGCTATCAAGAACAAGGCCTAGATATTTTTCATTGTTAACTTTAGTTATCTTTTCACCATTAATAGTAAGAGGACTACAATTTTCATTTTTTTTGTTTTTAGCGGAGAATATAATGTATTTCGTTTTTGTGGCATTAATAGTAAGCAAATTTGATTGTAACCAGATGTGTAGTAGATGTAGATCATGTTGAGCTTGATTCATTACTGTTTCTAAAGAGTGACCAGAATAAAACAGGCTAGTATCATCGGCATATAAAGTTATATCTCCCTTTAGTCCAATTTCGTGTATGTTATTGACATAAATAAGGAACAACAAGGGTCCTAAAATTGAACCCTGAGGAATGCCACAAGTGGATTGAGGGCCACTTTGGTGGTCATTAATTTTGACAACTTGAGATCTGTCTGTAAGGTATGATTTAAAAATATCGTATGCTTTACCAGTTATACCTATGTCCTTTAGTTTTGATAGTAATATGTCGTGGCTAACGGTGTCGAATGCCTTTTTTAAGTCAATAAAAATTTCTAAAGTAAACTTTTTCTGATCAATGTTACGTCTAATATCAGTTACCAAGTCAACAGTTGCAGAAACAGTGTTCGATTTGGGGCGGAAACCGTATTGCTTTTTGTATAGGTAATCAATTTTAGTTAAGAATTCATACAATTGTTTATGTAGAATTTTTTCATATATTTTCGAAACCACTGGTAGTACCGATATAGGTCGATAGTTACTAGGGTCTAGTTTGCTACCTGATTTAAAGATTGGGCTAACCTTTGCAATTTTAAGGCGGTTGGGGAAATAGCCTTCGCTTAAGCATTTATTAATACAGTTTGCTAAGCTTTCCGCTATATTGTCTTTAATACATTTTATGGATTTCGTACTAATGCCATCTAAACCGGAGCTAGTGTTAGAATTTAGATTTCTTATTATTTTCAATACCTCGTTTGCAGTGGTTGGTTTTAAATTTGATAACTCAGGATTGTTATTTTTAGGTTTATTATATGTTAATGTCTGAGTTAAGTTGTTATGGTATTTTTGTGGTATTTTATTTGCAAGTTCAGTACCTATTGTTGCAAAAAATCCGTTAAAGTATTCGCCAATTTCTTGAGTATCTGAGATTTGACCATTGGAGGTATTGATTTTTAAATGCCCAAGGTCTGCCAATTCCGTTTTATTATTTGATAGTCTATTAATTAGTTGCCACATTTTTAAAGGATATTTCTGACAGGTTGCAAAGGCCTTATGATAGTATTGTTTATTAGCTAATTGAATATTTACAAAGGTGTTGTTACTTTGCTTTAAAAAATCTTTTCGCAAATGTTCATCTTCGGGTGTTTGTTTTAAACTATACCACAGTTGGTTCCTTTTATTTATTAATGATATGAGGTCCTTATTTATCCACTCTTTGCAGGGAGGATTTAACATTTTTGTTTTACGTATTTTGTTTTTTTGCAATTGTTAGCAACAGTTGAGATTCTAGTTCTTCATATTCATGAAATAGTTTTGTGCTAAATATTTCTTTACTATCGTTCTGTAAGTTTTTATAGTTTATTGATTCATATTGAACTCTTTTTATACGTTCGGTTTTAGATCTGTTAATCTCAAGATAGATTTGTTTGTGATCGGCTATGGAAGACTTAATAACAGACATCTGGAATGTGTTATTATGTAAGTTTGTACACACATGATCTATGATTGTTTTTGAGGATGTGGTCTCACGAGTACAATGCTCTGGGGTGACCTTATTCAATATTTTTATATTATTCTCTCGCAAAATTTCCTTGTATTCCTTTACAGGTTTTTCGTTACTAAGTAAATTTAGGTTTAGGTCACCGAAGACAATAACACGTTTTCTTCTTGCTAGATGTTGGTTATAATTTTCAAGAAACTTTTCAGTGTTTGCTGCTGGCTGTTTATAAATGGCCCCTATGTCCAAAGAAAACGTGTCAAGATGTACCGATAGAAAATGGTTTCCATCTTCGCATTGTTCTTCTAAAAATTCATGCTTTAAACTGTTATGAATGAACAGAGATACTCCACCACCTCTGGATTTTTTTCTGTAGTTATAGTAGTGAGTATAGTTTGGCAGTTTTACCATTTGTGCTTCGTCATCATTTTTTATCCAAGTCCAAGATAAAAGCAAATATATATTTTTTCATTTTATTTAAAACAAATGTAGATTATGATGTTAGTAATACCTTTTAGCCTAGGTCCCTAGGGTATTTTAGGAATGATCACATCTATCTCTTAAATTGAAAGGAGAATCTGACTGACGGCTTCCTTTTAATATAATTTTTAATATAATATAATTATTATTCCCTATTACGATGAATGCTCAAACACCACCCTCTTCTCTTTTTCCATTTTTTTTCGCAACTTTTCTTACAGCTACATTCATAAAATGATTGTTGGAAATGAAATCAAATTAATGGTAGCTGCAGCTATAACCTCCACGTCCACCTTGAACGCTTGCCCCTCAATAAATGATCACGGACGATTGTGTGGATGCATGCACGATGATCGTGACAATTACGTTACCGATCACAGACGATCAACGAGTGCCGATCATGGCCGATTGTGTAGAGGAGGCTTGTGTGGAGGGGGGATTACATAGAAAATTCGCCGGTCGTGTCGCAATGTTTACTACAACAGAAGAAACAGCTATTCATTAGGTCATTACTACGATAAGACATAGTTTATGAGTTTAAAGCATGTTATTATGGTTCTACTTACCACATAATAGTAGGCAGATTACTGTAATATTGTCGTAGTTTTGTCATCAGGGACACAAATAATATGAAGGGGCAATGGTTGGAGCAAATTACGTAGGTTTCTATGACTGATTTTTTTACCACTGGCTTTGACAACAAAATCTTAAGTTTGGTTGATCGATCAGTATCAGAAATTGAATACTGATAGACATGCATCAAAAGCCGCTTTGCCGTGTGTCATTTCTACCCGTGGGTGACGTAGAAGGCGACGGCGTAGAGGACGCTGCTCCCCATCCTCTGGTCAATATCCCTCATATTGACCAGAGGATGGGGAGCAGCGTCCTTCTGAGTACCACCTACTGCGATCGCCAACATGCAACGGCCAAGCGTGGCGATTACGGCTAAATCCCCCCTTGGGGGACCCCGATGCCCAGCAGTGAGCGTCTAAAGGATGAGATAATGATGATGAGACATGCATCATGCGGCATGCCTAGCAAAAGTTGCTAAATATGCCTCTGAATTGTGTTTTCTGGAAACTGGTGCCAGTTTCCAGAAAACACAGTTGAATTAGGAGGTAAGTAATTAATACCTAGATAATTATAATAAGTTTGAATTAGGTAGTTCTTAAATGTCTACTTACGCCTTAATTGTGGTTTTTTGACATTCAGTTACCTACCTACTTTCCTTTTTTCCAGACATTAAATAAAGCCCTAAAATGTCATCCCCTGTTTAGAACATCAGTATTTTTGAAAAATAATAAATTATAAATAAAAATAGCGCGCGGATTTCTTTTTTCGAACTTCGAACCCTGCTGATTACGAACCCCGGAAGGGGCACTGACGAAGACGCCAAACAGCCTGATTATTATAAATAAAAAACCTAAAATCAATTCATCACATTATATTTTTTTAAACAAATTGAACTTTTATTAATATATTATGCTTAGATAAATATAATTTAATGAATGGATAATGTTTTTTTTTTAATATTTTATTTTTAATCAGTTTATTTATCTATACTTAAAATAAAAAAAAATTTGAAATAGACCCTCTTGGCTGAGAATTAGAAAAAAGAATTAGAAAATTAAAAAAACCTTTCATCAAGAGCAGCATTTATTTATTGTGCGTAAGTAATAAGGAACACATTTCGAGTACACTTGCTGCGTTGAGAAAATAATTAAATACGAATATATAATTAAAAGTTTGGTGCACTTATCCTACCTGTACATTTATTCCCATTCACTGTAAATTCTATTTTAGACATGATTAACGTTCGCTACAGGTACACGCGCGGTTGAGACTGTCTTAATCTTAAGGCAGTACTGACTGACTGAATACTACCTATTTTATTTAACTAAGTAGGAGCATTTGAAGCCGTCACATAAAACAATGCCAGTATGTAGGGTTGCCAGGTTCTCAAAACAGAAAACCAAGCAAAACATCCAGTTAAACCGGACATTTAGGTAAAAAAGCCGGATACCCTAAATGAATTTTATGTCTTAGAATGAAAATGATTAACACTATTGTAATTAACATTTTTGATCCTTAATTATTAAAACGTCTTAGCTTCTAAATCAATATTAAAAGAATGAATCAGTCTTCTTTATCAAGTTATTTATGCAAAACAAAATACGTACCTACGTGACTGGTAAAACCACCCACCCACCCACCCAACAAACATCCGACAGAGCAGACGACGCATCCATAAAAAAATATAAGTTTAAAGGCTTTATCCGGACACCTGGCAACCCTATCGGTAAGCAACAAAGTTTATCCGTCCGTTTTGTCACCATTATTTAATTAAGTAGGTAAATAGCGATTTCGTTTATATGTGTAAAAGTCAGCGACAAGTCGATTAACACTTACTTTTACATTTTATTATCATTTAAACAGACACCAAGGAATCCGCGAGTGTACTACGTGAGCTCGACAAATGGATGTGCATCTAGTGCGACAAAACTCTACTGCGACTCACCATAGTTCGAATGCACGCTACTTCGTGCGACACACTGAAACTCGACATTACTCTAGTGCGACATCGACATGAAGAATTAACATTTGTACTCATTAATTATGAGTACAAATGAGTCATAAACATAATCATAAGTCTATTATTTTGATGGACCTCGATATCTCAGTTAATAACAATCTCTTGGTATTGTTCCCGGATTCCATTCCGGGTTGCAAAACTTGTTACAAATTACTTTTAACGATTATAATTCTTCATGATGTTCTTCTTGATGGTTAGCATGTTTTTTTTTTTAATTCTAATTATAGATCTGTTACGCTGCTAGTGTTAAACGACTTTTGTCGTTGACCGTACCGCCTATTTGGATCGCACACGTCACACACGTGTAAAAACCGGCAACGTGTGAGCCGGGCTCGGGCATTGAGGGTTCTGTAAGTTAAAAGGAAAAATTGTTTTGCATTTTCAAGGTAACAGTCCATCAACTTTAATTATTCCATTTATCGCTTTGCAAACTTATAATCAACGAGGTTGACAAATCTACGTTTCGCTGTCGACAATGTACTTTTCTGTTCGTCAGCCCTGGAACTGGAAAAGATGCTGCAAGTGGTACCTACTCACTTTATTTTCCTTATCATACAGATTATTAACAACACTAAATAGTTTGAATTAAAAATATCGTTTCAGTTAAGGCCCCTGGTGGGTATAGGCCTCCTCCAACAGTTTCCATGTTTTTCTTGTCTTCGCTTTCTTTACCCAGTCTTCTCCAGCAATTTTCTTTATTTCGTCTAGCCATCGTTCTCTAGGACGTCCTCTGGCTCTCTTGCCTCTTGGACCTAACCAGTACTGTCCACCTTCCATCAGTCGATCTTGCCACGTGACCTGCCCACTTCCACTTCAGTCGTTTCATATGCAGGAGAGCATCTATTACTTGGGTCTTTTTGCGTATATTTTCTGATTTTTGCTTATCCTTCAATCTAATATTCAGGATGCTCCTTTCCATAGCTCGCTGGTTCTTCTGTATTCTGTCCCTTGCATAGTTGTTGTATGTCCAAGTTTGTGATCCATATGACATGCAGGGGAGTAGACATCCATCCATAACTTTATTTTTTAGATTCAAGGGTAGTTTGGATTTCATTACTTCTTTTAGGCTCCAGAACTTGCTCCACGTCATGTTCATTCTCCTGTCAATTTCATCTTTGTTTCTGGAATTACTGAATGAAATGCTTTTTCCTAAATATATATAGCTCTCTACATACTCTAAGCTCTGTGAATCGTCAACTAGTATAGGCGTTTGGACCGAGTTAATCATTATTTTAGTTTTTGATGTGTTTAATTGTAATCCTATACTGTTACTTAGTTTGCATAGGTCTGTTACCATTTCTTCTAATTGCTTAACTGATCTTGAGAAGAGAACTATATCATCAGCGAATCTAAGGTTATTCAGGTTTTTCCTTTTTATGTTTATACCTTTTTGTTTCCAGTCTAGAT
Source organism: Charanyca ferruginea (assembly GCA_947361185.1). Lineage (NCBI taxonomy): Eukaryota > Metazoa > Arthropoda > Insecta > Lepidoptera > Noctuidae > Charanyca > Charanyca ferruginea. Next base: position 17,178,235 of record OX376056.1, on the reverse strand, counting down.
CTTTCATTATGTGTTGTAGAACTGATATAAAGATTGTAGGGGATAGCGGGTCTCCCTGTTTCACGCCTCTACATATTTTTATTATTGGTCCCAATCTGTCGAGTTTCACGCGGCTTACACTTTTGCTGTAGATATCTTTCAGGATGTTTATGTAAGGTTTAGGGATTTCTTGATGGTCTAACGCTTGCCATAGGCTGTCGTGGGATATAGAGTCAAAAGCCTTTGCATAATCAATGAAAGCTAGGTATAAAGTTTGTTGCCGTTCTTGGTGCTTATCAATTACTTGTTCTAAAGTATGGATGTGGTTGATTGTGCAAAAACCCTTTCTAAATCCTGCCTGTTCTATGGATTGGTGCTTCTCTATATCTGGCTCTATTCTCTTGTTTAGACATGCCGCGAATAGTTTATACATAGTAGGGAGCAAGCTAATAGGGCGGTAGTTATTCATATCTGACGCGTCCCCCTTCTTGTAAAGCAGTATAATTCTTGACTCGGCCCATTTTGTAGGTACTCTTTTCTCTTGGAGGATTTTATTAAAAAGGTTTGATAGAGGACCAGCCAGTAGGTACTTGCCTAATTTGAGAGCTTCATTTGGGATATTATCATGTCCGGGACTTTTTTCTTGTTTTAGCCTGTCTATTTGTCTTATGATTTCAGAGCGGAGCGCAACATACTTAATGTTAAACTAACAGACCACATAAGAAACACCACACTGCGCTCTAGAACACAAATCGTCGACGTAGCTCAAAATGCGTCCGATCTGAAATGGAATTGGTCGGGCCATCACGCGTAGCATGACCACGCTATGTCTACGGAAGAATAGACATAGGTACTGACAGGAAGAATAGACAAACTGTACTGGCTTGTCTATTCTTGCTGTCAGTATGTCTTCAGTAGACATAGCGTGGGGCATGCTACGCGTGCATGTCTGCCGAATGCCTGCTGTAAGCTGTGTGTGGGCCGCAAGTCGCAAGACTCGGGCCTTGACACAGTCAGACGGGGTCGCGGCTGACCGAGGAGAAGAATAGGCGGGACGCCTTGGATGGCTTCCACAGGAATTGGCGAGATGAGGCACATCGGGACAAATGCAGATGATTTAAATCTTTACCCCAAGTATCGCAGCACATTAAAAATTCTGGCAATATCGCAATCAAACTATATATTTTTTAAATTTCTCTCTTGCAATCAACTTGCAATATAACTGGACAAGAAAAAAATATTTTGTAGAAGTTGTTATAATAAGCAACCGAGATATACAGACAGACAGAAGTCGCACGATATAACAATTTACCATGCTGGTATGGTATGGAACCCCAAAATTTATTGACTCACGTTATCTACGTCGTTCATGAAGTAAGTAATACAATAAATACGAGTGTTTTATACTCGTTTTCGTAACATTTGTCCTGTATACGTACCCCGATAGGGTAGGCAGGCAGAGTTACCTCTGTTCTCCTGATCGCTGTACCTATACAGTGTTTCTCCAGCCAACAATATATTAGGATACGCCAAGTAAAATATCTAAATAAAAAATCTAGTTAGGTATTTCTTAGTTTATTTAATTAAATACTTAATAATAACAGAACCTCCAGACGGATTTGTAACAATTTTCAGATTAATTTCAGTCAATCATAAAATAAATTTTTATTTAGGTACTTGGTACCTATACCTACTTCAGTACTACAATTTATACTCCTTACTAATAATTGTAAGAGAGGAAATAATTTATCAACTTAGCTTAACTTAACTGGGTTGTAATATAGGTACAACCCAGTTAAATTAAGCGATAGATTCGATATGACGTCGTCGTCGTCGTTCATATCTCTTAAAAAAATACAATAATTACAAGCAATTAAGTTATTCACTAATTTCAATCTTTAGATTCCACCTCATCTTCGCTTAAATCAAAGTTGATACGTCTACTCTTTGGGAAGTCCACTCCTTTAGTGCGACGTAGTCTTGGAGTCCTCCACATAGGTTTTGATGGTTTATTTTCAGGAGAACTCGTTTCTTGCTCTGTGGAGTCTGAAGTCTCTGAATCAGGTGTAAAGGCTTCCATTTTCCCATACGGCGTCGCTTTGATACCTGCAAAAGAATAACCTTAATGAATGTTTTGTCTAACTGTTCCTTCGCATAAATAAAAAAATGCCTATGAGTATACGTAGTGTACAATACGTTCAACGTAACTTGGCGCGTCTGAAGTTAGGTGTTTGACTGCGCAATGAAACTTTTAGGAACGAAATTGTCTACTGCGCAGCTAATCGGCTAACTTCAGACGCGCCAAGTTACGTTGACCGTACTGTACTAACACCTAGCTTTAGCATTGAAGTACTAAATACTTACTCATTCAAAATGAGATGGAAATCTTTATTTAAAACTGTTACCTATAGGTAATTAGCAATGTGGGTATAGGTACATATTACCTAGGTATAAAACAAACAGGATAATTATTATTTTATCGCAAATATTGATTTGATTTAAAGCTTTGTTAGATACCGCGGTTACATTACAGTAGATCCTGTATTCCTAATCTACATGAAGCTTTAAAATTCGCGCCATTTTTTCAAATTTCGAATACTTATTAAAATTAAAATGTTATAATTTTGAAGTACTGATACTTACTTACAATTACTGTTATTTTAATTAAATCTATAGTATCTACATATTGTTTTATACAATAATATTAATAATATGTTTAACTTACCTCTGCGACTTTTTCCCGTTTCTTTGCCGTTAACAATATTTACGAGCTTGTCAGAATAAATAGGGAATAATGGCAACATTAAAAAGCACAATTAATAGCTCTATTATTAAATACACATACTTATATACTCAAAGAATATTATTGTTTTAGAACAGAATAGTGAAATGAAAATACTTTGTTTAGGAAACATATTTTATTGTAATATTTCAGACTCAAAATCATTTATTTCAATTCAACCTTTTACAGGTACTTTTGAATTGTCAGAGTCAGTCAGAAAGTTGAATCTAGTTGCTCGTTCCAAAGAGTAGATTTCTATGGAGAAGAATGAGCAAGAAACTCCATGAACACTCTTTTAAAATCAGTAATATTTTACAAATTTAAGTTACATCATTCATGTCATAACAACTAGGTACATATAATTTAATATTAAAATTATACATATACATAGCCTTTCATAGTTATCATCATAGTTATACTTATCTTATTATTTTCTTCGAGAGCTCCGTACCGATCAACGTTTCGATCAAAAGTGTCCTCCAATGAATTTTTTTTTTTTTTTTTTTTTTTTCGGATTGGCATCTCGCAGGTCAACCTAGGAGGTTGTCGGCTGCTTAACCGGACTTTCCTGTGGTGCCTTAAAAATTATTATTTTTAGGGCCTCCAGCCAGGGCATAAAAGCTTACAAACTAAGCGACTACACGCTAAGGGCACCCCCTGTGGGGTACGAGCCTCGGCTTAGGGCGTCGCTGGGAGAGGACAGCAAAGGGACAGGCTGGATCGGATTTCCATTATTTAGGGACGAATTTAAAACTACAGGCTCAGCGGCGCGGGCTGGCACGAGCAAGGGTCGGGGAGGGGACGTACGGGGTCGTCGCGGCGGGCCTCGGCGGCGAGGACGGAATGACGGCGGTCTGTGTCTGTGTTTCTTAACTGTACTGGTGGCCTTATTGCTCTCCTGGAGGAGAGTAATAGCATCGTCAGGGTCGGTCAGAGTATGTCTCGGTCGTCGAGTCTTACTAATACGGGAGGGAGTGTACCGGGCGGCCGATACGATTAACGGGTTAGAGTGCTTCTCAGCAGTGTCGAAGAAGCGCTTGGCGGAGCGTTTCATGAACTGCTGGATGGTAGGTATTTTTAGATCGAGATGGAGGTTCTCGTTGCGAAGGTAAAAAGGGGCTCCTGTGATTCTTCGCAAGAAACGGTTTTGGAGGGTCTGCATCCTATGGAGACGGTATGGTTTCGCGTGTGCGAATACAGCACAGGCGTACGTCATGATGGGACGAATGCACGCCGTGTAAATGCGCAATTTGCACTTGAGTGACAATTTGCTGCGTGCATTCAACATGAAGTAGAGCCTACCGAGAGCGAAAGCGGCGCGCGAACGCACCGTCTTTATGTGCTCTCCGAAAGTAAGATGGTGGTCCAGAATCACACCTAGGTATTTGGCTTGCTTCTCCCAAGGGATAGGCTTACCGAACATGGTTATCGGACTGGGCAGAGAGGGGGACGAACGCGGTTTGGAAAAGAGTACTGCCTGACTCTTGATGGGGTTTACCTCGATTCTCCATTTCCGGAAATAAGCGCCTAAGGCTTTTGCCGCGGATTGGAGGGTACGAGCTATGCAGTCTGGGTTACGACCCGAGTAATAGATGGCCGTGTCGTCAGCGAATAGAGCCAACTGAGCCTTTTTATCTTTGGGGATGTCGCTGGTGAACAGCGTGAAAATGAGGGGGGATACTACGGAGCCCTGAGGGACGCCAGCGCGTATCGGGTGGGGTGAAGAGAGCGCACCCTCGATGCGATAGCGAAAGGTGCGATTCGACAAAAAGTCACGCAAGATGAGCACGAGACGATCTGGCACTCCGAGTTGGTAAAGCTTGTATAGTAAGCCGTTGTGCCAGACTTTGTCGAATGCTTTCGCTATGTCAAAGAAGAGTGCACCCGTCATCAAGCCATGCTGAAAACCAGCGCTTATGTGCTCGACGATGCGGTGGACTTGTTGGACGCAGCTGTGTTCGGTTCGAAAGCCAAACTGCTCGTCGGGAATGAGACTCTTTGCTTCGGCAAAGTCTTTGAGTCGCTTATAAATAAGCCTCTCGTAGACTTTGCCTAGAACATTGAGTAGACTAATGGGACGGTAACTGGTGGGATCAGACTTGGGTTTGCCTGGTTTCGGAATGCCGATAACGGTGGCCTCTTTCCATGCCTGAGGAAAAATGTTGTTGCTTAAAGCGCCATTGAAGATGGCGGTCATTAGCATTATGAGATGGGCGGGGAGGAGTTTGAACACCTTATTGGTGATACCGTCAGAGCCGGGGGCTTTCCGGGGTTTGAGCCTCTTGATAATATCGTGCACTTCGTCTGGAGTGACAGGAGGCAGAGGATAATCAGGGTCTTCAACGGGTGGGAGAGAGGCTCTACGTTCGACTTCGGCGTCGACCTCAGAAAGGTGATCTTCGTCTACTGGTTGAGAGCTGGGGGTGCATTGAGACTCTAGGCTGTCGGCTAGACATTCAGCCTTTTCATCGTTGTCGAAGGCGACGCTACTGTCGGAACGAATGAGAGGGGGCATGGAGGCCTCGTTAGAAGAACGGAGCTTCCTCTGGAGTTCCCAGAAGGCTAGGTGGGTGGGCTCGAGTTCGCTAAGTGTCTTGTCCCAGCGGCTGGAGCGCAGCTCCTCGATGCGTTTCTTTACAGCACGCTGTAAAGAGCGCATGTAAGCCTTGTTCGCATCGCAGGGGAAGGCACTGTACGCACGGACGGCCGCGTTCTTCTCGGTCAACAGATCACGCACATCGTCAGGCAGTTTCCAGCGATGATCGCTCATCGCCGGAACCTCCCTTGAACAATCGTTCAAGACGGATTGTACATGATTTGTGAACGAGTCGATCGCGCCCGTCGTGTCCGCGACTGTCACCAAGTGGTCGGGGATAGCGTCCAAGTGAGGCGACGTGGTGGATTGTAGGCTTTCGCTTACTTTCCTCCAGTCGGTAATAATTTGGGTCGGAGGGGGCTGGCTAGGGTCAGAGGGACCTGAACGGGGAGCTAGTTCTAATATCACTGGACGATGGTCGGAATTAAGCTCGTGTAGCGTCTCTATAGATTGCAAACGGAGGTTCACATTCTTGAGCAGCGCTATATCGAGGATGTCGGGAAGATGGTTGGGATCGTGGGGGAAATGAGTGGGAGTCATCGGGGCGATGACGTCGAAGTTCAGTTGAGAACAGAGGTTAAACACGATCCTACCTCTGGAAGAGGTCCTGTTACTATTCCAGGAGGGATGTTTGGCATTGAGATCGCCCGCCAGTAAGACGGAGTCACCCAGGCCAAGAAGAGCAGAAAGGTCATCCTTGAGGAGGATAGGATCATCCTCCGATGGTGATGGAGGGACGTATGCTGATATAATAGTTAACGGCTGATGACCGGTCATGCCGAGCCGACAGACAGAGACCTCGAGGCGAGCGAGGGGAGGAGGGTCCATAGGAATGCAGTACAGAGCCTTTCTATAGTATATTAGGGTACCGCCCTTGTGACAACGAGACCTATCATTGCGTACTATACGGTAGTTGGCAATATTCGGGTCACGATGATGGGGCTTAAGAAAGGTCTCCTGTATGAGAAGGATATCAAGTTGATGGTCGCGGAGGAAATTGGCGATCTCATCACGTTGGTTAGTAATGCCATTGGCGTTAAAGAATCCTAACTTAAGGGATCGGGGTTTATTAGTACACGGCCTTTCCTTATCCATTGGATTAGCAAGGGTAAAGTTTATCTAGGGCTTGCGTAATCTCCGGATACGCTTTGAACACCTTAAGGATGTCGCTAATATTTGCTTTACACGCGAGTATATCCCTAGCCATAGCTTCAGCAGCGGGGTTGCGGTAAATTTGGTAGGCGAGGTTGATGACTTCGCCTATCCTCTCGGTAGGGAGAGTTGCAGGTACGCGGGAGGCTGAGGGCGCGGTTGAAACGGCGGGGGCGGCCTTAGATAGGGCGAGGGCGGCCTTAGGAGCGGCGGTGGCGGCTTTAGGAGCGGCGGGGGCGACCTTAGGTAGGGGGGGCGTGGTCGCGGAGGCTAGGTTCGGCGCGGGGACTGGCGAATCCATCAGCGCTGGCATGGGCAGAGATTGGGAGGGCCTCAATGCAGGGAACGCTCTCTGATGATTCAGCGAGTTCCATGGGGAGGGCCTCTGAGGGCTGAGACGCTCGGGCATCTCTGAGGAGGGAATCTTAACAGAGGGGCTTTCCCTTTGTTGACGAGCGTTCGCACGCTTGGTCAACTTGGGAGAAGAGGATTTTGGGGCTTTGGGGCAGCCGCGGTAATTGGCGGGGTGACCTGATTGTCCGCATAGCACACAGCTGGGAGGTTCTGTGCACAGATTGCGGTCTTTCGGACGGGGACAGTCAGCAGTTGCGTGCTCACCCAGACACTTGACGCATCTAGGGGTCGCGTAGCAATTGCGTTGGGCGTGACCGTAAAGTTGGCAGCGGTGACACTGTCCAACCGTATCGGATTTATAAGGCCTCTCGATAGAGATGCCCGACAAGTGACATACCGACTTTACTTTAAAGATCGGATGGTGGCCGTCGGTGTGATCGCACACGACAAGAACCGAGTCGTATGCAATCGCACCCCTAGCTTTGTGCAGACGATGCACAGCGGATACTGGGACATTTTGCGACTGAAAGTCGGCGAGAATCTCTTCCGTTGAGATTTCTTTGGGGACGCGTCGGATTACCACACGGGTGGGTTTATCTTCGGGCAGGGAATAAGTGTGGAACGAAATGTTCCTCACTTTTAACAGGGATGTAAGTTCCCTGTGGTCGTTCACCGTGGGAACTTGAACTTTGATACCCTGTTGGGTCGAGCGCGCGTTTGTGTATTTGATCTTACGATCGTTACACAATTTGGACACGTCGGTCCACTTCGCCTTGTCCTGGATGAACAAGGGAGGCGGGGCGGGGAGTTTCTTTTTTGAAACCGAAGGATTGGGGGCAGCAGTGGACATGGGACTAGCGGGACGACTGCCCTCTGGACGAGAGGTAGCTGAGACGGAGGGGGCCGAAACCGAGGGGGTGGAGGAGGGGGTGGGCGCGGCTACGGCTTTCTTGGCCTTGGTGGCCTGAGAGGGACTCTTACCCTTCTTTCTCTTGCCTCCCGGACCGATAAGTTGGTAGTCGTCGTCCGAGGACGCGGAGGCAGAGTGGGCTTCCTCAGAGTCGGAGTGAGATGGCTCAGAGACAGGGACAGAGGTATCCATTGTTTCTGAGAAACACGGCGACGCAGAGCGCAGCTGCGTGGGAACAATGGCCGCGGGAACAATGGTCGCGGGAACAATGGGCTTGGAAACAATGGGTTCGGAAACAATAGGTGTTTCCGCGTACGGGCTTGTTGTCTTAATTGACAATAGGGACGGGATTTGCGGTGGCATAGAGGATGCCGCCACAGGTGTGCCTTCGTTGGCGTTATCGGGGGAAAAGGGGCTATCTAATATGTCACTGAAGTCAGCGACGCTAGCTTCGGCTGCTTTTCGGGACGCGGACGAGTTCTCTAGCCATGTGTCCAGATCGGCATGGAACTTGGCGCTTTGCCATAAGCGGGCCTTGACGTACGCTAATATATCAGCGTCCGACATGGTCGGAGGGAGAGTTAAGTTGGGGAGGGAATTTTGGGAGATTTAACTCTCCGGGAAGCCTAAATTATACCTAACACCTAACTCTAACTCCCCGGGTGGAGTGGCCCGGGGATGTGTAACCCTCCCTGTCGGGTGTAGACAGGGAGGTGAGTACCTATTGGTGAGCCCTAAGCTTGTAAACCCGTCGCCAGTCTTATTGTGCGAACGGGGCCCTAGCCAGTCTAGTGCGAAGGGTGTAGACACGCCCAACCGACACTAGGTGTGTAGCTGTGGAAGGAAACCAGAGACTAGGTTCGACTAGGAGACCCCCCAAGGCCGAAACACTAGCTCCCGACTCCAATTGACTGCCTCGCCCTGAAGGGGTTTGGCGGGTGTGATTGGGGCAACACCCACTCGGCTTCGTTGGCACCGTAAGGTATCCACCGAGTACCACGAAACTGTGGTTTTGCCCTGAAGGGGCCAAGTGAAGCTACACGACTGACTCTGTTTAAAGGAATATGAATTTCAGCCGTCGCCTTGAAAAAGGCAACTTTTGAACAGTTGGTTGCAGTCGGCTGACTACAGGAATCGTTGCGGCGGGCGCAGCGAGAGCAGGTGACGAGCGTAGCGGCAGAGCGTGGAGCGAAGCGGCGACACGTCCGTGCGCGGCGAGCGTCGAGCGAAGTGGTCGGCCTCCAATGAAGTCGGAACACTCGCTTTTATAAGCGGCGATAAACAAGTATGATTCATGGGAGAAGAATGATGACAAGCAAATGTGATTCATACTTATTTGCTATCCAAAGTTTAAACACACTTTATTCTATTTAAAATGATGTTATTTACTATACTTCTACTGCATTTAATCAGAAATTAATTATTACTTTATATTACAACACGAATTACGTTGTTATATATTAATTACATCGGTATAAATCTAACACGGCCATACTGACAAGTACTTCGCTCTCGAAGTACAAACACAATATTCTTATTACATAAAGGTACATTTTGTTTACATAATATCAGTAATCGTTTTCATAATCATCATGGTATAATCAATAATCAGACCTTACTGGGTAGACCAAACACCCGCAGTCAGTGAAGCTTAATCACCCGCGACCAGTGAATGTCATAATAAACCACAGTTAAGGTTTTAATCCATCCATAATAATACAATCATGTCTTAAACTAATATTAATACAATATATACTAATATAATTACAATATCAGTAATCGTCTCATAATCGTCATTGTATAATCAATAATCAGACCTTACTGGGTAGACCAAACACCCCGCAGTCAGTGAAGCTTAATCACCCGCAGCCAGTGAATGTCATAATATACCACAGTTAAGATTTTAATCCATCCATAATACAATCATATCTTAAAATAATATTATAATAAATGTACTACAGCGTTTTGTTCAGTCCACTATCCAGGCCATAGGCGATTTTTTTTTCTTTTGCAACTATTATACTTTTCTGATTTCCAATACCCCTTAATGAGAACCTGGCATTATCTAATATGTTCATAATTTCGTAACGTCCCTTAAATTTTGCTGCTAGTTTGTTATGTCGCCTATGGTCTTGATTTACATAAACAGTATCACCTACGCTATAATTTATGTTATCTCTACGCGTTTGGCCAAAGCGGTCTTTGAATGTATCGGCAACAATTTTAAGACGTTGATGTGCTAACTGATGATCGGTCGTTACGTTAATAATTATATTATTATCTAGTATTACTTCATCTAATCGAGCTTGTATACACGGGATGTTAGAGTTTCTGCCTATAAGCAGCCTAATAGGTGAAAAGCCAGTTGATTGCTGTACAGTAGTGTTTAAGGACAATTGGATTTTCCACAAAACGCTCGGCCAGTCTGACACATTACCACACCTAGTAGCTAACATATTGATTACGGTTAAGACTTATCTTTCGGCATGTGATGCTCTAAATAACGAACAAACTAAATTCAGTGCCAACAGGAAAAATCTTTTTCCATGCTAGCCCTTCAGAATCTACAGTGATTTGAATGTCAGGATGATTAACCACATTCCTACCAATAAGATCATATGGAAAGCCTTGGTCACGGGCCACATGTAAATCTAGTTTTTAACTTTTTATAAACTGTAATTTATTTTTTCACATGGAAGTATAACATTTCTTTTTCTGAGTTTTCTCATCCAATTTTGGGATTGGCTTAAAACGTTTCTCAGGTAATTGATCTAATGGTCGCTTTTTAGTCTCTACGTAAGCAGAAAACTAAACTAAAATTCTGATGTTGACGAGTCTGAACAATAAATTACAGCTTTATACAATCAAACCGAGATTTTTTTTTTTTTTTTCGTGTGGGTACATTCAAGTTAATTCAGCACAGAAATTTTCCTATTATCGACCTTCCTGGGGTTGCCAGGACTCGTACCATATTAAAGCAGAGCCCTTGGGGGCCTTACCTTCCTTTGCGACTTTAGTTAAGTCGCTCCAACCAAACTCTTTTCCAAGCTTGTCAATGTCTGCACACCACGCCACTGCGCCGCTGTCGGTGGTGGCGGAATCGTATATCGGGAGAGTCACGTACGTCATCCTGCCGATTCTTACTGGACAACGCTTCTTTGCTAGTAGTAAGCAGCTTTAGGAGAATCTCTGGTTCCATTTAGGTAGCAGCAATAACCCTGAAAATATAGTAAGATTAGTTTAGCACATGGTATCCCACTTCTGATGTTAGAATAAAAGGTAATAAAAGGCAACATTAAAAAGCACAATTAATAGCTCTGTTATTAAATACACATACTTATATACTCAAAGAATATTATTATTTTAGAACAGAATAGTGAAATGAAAATACTTTGTTTAGGAAACATATATTTTATTGTAATATTTCAGACTCAAAATCATTTATTTCAATTCAACCTTTTACAGGTACTTTTGAATTGTCAGAGTCAGTCAGAAAGTTGAATCTAGTTGCTCGTTCCAAAGAGTAGATTTCTATGGAGAAGAACGAGCAAGAAACTCCATGAACACTCTTTTAAAATCAGTAATATTTTACAAATTTAAGTTACATCATTCATGTCATAACAACTAGGTACATATAATTTAATATTAAAATTATACATATACATAGCCTTTCATAGTTATCATCATAGTTATACTTATCTTATTATTTTCTTCGAGAGCTCCGTACCGATCAACGTTTCGATCAAAAGTGTCCTCCAATGAAGTCGGAACACTCGCTTTTATAAGCGGCGATAAACAAGTATGATTCATGGGAGAAGAATGATGACAAGCAAATGTGATTCATACTTATTTGCTATCCTAAGTTTAAACACACTTTATTCTATTTAAAATGATGTTATTTACTATACTTCTACTGCATTTAATCAGAAATTAATTATTACTTTATATTACAACACGAATTACGTTGTTATATATTAATTACATCGGTATAAATCTAACAAGCTCAACTGAGATAAAATATAAAACTTCTTCCATGATCTTTTTTTTTAACTTCACTGCTGATACAGTCACTCGGTGAAATCCACAAAGGTTATGATTAAAAAATAAAATTGTACCTCTTTTTATAAGGGCATTTTTTAAATAAGTAGTACCTAATTAGCCAAAATTAAGGACGCTATTGTTCCGAAAATTGTAATTAGTAGGTAATGGCATACTATTAGCTACCTGCTGATTCAATAATCTTAATACAGTAGTTAACTCATTAGTTAATAACGTAATAATAATTAAGGTTCAGTAATGTAAACATGTTATTCTCCATGATTTTCCAAGGTACTTAAATAATTAAATTGGCATGTGGAATGGTGGATGATAAAGTAGGTAGGTACTTTTAACTATTTCAAACTCATTAAACCATGTAGGTAAACTAAGATATTATTTAGAGTTAATATTTTTATCAGTAAGTCATTAAAATCCTTAATGCAACTAGGGTGCACATTCCAAAAAACTAGCTCTTTTTAGGGTTCCGTACCTCAAAAGGAAAAAACCGGCTCACTTTGTTGTCCATCTGTCTGTCAAGACTCTTTATCTTGGGAACGCGTAGAGGTATCAAGTTGAAATTAAAAACCATATACTCAAGTCTACGGTCTCTTGAAGCTGTAAAAAGGCTGTTCTATGTTAACGTGAAAAAAAGATACGGCCGTTTATGCCGCAAAAAACGTGTTTCCACGTTTTCCAAAAAAACATATACTCAAGTCTACGGTCTCTTGAATCTGTAAAAATGCTGTTCTATGTTAACGTGAAAAAACATACGGCCGTTTATGCCGCAAAAAAAGTATTTCGACACTATCAAGGGAATCAAAATTTATGGGGTACTTCCCGTTGACCTAGAACTATGAAATTTGTCTAGTAATATCGTCTTATACTACAACTAAGTACTACAAGTTCAAGGAAAAGTCTGATAACTTTACATTTGTAATTAAATTATAAAAAAATATAAGTAGTCTTTATTTGTAACTAGCTTTTGCCCGCGACTTCGTGCGCGTGAATGTCGATTATAGTGGATGCAGACGAAATTGTCGATTAAAAAAAAGTGCTTATGTCCTTCCCCAGGGTTCAAGCTATTTTCATATATATTTAGTACAGACTAAACTTGATCCTCAAAAAAGGCCATAAGGTACCTACCTACTTTTTTATCCGCGACTTCATCTGCATCCGTGATAACCAACATTCACGCGGACGAAGTCGCGGACACAAGCTAGTTTGATTGAATTATAATTTACCGAAATGGTGCCAGTGACTGAAAATTAAATAGGGTAGGCTGGTATAGGAGTACGCACTTAAGGTTTGAGACAGTGTAGAAATTAAAAAAATCGTTTCTACTGATCCCAAATGGTTTACTTTAATTAGGTATAAATCTAGTTAGGAAGAGTGAATTAAACAAAAACATCAGAAAGGTATTTGCATACTCTTGCACAATACTATGTATAAGAGTACGCAGATGGGTCGACAAGAGTACGCAGAGCTTATTTGCCCCACAAGTCACAAATATATTTCCCAGTGTTATTGTAATCAGTTAGTACATTCTTCATGCATCCATGCTTGACAGTCTCTAGCATTTTAAACAATCTTCATTAATTAGTTCCTTAAATAGGTACTTCTTCACATTCAGGACACTTCCATTTTTATTTTCGACATATTTTTGGTTTATTTTGGGTATTGTTATTTTTATAGTTTTGTTATTCTTTAATGCGCTTACTTCTTCAAGTTGTCTTTTAAAAGGTGAACTGTTAATTTAATCTAATTAATCTATCTATCTAAGTATTACTTATTATTATTATTAGTATTTTACTGATTTACTTGATGCTGCAGTATTTCTGGCGGACACAAACTTCAGTCACTCGTTCTTTTCCTTCGTGACATCCTGCTGACTAAAATAAAAATAACATCCCTATTATATAATATTATATTAAAATTTAGTAGAAAAAAAATCGTCATTTAGGAGTACGCACACGTACCTACTCTTATACGACATGGACTTGCGTACTCTTACACATTAATTAAGCCTGTTTTACCAACAAACCTTAAATAGTGCCATCTGTTGAAATCTTAAGATACTGTGCGGGTATTCTAGTTACAACTGGTTTGCCGGCAAAATGGTATGGGAACTTTTTTTACTGAAACTACGTACATTTTTGACGTGACAACACTTTAAAAACCTATATTTTTATTAAGAAAACTAGTGTAAATATTCAAACTTACATGTACTCTCCGTTTTAACACACTTTAGATTTATTTTTTGCACAGCGTACGCAGCCACTAAAACCTTCAAAACAACAGTGAAGTTAGCTCTTAATCACAAATAACTTCATAGTAGTCAGCTTTGCGTACTCTTATCGCCCGCGTCGTCTTACACCAGCCTACCCTATGTAGCAAAATGTTTGCTAAATATTTAATTACTTTTTTGCAAAGTGACAAATAGTTCTAAATTATTGTATCAAAGAATTTTAACTAAATTATTATTATAAAAAGCATTTGCCTTATTTTGAAAAAGCTTATGTTTATAGAACCTCCAGATCTAGTAAATGATCACCAAAAATAGTATATAAAATAAAACCAAAAATAGTAAATGATCACCAAAATTGTATGAGTATGACTGTAAAAAGCGATTTGGTTCTGGCAGTAGGAGGGTTCTGACCCGCCCCAGGGGGGACTTAAGGGTCAAAAAGATTTTGTGATCATTTACTACATTTGGTATTGGTTTTTTGGTGGTCATTATATTTTTTCCTGGGACACCATGGTGTCGCAACCAGTGGCCGTCGCCATGGTGTCGAAATAAGGCTTGTTTTTGCCCCCCCCCCCCCCCGTCTAAGGGGTCCATGGAATTGGGAAGATGACAATATTGATGGTTTTCAGAATTTCTCTAAAAGAACACTTCATTTTAGCCATGATAACCTGATTAATTTCAAATTAACTGTAAAATTTGTTTTTTTAGTTGCTTTGAAATCAATAAATAGACTCAATTGTGGTTTCAAAAAGTGATGTCACTTTTAACTTTCACCTTACAAAATCTATAGGGGAATCTCGTTTTGACAGCTCATAAAAAGTATGTCAATTGACTGATGGTATCAACTTCGCTATTGTGTCCGTGACTTTTTTTTTTTTTATATATTGTTATAGGCTTGCGTTTGACCGCAAATCCCTGATCTTAAGGGGCTATTAAACGACTTTTACAGTTTTTAAACTGACAATCACGTCAAAACTGCAGTGTAAATGATTTGAAAAAAATATATGTTAAACTAGAACATTCTCTTAATCATATAGAAAGTGAATATTTTTGATTATGTTCATATTAAATAGTTTAATTAACTCGTTAAGTTGTGTCTGACGCGGACAAAACATTGACAATCACACAAAATCTACCAGGTATAATTATACGAAACTTACACTATCTTACAGACAATTTTATTACTTATCTATCTTTTAGTATACGCCTTTTTCTAATTTTGAAAGAATACTACTTTTATTTAATTTTTTCGACTAAATTTTGAAAGTTTTGGACGCAGACTGCGTCCGTTCTGCATCAGTTTTGCATCCAAAACTCTCAAAGTTCGTCGAAAAAGGTCGAAAAAATTAAATAAAAGTAGTATTCTTTCAAAATTAAAAAAAAGGCGTATACTAAAAGATAGATAATAAAATTGTCTGTATGATGGTGTAAGTTTCGTTTAATAATACCTGGTAGATTTTGTGTGATTGTCAATGTTTTGTCCGCGTCAGACACAACTTCACGTATTAAACTATATAATACTTATGAATATAATTTAAAATATTCACTTACTAAGTGATTAAGAGAATGTTCTAGTTTAACATATATTTTTTTCAAATCATTTACACTGCACATTTTGACGTGATTGTCAGTTTAAAATCTGTAAAAGTCGTTTAATAGCCCCTTAAGAAGAGATTGAAAGTTAACTACTACAAAGATTGTTGAAACTAAAACGTCGTCTATGTACAATTTTTGGGTATTTGTTGATTTTTCAAAAAATGCTGAATCAATTTCGACAAAATTTGTATGGGACCACCCCTGAAGCATACCCTATCCATAAAAAAAAGAATTTTCAAAATCGGTTTACGTTTGCCGGAGAAATCGCGTAACAAATCGCGCACATACTTAATGCAAATTTAACCTTTTCACCGCCACGGTCACAAAACGCGATGCCTCGTCCAGCGCCAAGCTATACATGTATAACGACATATATAGTAAAAAGTAGTGGTGAGGGTATCGTCCTATCGATAAATTAAATTTTTACGCGTTAGGTATAATTTTATTCATAAATTTACGAATATAAATAAAAACAGATTCAATATTTCTATACTTGCATTATTTCACAGTATTGTTAGTAAAAAATAACAGTATAAATTGTAAGTATCAAAGAAATAAATTAATGATTCAATTAAAGCTATAAGAAATATGGTACATCTCTATTTGTTTCATGGCGTCATCCGTTGACTTCTTATCAAGCTCTTGGCGCTCAGAGCACGGTTAATTCAATTCTGATTAGGGATGTCGCCTATGATCTTTATTTCTTTCACTTCTATCTTTGTGTTTTTTTACCTAAATACTTCAGCCAACGTTTATTACCGTATCTAAAGGGAATTTTGTATGTTAGTGTTTTCTACGTGTTTTCTGGAAATGGAAAGTAGGTAATTATGTAGGTATTTAACTATTTAAAAAGCAGTGGTGAGTTGTCCAAAAGGGATCCATAAAAAAGTTAAAAATTCAAAGCTCAGCTGTTTATAAACAAAAAGAGTTATTTTATACAGTACCTAGTTATTATTAGCCTATTACCTAGTTATTGTTATTACTTGTAAACGAAACGAAAGATGTTTTTAATATACCTATAACTTAAATAACATAGCAAAACTATGCCCCCAAAAAATAATGACCTTATTTTTTGTTATTCCGAATCAGATTCCATACCTTGCAAACTTTTAAAAGCTCATCAGAGTCTAATTCTTTATTCATTTTGCATTTGTTTATTTATTTGGTCAATATTATTGTTGTCACAAGCAATACGAGGAAAGAAAGATGCGTGCGCCCTCATCCGTTTAGTGCTGCACTATATTAAAATGACCTTGACACCCATACGCATATGACGACACAGGACAACTTCTATAGAAGTTCGTGGCGCTCGGGGCACTGACAACTAACTGATTTGTAGAGATGGGAATATAATAGGGTATTTTACTCTATACGAGGAAAAATCTATAAATATGTTATTGAGACAGTTTAGGCATAAAGCAGTCGGAAAATGTAAGTTTTAGTTCATAAAATAACACAACAAATTTTTAAATTAAATTTAAAGTTTTCAGTATTTTTAATCTGTTACAAAACACCGTGAAATAGTAGCGGCCATGTTATTACGCCGTACGGCTGTGTAAACAAAAAAATGTCAACTGTCAGTCAACCGATTGGCGTAATATAGGCTTTGTACTTTTATTATTTTCGTAACCAACGTAATTTTTTTCATTATTACACCTATTACAAAATATGCTTTTAATTATTTTTAAATGATATGCAATTATCATATTTAATATGAGCTCATTTGATACAAAACGAACTGACGTAATTTACGCTGAGCAATATGGCGCCCAGTAAGAGGCGTTTTCGTCGAAATACGCGCGAAATTTGAAAATTTAAAATTTTGATGCATTTTTACGGCACTTATCGATTGAATAAAAATTTTGTTTTTTTTTTGGTGGCATATTAGCACTACATAATTTCATTAAGACACTTTTCAAAAATGGATGTAATACCCTATTATCGACAAGGATTGGTAAACAAAAATAACAACTATTTCATTTCGGATCAGCACCAATCTGAAGGTCGAAATTGGTCAATTTTCTTTATGTTATAAAGTCGTTAACTAAATTCATGTTTTACTGACCTTTTGTTTTCGATATTAGTATTTATAAAAATTTCTACAGGCGAAATGAAACGGTGATAAATTTCGAGTCACATCACTGGCCGACTTGATATGAAGTCCTTGGCGTGCAGGGCACATACTTTATTTTTGGAGTTTTTGTTTTTGCTGATTTTAAGACAAATCAGGGATTCTTTTGTGTTTAAAAATACAAAAACGGGGCTTTAGACAGTGCTTTATTAAAAAATAACAAAAAACAAAGTCTATAAATAAAGTAAATTGATTTTTAAGACTGAAAAAATTAAGAACTTCTAATGAAGTCGTGGCGCTGGTGGCACGAAAATCCGGAACTTCTATTGAAGTCCGTGGCGGTGAAAAGGTTAAGACTTATACGGTTTTCTCATAGATTCCATTGTCAGAAGTGGACCAAATTAAAATGGGACCACACGGGAAGCACTAGCTTTCAAATAAAAAAAGAATCATCAAAATCGGTTCACCGAGTCCAAAGAAATCAGATAACAAACATGAAAAAAAAAAAAATACAGACGAATTGATAACCCCCTCCTTTTTTGAAGTCGGTTGAAAATATTGTATGTAGACTCCAGTGAATTAGAGCAACATATTTGAATAAAAATGCTTAATATTCCAAAAATGCGGTTTATTTAAGCTAGCTAAAAATATATTTAAACTAACAATATCGAGTGATATTTTGTCAATCACTTGTTTGAATAACGCACAAAATTTAACCTTAATTTTTATCCAACAGCTTTTTGTTAAAAGTATTAATTAAAGTAGCTCATTCAACTATAACAAGTATATTATTTCAATTTCCATTTTTGTTCCGCCCATTAAGTATGAATATTATCTAGCAATTCCATATTTTTAGGTATGTACTTCAAATCAGAAAATCTAAGTTGCAGTGCTATTTTGTAAATCATCTTTGATGAATTTAACGAACAAATATTTAATTTAAGATGTCGTTAAGT
The DNA here is from genome assembly GCA_947361185.1 of Charanyca ferruginea. Lineage (NCBI taxonomy): Eukaryota > Metazoa > Arthropoda > Insecta > Lepidoptera > Noctuidae > Charanyca > Charanyca ferruginea. The sequence goes on along the minus strand of OX376056.1, from coordinate 17,159,556 downwards.
CTAGTGCTGTCTCTATCACTTTATGTCAAAGTGACTGTGACAGTACGAGACTTAACGGAATCTTAAAATTGAGTAGCGTTCGAATATTTGGCCATAAGTGACGCGAGGTCGAGGTGAATTATCAATCTACAGCATGGTGGAATAACAGCTCATCTCAAACTCACTTCACCTAAATATACACCGAAAGAGATTTTTTCAGATTGCAAGAATGCAATTTATGCAAGTTTTTTTCAGTGTGACAAAATGTACCAATAAGTAGACATTTTCAAACTTATACTTAACTACAGTAAAACCACTTTGGTATCGTCACAGCTTTGTTGAAATGAATCAAAATTAAACATCCACAAAAAAATATGGAAGACAAACTTGTTTAAAAAATATTACTTAAAAATATTTTTGATTCCTTTCAACTCTACCAAAGTCATTATCACTTATAACGCTAATTAATATTAATTCAAAAGATACAAAGGAGTTTAAAATTATAAAATAAAGAGAAAAATATTTGATATTAAAAACATATCATTTTTAAATGCAATGAAAGGCACATTTTTATTTACTGGTAACACATAAAAGGCATTGATTTATAATTTAAATGATACTTTCAATTAACACGTAATTGAATGTTAATTAAAATGATTTCATTTATAAGAAATGGGTTCAACACTTATTTTACAAAAATTCGCCCTATTACTTAATCTATGACTATCCTCAGCACTTAGTCTTTCAAGGATGTCAAAAACAATTGAGCGACGTCATGAAAATATTCAAAAGAACCATTTGTCAAAGCGCAATGTATACGCACTATTACGCACATATTCACTAATGTAGGAGGGAGACACGACGAAAAATTATAAAAAGATTGCATCTACAATCTAAATTAAGGTAATTATTAACTAAATCAGATTCCATAATTGTTTTTTGTTTTCTTTATTAAGGAAAATATATGAAGAAAAAGATAAAACAGTTTATTATTTTTATCCACATCAATAAGAAGCGGTGATTTATGCTTTCGAAAAATCAAGACCATATTGACAAAAATCATTTTTACCAAAGAGTTTGATAATTAAGTGAGTAGGTAACCTCCGGTTTTTGGAACGAATAATATGTGACAAATTGTCAAACGCGCATAAGCTGCTGTAATAAGTTCACTCAATAATTATCAACTAAAACTAAAAAAAAAAACCTGTTTTTTTTTATTAACAGATTATCTTTCCAACGTAAAAGTATCAATTATTTACTAATTGATGTGGATATCATTTTTATCAGTCTTATATGAACAATTATATAATCTATTACAACATTATTTTACAATGTTTAAAAAACCATCTTAAAGGTATAAATTACAAGAATTCTTGTAATTGACCTTGAACAAACTTCAAGCAAGACGATATTTCCTCACTGTCTGCAACCATTCCTTGCAATTTGTCCTGCACGTCAACCAACATCTCTTTATGCATACCACCCTTTTTGAGCGCCGTCATGAAAAAGCTTGTAAGGGCTTTAAAACATTGCTTCCTTTGAGCATTATGGGGCTGGTTGTCCCAAACAGGAGTAGCCTTCACATAGTTCCAAGCAAGAAAAACATACTGGATTACTGACTCCCAATGTTGCGATTCAACCAAGACCTTTCCTTGCTCTACAACACACTTTTTGAACGCAGCCAAATGGGTAGAAACTCGCGAGTACGCTGGGGAGTCCGTTTTAGAAGTAAGTCGAGAAGTAGGGAGACTTTTGAAGATATTGCTTTTTAAATAGCTCAGTCTCTCTTCAAGAGGCGTTAGATCGGGGGCTGGCATATCACTCCTGATCTCCTGTTCAATTTCAGGGTGCTTGTATGTTATAGTTTTGATCATGTGAATGAGTTGCGTAGGGCTCAAGCCCTTTAGGGCGGTATCAATCGGTCCTTTATATTCGGTATTCAATGTTCTTTCCAGTCTACACCTTTTCATTGGGGGGGTACATTTTATAGGACTGGTAATCTTGAATTTCTGAGGAGTACTAATGTCAGTGAAATCTATTTTTTCTGGTGTGAGTGGAATGCGTTCAGTGTCGAGTAATAGACGCTTTCGTGGGGTTGAACGTAGGGTAACGCCGAGTTTCAGTGGAGATAAGTGATTGTCTTTTGGCGGTGTACGTATGGTGGAGTGAAAAGAGGAGTTTCGTTTCAATTCGATGTCCGGCGACCATGTTACTGGCAGACGTTTGCGGCCTGCAAAAGAAAGGTTACTTGAAAGAATTTAGCATTTGTTTTAGTGTTGAAAACCAAAACACACAGTACATACTCTAATCATATTCTGATTTATTGCATCCTATATAAAATGGTTTATTGAGTATAAATCATAGTGTAGTCAGAAATGAAAAAAAAAAAACAATTGTGGTAATGTTTGTCTCTTTTAGTGTAATGCTGTTTGATTCAATATTGCTACTTCATCTTGCAATTGTCTATCGGCAGACTATGTGATAAGGGATTATGTATGTAACTATGCAACAACTAAAAAAATTATAATGCCAAAACCAGAAATGAAAAACATACAAATATATTCTGGTGGGTAAAAATTATAATAGAATTCCCTTCTAATTTTAGCATGCCTAAAATAATATCTCATTCCTACTTTCAAGTAGAGACTAATGTGATTAAAACCATTGAGGTACTTAGTACTTTTTATCATAGTTTACAAAATGTGTTTAAAGAGCATATTTTACATGAATTTGCTTAAACATTACAAAAATCCTGTCATATACTAGTAGTAGGCCTATAACAATTTCGCTCTACACACAGAACCCACAGAGTCAGCTGGTTGGTGTAAGCAAACAAAAGGTAGTAAGGAGTTTGTCATCTTTGGAAACACATAGTTCTGTTGAAATTTTACTGTTGCTAATCATCCCATATTAAATGAAAGTAACTGTGGGATCTTTGATTATAAGTGCTGCTGCATATACATAATTATATACTGTTTTAATTCAAAATTTGATTTCAGTTTTGGTTTTTCCATTAAACAACTCCACAAGGTAAACATTTTTTTGTCTAGTTACTATTAAAACAAAGGCCTCCCTCAAGTCCTTCCATGAACTCTTTTCCTGCACCACCTAAAACCAGCCCTCATATTTGTCTACGACATATCCCTACCTCTTTTTGGGCTGGCATTTTTGTGTGGCATTCATCTTCAGAGTTCAGACACCCATTGCTTGGAGACTTACCAAGTGGCCACTGTGCATGTGGATGGTATAACCCTCTCAATCTAATTCGAGCTTGGCAGCCTTTTACCTACCTCTGGTGTCCCAGACTGCCCTGGCAAAAATTCAATATGTTATACCTCTCTGCTGAATCAGCAGTTCGTCAGGCGATGGCGCCGGACTGAGATACCCAGTGGGCAGGGCCGGGGAGCGCTCGCGGATGTTAGTAACAGGCTGTAGCGGGGTAACACGGAGACGATCAAGACGGACCGGGATCTCAGCGAGCGCCGCGCGAGTGCGGCGACCTCCGTCTGGTGTCACCGCGCCCTCCATTGGCGCTGGAAAACAGATTTAATGCAATTAGGAATAATTTATTATTTCAATATGGAAATCGGGATTGGGTGCTACATGGCTATGCGGTAAATAATTATGAGAATACACAACATAATATTAGTGATTGTGATTGGACACAAAAAAATTATTACCTACAGTTAATACTTTTACAGATATTTTAATATATTGAGATCAAATTGAAAACTGAAAATTTAACATTTCGTTATTACGAGTGAGGCTTTGAAAAAGAGGCTCTCTTTTAGTGCCATGTGGGAAGTACAAATGAGGCAATTTACACTAAATAAACAATCGGAGAGACGCCAGTCTTTGACTTTGCCGAATCAATTGTCATCGTAAAAAAATGTCTGTAATCTCACAGCAATTCCCTTGAAATTATTATGACATCTAAATAGTCGTCTTAAGTATAAGTTTAAACTTCAAATCTTGCATTTTACTTCATAGTTTCTATTCTATAAACAACTTAACGATCTACGAAAATAGCGTCCACTATGACACCAGTATTAACGGTTGATTAGCGTAAATATCATAAAAATTAATTAGTTTACAATACATTACCTCAGTTTTATATCAATAGATGATATCCTAAAACAAAAAAACACGTGCAAAACAGAAAGTGAGAGGGAATTATTAAAATAAAAATAATAACGAAATTGGCGCAAAAATTGACAACCAACAGACAAGGCAAAGACTACAATATTTAAAAACAAGCAAGCAGTCAGCGTTGGGAAATAGTAGGTTCAAAATTATGGTGTTGCCAAGCTAGAAAATATTGCATTTTGGGTAAAATTATTGTATTGTTTTTTTTCCTCTTGGTTTTTTTATTTAATATGCGATTGTACTACTTATTTGTACGAAGTCAAGTATCACTTTTGAATGCAGATAGAAAATACTTGAAAGTATCCCGAGCCCTTGGTTTTAGGACCTTTTTTTAATGTTTTGAGACGTACTTGGAAGCCCTGGTACTGGATTTTGCAAGTACGATCCATGCCTAGCACAGAGTACTATAGTACGGCATAGAGTATTCATATAATTATTCATATCCACAGATTACTATTAGCTCTATTCAGACTTATTTTATTTTTATATTTCACAATGGGAAAGGCAAAAGAAGCGCAGCCTATACAGCATAGTACAGCAAGGTTGATGCAAAAGATTGAGTGATATTTATGCGTGATCGGTGATACGTTCGTTCACTATTGTGTAAAATAGGAAAGTATCACCCACATTGTGTAAAACAGGAAAATATTGTATAAACGCGTACAATAATGAGAAAGCTATGTTTTATTGCACAATTTAGTTTCGTATAGCAAAATATTGTAAGAATCCAATAATTATTGTACATTTCCCAACATTGCAAGCAGTCAAACACCACTATGAAGATATAGGTATAAATGGAGCCAACACTTAGAACAAAAGCTTGAAACCAACTGTGGGCTGATGCTCTCTTTCTGAATGACTGGCCACACTGGTAGCCGGTCGTCAAAAAAACGACCTCTTAGTTTTATTAATTTGCAAAATGTGTAAAAGTCTTTAATTTACGTGAATTTGTGTTATATAACTAAAATTAAGTGATAAGTTATACGTACAGTACTTAAGCAGTGTTTTTGTCGCGAAAACTTCGCACAATAAGCATAACAAAAACCGGCTGTCAAGTCACCACTATAACGGGTGAAGGATTTGAAATATCATCGAACCCGGGGAGTATTTTGTTTTATCTAAGTTGTATTTACATACCACTGAACATCACAAAATACTGCTCAGGTCTCTGAGCTACGTCCATCACACACTGGCTCGGTTTATGTCTCCTTTTGCTTGACAAGTTGTGGAAGCAAAATCGACGACGAAACATTCGCCCAGACAGTAAACACTTCATAGTGTACTACACATAATAGGCTTATTATTATTTGTATGTAATTATAATTATAAACCTTAGATAAAACTTGCAAACTTGTAATGTGCCCTAAACTTGTAGAAACTTAAAATTTAACTTTAAAGTGTTACTATTGTAGGTATTGTACCCACCTATTCATCTTACTTTATCTATGTCACAGAATACTTAATAGTACTACGTATCTATGTTTAACATTCCCTTCAATTCTAACAGCCTCATCTAATCGTATTATCTTTCTGTTCCCAACTCAATACTTATTTTCATTTAAAACATTTTTTTTTTTCCTACCACCTACCTCCTATTAATATAAACAAGAAACATTTTCTTTTTCACTATCATTTAGCTGCACTTTATTACACACATTCCAGGTGACTGATATTTTAAAGAAAATGATGACCCGCAGTGCTACAATCAAAGAGATGGAACCAAAACTTAGAGCTACACTAAAGGACCTCGAGGCTTCTAAAGCTTTATGTAAACAGTTGCTCCAGGAAAGAGATGACAGCGAGGTGGAAGTGAAGAATATAGTAGACAAAAACACCTTCCTTAAGAATAAACTGGCTGAGCTACATACACAACACATGGACTTAGCTGACCAACACACTCAATTACAGTTTAAGTTAACAACATTTCAAGAGTGCAGTGACACCCACGAACTAGCTTTAAACCGAATTACAGAACTTCAACATGAATTGTGTGATGCCCATAAGGCCCTATCTCACTCAGAATCGGTCAAAGTCAGGCAACAAGCTGTGAACACCGATAACCTGTTCAAGGAGTTGGTAGGCAGTAGGTCAAAATCAGTGTGTGAGCCAGCGGTAACAATAGATTTGACTGGTGATGATACCATGCCATTATGTCCCGTTGTTATGAGTCACAAAAAACTAAAGAAATATATTAAAGTCAAGAAATTCATTAAACGGTCACAAAAATCAATCAAAAAAGAAAATCTTTTAAAATTAAATCTTTCCCTTAGAAAGCAACGTGTCACCCTATCAAAAGACTTAAATATTTGTACTGTTGAACTAGATAAATGTAGGAAAAAATATGACACGGATATTCAACTCCTTTATAATGATTTATTACACAAAGAACACATGCTGAAGGATATTTTTGAAAAGTATGAATCGTCACAACATCAACTAAGTGAACGCTTGTTTGAGGCTGGGGAACTACTGGACCTGGTGAAGGACAATGCTGAGAAGTACGAGAATTTGACTAATAATCTTTCCTGCAGTAGTGCCAACCAACCACCATCTCCTCAGCCTCAGCTTGACATGGTTTCACCGGTGTTGGCTCTTCCAGCAAACACCTGTGTCAATACACAGGAAACTAATAAAAAGCTTTTTACAAAAAAGACAACCGCCTTCAAAAAGTGAAAAATAACTTTAGCACAGAACACACATTGACTTTAGTTTCGAAATTCAGTGGCTTTGTTCTGTTTGTTGTTTTGTATTGCCACCGACTTCCGAAACTAAAGTCAATGTGTGTTCTGTGCTAAAGTTATTTTTCACTTTTTGAAGGCGGTTGTCTTTTTTGTAAAAAGCTTTTTATTTTCCGCTTTTTAGTACCTCCTTCTCATTCAAATCTATTAAGAAGAAATTGAAAGTTACCTACTACAAAGATTGATGAAACTAAAACGTCGTCGTAAAATTTTTGGGTATTTGTTGATTTTTCAAAAAGTGCTGAATCAGTTTCGATAAAATTTATATGGGACCACCCCTGAAGCATACCCTATCTATAAAAAAAAGAATTTTCAAAATCGGTTTACGTTTGCCTGAGAAATCGCGTAACAAATCGCGCACATACTTCGTGTAAATTTAAGACTTATACGGTTTTCTCATGGATGCCATGGTCAGAACTGGACCAAATTAAAATGGGACCACACGGGAAGCACTAGCTTCCAAATAAAAAAAGAATCATCAAAATCGGTTCACCCAGTCCCGAGAAATCAGGTAACAAACATAAAAAAAAAAAAAAAAAATAATAATAAAAAAAAAAATACAGACGAATTGATAACCTTCTCCTTTTTTGAAGTCGGTTGAAAACTGTTTTATTTTGTGATGAATTAGGTTCAGGCTTTGGGAAAATATTACACAATTACCTTAGTCATAGTTTTACCAATCATAGTTACCATAACATTAGTTTTAAACAAATAATTAAGAGAATTGTAAATACAAACATAGACCATTACTGTACAATGGTTCTACTTTTAGGTAATAGTACTGGTATTACTAAAAAAGACATAGTGGATGGTGTGAACACCTTATTAAAGTTAAACATAGGAAAGCTCATGCTGTGTGCCTTTCCTTACTCTGATACTTTATCAGAAGTAGAAAACAATCACATTTATATATTGAATAGTACTATTCATATTATTATGTTGACATGTTGTCATAGTGACAAATTATTATATTTTGACACTAATAACTTTATTAGTGGTTTTAAGTTAACTCAGAGAACTTTATCTCTGTCTGGAGAATGTAGACATGTAATTGCTATGTTGATAGCATATAATATTAACAATGTTATAGCTAATAATAATATAACAAACTGTAGGTTAAGTGACAAACTTATGTTGTCTAGTTGCACTAACAACATAGGGATAAATTTTTGTGAATCTTCATATAGTACGAAGGAGGGTCCACCTACAAATGCCAACATCCTTAGATGCCACAACCAGTCAGATAGGGTATTCTCTTCCTGCTGGATCACAAACAGGGACTATGAACTCTTCAAATGTAGTTGTGGAGGTCACTCCGGATAACACTTTAAACTAAGTTGTGAGACAACAGAAGTTACACCTTCAAATAATCATTTATTATTATTGAATAATAAAAAGGTAACTTCTGGCAACCTAACAAATAAAGAAAAGCAACATACTTTAAAATTATTTACTCAAAATATTCAAGGTTGCTTTTCCAAATTACTTGAAATAGAAATGTTCTTAGAAATAACCAAATATGATATTATTTGTTTAACAGAACATTGGCTAAAAGATAATCTTATAAAAATTATTGTGTAATTAGCCATTTTAGCCGAAAACATATGATACATGGTGGGTCATTAATATTAATTAAAAATTCTATTAAGTGTAAAGAACGAAAAGACATCGTTGGATTATCAGTAGAACATACTGTTGAATTGTCCTGTGTTGAGCTGGATAAGCATATTATAGTATATGTATACAGACCCCCCAGTTACCAGAATTTATCTACATTTGATTCTGTAATGGAAGATGTGTTGAAAAAAATTAGTACTAGTAGTAAATCAATCATCATATGTGGTGACTTTAATATTAATTTGTTAGAAAACAACTCCAGTAGTATCAGATTATTGAGTCTTTTTAGGTCATTTAATTTGTCAAATGTTTTTATGGAACCAACCAGAGTGACAGCTTCTTCTGCCACTTGTATTGATAATATATTTTGTAATTGTGATTATTTACATAAAGAAATTATAAATAAGCTACCATCTGATCATAGTGGACAGACAATAACGTTTTGCGCCTACATTCCTTTACAAAAAATTCAAATAAGGTTTAGGCCAATTACATGTAAAAACTTAGATAAATTTAATAGTTCATTGGAAAGTAAACTAAGTGTTCATTGCTTTAATAATATAGATGACCCAAATGAGTTCTACGCTGAGTTTTTTCACTAATAAACACGCAATTTAATGACACATTTCCACTAAAGACTAAAAGTATTTGCACAAACTTCTTATTTAGCGATTGGGCGACTCCAGGTATTCGTAAAAGCAGGGAAAAACTATTTGAACTTTATGGTCTAAAGCAACATGTAATGAATACAAGCTTTCATCAGTATGTTGCGAAATATTCAAAACTTTTTAAAAGTGTCTGCAAAATAGCCAAATCCCTTTATATTAGAAATAAAATAAAATTAGCTGATGACAAAATAAAAACTACTTGGCAAATAATAAATAATGAAACAGGTAGGAAAAAACAGCGTAATACTGAATTTAATTTAGAGACTGCACATGGCCCCATAAATTCAGATATAGAAGTAGCTCAGGAATTTGAAGCATTTTTTGGAAATATTCCCATTAAAACTACTGAAGCTTTAAATTCCTCTCCCGCGCTCTCTGCTGAATTACTTAGGAAGAATGTCAAGGCATGCCGTTCGGAGTTTAGGTTTGAACATACAAACCCCCAGGCTGATAGAAGAGCCTTTAAAGATCTTAAAATTAAATCAACAGAAGATCTCTGGGGAATGTCTGTAAAAGTCTGTAAATCTATTATCGAAACGATTGCGCCCTATTTAGCTCTTATATTTAACACCAGTGTAGACCAAGGAGTCTTTCCGGATCTGATGAAACACAGTAAAGTAGTTCAAATCCGGTGATAGTAAAGACCCCAACAATTATAGGCCTGTGTCGATTCTGCCAGTTCTCAGCAAGGTGTTTGAAAAGTTAATGCTCAATCAAATGTTGCGTCACTTTAATAAAAAATCTATCTTTCATGAACAACAGTATGGTTTCACCAAAGGGCGTTGTACAACTGACGCCGGTGTCACCCTAATAAAGAACATTTTTAGCGCCTGGGAGGAATCACAAGATGCCATTGGAATCTTTTGCGACCTCTCAAAGGCGTTCGATTGCGTTGACCATGAGACACTTTTGCTGAAACTGGAGCACTACGGGGTTAGTAAAACATCTCTTAATTTACTAAGGTCATACCTGAGGGATAGACGGGTAAAAGTACAGGTTAACGGCGTGAACTCATTGGGGTCTGAAACGACTATGGGCGTTCCTCAAGGTTCAATATTGGGTCCATTTTTATTCTTAGTTTATATAAATGATTTACCCCAATTGTTTCAAAATCAACCAAAAATGGTGTTATTTGCGGTTGACACATCATTGATTTTTAAAATAAACAGACGGTCACAAAATCTAGACGACGTAAATGACGCTATTCTTCAGGTTCAAAATTGGTTTACGGTAAACAATTTGGTACTTAATGAAAAAAAAACCAAATGTATTCGATTCATTTTACCAAATGTTAGGAATAGTAAATGTGACATCATACTTAATGGAGAGAAACTGGAATTTACTAGTCAAACGGTTTTCCTAGGAATCACGCTAGACGAGAAATTACAATGGGGACCTCATATAACATCTATTGCGGGGCGACTAAGCTCCGCGGCTTATGCTGTTAGAAAGATAAGACAGTTAACAGATGTAGAAACTGCGCGTTTGGTCTATTTTGGCTACTTTCACAGCATTATGTCGTATGGTATTTTACTGTGGGGTCGGGCTGCTGACATTGAATCCGTTTTTATTTTACAAAAAAGAGCTGTCAGAGCCATTTATAATCTACGTCGCCGCGAATCTAGGGAACTATTTAAAAATATTAATATAATGACAGTGCCTTGCCAATTTATTTATGAAAATATTATGTATGTAAGAAAAAACTTACATATGTTTAATAAAGTAAGTGATAGACATGACTTTAATACTAGAAACAAGGACAAAATAGCTCAACCATATTTTAGATTGTCTAAAGTCCATACATCTTTTATGGGGTACTGTGTTAAGTGCTACAACAAAATTCCTAGTGATATATTACAACTAAGTGAAACAAAATTTAAATCATATATTAAAAGTACACTCTGTAAAAAAGCTTATTATAATCTAGAGGACTATATTCAAGATAAGAATGCTTGGAAACATGCTGGTCTAGCTCCATAGGACGATCGACAGTCTAGACAAAATCGAACCGATTGCTAATTTAAAATACCTAATTTCATACTTAGTATAAATATGTACATATATATGACGGAGTAGGGTCCTCCGTAGCGTTCTTTACAAGGGTGACGTCACCATAGCTGACGTCACAAATGTTGTCGTCATGATGATCACTCATTTTTGGGTCATTAAATGAAAACTTCTTGACTTGTTACAAACTTGGTTTATTCAACGGGCAGTATAACCACGTCTAGAGAGGTCCGCACTGTCCGGCGGCTCGAGCTTGAATGCCCTGAGCACTGGCTTGCGGCCGTAATTATAAGGCTCGTGCACGTGTACTCAAGTTTTAGGTTAAGTATTGAAATATTTGAATTACAATAAGAGAAATAGTTACATGTTGTTTAACGTTAATTTTACATCGTAATTAACTCAAAGTAATCAGTTGGTAATGAATTAACTAATTAAATCATTAAACACAACGATTCTGATCCTTATAACAGATGCACTTTTGTAGTTGCGCCGATACGGCCATACTGACAGGCGGTGCGCGCTCTGCACCAGCCTTCTTTGATTCTCGTTGTCCGGTCCTCTCTTCTCGGTCTTCTGAGTTTTTGTAGGATGCTCCGTGGTTCTCTTAGGGTTCTCGGACATTCTCGTTGGGTTCCTGGAGATTCTCGTAGGATTCTCGTAGAGGTTTCGGAGGTTCTCGTAGAGTTCTCGAAGGTTCTCGTTGTGATATAAGGTTAGTGGGTTCTCGGAGGTTCTCGTAGAGTTCTCGGAGGTTCTCGTAGAGCTCTCAGAGGTTCTCGTAGAGCTCTCAGAGGTTCTCGTAGAGTTCTCGAAGGTACTCGTAGAGTTCTCGGAGGTTCTCGTATAGTTCTCGAAGGTTCTTGTAGGATTCTCGAAGGTTCTCGTTGCAATACAGTGGGATCTCGCAGGTTCTCGTAGAGGTCTCGGAGGTTCTCGTAGAGGTCTAGGAGGTTCTCGTAGAGGTCTCGGAGGTTCTCGTAGAGGTCTCGGAGGTTCTCGTAGAGGTCTCGGAGGTTCTCGTAGAGTTCTCGAAGGTTCTCGTTGTGATATCTGCAAGAATAACAAAACTTTCTTTGAGTAGTATATCTGTAAGTTTCAGCGCATCAATGCTGACAACGTTAGTAGGTTCTCGGAGGTTTTCGTAGAGTTCTCGGAGATTCTCGTAGAGTTCTCGAAGGTTCTCGTAGAGCTCTCGGAGGTTCTCGTAGTGTTCTCGGATGGTCTTGTAGAGTCCTCGGAGGTTCTCGTAAGATTCTCGAAGGTTCTCGTTGTGATATCTGCAAGAATAGAAAAACTTTCTTTAAGAAGTACATCTGTAAGTTTCAGCATATCAATGCTTACAAGATTAGTAGGTTCTCGGAGGTTCTCGTAGAGTTCTCGGAGGTTCTCGTAGATGAGTCATAGTTAAGTTAAAGTCACATCAAAGCAAGTCAAAGTGTCAGGGTAAATTCTCGGAGGTTCTCGTAGAGTTCTCAGAGGTTCTCGTAGATAAGTCAAAATCAATTTAAAGTAAGGTCAAATTAAAGTGTCAGTTCTCGATGGTTCTCGGAGGTTCTCGTAGATAAGTTAGCGTTAAAGGTTATTTGGAATTATTGAATTGAGTTACTTATCTTTTGGGTCATCTTCACCCTATAGGTCGAGGTTTGGCTGTACTTGCAGCCGTTCTCAGTACGTGATTGGTTTCCCGCCGATACGGTCATCTGATCACCAGATTGTAGGGCACAACACTGCTGGTCATGGGTAACCTTGCGGGGTCGTCCTCGTAGCAATCTCGAGGGTTACAACGACCCTTTCAACATGGCCATCCGCTCGGCCGATTCCTGGAGTAATAGCGTCACCCACTTCTTGATTAACACTCCGATGTGGCGATTCGTAGCATCTAGTGACGTTATGGACATGATTCATGAAGCTTTTCGCACGACACTATGATTAGATAGGCAATGGAGCCTATCCCACTTCTGATGACGGAGTAGGGTCCTCCGTAGCGTTCTTTACAAGGGTGACGTCACCATAGCTGACGTCACAAATGTTGTCGTCATGATGATCACTCATTTTTGGGTCATTAAATGAAAACTTCTTGACTTGTTACAAACTTGGTTTATTCAACGGGCAGTATAACCACGTCTAGAGAGGTCCGCACTGTCCGGCGGCTCGAGCTTGAATGCCCTGAGCACTGGCTTGCGGCCGTAATTATAAGGCTCGTGCACGTGTACTCAAGTTTTAGGTTAAGTATTGAAATATTTGAATTACAATAAGAGAAATAGTTACATGTTGTTTAACGTTAATTTTACATCGTAATTAACTCAAAGTAATCAGTTGGTAATGAATTAACTAATTAAATCATTAAACACAACGATTCTGATCCTTATAACAGATGCACTTTTGTAGTTGCGCCGATATATATATTTGACTCTTTTTTTATACACTGCTCAGGCTCACATACTGATTCATTGTTTGTTAAAATATAAGGAGTGGTCGTCTACTGTTTCAACATTAATTGTAATAATATGTACACACTTTCAAATACCTAGTGTTTTTATGCAAGGTACATCGTATTCACGTATAATTATATAATTCCTGTAAATGCAAATATTGTTAACATCGTTTTTAAAAGAGTAAGTATGGAGTTTCTTGCCCATTCTTCTCCATACAAAACTACCTTTTGGAATGGGCACCTAGAATCAATTTTTTTTTCTCATTTGACGTTCAAAAGTGCCATAGAATGGTCTAATTGAAATAAATGATTTGACTTTGACTTTGCATACATAAGAAGGAGACAATGATATGTGTTTTCTATAATATAGAAAACACACTGAATGCATACATATGATATTATCTTATGTATGCATTCAGAAAAAGAGCGTCTGCCCACAGTTGGCTTCACTTAGGTATTTAGAGTGTTGCCTCCACTTTTATCTATACTTTTATCTATAAGCTTCTTGCACACCACCAAAAAAAAAGTAAAGTATAGTTTATAATCACTACCACAGAGTAATATAATCACTACCTACCAAGAAGCTTATATAGATAAAAGTGGAGGCAACACTAAATACCTTAGTAAAACCAACTGTGGGCAAATGCTCTCTTTCTAAATGCATAAATAAGAACGAGACAGCGATATGTGTTTTCCTTGTCTTATGTATGCATTCAAAAAGAAAGCGTCTGCCCACGGTTCGTTTCAATTATTTTTTATTATTTGTTTAGTGTTGCCTCCACTTTTGTCTATAGGCTTCTTGCTACAAGAACTTAAGGGGCTATTAAACGACTTTTACAGATTATAAACTGACAATCACGTCAAAATGTGCAGTGTAAATGATTTGAAAAAAAAATATATGTTAAACTAGAACATTCTCTTAATCATTTAGTAAGTGAATATTTTTGATTAAGTTCATATTAAATAGTTTAATTAACTCGTGAAGTTATGTCTGACGCGGACAAAACATTGACAATCACACAAAATCTACCAGGTATAATTAAACGAAACTTACACCATCTTACAGACAATTTTAATTATTTAATTTTTTCGACTAAACTTTGAGAGTTTTGGACGCAGAACTGATGCAAAACGGACGCAGTCTGCGTCCAAAACTCTCAAAGTTTCGTCGAAAAAATTGAATAAAAGTAGTATTCTTTCAAAATTAAAAAAAGGCGTATACTAAAAGATAGATAATAAAATTGCCTGTAAGATGGTGTAAGTTTCGTATAATTATACCTGGTAGATTTTGTGTGATTGTCAATGTTTTGTCCGCGTCAGACACAACTTCACGAGTTAATTAAACTATTTAATATGAACTTAATCAAAAATATTCACTTACTAAATAATTAAGAGAATGTTCTAGTTTAACATATATTTTTTTCAAATCATTTACACTGCACATTTTGACGTTATTGTCAGTTTAAAATCTGTAAAAGTCGTTAAATAGCCCGTTAAGGAAGGTACCACACACAACACAAGCAGCACAACAACCCATAGACAGACAATACTTATAATAATATAGAATAATACAACCACAGACTTCGCACAACGGTCATGAACGGTCATACATTCACATTCATACGAACAAGAACTGTAAGGGTGTTACCAGACCAATCGATCGATCGTCGATCGATGGTAGAATGGATTAGTCGTTGTCAATCGATAGTTTCTACCAGACCAATCGATCGATTGTCGATCGATCGATGGTAGAATGGATTAGTGGACGTCAATCGAGCTGCTTGATTATTATTAGTGATGGATTATAACCAGAGTCAATCGATCAATGGCGATCGATGTCGGTTGATGGCATCTATCGACGATCGATCGAATGGTGTAGTAACACCCTAACAGCCATACGGTTTATCATCTTATCATACATACTTACTATCCTTAGAATCCATACTAATCAATGATAATATTATATATGTCGGAGACAGTTTATTAATCACATTGTGGGTGTTAACTAAATTTGTTATGATTTGTGTTTCTTATTGTTAATTTATGTGATTTAACTATCAATTATTGTCTATTAATTAGAAACATGATTTATTGAGTACTCAGTGTATGCACACTGATTTGTGGTTACTTTATTTTGATAATTGTTATCGATGGTTTTATTCAAAACAATTGTTGACCGTTAGTTTGAATGTAAAACGAATTACTTTATGAAATCACTATTGTTTATATCATTCATTATTATTGTGTTATTTGATTACTTTATAATGGAATCTTATTAGATTTAGCACATTTTAGTGTTTTGTATCAAGTAAACGCGTGACGCACTTCCGTGCGTCATTGGGCAGACTTGTTAAGGAGAGGTTGCAAGGTGGGGGGCATCGCCTTATATAAGAGCGTGCACTCCGTAAGTATGGCAGGAATGGCCCGCCGCGACGACCCCGTACGTCCCCTCCCCGACCCTTGCTCGTGCCAGCCCGCGCCGCTGAGCCTGTAGTTTTAAATTCGTCCCTAAATAATGGAAATCCGATCCAGCCTGTCCCTTTGCTGTCCTCTCCCAGCGACGCCCTAAGCCGAGGCTCGTACCCCACAGGGGGTGCCCTTAGCGTGTACCGACAGTCTCGGATGCGCCGCAGTGGCGAATGGACGGTGTGATGATTTTGTAAGCAGTAAGCGTGTGTTAGATTTATACCGATGTAATTAATATATAACAACGTAATTCGTGTTGTAATATAAAGTAATAATTAATTTCTGATTAAATGCAGTAGAAGTATAGTAAATAACATCATTTTAAATAGAATAAAGTGTGTTTAAACTTTGGATAGCAAATAAGTATGAATCCCATTTGCTTGTCATCGTTCTTCCCCCATGAATCATACTTGTTTATCGCCGCTTATAAAAGCGAGTGTTCCGACTTCATAAAGACACTTTTTTTGATCGAAACGTTGATCGGTACGGAGCTCTCGAAGAAAATAATAAGATAAGTATAACTATGATGATAACTATGAAAGGCTATGTATATGTATAATTTCAATGTTAGATTATATGTACCTAGTTGTTATGACATGAATGATGTAACCTAAAATTGTAAAATATTACTGATTTTAAAAGAGTGTTCATGGAGTTTCTTGCTCGTTCTTCTCCATAGAAATCTACCCTTTGGAACGAGCAACTAGATTCAACTTTCTGACTGACTCTGACAATTCAAAAGTACCTGTAAAAGGTTGAATTGAAATAAATGATTTTGAGTCTGAAATATTACAATAAAATATATGTTTCCTAAACAAAGTATTTTCATTTCACTATTCTGTTCTAAAATAATAATACTCTTTCTGTATATAAGTATGTGTATTTCATATAGAGCTACCTAATTGCTTTTTAGTGTTGCCAATTATACCCTTTATTCTGACATCAGAAGTGGGATGCCATGTGCTAAACTAATCTTACTATATTTTCAGGGTTATTGTTGCTACCGAAATGGAACCAGAGATTCAACTAAAGCTGCTTACTACTATCAAAGAAGCGTTGTCCAGTAAGAATCGGCAGGATGGCGTGGCTCTCCCGATATTCGATCCCGCCACCACTACAGCGGCGTAGTGGCGTGGTGTGCAGACAATGACAAGCTTGGAGAAAAGTTTGGTTGGAGCGACTTAACTAAAGTCGCAAAGGGAGGTAAGGCCCCCAAGGGCTCTGCTTTAATATGGTACGAGTCCTGACAACCCCAGGAAGGTCGATAATAGGAAAATTTCTGTGCTGAATTAACTTGAATGTACCCACACGAAAAAAAAAAATATCTCGGTTTGTATAAAGCTGTAATTTATTGTTCAGACTCGTCAACATCAGAATTTTAGTTTAGTTTTCTGCTTACGTAGAGATTAAAAAGCGACCATTAGATCAATTACCTGGAGAATAAGTTGTATTTTTAAACGTGTAAATTCGACCAAACAGCAATTAAACTTTCAAAGATCAATGACTAGATGTTCGAGTCAATACTTTATGCAATGTTTTAAACTTTAAGCCTACTGACGTTACCATTCGCAAAATGTCTATTGACTTTATTGTCGACACAGGAGTAAGTTGTAGCATTATACGGGAATCTATTGCCAAATGACTAAATTATATATTTTTCCATACTCAATATAAGTACGTTAGTGGAATAGGTAACGGTAAAATACATATTTTTGCAACTATCACAGTGACAGTTAAATTTGAAGATATTTGTTTATAACTATATTTACATGTGGCCCGTGACCAAGATTTTCATATGATCTTATTGGTAGGAATGTGGTTAATTATCCTGACATTCAAATCACTGTAGATTCTGAAGGGCTAGCATGGAAAAATATTTTTCCTGTTGGCACTGAATTTAGTTTATTCGTTATTTAGAGCATCACATGCCAAAAGTTACGTCTTAACCGTAATCAATATGTTAGCTACTAGGTGTGGTAATGTGTCAGACTGGCCGAGCGTTTTGTGGAAAGTCCAATTGTCCATACATTACTGTACAGCAATCAACTGGTTTTTCACCTATTAGGCTGCTTGTTAGCAGAAACTCGAACATCCCGTGTATACAAGCTCGATTAGATGAGGTAATACAAGATAGTAATATAAATATTGACGTAACGACCGATCGTCAGTTAGCACATCAACGTCTTAAAATTGTTGCCGATACATTCAAAGACCGCTTTGACCAAACGCGTAGAGATAACATAAATTATAGCGTAGGTGATACTGTTTATGTAAATCAAGACCATAGGCGACATAACAAACTAACAGCAAAATTTTACGGACCCTACGAAATTATGAACATATTAGATAATAACAGGTTCTCATTAAGGGGTATTGGAAATCAGAGAAATACAATAGTTGCAAAAGAAAAAAAAAAAAAAAAAAAAACCGCCTGTGGCCTGGATAGTGGACTGAACAAAACGCTGTAGTACATTTATTATAATATTATTTTAAGATATGATTGTATTATGGATGGATTAAAACCTTAACTGTGGTATATTATGACATTCACTGGCTGCGGGTGATTAAGCTTCACTGACTGCGGGGTGTTTGGTCTACCCAGTAAGGTCTGATTATTGATTATACAATGACGATTATGAGACGATTACTGATATTGTAATTATATTAGTATATATGACATGATTGTATTATTATGGATGGATTAAAACCTTAACTGTGGTATATTATGACATTCACTGGCTGCGGGTGATTAAGCTTCACTGACTGCGGGGTGTTTGGTCTACCCAGTAAGGTCTGATTATTGATTATACAATGACGATTATGAGACGATTACTGATATTGTAATTATATTAGTATATATGACATGATTGTATTATTATGGATGGATTAAAACCTTAACTGTGGTATATTATGACATTCACTGGCTGCGGGTGATTAAGCTTCACTGACTGCGGGGTGTTTGGTCTACCCAGTAAGGTCTGATTATTGATTATACAATGACGATTATGAGACGATTACTGATATTGTAATTATATTAGTATATATTGTATTAATATTAGTTTAAGACATGATTGTATTATTATGGATGGATTAAAACCTTAACTGTGGTTTATTATGACATTCACTGGTCGCGGGTGATTAAGCTTCACTGACTGCGGGTGTTTGGTCTACCCAGTAAGGTCTGATTATTGATTATACCATGATGATTATGAAAACGATTACTGATATTATGTAAACAAAATGTACCTTTATGTAATAAGAATATTGTGTTTGTACTTCGAGAGCGAAGTACTTGTCAGTATGGCCGTGTTAGATTTATACCGATGTAATTAATATATAACAACGTAATTCGTGTTGTAATATAAAGTAATAATTAATTTCTGATTAAATGCAGTAGAAGTATAGTAAATAACATCATTTTAAATAGAATAAAGTGTGTTTAAACTTTGGATAGCAAATAAGTATGAATCCCATTTGCTTGTCATCGTTCTTCCCCCATGAATCATACTTGTTTATCGCCGCTTATAAAAGCGAGTGTTCCGACTTCATAAAGACACTTTTTTTGATCGAAACGTTGATCGGTACGGAGCTCTCGAAGAAAATAATAAGATAAGTATAACTATGATGATAACTATGAAAGGCTATGTATATGTATAATTTCAATGTTAGATTATATGTACCTAGTTGTTATGACATGAATGATGTAACCTAAAATTGTAAAATATTACTGATTTTAAAAGAGTGTTCATGGAGTTTCTTGCTCGTTCTTCTCCATAGAAATCTACCCTTTGGAACGAGCAACTAGATTCAACTTTCTGACTGACTCTGACAATTCAAAAGTACCTGTAAAAGGTTGAATTGAAATAAATGATTTTGAGTCTGAAATATTACAATAAAATATATGTTTCCTAAACAAAGTATTTTCATTTCACTATTCTGTTCTAAAATAATAATACTCTTTCTGTATATAAGTATGTGTATTTCATATAGAGCTACCTAATTGCTTTTTAGTGTTGCCAATTATACCCTTTATTCTGACACGTGCGATTTGTGACTAATATTCTAACAAAATAAGTATAATATAGTAAGTACTTAAGTGCTTCTTATGGCAAATAGAAATTGTAAAATATATTGTGCTGTTTTTGGTTGCTTCAATTCGTCAGCAACGCACCCAGAGATAGCATTTTTTAAATTACCTAGAAACTACGAAAGGTAAGCTACTAGTACGTAATTTGTTTTTTTTTATGTAAGTATTTCGCTTTTTTCTGCCGAGTAAGGATTAATAAATAAGTGGATAGGGTGAAAAAAGCGACGTGTGCGTTACCCCAGCAAAATAATGTCGAAAATAGTAATTTAAATGTTACAGGCAATTAGTTCTCCAGCTTCTGTAATTGTTGCGCACATTTTTAAATTTGTTGCACATATAGATTTTGAGTTATTCCTCAAAAACATTTCCTGCTGGGGTAACGTTACCGCAGCCAGACATTTTCTTTTATAATGGGAATATTTAAATAAATATTAGCCATATAATTAGTAGTCTAGACGAGGTAAATGTTGCAACTTATTTTGTATTTGTTCTTCCTTCGACTGCGATGTTATTCAAGATTTTGCTGGAGTAACGTTTGTGGTTTTGCTGGATCTCTGAAACGGATAAGCAGATTCTTATCATATTTTTTACATGATTTCTTAAGAATTAGTTTGAATTAGTTGGGTAATAAAAAAACAAAATTAATGCACCATTCAAAGGTTATTTAATTAAATATAAAAACACTTCAATAGGTCCTAACACTTTGAATAAGAGCTCGAAATATATATATCAGCCTATTGCCATCCACTGCTGAACGTAGGCCTCCCCCAGAGATAGCCAACCAACCCGGTCTTGGGCAACCCGCATCCATCCGCTGCCAGCCACCTTTTTTAAATCGTCGGTCCATCGTGCCGCAGGGCGTCCCACACTACGCTTGCCCAAACGCGGTCTCCACTCTAGAACGTGTCTGCTCCATCTACCGTCTGTCCGTCTGCAGACATGGCCGGCCCACTTCCACTTCAGCGTGCTAATTCGATGCGCAACGTCGGTGACTTTAGTTCTCTGGCGAATGACTTCATTGCGAATTCTATCCACCAGAGAAACTCCGAGCATCGCTCTCTCCATGGCACGCTGAGCAACCTTGAATTTGTGGACCAGGCCCACGGTGAGTGTCCACGTTTCGGCTCCGTAAGTCATCACGGGTAGAACGCACTGGTTAAAGACCCTGGTCTTAAGGGATTGTGGGATCGACGATTTAAAGATACCACGTAGCTTCCCGAATGCTGCCCAGCCCAAGCGTATCCTTCTGTTCGCCTCCTTCTCGAAGTTGTGCCGCCCCAGTTGTATATTTTGGCCAAGATATATGTATTCTTGCACAACCTCGAGAACAGCGCCATTTAAGACTACGGGTCTCGGGAGGACATGACCATTGTACATGATTTTGGTCTTATCTAGGTTCATCCCGAGGCCCACGCGTCTCGAAGAATCGCTTAGGCCGTTCAGCATCACTTCCAGCTCCTGCAAAGACTCCGCCATGATGACAATGTCATCTGCAAATCGTAGGTGCGAGATGTACTGACCGTTGATATTTATGCCCAGTCCTTTCCAATTAAGCGTCTTGAAAACGTCCTCCAACGCGTTTGTAAACAGTTTCGGAGAGATGACGTCTCCCTGCCTTACCCCTCGACGCAGTTGGATTGGCTTTGTGCTACGTTCTTGTACTTGGACGGTCATTGTTGCGGCCTTATACAGACACCTCAGCACTTCAACGTATCGGCAGTCGACAAGGCATCTCTGCATGGAATCCAGAACAGCCCAGGTTTCGACGGTGTCGAAGGCTTGTTTGTAGCTTGTATCTGTCTTCAAATGTATGTGAAGTTTCATTAGTATCCTGTTAGTAATAAACAAATTATGATGAAATTCAGTTCTCCACTTTGACGGTCATAATGCGCGCTTAGTTATTTGGCCTCCAATAACCCTGTATGTGAATATATAAACTAAATGATATATTAATAATTACTTACTTAGTTCAGTTATATTCCTGTAAAATTTCAGCGTAGTACATACAATAATTAACGAGATAATAAAATAAAAGCCATTAGGAAGCGCAACACCGTGATAACCCGACTATATTAAGGTGGTTACAAAAAAGCGACCGCGCAGTACATTATGCTACCTTCTAAAATGTTTAGTATAATACACCTTACAAGTTCGGTACAGACGCGTACACTGTTCAATATTCGATGTGATTTTGAAATAATTTAAGTCATTTTTAGAATACGACTATCCGCATTTAGCTAGGAAAAACTATTGTAATATTTGAAATTAGACTATAAAACAGTGGGGCTTACTGTAAGCACTTTACTACTTACATTGTGATGTTATATTATATTACCATCACTTTGTGATTTTTAAACGATATATGTAAGTATTAGTAGGCATAATGTGAACTTAAAACATTTATTCTATATCTGTTATTTTCTGCGATGGTTTTAAATCTTAATTTATATTTTAAAAGTGAAGATTTGTATTACCTACTAAAGACAAAGTGTAAAGTAAAATTTAAAAAGTAATGGAAAATGCCATAAGAACAGTATTGCTACCTGTGATTGTTTTAAAGATAAAGATAAAGATGCATTTATTTGTTTAAACATGTGTGATATGTATACATAGAAATGCACATATGGATGTAATACCTATAGTTCAATATCGCAGGTTCAACATGTTTTGCCATATTCGGCGTACAAAATTGTTTATTAAATTAGGAAATCATTAAATTATAGTCAACATTATATCAATTCAAATTCATAAATACTGTCAATACAAAAATTTAGTCAAACAAAATAATTAAAACAATAAAATCATAAAACTTATTCAAATCAAAATCATAATCATAATAAAATAAAATCATACATAATAAAAATCATAATCATATTAAATTACTTATTCAAAATTTGTCATTCAAAAACTCTGTAACATTATAGTATCCCTTACTAATTAGCAATTTTTTTTAATTCTTTTTTGAATGAATTAGTATTCATTTCCTTAAGGGAATTGGGAATTTTATTATATATTAAAGGAGCCATGCATACTACACTTTTTCTTAAAAATGCTGTTTTGGCGGGGAGTGATTGCACCCAAAGTCTGTACTTCTCACGTCTAGGTCTATCTGTATTATTAATCAGAAGTGGAAACAAATGTGGATTGGTTTTTACAAATAGCGAGATTTCTAATATGTAAAGTGACGGAAGTGTTAGAATTCTGTGCTGTTTAAACATTGGTTTGCAACTGTCAGTGGTTTGCAACCCAAACATAGCCCGTATACAACGCTTTTGTGCCTTGAATGCAGAGTCCTTCTGAGCTGAATTGCCCCAGAAAATGATTCCAAATCTTAATACCGATTCAGCAAGCCCGTAATATGCTGTAAGTAAAGTATCTATGTTGACAGTCGGTGCCAACTTATAGAGAGCATATGACGAAGTACTCATTTTTTTACAAAGTTCGTTAATATGAGTTTTCCAATTTAATTGTTTGTCAATTATTAATCCCAAGAATCGGGCTGTTTCAACTTCTTGTATTATATTATCTTTGTATGTTAACTTAAATTTTGATGTATTTTGTCCTCGTTGTCTAAAATGCATAATGTTTGTTTTACTCAGATTAATTTTCAAATTATTTTCATTAAGCCAGGTAATTATAGAATTCAATGAATCATTGGAATCAGATTGATAGTTAATCATATTTTTAGGTGCTATGGTTACAGTACTGTCGTCAGCGAACAATGACATGGGTTCTTTAGTTGCATTTGGTAGATCATTAATGTATAGTAGGAACATAGGGGGGCCTAATACAGTTCCCTGAGGAACACCATATGTGATGTAACGCTTATTAGAGGAGAAAATCTGTTCCCTTTTGGTTTTAATATTAAATTTTGATATTTGGGTTATTTGTTGGCGGTCTGATAAATATGATTTTATCAGTTCAAGGACATTACCTCTTATAAGCCTCAAGTTTATCCAGCAGAATATTGTGGTCTACATAATCGAAGGCTTGTGACATGTCACAATAAATAGAACAAACAGGTAATGATTTGTCAACTTGTGAAGAAACTACATATAAAAAGTCATAAACCGCCATATTTATGTTTTTATTTTTTCTGAAACCTTTTTGCTCATCACATAGAATATCATTTCGGTCTAAGAAGCTATTGATTTCACTGCAAATATATTTTTCAAAAATTTTGGAGAATACAGAAATTAGTGCTATAGGTCTATAGTTCTCCATTAAATATTTATTTTCTTTTTTGAATATGGGTTTAATAATTGTCAATTTGCGGTCTTGTGGAAATGTCCCACTTTGTATACTAAGATTCATAATATGGCTTAAGTGATGAGAGATATCTTCATTTACTGCTTTGACTACTTTAGTCGAAATACCATCATTACCTACACTGTTAGTATTTTTAAGATTTCTTATAATTCTCTGCATATGATATGGCATACAGGGTGATAAGAACATTGAGTTCGGTTGGGGATTGATTAGGGCTGTGATTTTTATTCGAGCACCTGAAATAGGATTTACTTTTTCTGTGAAATAGTCATTAAAAGCATTGGCAATTTCTGTAGGATTTGTTGTTAATTTATCATTAATTTTTAGTTCTGTTATTGACTCTTTTGGAATATTCAATTTATTATTATTTATAACTTGCCATGCCGTTTTACTTTTATTAGTCGATGTTTTTATCTTGTAATTGTTTTGAGCAAGTTTAGTAAGGTTTATAATTCGTTTTAGTAGTTTTGAATATGTTGTATATTTTTTTTTGTTAGTTAATGTTGGTTTCCGTCTGAAATTCCAGAGTAATACTCTTTTATTCTTGCTACAGGTCTTAATTCCACGTGATATCCATCTTGGCTTTGAATTTATTTGCACAGTAATTTTAGTTAGCGGAAAACATAAATCATAGAATAATTTAAAAGTTTCTATAAAATAATGATATGCTGCTGATGGATCACTTGTGTTATATATTTCACAAAAAGAAAGGCTTTTTACATGTTTTTTAAATTTACAAATATTTTCTGAGCTGTAGTCACACTTCATTTTATGCCAATACTTTAATTTAAATATTTTTTTAACTGGAAGCTTAATTAATTGGGCAGTGTGGTCAGATAAGCCAAATTCCAACACTTCAGTCTTACACTGTTTCTTAAAGTCATGAGCAAAGTTGTCTATACAGGTCTTACTCGATAGTCTTGTTGGTTGATTTAGCGCTAATGTGAGATTATAAGTTAATAATAAACATTCGAAATCTAATGTGGCATTATTGCATTTCATGATATCTATGTTAAAGTCACCCGCAATAACAGTATTATGATGATTAATTTTAGAAATACAATTTAGGACTTTGTCAAGCCTATTGAAAAACAGATTGAGATTACTTTGTCCCGGTACACGGTATATACAAACAATTATAATTTTAAAATCAAGTAACTCGACTGCACAACATTCAATTACATTACTTATAGATAATTTACTGATTTGAGAAAGTTCTTTGAACTTATATACCTTATTTACTAGGATACATGCTCCACCTCTTTTATTACAAGTACGACTAAAACATGCTGCTAATACGTAATTAGGTATGCTCAGGTGTTGCTCATAACCTGCTAACATAAAATGCTCTGTGATACATATTGCATCAATGTCTATATTTTTGTCTTTAAGCTCTTCTATAGTAACTAACAGTTGGTCAGATTTGTTCAGTAGTCCCGCTCAGGGGCGTGCACAGAGTTTTTAGACAGGGTAGGCAGAAAAAAATAGGTATGCAGGGTCGACAGATATAGTTAAAGTTTACTTAGAAACCGATGGATGTTTTTGAATAAAATAAAATAAAATTAATAGAGAATAAACATTTCAATGATTTAATTAAACATTCGAAAACATCCATCGGTTTCTAAGTCAACTTCAACCATTTCCGTCTTTCCGATGACCTGCATACCTATCTCTTTTGATGACTGTACCTAAGTGATTTGCCACTTCAAATGATTCCTAGATTGACTGAATTTATAGACATCAATTAGTTTTTTTGCTGCCGTAGAAAAAATATGAATAGGACTGTATCGATGTAATGCCTCGTTTCAGGCGATTATATTATTTGAAAATAGTAGGAAAGGTAAACAGAACAACCGCTGTATAGGTACTCAAGCGTCAGGCCCGCGTCACAGAGTAGGTAGGTATGTACCTCCTCCTAAAGCATCATACGAACAGATGTGTTCAATTTTTTTTAATCGATTTTATGATAGAAACTCAAAACAGGGTTAAAAATAATATGCGTAGAAGAAAAACGTTTTGCAATCTACTAAACAAGGAACAATTAGGTACTTACCTAATGTGTTTTTTTACCAATAAAATAATCTCAAGTTCACAACTTACTAGAAGTAGGTATTACAAGCACCTACCCTTTTCCCTTTCATGTGATGATGAGGTGATTATCTATCATAATATTGAGTACTTACCGAAACCTTAACAAAATGTAGGCATTTTATTCGGGTTCGGTTCTACAACAAAATCTCGCGAATCTTCTACCTACTTTAATTGATGTAATAAAACAGAACTGTACCAACCTCTTACGACCTAATCGCATGGTTTGTTTGTATTGATTGAAATCTAGCGGCTATCCTCGATCAGTGTTTTTTCACCGAAGCCGAGAGAAAGTTTTGAAAAGGAATCTTTTTTTAAGTATTGTCTGTACCTACATAACTACACAACAAACTTTCACAGTGAAGTTATTCCATTTTACACACTAGTAACAACGTTGAAATAATATAAAAATGCATTCACAAAACCATGAAACAAACCAAAACAAAAAAAATGGCGACTCAGAATAATTCACGTATATTTTTGTACCTACACAATTGTCGTATTCCGTCGTGTAAACTCGTGTAGTAAAATCTAAAATGTTAAAAAGACAATGTCTTCAGTTCGCGTTGTGTGCGTGAGTTGTGACATTGTGTGTCATGTACGAATAGAAAATGCACACGCGTGCTACGAGCCTGTCACGAGGCACACATCCAAACAAAATATAATAATCTAGGCACAAATATTTTGTGTCTCTCCCGTAGGATCCTAGCGGCGCTAGTGCAGCGCGAAGCGATCGAAATGCGCGGACTAAGGCGCGAACGTATCGATGAGACTTCGTGTTACCACCGTTACGCGACAGATGGAGCTGATTTAAGATTTTTTTATTAATTGAGAGTAATTACTCGTGTATAAAATATTAGAGATATCAAAATAAATTAAAACAAGATAATAAATATTTATCTGAGTTGTAGGGTAGGCAATGTCTATGTGACTGTATGAACCGCACGCCACTGGTCCCGCTATATTTTGATGCAAAACATTGAGATATTTAATGTCGAAAAAACAATGAAGATGTTTCTTCTGCAGTATTTACAATATTTTCAGAAGAGGTAGTCATATAACTTAAAGTAATGTCATTAATTAAATGCAACAAACTTTCAAAAATATTGCGTAAACCGTAGTTATTTATACGGCCTGTCGATAAGTTAAACATTGTGTGATCATAAGTCAAATTATAATTAGAATCAAAAGAATATGCATGTTCATGAGTTAATAAATCCAAGTATAATAAATTATTAAATGTTTCAATTCTCCAGTTGTAGATATTGTCGTAGTCTCTAAGTTTGAACGTAGGAACACAGATTATAACATTAGTGTGGGTAATTTGTTTTAGAATTTCCCTAACGTGTATAATAGTATTGCAATAGTTGCTTGTTATTTTGAAGTCCTCTTCTCCAATCAATAATATACAAAAGTCATTCATAATAAAGTCACATAATTTTGTTTGAATTCCGCTAAGAAGTTGCTGCAATGTACCGTTTGGTGTAATATAATGACATATATCGTACTTGTCGGCAAGAAAATCTTGAGCTATCGACAAGACTTTATTTTTATTATTTGCGCTTATTATGCATATTTTGTTTTTACTGGAAGGTACAGGGTACAGGCTTTGTCCCTGTTGACCTATAATCTCAGAACTAGCAATATTTTGTGAAGATTGGTTTATATGGGAGGCTGTTGATGGCTCGCTGTATTCTTGTTCTATTGTTTTAGTTTGTGTTTGTTTTGTTTTTATCGCTTTACATGACTTTTTCATCGGAGATGAGTCTTTATGCTTGACTGGGCTAATCGTTATATTTTTATATAAGCTATTTCTTTTTAATAGTTCTTCGTTTGTTTGTCTGAGTTTGCAATTTTCTGATGATAGCAACTCAATTTCTCTATGAGCACTTTGTAGCTGTTCCTCTAGACCTAGTAACTTTTTAGTTAGAATTTTACATTGATCATCTTCATGGTCGGATATGTCGGGCATACTGTTTACCGTATTCTATAGCGTTTGTGAGATATTGTTGTCACTGTCATCGTCAGTTGTTAACGAACGTGTTCGTGTTCGATTACGACGAAATGTGATGTTTTCCAGAAAATTCATTGCTATTATTTTTGTGTTATTAACGGATATCTGTGTTATTATATTATTTAAATATGCTTTGCTGCGTCAAATATTGTGTGAGTGATTGATATGATTTCAATGTGACTTGCCAGAAACATTCACAAAAAGACACAGCGGGACTGAGATTCGAACTCGAGAGCCCTTGATTCGAAATACTATACCACGTCTGTAGCCGTTAGGCCAACTGGTTACTTACGATAAACGTTGAAATAATGGTTCTGGTTCCAGAATGTTTAATAAAGATATTGTTAAGTGCGGGTATGTTGATTTTTTTTAAATAATGAAGTACGCAACATTTTCTTATTTTTAAACCACTAAATAAATCACTTAACTTGAATATTTAACACTGTTTGCTGTAACACGAAAACGTTTTATGCGATCCACTGTGTTTATTAGTATTGCACTACGGTTATTCTTCTCTATGTAAACAAAACTTTCCAGTACTACACTTTACGTTGTTTGAGTTATTTTATGCACTTCTCTTAAGAATATCGAGGAGACAACACTGTCACATGATATTTGCACTATTTGTATGATATTTTACTATTTTTTATGTTCTAAACTGTATGTTTATTATTTTTAAGGAATTTAATTTCGTGGAGCTGATGTTGATCGTGGCACTAGCGCCATCTGTGGCAACGAGAGTTTTATCAATATTTTGAAAGTTTTATTGAAATGATTATTTTACCGGTAAATAAAATTTAATATCACAAATTCAAAACACTTGTGTACAGTACGCAAAGGAGATAAGTATCCATGTCGTCGGGAATAGTTGAAGATTTCTTAGAAACCAATGGGGGCTTTCAAATGAAATTTTATTAAATCATTGAACTGTTTATTCTCTATAAATTGTATTTTATTTTATTCATAAAAACCTATCGGTTTCTAAGTAAACTTCAACTATTCCCGACGACATGGATACTTATCTCCTTTGCGTACTGTACACATCCCTACTAAACTTGTAAACCTATCCTACATATTTAAGAAGGTAGCATAATGTACTGCGCGGTCGCTTTTTTGTAACCACCTTAATATGGTCGGGTTATCACGGTGTTGCGCTTCCTAATGGCTTTTATTTTATTATCTCGTTAATTATTGTATGTACTGCGCTGAACTTTTACAGGAATATAACTGAACTACGTAACTAATTATTGATACATCATTTAGTTTATATATTCACATACAGGGTTATCGGAGGCCAAATAACTAAGCGCGCATTATGACCGTCAAAGTGGAGAACTGAATTTCATCATAATTTGTTTATTACTAACAGGATACTAATGAAACTTCACATACATTTGAAGACAGATACAAGCTACAAAACAACGTTTAAAGTAAGTCTTTCGAGCTCTTATTCAAAGTGTTAGGACCTATTGAAGTGTTTTTATATTTAATTAAATAACCTTTGAATGGTGCATTAATTTTGTTTTTTTATTACCCAACTAATTCAAACTAATTCTTAAGAAATCATGTAAAAAATATGATAAGAATCTGCTTATCCGTTTCAGAGATCCAGCAAAACCACAAACGTTACTCCAGCAAAATCTTGAATAACATCGCAATCGAAGGAAGAACAAATACAAAATAAGTTGCAACATTTACCTCGTCTAGACTACTAATTATATGGCTAATATTTATTTCAATATTCCCATTATAAAAGAAAATGTCTGGCTGCGGTAACGTTCCCCAGCAGGAAATGTTTTTGTGGAATAACTCAAAATCTATATGTGCAACAAATTTAAAAATGTGCGCAACAATTACAGAAGCTGGAGAACTAATTGCCTGTAACATTTAAATTACTATTTTCGACATTATTTTGCTGGGGTAACGCACACAAAAGCGACCTACCTACATTCGCGTTAAATAGAACTGATAAGTAGGTAGTTTCTTAGGCTCATAAATATGTTGTGGAATTAATCGAAATACCTATCATTAAATAATGATTATGAGAGTAAAACATAGGTATAGACGCCAGCACATCAGGCCATTCCAAATTGTCAAATTTCCCCAATTGAATATTAACCTTATGCTTTTGTAATAAAATTTAAAATCTATCCAAGAAATTGGACAGATTGTTGTAGCTTGTGCTGGACTCTATACCTACCTACTTAGTAAGATTTAAATTATTGTTTATTTTTGAAGATTTTGCAGTAGGTCGTTAGAGGCTTTGATTGCTAAACTTAGGTACCGCACACGCGATGAGATTGTTGATATTAAGTAACGTCTGGCAGCAGTTCGACATCGGATGGGTGAACAAAAAATGGTAAAAAGTGGTAATGGAGACCTTAATAAGCTGAGATGACAAAAGAATATTACAATTATTTCAAGGTGTTGAAGTTTGTAAGGATTGCAGTTTGTTTTTTTTTACCTAGAATAAAGGGAAATCATTTTTTTTTTCAGACGCCTTGATTTTCGTTCGTCTCAGGCGAGGCGCAAATATTTTTCAGTCTCAAATTTATAATGGTGGTTTTTTTTTTTTAAATCTAATCAAAAACATAAAATGTATTTTTATTGAACGCTTCCTATTTCATTTACGGATTTTTTTTATATTAAATAAAAAATATAATATTTACATCCACAAAACTAGTAAGAAAATAAAACACTTTTCACATTTATAATCACAAAACTAGAAAGAAAATAAACAAACTAGTAAGAAATTCAAAAACTGTACGCGTGTCAACCCTATCGCATGTTGAGGTACTGCGCGCGTGTAGGTAATTATTTCAAGGACAGGGCCGAGTTACAATACTGTATAGATATCTTTACTGTGGCGATACACTTTGTATTTGAGTGGCTTAAGCTACTGTACGAACTGTAAACCTTTTAGGGTTTGTTCGTTATCATTGGGTGGCTTGGCCACTGTACGAACTGTGGGACCTTAATGGTCTGTTCGATTAACTGTATTGTTGCTGTACCTTTAATTTACTTTATTCTTGTTACTGATTACCATTTGTATTGTGTTTTCTTTACTAATAGTGTGTAATTGTTTTTACAGGTCTTGTTCATCCCTAATGGGATAATGGGAACGCCCATACTCCTGACGATGTACTATACCGCTCGGCACTCCTCCTCGCTCGCTCCTGACGATCCTACATATATATTATATACTAATATTATAAATGCGAAAGTAACTCTGTCTTTTACGCTGTCACGATAAAACGGCTGAACCGAAATTGATGAAATTTGGTATGAGTATAGCTTATACGTCGGGAAAGGACATAGGCTAGTTTTTTATCTGCGACTTCATTGGAATCCGCGATAACCGACATTCACGCGGACGAAGTCACAGCAGTAGCTACTTTCCTATGTGAGAAGTCCATCATTATCCCTCAGGAACACAAAACGGAATAAAAACTATACCATGTATTAATTACGCTAAATGAATACTTAAATATATTAGTGCAGGTAATTCTATCACAACTACATGACCGTGGTGGCCTCGAGATCAAACATCTCAATCCCCCTGATTGAGATGTTTCTTTACCCTCTGGTCCTTATGTGTGGGAGATGTTCCTGAGCCTTTTCCCCTAAGACGACCCACTGACCCAGGTCACTGTCTAAAGTTAACTTGGCCTCGAATCAGTTAATTTATTGAACTGAAAGTAGATGATGAGTGTACTTTGGTGATACTCGACTCTACTTTAGCAATGTCTAGTTCTCCATTCATCTCTAAGTGTAGATTTCGGTCGTCATCTTAGTTTTTACGGTGAATAGTTACATACAATGAAAAAAGGGACTTTTACCAGAACTAACATCCGTATTCCAGAACGAAACTCAAGCATAGATTTTTAGGCCGAATAATTCTCAACCAATAAATTGGTTTTGAGAGTCGAGTTTTATATAAGAACATTTCTCAAGCATGGATTAATTCGCTTCATCATCATCATCAGCCAGAAGACGTCCACTGTTGAACAGAGGCCTCCCCCATAAAACGTCACTACGAGCGGAAATTTGACGCTTGCATCCATCATTTACCCGCGACCTAAACGATGTCGTCGGTCCAAGGTACACACATAATTGATCGACAACTTCGAAGGTACCTATCGTTCATAACAACTACCCGGTACGGGTGAAACAGGGACATTCGATTTAATTTGACGACACGGTTGGCGCAGTGGCTGAGCGATCGACTGCTGCGCAGCGTGTTGCGGGTTCGATTCCCGCCCAGGGTAAACATTTGTGTGATGAGCACTTGTGTTTGGCTTGTGTCTGGGTGTTGTTTATCTATAGATGTATGTATTTACAAAAAAAAAACAATGTATTTGTGTATGTATATCAGCTGTCTGACACCCATAGTACAGGGTCTCCCTAGTTTGGGGTCAGATGGCCGTGTGAAAATGCCACATATAAAAAAAAAAAAAAAAAAATTCGTCTTGTCCATTATTCATTCATTTATTATTCCCACCTGTTGAGAAACGTTACTGATGTTCCTGAGCATAGTTCTTAGGAGTCTACTATGTAAAATTTGTGATGGTGATATCTGTAAGCCAGCTAGAGGCGTATTATTATAATGTAAAATAGAATCTCTATAATCAACATTCTCTTCGTAAGATTTCTTTAACAAAGTTTTAGCAATATGTACAGCCTTCTCTGCTAACCCATTACTTCTATGATAATGTGGACTACTAGTGACAACTTGTATATCTTTAGACTTGTAGTACTGTTTACACTCATAAGACAAAAACGGATTATTATCAGCAACTATAGTCTCTGGGTAACCAAATCTAGTAAAAACTTCCTGCAATGCATTAATTATGGATTTAGAACTCTTATCTAACAGCGGAATTATTTCAAGCCAATGTGATAGGTAATCAACAATCACTAAATATGGTTTACTAGCAAACTCTAATATATCTGTCCCAACTTTACTAAATCTCTGCTTAGGTATCCTATGGCATAACATAGGCTCATAATAATTCTTAGGTCTAAATTTTTCACATGTTCTACACTTAACAATAACATTTTTAATATTCTCAGCCATACCTGTCCAATAAAATAGCTGTCTAGCTCTATTAATACTTTTATTTATCCCAGGGTGTCCTTGGTGAATCAAATTTAGAACGTAAGATCTCAAAGACTCTGGTACAATGATTTTAGAACCAACAAACACTAATCCTGCCTCAACATAAATATCATCCTTAAGTTTATAATATGGTTTACATTCCGTGGAAACCTTAGATTCATCAGGCCATCCACTAAAGTAATACTTAGTAATCTCTGTCAAAATTCTGTCTTTACTAGTTGCTAGTCTAAATTGATTTTTTCCATTGTGTGAATGTACCATTTCCAACATCTCAGCATCTTTCTCAATTAATTTTCTACTATTCCTTGACAGCATATCAGCAAAATGTATCAGCTTCCCAGGAACATACACCAGATTTAAACTGTATTTTAATAATTTTAACCTTAAACGTCTTAATCTAGGTGACCCAATCTTACTAATCTGTTTTGACATAATAGGGTATTTTACTCTGTATGAGAAAAAATCTATAAATATGTTATTGAGACAGTTTAGGCATAAATCAGTCGGAAAATGTAAGTTTTAGTTCATAAAATAACAAAACAAATTTTTAAATTCAATTCAAAGTTTTCAGTATTTTTAATCTGTTCTAAAACACCGTGAAATAGTAGCGGCCATGTTATTACGCCTTATGGCTGTGTAAACAAAATGTTGACAACTGTCAGTCAACCGATTGGCGTAATATAGGCTTTGTACTTTTATTATTTACGTAACCAACGTAATTTTTTCATTATTACACCTACTACAAAATATGCTTTTAATTATTTTTAAATGATATACAATTATCATGTTTAATATGAGCTCATTTGATACAAAACGAACTGACGTCATTTACGCTGAGCAATATGGCGTCCAGTAAGAGGCGTTTTCGTCAAACTACGCGCGAAATTTGAAAATTTAAAATTTAGATGCATTTTTATGGCACTTATCGATTGAATAAAATTTTTGTGTTTTTTTTGGTGGCATATTAGCACTACAGAATCTCATTGAGACACTTTTCAAAAATGGGTGTAATACCCTATTGGTAACAAAGGCTTATGGTCAGTTTGGACACTTACAGACTTACAACCATATACATACTTATGAAATTTTTGTGTACCATAGTAAATGGCTAATAGCTCTTTCTCAGTTTGACTATAATTAATTTCAGCACTATTCATAGTCCTAGAAACACAGGCAACTAATCTGAAAATATTTTTATCATCTTTTTGAAACATACAGCACCCAACACCATTTTTTGAAGCATCACACTGCAAAATTATTTCTTTCTCAGTACAAAATGGGCTCAAAGCTGGTGCCTGAGAAATTTTACACTTTAAATCACTCAACATTTCTCATGGTGTGGCAACCACTGAAATACAACATCTTTTTTCAAAAGTTTACATAAGGGTGACATTAATTCTGCCATCTCAGGTACATATCTCCTAACATAATTAAAGGAACCAATTAATCTTTGTAATTCTTTTTTAGAACTAGGTGACTTTAACTGTAATAAAGACTCTACTCTATCACCATCAACTCGCATACCTTATTTACTGAATATTTGACCAATATACTTAACTTCTCTTTGCTTGTACTGTAATTTATCTTTGTTAAAAACTGCTCCTATTTCTTTTGCTCTTTTTAACAACTCCTCGACAGATTTATCATGTTCAAACTCATTTTTCCCCATGACTACAATATCATCGAACCAACATAACACATTAGGTATAGAACCAAAGTAAAATTCCATCTGATCTTGGAAAACTTCAGGTGCATTAGTTACACCATAAGGAAGAACCAAATATCTATACACTCCAAATGGTGTAGCAAAACAACATTTCCATGAAGCCTCTTCTGTAAGTGGGCAATGATGGAATCCTTCTGACAAATCAAAAACCGAAAATACATACTTCCATATCTCTTAACCTAGAAGCCACTTCATCAATCGTAGACATATGTTTTGGTTTTCTTATAACATACCTATTTAGATCTGTTGGGTCTAAACATAACCTCAACTTCTTATTTGGTTTTTCAATAATTACAATTCTATTAATACAAGCTTCAGAATCAATTTCCTCAACTTTCTTTATAGCACCTCGCTTAATTAATCTGTCTAACTCACTCTTCAAGGGTTCAGTCAAAGCTAAGGGAACCTTAACAGGTGGATTACAGATAGGTTCATGAGGAATTGTAGGAATGTTACATTTATTGGGAAAACTACCATGACCATTAAACACTTCAAAATTTTCAGATACAAACTTAGACTTCTTTTCATTAACATTACTTACTACTGACACTTTTTGTACCCTTTTTAACAAATTCAATTTAATACAACCGGGTAATCCTAACAACATATTTTGACTTTCAACAAGCATAAATTTTTAACACATTCAATATTTTTATACTTACATCTTAAATTAACCATACCTAATGGTTTAGTTTTAGTCCCTTGGAATCCTTCTAATTCAATTTGTACTGGAGTTATCTGCAATTTAGTATTAAGACTTTTAAAAACTTTCCATGGCATAACGCTAACATCTGCACCAGTATCAAGACGACACTTCACATTAGAATTTTCAATTATTATATTCTCGGTTCATTGACCGTTATTGACTATTCCACAGAATAATGACTCTGGCGAATCTCTGTCATGCTCCTGGTTAGTATGCACTCTTCTGACTCTGCATGACACTGCAAAATGGTTTAAAGTTCCACATTTACTACACTTTTTCCCATATGCTGGACATTGTCTTGGACCATGTGTTGTTTGACATCGATTGCAATTAAACTTCTTTTCTTCTTTATGACTTGCATTTTTATTCTGACTCTTTGTTTTTACTCTGTCGATTTCATAACTATTGACTGGATTCATTATTTTCACCTGTTCTTTACTTAGCTCTGCACTTCTGCATAAGTCTGCAGCCTTGTTCAACGTCAAACTTTCTTGTCTGAGTAAATGTTCTTGCAATGTTTTGTCAGAGATGCCATGTATTATTTTGTCACTTAAAAGTTGGTCCTCAATGGTTTCCGAAGTGCTTTTGTAATTACAAGTAGGTACTGATTAATCTTTTACAATCAGTTAAAAAATTATCAAACTTTTCGTCCTGCTGCTGTTTCCTCTCATTAAACTTGAAACGTTCAAAACCTTCGTTTACCCTAGGTCGAACATATTTGCTAATCGCGTCTATTAAACTTTCATACTTTACCGTTTTCTCACTAGACACTGGAAGAGTTGCAAGAATTCTGGCGGACTCCAATCCCATCATGTTTCTCATTAGTGCAACTTTAACATGGTCTGCGGCTTCTTCTTGCCCAATTCCAATAAGAGAATCATCAAAACATTGTTTCCTTATTGGCCACTCGTCACCGGCATTACTCGCCTGAATGTCGAAATTTGGCAAAACTTTTACACAGTTATTCTCCATAATAAATTACTGCTAAACTTCAATAATCGTGAAGAATAAATTACTTTCAATACTTTTTTACGACTGCGCCATGTTTTATAATAAAAGATTGAAAAGGATTTAAACATTAACTTTATTCAATCACCTCAGTCTCCCCCCCCATAATGAATGACATAGACTTTTTATAGATGACATAACATAGCTAATAGGTACCATAGATAAACATTACTATTTTAGAACAATGTCGGGTGCGGGACGAATACGTCCCGTCAGATTTCCGCCGGATCCTCCATCGACTCAGCCATGATGCAAAACATCGGCATCGTCATCGTCATCGGCAAATCGAAGGTGACCGACGAATGTATTCCCCATTGATGTTGATGCCAAATCCGTCTCGGTCCAAGAACTTAAAAACGTCGGTCCTCCAATGCGTTTGTGAACAGTTTCGAAGAAACAACGTCTCCCTGTCACACTCCCCTTTACAATTGGATAGGTTTCGTACTCTCGTCCTCTAATCGGATCGACATAGTAACGTTTCTATAAAACAATCCAGCACTTCGATATACCTATAGTCGATATGGCATCGCTGAATGAATGAATGATATATTTATTTGAAGAGACTGTAACTCCGGCACCGCCCAGGTTTCGATTGAATCGAAAGCTTTTTCATAATCCACAAACGCATAAGGGCCGATTATACCTACTCCTCCAATTCGCTTAGTAAAACCCCGGCGAGACTGTTGTAAACAAGCCCTCCACATCGGTCTCCACCGGCGGTTTACAACGGTGTAAACACTTGTTTGAAACAATAATTCGTTTGACCTTCAACATCCTCTGTGGACGGACACGCGTTGTAAACCGCGTGTGGATACCGCGCCATTATAAACAAAGAGTCGACAACACACTGAGGTGGGAGCCTTGTTGTAAACCAGTGTGGATGCAAACACCAACCGTGGGCTCCACAAGCCTCCCACCAAGGTGAAGAAGGTTAGAAACTTGTTTATAACAAACAGTCTGGCCCGGCCTTAAGAGTTTATTCTATGTAGACTTTAGAGCATTTATATGCTCGAAGTATGTAGATCATTACTCAGATTCGAATCTAAGCAGAAATTTCATTTAAACTGGGCTTAACTGGGCTTTAAGACGTGCTACAATACGGACTCTATTCTTTTCTCGAAATGATGTCGAATGTGAACTATGTACAAAATTCTTTACCAGTGATCGGAGAGTAGTGAATTCAGTACTGCCAATTTAGCATTTTTATGGCTAAATAAAGTATTTTTTCAAGTAATTTATTATGGAAATAAAATAAATTAAGCATAATATAGCACAACTTGTGCCTTTTTTCTGGTAAGTTTACAATAATTGTGTGTTAGATAAAAGAAAAAAAAAAAACAATTTCTAAATAAACGTTTGGGAAAACACAGCGTTATCAAGAACATTTTAGTTTTCGTAGCGCTGCCCAGCGTTGCCCGCTGAACTGTTTCATAGATTTGTGAATACATTAACCTAATTGTCAGATTCTCATAATCAACTCAACGAAAATTCAACTAATTGTCAGATTGGTAGGTACTAAATTTTACGTCTAATTGAAGCTTTTAAATCTAGATATTTCACTTATGAATTGAATTCAATAATTCTCTTTACACAACGATGGCATAATATATATATTCGGAATTTTCTAAATAAAGATTTGGCATTTTAAATATTTAAAGGAGTTGGCAGCACCGAATGAATTTCCATATTCCATATTAAGTCCATGATTCCATTTATTCGGTGATTCGGTCATTTCGGTCGGTCTATTCCATTCATTCATTCATTCACTCACTAAGTGTCGTGATCAAGAAGCTTATAGATAAAAGTGGAGGCAACACTCTAAATACCTAAGTGAAGCCAACTGTGGGCAGACGCTCTCTTTCTGAATGCATACATAAGATAAAGAAAACACATATCACTGTCTCATTCTTATGTATGCATTCAGAAAGAGAGCATCAGCCCACAGTTGGTTTCAAACTTTTGTTCTAAGTGTTGGCTCCATTTATACCTTTAACTTCATGGTCGTGATTCGGGAATCGGGAATGTGTGTGTCGTCGTGATATTTATTATTTTTTGTCAAAATCATGTACGGCAAAAAATTTGCTAAAAGAAAGTTGATGTTGTTAACTATAATTGACTGAAATTTGATTTCATTCTTTCATATCTATGACTGTAGAAAGTGTTCTTGGCGATCGCATAATAATATTAAAAGTAAATATTCCATTAGATTCGGGAAGGGCTTAAGCCTGCTCTACACTACTCGCGAAGTTGCCCCGACGAAGTATTCACCAAAGTTGATCGAAGTCCGAAGTATGTGACTACACACTCGTGCAACTTCGCGAGGAGCTCAGTCGCCCGGCGCCCGCACGATAGGCATCATGGAGAACGTTCAAGTGGCAGCTGCCGTTGCAATGTGTACTCTCGCGTATTATAAGTACCTACGTGCGTACTTATCATTCAACGAAAATTGTGAAGTGAGCCGAGTAGTGTAGTAAGACGCTTCGTGTTCGCAACTTCGGGACACTTCGAGTTTCGAGTCCTTTGACTCGGGCGCAAAAACCGACAACGACTGGAAGTCGCCCGATGCGAGCCGAGGTTGCACGAAGCGAAGCGAAGTGCCCTTCTACACTATCGTATTCGCTCAACTTCGACCTACTTCGCGAGTAGTGTAGAGCAGGCTTTACGAAATACTACTTTTGTAGTATTGTATGATATGTCTGATTGTGTTATTTTACTTTTAAAGTTTATAGTGTCATTTATTCTTGGAATTTGTGAAAGGGCAGGTGGGAAGTAGGTCATAAAAGTCGAGGTGGCGTAAACAAAGTGAGCCGGTGCATCGTATGTTCTAGATTTAATGGCATGATTGGGTTTGCTTGACGGTCATTAGGTACGATGGAGAGGTTGTCTCATGACCTTAACCTGGCTTTGGAGGAGAGTAACTGCGGCCGGCAGGAGAGGAGGAAGCTAGGCCTTCGCCGACGGACTAGATCTGCCGGAAACCTACGTAAGTTACACCTAATCTTCATTCAAGGATTTATTGTTTGATGATGTTTTGTGACAAATTTACACTTTGTTGTTGCACCTGGTATTTATTTATTTTTTTATTAGTATTGGCAACTAACCATAAGGTATGAACTGTAAATATTATGATGAAATATATTTTAGATCCATAGAATACTATCAAAACTCTATCTCCCCTAAAACTATTAATTTTGTAACCAAATAAATTGCAAAGTTGTTGTGTGAATTGAAACTTTAAAACTTAATGTTGTTAACATAATTACCTAAAAACACTTTTGGGATAGTAAAATTGGGTTCAAAAACTTAATTACTAATGACTACCTGCTTTATACAATGCAATGCAATCTGCTGATGTGATAACGTCTAAATAAATATCAAAATAATTAGGAAATGTCAGAGTTTAATATTGATACATTATACATTATGGTGTGAATCCAGAAAGCCTGACAGCCAGTCTTACCAAGGGGTAATGCATTGCCCAGTAACTGGGTATAAACTAAACTGGGTTGAACTCGGTACTCTCTTAAACCCCGGCCAGACTGTTGTAAACAATCCCACCACATCGGTCACCACCGGCGGTTTACAACAGTGTAAACACATGTTTGCAACAAAAATTCATTTGACCTTCAACAACCTCTGTGGACGGACGCTCGTTGTAAACCGCGTGTGGATACCGCCGTTATAAACAAAGAGTCGACAACACACTGAGGTGGGACCTTGTTGTAAACCAGTGTGGATGCAAACACCAACCGTGGGCTCCACAAGCCTCCCACCAAGGTGAAGGTTGGAAACTTGTTTATAACAGTCTGGCCCGGCCTTAAGAGTTTATTATATGTAGACTTTAGAGCATATATATGCTCGAAGTATGTAGATCATTACTCAGATTCGAATCTAAGCAGAAATTTCATTTAAACTGGGCTTAACTGGGCTTTAAGACGTTCTACAATACGGATTCTATTCTTTTCTCGAAATGATGTCGAATGTGAACTTTGTACAAAATTCTTTACCAGTGATCGGAGAGTAGTGAATTCAGTACTGCCAATTTAGCATTTTTATGGCTAAATAAAGTATTTTTTCAAGTAATTTATTATGGAAATAAAATAAATTAAGCATAATATAGCACAACTTGTGCCTTTTTTCTGGTAAGTTTACAATAATTGTGTGTTAGATAAAAGCAAAAAAAAAAACAATTTTTAAATAAACGTTTGGGAAAACACAGCGTTATCAAGAACATTTTAGTTTTCGCAGCGCTGCCCGCTGAACTGTTTCATAGATTTGTGAATAGCCATTAACCTAATTGTCAGATTCTCATACTCAACTCAACGAAAATTCAACTAATTGTCAGATTGGTAGGTACTAAATTTGTGTGTGTGGGCTCCACAAGCCGCCCACCAAGGTGACCTCTGGCCCGGCCTTTATGTTCTTGATTTGTACCTATATTTTAGCAAAAAAAATCATTGAATTTGAATTTTGGGTTGTGGAGGTCAGACAAGCTCCATGTAAAACACTAGTAACTATTAAGCTGCATCTGATCAGACTGGAAACCGACCCCAACATACTTGAGAAAAGATTAAGCAGATGATGATACATTATGTGTGTTCTAAATTATTGCGATTTTATAAGATGATGAGTGAAACACAAGTTTACAATTATGTTAATTTTACATTACCATTCGTTTACTTGTACAGTGGGTGATAGCTATTACCTGACCCACCCTAAAAACAAACGAGTTTAAACCCTCTGTCTGTAACAATAAGGGTTATTCAATTTGTATGAGTTCATCTGACTAGCGCTACACGATAAACAAATACAATAATAAAACAGACACGCAAAATTGATCTTTAAAACGTTAGGATTAGGATATTTATAACTACTTGTTATGCAATTTTGATTTTTATGCGGTAAGACTTAAAGTTTATCACAGTATTGTAAAATAATTATCATTTTAACCTAACTTGTAATAAGTGGGTAGTTGAAAGACAAATGCGTATTCATTGTAAAACTGGTATTCAAATCTTACTAAGGATATGGGTAGGAAAATAAAAAAATACCGTGACTATAACTGAAGCTAGTCTAGGATTTTGTCAATGGCTTGGTGAGTTAAAGCACGCGTTTCTTAACCCCCGAGTTTGTTTGTTATCAAAATCTTTTTTTTTTGGTGCTGTATCTATTGTTTTGTGTTGTCTGGTGCAGGAATCTAGTTATAAGGTTAGTATTTTAAGCTTTTTTGGCACTCATTTCCTTGGAAATGAGTGCCGAAGAACCCCCTGACGGGGGTGGAGGGACACCTCCAGATATCGAGATTTTGGAGTGCTCGCAAGATTCTGATGTTGGTCCCGTTAGACCGGAAACCAGAAAACGTTCCGGAGAACCTGACATTTATGTTGATGCGAAAAGGAACAAGCCGCCATCAGACTCAATCCAGTCTGTTTACACCAAACCCGGATTTGAGAGCGATTCCAAAGTTCTCTATAGTGAGTCCGACAGAGCACCCTTCTCTGTATTTATTTCTAGGCTGGAATCAGACCCTAAGCAAGGCCTAACCTTGAATTCTTTGAGGTTTGCTCAGTTTCTTCACAGTAAAGGATTTAGAGGTGTTGTGCAAGGCAGTGTCAAATCAATGGGCCGTAACAGGATGTCTGTAGATTTTGTGTCATTTAATGATGCCAACCAATTTGTAAACAACCCTTTATTAGTAGAAAACAAATATGTTGCGACCATCCCACGCTTCCATGTTACACGCATGGGAGTTGTTAAAGATATTCCCACAGACTGGACTCTTGAGGAGCTAGTTTTAGGTTTAGAGACCCCTCGTAACTGTGGGGAAGTTATTAGGGCTAGGAGGCTCAATTTTAAAAATAGAAAAGAGGGTTCTGTTACATGGTCTCCATCAACTACCGTAGTGCTGGCTTTCTCTGGTCAAGTACTCCCAGAAAAAGTTTTCTGCTATAACGTGTCTCTCCCTGTTTCTATTTATCACCTTCCTACTATCCAATGCCGTAATTGTTTCCGTTTTGGCCATATTAGCTCCCAGTGTAGATCTAAGCCCCGCTGCTACCGATGTGCTCAACCACACCCTGGTGATAGCTGCAATGTTCCAGATTCACAAGCTACATGTCTGTTGTGTGATGGCAGTTACCATAAGGCTACTGACGACAGGTGCCCTGAACATACGAGACAGAAGTCTATTAAAATGGTTATGTCTCAGGAAAATTTAAGTTATCGGGAGGCTTCTGCTAGGTTTCCCCGCCCCAAAATATTATACTCCAATGTGACTGCAGGTCCCTCCACTTTTAAACCATCTCAACATTCTCCTTCTGAACCCCATCTCTTCTCAGACCCTATTAATAGCCCTACCTCCTCTCCATATGCAACCCCTGTTAAATCTTCGTACACCAAGACCGTATATCGTGCCCCAAGACCCCGTCCAGACTTGGGAAAAACTTATGATATCCAAGCTCATAGGTCAATGGATTACACTCCTAGCTCTTCTCAACCTAATGGCTGTGCTTTAAACCCCCCCCCCTTCTGTTGAAACCACTCCCCTTCCCACCCCTAATGACAACTTAATAGAGCTCCTGGCTTGTTCACTCATTAATATGTTGTCTAAATTTAGTGACGCAATACCGGACAATGTCATAATACTAGTTCAACAGCTCCTACAATCCTGGACTCGCCAAAATGGAAAAGATCCTTCAGTGGAACTGTAGATCGATACGCAGAAAGAAACACGAACTAACCTACCTCATTAATCGTTTCACTCCCCTCGTCTTTGCCGTTTCGGAGACGTGGCTTGGACCTGGAACCTCCTTTAGGGTCCCTGGTTTTTCATGTCTTCGGGACGATAGAGAGGACGGTTGGGCCGGCTGCGCCCTATTGGTTAGCAGATCTATCATCTTTTCAGAGATTCCTCTTCCCACACATGATCCTGGTCTACATGTTGTAGCAGTTAGAGCCTTAGGCATATCCTATGTGTCTGCCTACATCCCTCACCCCAATGCCAGTCTTTTATCTGAATTTAACTCTATCCTTTCTTCTATTCCAAGCCCTTTGATTGTACTTGGTGATTTCAATTGCCGTCACACCCTCTGGGGTTCTCACTGTAATGACCCCTGTTCCAGCTTTCTGTTAGACCTTTTAGATGACCGCAACCTTTGCGTTCTTAATGATGGATCTGCTACCCGTAGGGTTTCCCCTACCCAAAACATTAGTGTTCCTGACCTTACTTTCTCTTCTCCTTCCTTAGTGTCGTCACTTTCCTGGTCGGTTCTCCCTAATTCCTATGGGAGTGATCATTTCCCCATACTGATTTCGTTTCCAAGTTCTCATCCTCGTCCTCCTCCTATTCATCCCTTACAAAAATATCTCCTTTCGCAAGCTGACTGGCCCCATTTCTCTTCCCAATTAGATTCGGAACTTAGAAACCTCTCCCCTATAAACTCCT
The DNA here is from genome assembly GCA_947361185.1 of Charanyca ferruginea. Lineage (NCBI taxonomy): Eukaryota > Metazoa > Arthropoda > Insecta > Lepidoptera > Noctuidae > Charanyca > Charanyca ferruginea. The sequence goes on along the minus strand of OX376056.1, from coordinate 17,115,040 downwards.
CCAATTCCCTTATCATCTACAACGATTTTGTTGAATGTTTGTTAAGAGCGGCCGATTCCTCAATCCCCTTAAAAAACTCTGTCCGCCGCCTACTACCTTCCCCTCCTTGGTGGGATGCTGAGTGCTCTGATGGCGTTCGAAAACGTAAAGAAGCAGAAAATACTTTTGCCTCTAGCTTGGACATGCCTGATTATGTGAATTTCAAAAAGACTTCTGCAAGAGTTTGCAGGTTATTGGCAAAAAAGAAAAGGTCTGGCTGGCTCAACTTCTGTGAATCCCTTTCTCCTCGTTCTCCAGTTTCCCTTGTTTGAAAAAAAATTAAGTCCTACCGCAGAGCTTGTGCCAGTCAGTCTTATGAAGACACAACCAATGACCCTGGTCCTTGGTTAGAGGACTTTATTACAAAATTAGCCCCCCCTTTCGTTCCTAGTTTTGATTGCCTTCCAACTGTAGACCCCCCTTCGAGACATCTTCCTCTGATAGATTTGATGACCTTTTTTCGTACTCAGAATTGACATGTGCCTTGGAACATCTCCGTGATTCTGCTCCGGGCGGCGATGGAATAACCTATTCCTTTATTTCTAAATCCTCTCCAAAATGTAAATTAATCTTCCTCGACCTAATCAATTCATTTTTCGTTTCTGGTCGAGTCCCAGAGTCCTGGAAATCCCAAATTATTATCCCCATTTTGAAACCTGGTAAAGACCCAAAAGATTCTGCTTCCTATCGTCCTATCGCTTTATCCTCTGTCACACCTCGGACACTTCATACAAAACTTGCAAAATAATTACCTATTACTACTACAAAACCAAATGACGTCTGTACACGTGCAAATGTGTGCGTGAATTTTAGTAGGGTTGAATCAGTTGGATGTCGTGGCGTACAAAATGGCGCGTCGGGTGAACCTAACGACGACGGAACTACCCGAACGTTTCGAGCATTATTATTTATTATGAAGTGATCTGGTCCGAGCGTTCAATTATTTATTTCTTAAAGAAATAAAATAAATGATATTTGATTTTGAATACTCGGATTTGTAATGACATAAAAGTAATATTATAATATTTATTATGTAAAGAGGTTTATTTATTCATCAATAATGGTAAATTAAGGTACCTACCTAATTACAAAATATGGAATTCACGATCGCCCCGTACCATTACGCGGCAACGCATTTTTTTTTTCATTTATTTCGGAACCAGTCCATGTCCATACATGTTAAGTTCAAAAGTATTAAACATAAAAATTAAGAATTAAGTAAAATATTACAATAATAATAATTACAATGGGGCGACGCGACAAGGTTAGTGCGTAGGGTACTACTTTTCAATTCCAAGAATGAATAGAACGTGAAAGAAAGGGACATAAGTACATAACTAAGACAATAAAGAGAGAGAGCAATATTAATAGCTGGTAATGTTGGTATGTTATTATTACGGAAGTTTTAATTGTATTATTATAAAACGACGAAAACTTGGAAAATAAATGAATCATCGAGATTAAAACTAATAAATAAAACTTAAAACAAAATAAATCGCAAAATTGTGTGTTTGTGTCAAGCAGTACCTACAGCGCTGCAGTTCTTACGATTTTGAGCGCCCTGGCTAAAGAGTCGGCGGTTAGCCCCTCCGGTGCGGGGTCGAGGGTGCGGTATCTGATATAGCGCGGGGAAGGGAGTGTCCCTTCTGTATGTAGTACTATTAAGTATTCTGTGCCTCTGTCTTGGCTAAAATCATGGAAAACCTCATCAAGAACCGACTTGAATGGGTATTAGAAACTAAAGGCATCCTAGCCAGGTCTCAATTCGGTTTTCGAAGAGGCATGGGCACTTTAGATAGCTTCAGTATCTTCTTATCTGATGTCCGCATTGCTTTTTCTAATATGAAAGCGTTCTTGGCGTTTTCCTAGACATAGCCTCAGCCTATGATAATGTCCAACTTCCAATACTCAGGCAAAAACTGCTTCAGCTGAGTATCCCTGTGAGGATGGTCAACATCATCTGTAATCTTCTTATGTCCCGCTCTATTTCTGTCCGCCATCAGAACACCCTCTCACCATCCCGTCTTGTGTGGAAAGGTTTACCTCAGGGGTCGGTCTTAAGCCCTATCTTATATAATCTTTACACTTATGATTTGGAGTCTTCAGTCAGCTGTTTCTGTAAAATCTTACAATACGCCGATGACATTGCACTTTACTTCAGTTCAGCTTCTTTTTCAGATGCCTCAATTCGCCTAAACTCTGCCCTTCAATATTTAAATCAGTGGCTTGTCGATCATGGCCTGAACCTATCTGTCCCCAAGTGTAACGCAGTTGTCTTTTCCCGTAAACGTAGTATTCCCCCTATAAACCTATCCGTTGATAATGAAACCCATATTGATCAGTGATAAGGTTAAATTTCTCGGCCTCATTCTTGACTCCAAGTTATCTGGTCTTTATCATTTGGATTACATTTCGAAGAAATGTGAAAAGGGCGTTAATGTACTTCGTGCTCTCTCTGGAGTTCGTTGGGGGAGCCCATCCCACTTCCCAAAAATCCTTTACAATGCCATAGTTCGTAGCCACTTTGACTATGGGAGCTTTCTTCTAGAACCATGCAATAAAATAGCTCTTGCTAAACTGGTGACAATTCAGTCCAAATGCTTGCGCATCATCACGGGTGCTATGAAATGCTCCCCTATTAATGCCCTTCAGGTAGAGTGTTTGGAGCCCCCCATTCATTTACGGAGACAATATCTCTGTGAGAGATTTTTTTATAAAGTCATTCAAAATAAATCACACCCCCTTCTTCCTCTCCTTCGTACTCTTTTTGAGTTAATCCCGTCATCCCGATATTGGTCTCATAAAAATCCTCCTCTCCTTGTTAACAGCTTCACCAAATTTAATAATTTGCACGTTTCTTTAGCCCAAACAAGTTTGCACCCCTTATTTGAAGTAAATTTTAATTCTCTACTCTTTCAACCTAAAATTATATTTAACTTTGGTATATCTAAACATGACCCTGCTGCTAATGTTAAATTCAACAAGATTTTAGCAAAGGATTGGCATGACTGGCTTACTATATTCACCGACGCCTCGAAGCTGTCAGACGATAGCAATGTCGGATCTGCTGTGTGGATACCAAAGTTTAAAATAATACTCAATTTTCGTAGTCCTTCATTTGGCTCCATCTATACCGGGGAAGCAATAGCTCTTTTGGAAGCGGTCTCCTATGTTGAGTCTCATGGTCTTAACAAATCTATTATTTTCTCCAATTCTCTCAGCTGCCTTCAAGACCTAGTTAAATCACCTTTCCGTTCTCGTCACAATTGTCCTCTTACCTTACAGATCAAACAAATTCTTTATAGATGCTACTGTTTGGGCATAGACATCGCTTTGGCCTGGATCCCTAGCCACTCTGGAATTATAGGTAACGAGAATGCCGATTCGATTGCCAAATCGGCTACTCGGAATGGGATGGAATCTCACACGTCCTGTTATGCTCGAGATTTGCGCTGTCTTGCCAAACCAGAGATGATGGAATGTCCAACATTCCAACACACTGTGGCAAAAAACTCGATTACAGAAGGGCAAATTTTATGGCTCCATCCAACCACTTATTCCTTCTAAAAGTTGGTTTAGCAAACTAAAATTTTCAAATAAACTGGCTACCTCTGTTATAATCCGCCTCCGACTTGGGTTTGTATGCACTCCAGTTTTTTTGGCAAAGATTCGTGTAAGAGACAGTTCTTTATGTGAATGCGGTCTAGAGGAGGGTACTCTGGAGCACTTGTTTTTTTCCTGTCCTCGTTTCTCTACTCCACTTTATGACTTACTCCCTTCTGATTGTCCTCGCCCAATTAACATTCCTTTCCTTTTATCCTTAGCCCATACTCCCGCTGTTAAAATCCTTTATAAATTTATTAATATAAATAAAATCTACTTATAATTTATACATAGGTACTTATATACTTATTACTTATTATTACTTATTATTATTATTTATTTATTTATTTTTTCATTGTACCTAAGTAGTTGTATGATTGATGTTTTAATAATCTTATTATGTGTTTTATATGTTTTAACAAATGTTTTGTCCTTTTTAGCATGGCAAATAATTGAAATAATGGATGACATAACCACAAAAACCGATCAATAGTCATTTCAGTTAGGTACCTGCTATTGAGTACCGGCCATTATTTCTATCTCATACCTTGACATTGGCAAAATCATCGAATGTTCGTCGATGGAGCCACAACCTCAAAAAATTGAATTGAATTGAATTGAAGCTAGTCTACGCACAATTGCAATGACTACGGGCGAACATTTTCTGTGTTGCCTTTCTAAATTGCGAATAGCCCACGCCTTTTTAAAATTATTAAATATAATCTTTGTAGCTTTATTAACATGTCTCAATTGAGTGATTATTTAAAATACAAAATAATCTATTTGCACGAGGAGAATATGGGCATCAGAGAGATTGCAAGGAGACTTAATATAGCAGTAAGTGTATTTTTCTAATTTTAAACCACGTTTTTATATCTAGCTATTCCTTGTGCCGTGACGTAAACAAACATTTTTTTTATATACTTAAACGTAAAGTGACGCCGTTTAATTTCTTTGTTTCAGAAAATACTGTGAGATTGTGGTTAAGGCGTTTTAAAGAAACAGGAAATGTTCAAAAGGATTCTCCAGGACCAATGACAAAGAACTTGTGGAAATTGGAGGCCGATTTAATAGTCGCTAATATTTGGAAATGTTACGTGATGTAATGTTGCCGACTGTGCGTGTTGCTTAGCCAAACACGGATATTTACTTCGTGCAGAGATGCTGTGGTGCAAAATTGGCTAACCAGTCAAGAAGGTGTCAAAACAATAAGTTGGCCATCTAAAAGTCCTGATCTGAATCCAATAGAAAACTTGTGGGGTCAAATGATTTTAAACGGAGATTCATCAGAAGTCAGGATAAAATAAAATTTGGCGCAACTTGTGACTTCAACGTGGGAACTCATGAGAGGAAGTGATGCTTGCTGGAACATGGTGTGCAGTATGCGAAGCCGCTTACAACAAATTATAGAGAAAGATGGTGCTCCACTTCGCTATTAAGACAGCATCACCGCCTGCAGTCAACAATACTTACGTCAGTGTGTGTGTTAAATAATCTGTTGTTATCATAATTCCAAAGGAAGTGTTTCATACAATGATGCAGGTTCTTATAACGATCATATTTAAAACTAAAAATACTTTTAAAAAATCTAAAAAGTATGTAATACATCAAAGTAAATACATCAAAGTATTTAGTGCTGTTTTGACTAATATTTTATAAGTGGGTAGGTATGTATGACAGTAAGTTAATGTTAGTTATATTTCTAAACATAATATAACATGTTGATTCACTACATTCAACACTTTGTAAAGCATGTAACAGATTACTTACCTACTTAAAAAATAATAAAAATGGGTATTTTATGGGCACTATTGAAACGAAAAACTGTTTTGTTGTCGCGTTAGCAACTTAAACAGAAAATTCACGCATAGCATAAGTAGTTTAGTATTCTAACTTCTTTTATAATGTTGTAAGTAATTAATTTTTATTTATTTTGAATAAAATCTTTATCATTATCATAATTTTATTGTTTTTATTTTTTGTGGATATTTGTATTTATATATTATTAATATAAATCTACTTTTCTTAATCTAATAGAAATAGTATTTTCAATTCATAAAACATAAATGAATATTGAAAGCTACTAAAAGTAAAATGTTAGTTTCGAACTCGCAACCATGTTGACTCACTTGTTTCCACTGGTTCAACCACTAGACCAAACAGACTTTATTAAAATTGTTGAAATTAACAACTCGATCATGTGACAAAACAGTAGTCACTATAATTATCTACCTTATCGTTACGTGTTAAAGATTAAATTGGCATAACTATATTCTTTAATATATGCCTACCTTGAACAAGTCGTTCTAGTTCGTACGTATCAAATAACACTTATCTACTGCTAATTGCATAAGGTTAAAATTCGTCTAACTTTTAGTGGGTCTGTTAACAGCTATCACAGACTGTACTATACGCAAAATACGCGCTGAGATGTGGAACTTGCGGACACCAGCCCGTGATACTATTACTACTGCTACTTGTTATTATTTTTTAATAAATTTATTTATCAATCAGTTTTTATTTTTAGTTACTTTAGTATTTTAAATACCTGTCTAATATTAAGTAATCACTTAAACTTGTTTTTAATTTTATTTATGTCAAGAATACAATTTAATAAATTAATTACTTCAAATAATGTAATATATTCTCTCAATGATGGTTTCTAATCTGAATAATATAAATCCCTTATTATTAACATAAAAATTCAAGTCAGACCTTAGATCCACAAAATCTTTACAGCAGCTGCAGTAACAGTGAGCCTCGTTGAAGATGGAAGTTCCAGTAGCCCTCCGCAGGCCCCACTCATCACGCAGCCATTATCAGACTCTGATGACCCGCACCTTAGCTTGCACAAATCTAGCCTAAAATCGAGACATTACTGTCAGATTGGTAACTTTGAATCTGATTCCTTTAATGAAAACTTCTCGCCGACCAGACCGGCTAATGCTAGAAGGAAACGGAAGTATAAGAAGATGCCCGTAGAGTATACAGATGGGAAGAGGTCACCTCCTGTGGAGATTTTGAGTGTTACAACAGAGGTGAGTATGTGGAAATTTAATTTGTAACATTAAAAATGGTAGGAAAAAGCATTTCTTTTTTCATATTTTTCATTCAGTTTCAGTATTTTAGTCTAATTTAAAAAATATCATGAGTATTAATGTTTATGGTTTTAACATTAAATTACTAACTAATAACAATCTACTTAAAGTGTGTATCATACTTTAAAATGTTTGAATATATTTGGAAACAATTAAATCATTCTGCCTTATAATACTTATGTGTTAAAATCTATTTCAGTATAAATACATCTCTTAGTGACAAAATGTCCGAATGACTGCTTATTTTTCAGCCCAATGCACTGCCTGCTACAATCATTCTTCAGAGCCAAGTGTTGTCTCCCGCAATACAACATGTCAATAAGCACAAGACACTCACAAAACCCGAAAGGTTAGTACTTACCTACAAATTTTAGTTATTAAAGTTAACATAATAATAATTGATTGATAATACAAGGTTATTATTTATAGTATCAACATAATAAAAACAAAACTAAGAACTTATATAATTATAGAGAAATTGTTGGGTGAAGCCTTGTTCTCCTAGCTAGATCACAAGGTAAGTAAGTAGTAAGGCGGTTCTCTTTTTTAAAAAAAAATTGGTTGTCTGTAAAGTCGGTTTACTGACGATAGTTGAACGTGACAACGTCTTAAGAAAATACTGATGGAATGGTAGCATTTTTCAAAAGAAAATTTTACGTCGTCGTCGTCGTCGTTACGGCGTTACCTCAGAGCGAGGTAACGCCGTAACGCCGCATGAGTCATGTTTTTTCGTGCGTGCAGCCGGCTCTATCGAATTATAAGACGTTGTCACGTCAAAAGTTTTTATTTTCCACTTTTTAGTGACTCCTTATCACCCAAATCCATTAAGGCTGCGCCGAGCAAAATCATTCAAAACAGTCGTCACTGTTAAAGTGATATAATCAATACTTTTACCATAATTGCCATAAAAAATATGTAATGAATACCACAGTGAATGTGTTAACCGATTATCGTTGGCAAAAAATAAGAATACTGTTTAATTTAATAAACAAAAATACGTAAAGTTGTACAAAAATCTTTAAAAAAATCTCGTATTTAGTTGAGTTTTGTTAGTAAACTGTATTTTTTTTTCACAAACTTGAATTTATATTAATCTTTAACATTCATACTACAATTTGTAGTTTTTACATTTTCGAAATGTCGCTTAGTTATTTTGTTATTAATTTTTGTTTTAATTGACGCGCTGTTTTGAATCATACATACATACGTTGCGTATGATTCAAAACAGCGCGAAAAATTAATAATAAAATAACTAAGCGACATTTCGAAAATGTAAAAACTACAAATTGTAGTATGAATGTTAAAGATTAATATGAATTCAAGTTTGTGAAAAAAAAATACAGTTTACTAACAAAACTCAACTAAATACGAGATTTTTTTAAAGATTTTTGTACAACTTTACGTATTTTTGTTTATTCAATTAAACAGTATTCTTATTTTTTGCCAACGATAATCGGTTAACACATTCACTGTGGTATTCATTACATATTTTTTATGGCAATTATGGTAAAAGTATTGATTATATCACTTTAACAGTGACGACTGTTTTGAATGATTTTGCTCGGCGCAGCCTTAAGGAACGGCAACACAGTTAAAACAGAGATTGAAGGTCCTCCAAAGAAAGAAACGAAGACGTCTTCTCGGTTTTTGTTGTTTTTTTTTCAGAAAGCGCTAAATAAATTTCTGTTTGTTTGTGAACCGATCTGGTTCAATACTCAGAAGCAGGGATTTAGAATATAAAAAACACTATAATAACTTTAAAGTTCAGCTTTATTATTATAGTTACAGCAATACAGTAATACAGTTTGTTTTGGAGATACAAGGCAAGTGACTAGCACCGAGGTCGAAGCTCGAATGGCCAGGTAATGGTGGCCTATCGCTCAAATGCCCGTCGACCATTAAGTTAATTCCCGCCATTTTACTTGCTTTATGATTGGTCGTCGACAACTGTCAGAGTAGACCAATCGCATGAAGTCAATACAACTACAATGATCATACAAGTTCCTAGAAATTATTGTAAATAGTTGCCAACGTAAATAATAATATTAAAGGTATAATTTAAATATTTATTTCAGCTTTCAGCTCGGCCATCCGGCTTCCAACGAGTCCCTCGTTATGCATTACAAAAACATTACTTTATATTTCATCACCAATTATGAGTAATAATGAATATAAACATATCTCATCATAAATTATAAATGTAACAATCAACATAAATTAACTCCTTAGTCCTTAATCATTTTGACTCTAAATCATCTAAATAGAGCTCAATAGTATTACTCTACAATAGATTTACTCTTAAATTTATCCATGACCTTGATTAACAGAATGCTTATACTTAGCCATTAGGGTGTCGGTTACCTGACACTTAACTTAATCTATATTTTATATCGGCAGTATATATTGGTCCATGACCTTGACCTACTGATGCACCGATTTCTTAAATGAGAGGCATCCGTTACCTGATACCTCTCACCAACTCATTAGTACACTCTAACCAATGAATCGGTACCTTTAGGTTGTCTGTTACCTGACACTCTTGAATGAGAGGCATCCGTTACCTGATACCTCTCGCCAACTCATTAGTACACTCTAACCAATAATCGGTACCTTTATGTGTCGGTTACCTGACACTCCTCTTAAATGAGAGGCATCCGTTACCTGATACCTCTCACCAACTCATTAGTACACTCTAACCAATGAATCGGTACCTTTATGTGTCGGTTACCTGACACTCGTAACTTAATCTATATCTTATATATATTGGTACATTATCTTGACCAGCAAATATTTCAGCCATTAATACATGGAATAATTTAGATGATACACGACATTAATCATTGCAGCTTAATACCTAGATTGGCATTACTTTTTAACTATGACATCGATTACATAGTTCTTTATGTACAGTACGCAAAGGAGATAAGTATCCATGTCGCCGGAAACAGTTGAAGTTTACTTAGGAACCGATAGGTTTTTATGAATAAAATAAAATACAATTTATAGAGAATAAACAGTTCAATGATTTAATAAAATTTCATTTGAAAGCCCGCATTGGTTTCTAAGAAATCTTCAACTATTCCCGACGACATGGATACTTATCTCCTTTGCGTACTGTACATAATATTAGAAATACACAATGTATTGGATTTAGTGTGCTTAGTTATCTATTATACTTATTTAATTCTATGTACAATATTACAACATACATATACATTATACATACATCTACGAGTATTTACAACTCTTCACATTCAGATTCACAATCATTACGCTCGGATTCACAATCGGTTGATACGGGTTCGTTATAGCAGATCCATGGGAATATTTTATCAATAGCTACCACAGCTTCGTACCTCTTACAAGTCTTTGTGAGTGGTGTGTCCTCAACCACGAACCTATCGTTGGGGAGCACCTTTTTAATTCTGTAAGGGCCTTTACATTTAGGTTCGAGCTTCTTAGACTGCCCCTCTATTCCTGTCGTGGCTCTTACTACTCTAACCAAATCACCTTCTTTGAAACGTATTCCTATTTTTCTGTACCTATCATATCGTTCCTTGTCCTTACTCTGTTGTGTCGTAATAAGCTCACCGGCCGTAGCCCTAATATCGTCTAGGCTCTCCCTGACCTCAGACGTAACTTCGTTAATTACGTCATTTAGCAAACCTTCAGATGGGTTAGTTAGATTTCGCCCGAAAAGAAGCTCCGCTGGACTCTTTTTGGTTGTGGCGTGGACAGTGGTATTGATACCCAACTGTATGTCTGGTAAATGTTCATCCCATAAACCATTTGGTTTGTCGTGGTTCATTGCCCCGAGCGCTGCCAAAATGGTGCGGTTGTACCGTTCCACTTGGCCATTCGCTCGGGGTGTGGCGACAGCATTGAGCACGTGCTTTATACCACATGACTGAATAAACGTTCTAAACTGCCTACTAGTGAAGCTTGTTCCCTGGTCCGTAATCAAACGGGTTGGCACGCCGAAGTAACTAAAATGCTCTCTGAATACCCTAATGCTTGTGGCCGATTTGGTATTTCGCACAGCGGTGATATCAACAAATTTAGTAAACGCGTCTATGATAACAAGAATGAATGTATTGCCACGCTTGGTGCGGATAAAAGGACCGAGATGATCCGCATGTATGGTATGGAATGGTATGATAGCCTTAGGGATGGGGTGTAGTTCACCGGGCCTGGCACCACTTGGCAACTTGTGATGTGCGCACTGGAGGCAAGCAGAAACGTATTTTTTTACAAATCGTCTCATCTTTGGAAACCAATAAGTAGCTTGCAAGCGCGCCAGAGTTTTGTCAAACCCGAAGTGTCCCACATCATCATGATTGGCTTTCAGTAGTTGCCATCTGGTGCCACTCGGAACCACCCAACGGATAGTATTTTCGTCAATTATACGATATACCCGCCCATTTACAAGCTTGTAATTTTTGAATATGTCAACGGCATCTTTACATTTGGGGTCACCTAAAATATTCGCGATATTTTTAATGTCTTCGTCCGTTTGTTGCACTGTTGCAAGCCAATCGTCAGTACCTACTGAAAGTACATGTAACACGTGATGAACGTCTGGACTATCGTTTATAGCACCCCTACTAAGGGCATCTACGTGTGCCATTTTTTCACCAGGGCGGTATTCTATTGAGCAGTCGTATTCTAAAAACTGCAGCCACCAGCGAGCAATTCGTGGGACTAGGTCGCGTTTACTCAAAGTGGTACGTAAGGCGTTGCAGTCTGTAACTATGATAAATCTAATTCCAAGTAAGTAATGCCTGAACCTATTCAATGAGGCAACAATAGCGAGGGTAACAAATATTCAACTGCCTGATAACAAGTCTAACTGATCCTCGATACGAGGGAGAGGGTAGTGCTCTTTCTTTGTTTTACTATTCAGGGCACGATAGTCCACACATGAGGTTAACTAGTACTATAGGGCTCGCGTACGGACTCTTAGACTCCCTTATAATGCCGCTTTCTAACATTTCCTTGATCATATCTTGAACTAGTTGTCGTTCGGTAAAGGACAACCGGTATGGGCGGTAAACGACAGGATCAGGATCGTCCAGCTGAATCACCATTTCAGTTTCTGTTGTAAACCCAAGATCTTTTAAACCACTGGAAAAACAATATTTATATTTATCCAACAAGACCTTTAATGACTCTTTTTGATCCCTTGTTAAATTTTCTCCACAGCTGATTGGTGATTCATCTATGGGCGACTGATCACTGAAATCTAATTTTTGAATTTTTAGGCTCTTAGCTAAAGCGTGGCTCCTAGTTATAAGACTACCCTTCTCTATAACCAGCTGGTTGTCACTGATATTCTGAATGAGAATCCTACCCGCGCCTTGTGTTAATTGATACTCGCCGGGCAACAAGTAATGTTCATGACCCTCAATATTGCGCACGGTTCCATTCACGTAAATTTTTCCCGAGAAAGAATTACGCGAGCTAACTGGGATCGCCTTTAATTTGCCGCGATCTATACGCGTCTCCTCCATGCAAAAAAGCGGACAAATCAAAACAGACTCCTCACTAACCCGCTGAAAAATGACATCCGATTCTGTCTTTACTATCTTGACTGAGGGCCTTTCGGTGAAAGTGTGACCTAGTAGTACAGGGCAATTTATTAAGTAATCACCAACTACAAATATCTCTACGTGGTTTTCTACTAAACCCTGCAATTCGATCGTGACGTTAGCCTTGCCAAGGGGGTTATATGGCACCTTACCTATTCCTCTTAATAGTGGCACTTCTCCTACCTTTCATTCTAATCCTAAACGCTGAGCTTCACTGAGACGGACCAAAGTACCTTCGCTTCCTAAATCAACAAGACATTCTGAAAACAACCCATTTATTTTAATAGGCATTTTATACTTGGCACTTGAATCGCCCGAGTTTTCTACTTTCTATATTGCTTTTGGTTTATCGTTGGTACTTTGCTTTGTCCCAGGACACTCAGTGTCCTTATGTCCTAACAAATTACATTTAGAACATTGAATCCTTGGTTTTGTGCATCGATAGAATGGGTGACCGGTTTCTTTACAATTGTAGCAGAGACCATGCGGGATCCGCTCGGCTTCTGGGAACTGGAGCCCACTTTATTACCGGCAAATGTGTTGTTTTGCGATCGCCTATCTCTATCCTTAACCTTCTGTTGCTCGTTTGTGGACCTATCTTGACCTACTTTTACCGACTTCAAAAATTTAAGAAGCAATTCTGGTTCCGTAAATTCTGCTCCTTGTGCTCCCAACCTAACACTACGATCCTCTATACCTGCTATGAGACAGTCAACTGCACGTTTTCCCGATATTTCGCAACGATTTAGAAGATTAATTTTGGCATAGTAATAAATCTCTAATGACTCTCCATAACGTACCTTTTTACTCAGCATTTCCGTTAGACTTCCACTCTGGCCAAGAAAATAGTAGTGAGGGTAGACCTTGATACCAGGTTTTAGCTACCCCTGTTAATTTCGGTAAGGCATAGTGGACTATTTGTTTATCGTTCCACCCATAAATCTGTGCACATTCGTCAATCTTATGAAGCCACGTATCAACCGTTTGTTCCTTACATAACGAGTCAAAATCAGGAATTACGTTATTTAAGACAGGAAACCTATCGCGATCGCTTGTATTATTCATACCCTTAAGCGCATTAATAAAGTTCTCAATAAATAGATTATTGCTTGACTCACGCTCACGATGGGTTTCTTCACGGGATGGTGTCCTTAGCGAATCCATGGATTCCGCATGGCGCGTCTCGTGCCGGTCTGGAGTGCGCGGCCGTGTCTTGGAGCGACCAGCACGACTACTTGGCCTTCTTGAATAACGTGGCCGGGATGGAGACCGACTAATCGTCGGTCGTGGTAGTCTTCTTTTCGACCGCCTGGACCGCGACAGACGGTTTTGGCTGCCACAATTTTCTTTAGGTGAACGCGTATGCCCTCGACCCCTTTTTTTTTTTTTTTTTTTTATCGTGGGGAAATCCTCATGGACTATCCCCCGTCCGGGGAAGACGGGGGGGTGTGCCGGACTCGTACCGGCTAAAACCACCACGGTGTTCCTCGACTGACCTATGGGCGGGGGTACGGGATTCGCTCGCGCATGCACCGCGCCCCCACCAGGCTATGACCCGCCAATAACGTAGGCGGGTCCCGTCGACCTCGGCGGTCTAATTGCCGCCGAATCCTCTAGTGTGGCGCGCGCGGAACACGGCGCGCCGCCTACACGGGCCTGCTTCTCGGTCGGGTGGTGGATTGCCCCTAAGTCGACCACCCGCAGGCCGGCAACTCATGGAGGCCGGAGGTCATTAAGCGCCCTCCGGCGCCCGGTGCGTCTTCTCCTAGAGGGAAGCGAGGCAGTTTCTTCCCTCACCCTCTCTGCCGCCTCTTTTGCGTGCATGACATGCTCGCAAAAATGCCCTCGACCCCTGCTGCGGCTTCGAGTTGCATCGCGAGATCTTAGTGGCGGCGTCAGCATCTCGCGGGTGGTCCGCCTAGGTCCATCACATTCTCCTCGAGAACCAGACGCACGTTCATCCATGTTCTTGCGGGTTTCAACATATATATATAAAAAAAAAGAAACGTCCGAGTTAATAAACTTCGCTAAAATAAACTTGTAAACAAGATTTTTATTGACCTTCACATACTTTATTAGAGAACATCAAACATGTCCATCTCCAGGGAGTACCCTGGCAAGATAAACATGCATGACTAACTATATAAACCTCCGGAATGTCTCCGTTACGGTAAATACAGTTGAATTTTTCAAATTACAAAAAGAAATATCAAACATGTCTATCCCCAGGGAGTACCCTGGCAAGATAAACATGCATGACTAACCATATAAACCTCCGGAATGACTCCGTTACGGTAAATACAGTTAAATTTTTCAAATTACAAAAAAATATATCAAACATGTCCATCTCCAGGGAGTACCCTGGCAAGATAAACATGCATGACTAACCATATGGACCTCCGGAATGACTCCGTTACGGTAAATACAGTTCAATTTTTTAAATTACAAAAAGAAATATCAAACATGTCCATCTCCAGGGAGTACCCTGGCAAGATAAACATGCATGACTAACCATATAAACCTCCGGAATGTCTCCGTTACGGTAAATACAGTTCAATTTCTGAAATCATTAAAAAGAGACTATCGACTTATTTAGTAGTCTGGTAAAGAAAGGTAGGTAATCGTGAAAGAAGAGAAAAAAAAAGTAAGGTACAAGAATAAACTTGTAGCCTACTTTCTTTACTTCGGTATTGCAAATTGCAATGATATGATTAATAAGGGTAGGCAGCACAATTAAAATAAAATAAACAAAGAACACTTACGTTTTCTACGTATGCCAAATATTTTAGCGTATCTCTGATCCTTTTGTGGGCACTAGGTTGCTAATCCCACTTCTGAGATGTGAACCGATCTGGTTCAATACTCAGAAGCAGGGATTTAGAATATAAAAAACACTATAATAACTTTAAAGTTCAGCTTTATTATTATACACTCGGCGTCACAAAAATCGCACCTCTTTAAGAATTCCCTTCAAAGTCATTTTAACCCTATTAATCAATGGTATACATATGACTATAAGGTATAATTGGAAAGGCAATTTATTTAAATTTCAGAATAAATCAATGGATTTGGTTTTTTGTTTACCAGGGAATAAAAAAAAGCAAGCTAATGCAAATGATTAAAAAGTTAAATTTTATTTTATCAGCAAAAATTACAACAAAGTCCTTAAAACTAACTTAAAACCTAGTGTTACCCCCCCTAGCCCTGATGACTGCTTCCATGCGTTCTCTCATGGACCTTATTAATGTGACAACAGTCTCTTGTGGAATGTTGTCCCATTCTGCAACGACGGCATCTTGAAGGTCTTGGAGAGTGGTAGGGGCAGGATTTCGTGCCCGTACTCGCCGTTTCAGTTCATCCCAAAGGTGCTCAATAGGGTTCAGGTCTGGACTTCGCGCCGGCCAGCGCATAACAGGGATGCCAACTTCTTGCAGGTAGTCTCTTACAATTAAAGCGGTGTGACAACGGGCGTTATCGTGCATTAACGTGAACCCACTGCCAACAAAACCCGCATAAGGGACAACCTGCTCCTCTAAGATCTCTGTTATGTACCGAGCAGCAGTCAGCGACCCTTGCCCGCGAGCACTTCCAGTCCGAGAAACACACACAAGGTTCGTTTTACCGTCGATTGACATGCCGCCCCAGAACATGCACGAGCCACCCCCGTATTCCACTGTCTCTTGAATACAGGCTTGTGCGAATCGTTCCCCTTGCCTCCTATACACTCTTCGACGCCTGTCGTTGCAGAAAAGACACACCCTCGTCTCATCCGAGAAGAGCACAGCCCTCCATTGGTCTATTGTCCAATCCACATGGTCACGGGCAAATTGCAACCGGTCTCTCCTATGCTGTGCAGTCAATTTGGGCCCTGTAGCAGCCCTATGAGCTGCAATTTTCTTCTCCCGCATTCTTCTTCTAATCGTGGAGACGCTTACAGAAGTTCTGCGAGCTGATCGCAGTTGTTGTTGCAGCTCAACAGCATTGGAGAACCGATTACGTAAAGACGTCGAAACAATGAAGCGATCGTCTCTTTCGGATGTGCACCGTTGTCTTCCAGATCCACGTCTTCGGATATAGCCACCAGTCTCTTGGAAACGTTGGAACACTCGTCGAACGGCAAAACGACTCAAGTTCAGTTGCCGAGCAACATCACATTGCCGCATCCCTGATTGCAGTAGTGCAATGACTTGAGCGGCTTCATCTGCAGTGGTATCCATCTTCTGGGGTATTTTTCTTGCTGTAGCTGTTCACATGTGTTCACTTCAAAGGTTGAATAGCGAATGACCCACATTTAACCCGGGTCGCCCGTTTTATACCCTTGTAGGGAGGTGCAATTAGTGGCCGTTGTAATGCGTATTTTGACAACATTTTTTTTAACGTTACGTGCTAATGAGATCTGTTGTGTTTAGGAATTCTAACTGTTGTTAATTTAAAGGTCGTTAAACATACTTTTAATTGATACCAATATTAATTGGGTTTAATGTATTCGTTACTGGCGGGACATGTTTTAAACTTATTTTCGAAAAGGTGCGATTTTTGTGACGCCGAGTGTAGTTACAGCAATACAGTAATACAGTTTGTTTTGGAGATACAAGGCAAGTGACTAGCACCGAGGTCGAAGCTCGAATGGCCAGATAATGGTGGCCTATCGCTCAAATGCCCGTCGACCATTAAGTTAATTCCCGCCATTTTACTTGCTTTATGATTGGTCGTCGACAACTGTCAGAGTAGACCAATCGCATGAAGTCAATACAACTACAATGATCATACAAGCTCCTAGAAATTATTGTAAATAGTTGCCAACGTAAATAATAATATTAAAGGTATAATTTAAATATTTATAACATGTTGTATACTATAACCTTCTCCAGAATGTAACAAACACTTTTCTGAAAACCGCATCAAAATCGGTTCAGCCAAACGGGAGATAATCGCGTACAAACATACATACATACATACAAACAAACATACGGGTCGAACTGATAACCTCCTTTTTTTTTTGAAGTTGGTTAAAAAACACAAAATGTTTATTCAATCGTTAAGTGCCATTCAAATTAGAGATGATCATTAAAAGTTATAACGCTTAATTTAACAGAATATTTTTTTTTAACATTTAACTTCATTAATAATAACTGAGATTTCCGTTAAAAGTTATAACAACGAACCTCTTCGAATTGGGCGAGCAATATCATTGTTTTTTTTAACACCCTCTAGTGGCTCGCGTGTAAGTTTATTCTAAAAGTTATATTACAAGTGTTTGCAGATGGCGTTGTTCTTAATGCAAGCGATTATGATCGATATAAAGCAAAGATTGTTTGAAATGCAATTGAAAATTGCCTGGCAAAAAAAATAACGTTTAACACACGTTAAAAGTTGTTCATAGAATTGTAAGTCTTATGCTATGGAAATAGTATTCCTTTTTGGTTGAAAACTGAAAATAACTCTTAACGTATGTTGTCAATATAACATTTAATACAAGATGGCGTGGTTCCTAATGTAAGCGATTATGGTCATTATAAAGTCTCGATTGTTTGAAATGTAATTGAAAGTTGCCTGGCAAAAAAAATAACTTTTAACACACGTTAAAAGTTATTCATAGAATTGTAAGTCTTATGTTAAGGTAATAGTATCAGTTTTTGGTTGAAAACTTAAAACAACTTTTAATGTTTGATCGTCAATGTCAATTTATTACCTGCAAATTTATTCTGGGATTCGTTGATTGTGTTCATGAGTGTCTGTGATAGTGAGATACCTGTGTTATTATTATGACTTCAAGACGTATTAATGCCGTAATTTGGAACTCGTACCACCAATAACCAACGGAACATGTTTAAACATTAGGATTTCAAAAAAAATAACAAGACACGGGTCGTGTTAAAAATAATGAACTTCTTAACAGTTATATTTTTAACTTTTAATTTAACATGTTATTTTTATTTAACTTTTAACTTTTAACCATTAATATTATTTAACGTTTAATCACATCATTGATTCAAATGCATCTAAATTTTAAATTTTCAAATTTCGCGCGCAGTTTGACGAAAACGCATATGCGTCGCCGCGTGGTTAAGGTGACACTAGTCGACATTTTCTCCATAGAAACTTTGAGGGGGTATTACTCCACTGTGTACGGAAACAGAATAGTAAAATAAAAAGCCATTAAAAAGTTACGAGCTATCAAAGATTCGTTTTTATTGTAAATTTTAACGCAACTTTGGGCGTAAATTAGTACTAAAAGACGTGTCAAATTTCCAAAACAAAGTCGGTACCGACAAAGCATAATTATCAAAGAATTTAATAAATTTTATTTGTAATTGATTTAAGCAGTGGTTTTTTCATAAAACACCATTTTCCAAAGGCCTTTTTGTCTTTTTTTACGCGCGCCTTTTGCTATGAATTATCGTGCATCTCACTGAATAGAATAATGTTTCCCCCGGCCCGGTGCGGGAGGGCGACGTTCACGCACACAATCACAAACACTAACACACGCGCGCGCGGGTGCCGCGCGCGCATGTGTTTGTGATTATATTCTATTCTATCTAATTTCTACTTCAACACGCGTAGCATGACCACCGCTATGTCTACGGAAGAATAGACATACTGACAGGAAGAATAGACAAAATGCCGGTTGTAGAAAGATTTCTTTCGTTGCGAGTATGGCGATGAAGAGAAGAAATGTTTCTACTCTACAGTAGACAAAAGTCTACAATGCCGAGCATGACGACCATTTTTTCTCTACTTTTGACATTTGGGTGTAGAAACATTTCTTCCAACAAGTGTCAAATAGTCTACATCACAATTGACCTAGACAAGTTTATTTCTATGTAGACAAGGATCTATATTGATTTTAAAACTCAATTTAATATTTTTTACCTTCCAAATTTGTTGTTATTGAACAATCACCTTCATTTAATGGCCAATCTTGATAAGTACCTACGTGATATTGGCAAAATTGTGGCGACTCTTCCACAAAAGCCGACTTGAAGTTGATTTTGAAAACATGTTGGAGGACTACCGTCAGCATCTTCTCAGTTTTTTTGCAAAGAAGAATGCATTAAACCGGGGCTCTCGTTCTTCCCGAAAACGAGGTTTTGGAAAATTATGAAGTTAGTAAAGAGATTGCAGAATCTGTGCCGGGAGCTGATCCTGCAAGGATCTGTCTCCTAGAAAATCTCAGGAACTGTTAAAGTAAGTTCAATCTGTTTGAAGATTAGGAACCCACTCCTTCCAACTGCTTCTAATACAAATAGGTCAGAAATATTACCTAGGTAGGTACCGTGAATCCAACAATGTCTAATCATTTGCTAGTTCTTTGATTGCTGAAGTGAGTAGCCGTTTAGTATAGGATAGATTTCTTACTGTACCTAGGTACTCACCAAATAAAAAAAAAAAAGCATATTGCACATAATAGGGTTGTACTTATTTTTGAAACTGGACTTCCAAACTAAGTACTATACTAAACTTGTACTATGGAAGTCAAGGCGCTCTCTTATATTTAGAACAAGAATATAATAAAAGGCAAAGGAAGCATGCAAGGCCAGAGTGCTTGGCAAACAAGTAAAAAAGTAGAAAATATTCATATAAGAGACTATATAGTAGGTATATTGTATTTAATTTATTTGTCTGAAACCGGACAGATTAATAATTTGAAGTAATAAAAAGTCAATAGGTGTATAGTTTTATTTATTAATATAATTATTGTATGTACAACTAGGTAATTCATTTTCGGGCCTCATAATGTTTCACCATTCGGGAACTATGTTATCTGTAATAACAAAACACAAAATTAATTATTTATTATTGATTTTCAGGAGGTTAGGGCTAAACTTTGGAACCGGCTCATGACTTGAATGCTTATCATGGTACACCCTGAAGCACAGAGGCACAGAGGTAGCCCTTTACGGAGGCACATAGGTAGAGGTTCTACAAGTCGCAACTCATGGAAGAACTGACATTACTCGTTACATAAGAAATTTATTTTATGTAAATAAAAATTGTACCTTTGTAAATGGCTTTGTCTTATTTTCCTTTCAGTTAGTTTGTTTTAAATAAACTTATTGTCACAGATTAACTAATAGTTTCTTTGGAAATTGTAGTCCACCAACAACATCTCAATCTGTGGGTTGGTACTTCGCATGCTGCAAATAAATAAATAAATCAGTTTTAGTATGTATGTGAATGAGGTAAGAACACTGACGATAAGTAATAAAGAAAAAAAAAGCATGACCAAGGTACCTATCATATCATAGCAAGGAGATAAAAGTGAAGAATTTGCCTTTGTAAATCAAGAATTTTTATCAGACGATGCGACAATCTTCTTTTAATCCTCAAATGCGATTTTCAACTAATCGAGGACTACATTCTCAATTAATCACACACAATACACCAATGCACAATGCTAATTATTTAGTAATTTCATTCACTTACTTATATTTACTCGTACTTACTTTTTTTGCCGCGGTCCCAAGTCTGTTTATTTTCCAAAATCGAAACATTTGGACAATTACATTTTTAATATTGTTTTTAGACACATAGATCTATACATACAATATTTTAAATATTTTGATAAATAGTTACTCTATTACTTTGCAAATCCGAATTGATTGATCCGACACTCGACAGCCGTCACCCGTCACAATAAAAATAACGTTTCGTTGTTGCTTTGAATAACATTACAATGTGGGTATGAGTAGTGTACATAATATTTATTTGTTACCTTTATTCTTAAGTTCTAACCTATGTGTACTTATTAATATACTGTTTGTTGTCTCTAAGTAAATAAATAATCGTTCAAAAGGTGATAAATCGTAACGATTGACACATTTTTGTCGACAACGAAACGCAATTTTATCGTAAAATTTTTAACGTCTAGCTACAACACAGCACCCCGCCGTTGCTATGGAAAGAAAAGATATGTCTTACTCTACGTAGAAACGCGAGTCTACCGATCGGCTCATGCTCGGTTATGTAGAGATGTCAAGTAGAATAGAAAGAACTATGTCTATTCTACGTAGAGTAGAGATAGAATTGTCATGCTACGCCTGCTAGTAGTCTTCTAGTTTTATTCGTCTCAGCGGCCTGTCGTTCGTATGACGTGTACCTGCGTGACCTATACCTGTGCTCTAAATTACTACCCTACCTACACTACATTGACCCCTGGCTTGAACTTTGGATTTCGATATTACCTACCTACCTACTTTATCTGTTTGACTTCGCATTCGCACTGTTTGGACTCCGAATTTTTGTTACAAATTGGAATTGTTGGTTTGAGTGGACGCTGTGCCAGTGATATTATTATAAAAGACACATAATTATTATTACCAAGTTCAAGGCCAATTAATGATAACAAAACGAAAGTTTTGCTATTTTGTTATTTGGACGCCAAATGGCATAGAAATTGATCTAATTGAAAGAGATGATACCTACCTATGTTTTGGACGACAGACAAAATTTTAAAATTAGATATATTTTATCAGAAATGTGTTTCGCCGGAGCTGATAGATCCCCGTTACCCTTGCAAACTACCATTTAGAGATTAAATGTAAATTAAATTGCATAAGTAGGTACACAAAATTAGCGGAATATAAATAGAACTAAGATTTTTTTTCCGGTCTCTTTGTCAATTTGATTTATATTTGATTATACATAATATTACAGATCGTGATTACCGACGAAAACTTAAAAAAAAAAATAAGCAGCCGTTGACCTCTTAGGTACAAAAGAGCCCAGATGTTTTTCTGGGCTGTTTTAGCTTTCCAAATGATCTAAAAACAAAAAGTTTGTTTCATTACCTATAATCAACATATCGTACAGTTTCTCGCAATGTGTTGAAAAACTTGCTTTACACACGTGCGTAAATTAGGATTACATTCGTCTACTCGTTTGTAAAAATCAACTTTCCACACTATACTAGTACCTACCTATCATAAAAACGTAACTATTTTTCTGTTCATTAGGAATAATTTATTTTGAGCTATAGTGGCGGTAATTACAAACCGCAGATGTAAAAAGAAACAATGTTAGAAATTTTGATAATTTAAAAGTTTCTTTTTGTTTTTAAAAACTATTTAAAAATGTGATTATTAGGTATGAAAATGATATAAAGGAAATAAATAATCAATAAAGATTTACAAAACAGTTTAATTTTATTTGTTTTATTCGATAAATAAAATTATGTAATGCAAGCACCTTTATAATAATTGAGTAACTTACAACCCTTGTAGCAATCTGCCGTTACCTAGGTACTCGCTCTACGTTTCATACACATAACTAAAAAAATCATGCTGTGTGTTACCTAATTTTTGACGTGACAACGTCTTATAATTCGATAGCCGGCTGCACGAACGAAAAAACATGACGTCATGCGGCGTTACATGACGTCATGCGGCGTTACCTCGCTCTGCGGCGTTAAATCGCTAAAGTGAATGTGGTGTCAATTGTTTATAGCAACGATAATTACAGCGATAAAGGTAATGATTCTTTCGCGTTTTGTTGGTAGGTATCTATTTGATGTATGATAAGGAGTTGACGACTTTGGCGGCGGACAAAGTAGGTAGGTATATGTGGGATTATCATAGGTACACACGGGCTGCCGTGTGTAATACACGTTACGCTGCTACCACGTTACACTGGAAGTAAAAGCTTGATGTGCCGACATCAAGCTTTTTACTTCCAGTATAACGTGGCCTCGCTTTGTCTATATTTTCTATACAGTGAGAGATTCGCATAAACTGGTTTTGTATAGCGTCGTGCGCAATGATATTATATTAAACAGATATGTTATGAGCGCCCAATTTTGAAGATTCAAAAACGTCCTAATTGGGACGTATTGCCTTTAGTCTGCGTCACGCATGGCGACGAATGGTACGCTTTGTTAAAGCAGCTAAAAAAATAAAAAAATGCTATTTTGTGTATTTAGAAAGTGTACCAATTATGATACCCAATTTAATAAAGCACAAGGGATCTCATACCACAAGTAACTACGCAATATACATCGATTTGTTTATATATTTCAATTATTTTCCTAATATTCTTATATTAGGAGGTTAGAAAAAAGAAAGAAATGGAAGTACATTGTTTCACGTGAGTTAGACAAGGACGCGTTCACTCCGGACATAAAATAAAAGTACAGATGCGATATTGTAGGCAGTAAAGTCATTGTTTACCCACAGTTCTGTTTTTCTTTTTTCTAACCTTGTAATATTTAATCATTTTGTTTTATTCAATCATTTATATACCTAATTAGAAATTAAACAATATGACAACAGATATTTATTATCCTTTCTTCGTTAAGGTTATCCAATGAGATCTGGCTTCAAGAATGGATCGCATTTGTTCGTAAACAAAGAAATTAATTTTATTACAAAATAAATATTTTCTACTCTGTATATTATTATAATTATATATTCTATTATCCTGTCCTGTTTATTAGTTGTTATAGGTACAAACCGCGTGTATAAATGTACTCGCGGTTTGTACCTTCTGTCTCGTTAAATTTTGCTAGTCTGTGATGCCAAGACGCGGTGATTGGTGGCCAGGATAATGTCCGTTTACATTCACGCGCAATTGACAACACTAACTGTCTCTTTTTTTCTTGTTGGTTTTTTCTAGCCATCCCTTTTCAACATTTTGACTAGTAGTGAATTGTAAAATGAATGAAAAGTGTAAATGTGTGCAGCCGCTGCTGCGCGGAACACTTTTTTCGTTTGTTTTGTGAGTGTATAACATATCTGTTTATTAGAATATCATTGGTCGTGCGTATAAAATGCGTTGCGTGCGGTGCGTTGTAGGTACCTACCTACTGTTATAATTACTTAGGTACCTACAATAATGATATTCTAATAAACAGATATGTTATACACTCACAAAACAAACGAAAAAAGTGTTCCGCGCAGCAGCGGCTGCACACATTTACACTTTTCATTCATTTTACAATTCACTACAAGTCAAAATGTTGAAAAGGGATGGCTTGAAAAAACCAACAAGAAAAAAAGAGACAGTTAGTGTTGTCAATTGCGCGTGAATGTAAACGGGCATTATCCTGGCCACCAATCACTGCGTCTTGGCATCACTGACTAGCAAAATTTAACGAGACAGAAGGTACAAACCGCGAGTACATTTATACACGCGGTTTGTACCTATAACAACTAATAAACAGGACTAAATGTATAATAGAATATATAATTATAATAATTTACAGAGTAGAAAATATTTATTTTGTAATAAAATTAATTTCTTTGTTTACGAACAAATGCGATCCATTCTTGAAGCCAGATCTCATTGGATAACCTTAACGAAGAAAGGATAATAAAAATCTGTTGTCATATTGTTTAATTTCTAATTAGGTATATAAATGATTGAATAAAACAAAATGATTAAATATTACAAGGTTAGAAAAAAGAAAAACAGAACTGTGGGTAAACAATGACTTTACTGCCTACGATATCGCATCTGTACTTTTGTTCTATGTCCGGAGTGAACGCGTCCTTGTCTTACTCACGTGAAACAATGTACTTCCATTTCTTTCTTTTTTCTAACCTCCAAATATAAGAATTTTAGGAAAATAATTGAAATATATAAACAAATCGATGTATATTGCGTAGGTACATGTGGTATGAGATCCCTTGTGCTTTATTCAATTGGGTATCATAATTGGTACACTTTCTAAATACACAAAATAGCATTTTTTTATTTTTTTAGCTGCTTTAACAAAGCGTACCATTCGTCGCCATGCGTGACGCAGACTAAAGGCAATACGTCCCAATTCCTAATCGTTTTTGAATCTTCAAAATTGGGCGCTCATAACATATCTGTTTAATATAATATCATTGCCTACAATACAACAAAAATGTCACAAACCGTCGTTGCCGCGTCGTGGACGTGGACTAAAATGTAAACTTTAGGTAGGTAGGTACTTACATAGGTAGGTGCCTACTAACGCGGCGTCTTACGTGGGCGATCCAAAGCGAACGCGAAGCGGCGTGAATTCAACGCGAAGCGATGCGAAGCGGCGGCTCTGTCCTACGTGTGCACGAAGCGCCCGCCGCTCGCCTTCGTACAGTGAGCTCTGTACCTACATGTTATGATACGATAATAACCGGTTGTGATAATTTTTGTTCCCTTTATTCCAGAATACACGACGATTTTGGATAATGATTAATAAAATTTTCCACTTCCGACATTATTAAAAAAGCGGCACCGCATACAGTTCGCGCGGAAATATCAAGCCATGATCGCGTTCGCTTCGCTTCGCGCCGCGCCGCAGCGCAGCCCGCGTGCATTTCGTCACTATGCCACTTCAATAAGTTTCGACTGTTTGTTGTTATCGCGCCGCGTCGCGCCGCTTCGCGTTCGCTTTGAATCGCCCACGTAAGACGCCGCGTAAGAAAACAAACTTGATGTGTCACTTGTTTTGATAAAAACCAACATTTAGTGATATTGAGTATTGATATTACCTAAAAAAATTAAGAAGACAGGTAGGTAAGTATATATTAGGTAAGTAATTTAGAAAAAAAAATTGGTTGTCTGTAAAGTCGGTTTACTGACGATAGTTGAACGTGACAACGCGAAAGAATCATGCCGATTGTGCTTCTTTGTCGCTCATTCCGCGCTCTCGCTTGCACTTCAAGCCTTACATGGAACGCCTCAGGGCGTTATGGTAACGCCGCATACGTCATGTTAACGCCGCATACGTCATGTTTTTTCGTGCGTGCAGCCGGCTCTATCGAATTATAAGACGTTGTCACGTCAAAAAATATGTAGGCAAAACTAATTACAATTATTAGGTAGGTATCCACTCTGACATAAGACCAACCCGCACTGGGTCCGCCTGGTGGATTACAGAGTACAGACCATTCCCTCTCACAGATAGGAGACAAGTAAACAAGCGTCGGCGTGGCGCGACGGCGTCGTGAACTCTTGAGCGATCGCTGCACGACAACCCGGGGAAAACTAAACATATTTAATAATAAAATAAGCAATTTATATTAGGTACCTATACTGCCATTCAGGTATAAAACGATAACGTAGTTTAGTATGAGTTTGTCTGTACTACTTGCTGATTTCTCTCGGGAGTTACGAGCGGCGCCGGCGTCGAGTGGCATACGATGGATCGTGTAACTTCGTTTCTGTTCGGAACGGTTCGGGACGCTGTGTGTGTGCGTACGAACTCGACGCGCGTGAAGACTAGCGTCTAACTGCTCATCACTGATACTATCTCTGTCGGGCACGATGCCAGGAGAGACAGCGTGCTTTTTGGCCACGCCCACCAGTGAGTTCGAGCCCGCGACTTGTGCAACCTTAAAGCATCGGGACATCCCGTTGCTTTAACCACCGGACAACCGCGTTTTTTGTAACTATACTATACTAGCATTTGGCTCGCGACTTCATCCACGTGAATTTTCTCAGGGATTCCTAATTTTTTTATAATGATATTGCATTATAAAAAAATTAGGAATCCAGCCTATGGCATTCTGGCATAACGTAGCTTCCTATAGGTGAAAGAATTTTTGACGTGACAACGTCTTATAATTCGATAGAGCCGGCTGCACGCACGAAAAAACATGACTCATGCGGCGTTGCGGCGTTACGGCGTTACGGCGTTACCTCGCTCTGAGGTAACGCCGTATCGCCGTATTTTCTTAAGACGTTGTCACGTTCAACTATCGTCAGTAAACCGACTTTACAGACAACCAATTTTTTTTAAATGGGATGAGACAGACTTGCAAACTTACAAACCAATTTTACCTCTTTATAATATTAGTATAGATAATTATAATATTATAAAGCCGTAGAGTTCGATTTTGTTTGAATGCACTTACCTCCGGAACTACTGATTCAAAAAATTCTTGGGATGGAGGCTATGTGTAAATGAGTGCTATAGTGCTATATTTTACTATCAAAAATGTAAGGGATTCATAAGGAAATTTAAGCGTACGATATCACAGGCAATAGCTTGTAAAACATTATAATCCTAGTCGGCTATGGACTACCTGTATAAGTAAAGAAAAAAATTACTTTTTTAATTAATATCCACCTCATAATGAAAATTAATTTATAGTTTTGATTTGAGTGGGGGTAATAATTTACTTTCGTTAGCAAGTTATTACTGTTAATTAATCTTTTTTACTCTCTTTGTATTATATTTAACAATTATCTTTTATTGTTGAATATTTCTAAAATTACAGCATGAACACCAAAGGACGAGAGAATGTTGTTTTTGGAATTTGTTTGTCCATGAAAACAAAATAAACAATGGTGTTTTGCTTTTAAATCCTGCAACATGAGAAATTACAACTATTGTTATCAACTGTTTTGGGATGTGGCTTTTGTATTGTTTTTTATTTACAATAATAATTATTATTGCATAAGCAAAATTGTAACTAATCTTCAATGTGTTGGCTTGTTAGCTGTTTTTTCAGAAACGCGTTCTGCGGCAAGAGGAAATGGTCTCACCGGGACAAAGGAGATGTTTGCGAAATGAGAGAGAGGTCTTTCAGTGGCGGATGCTCATCTAAATCCGCATACTTCTCTAAAACCGACTTCAAATCAAGAAAATATGACACAGACCTCCCTAAAAAGGACCTTGTGCTGCAGCCAGGCAAAATTGTACTCAAATCTCAGAATGCAGAAGACACAAAACCGATTACGCTCACAAACACGCCTTCACTGCCAGGAAGCTCAAGTTTTAACTTCGTATATAAGAATAATTCTAAAAACGGGACGCCAACGCTATCTAAATTGACTGGGTACAAAATAACGACAGACTTACCGCCTTTCTTCAACCCCACAACCAGCTCCGGAAAGAATAGTTTCGACGGAAAATACCACAGAAAATTTAAAATGTTGAACAAGACACACCCACCATCTTTGAGAAATCCACTTATGTTTGACGATTCTATCAGCGGGATGGATTGCGCGGGGAACGAATCGAGCTCTTTAAGCAGTAGCGATTCTGATGGCGTCGTAACTAATGATAGTGATAGGGAAGGAGACGATGAACTCACTGACTGGCCTGGAATTGAAGAGCTGAAAGTCTTCAACAAAAGCCTAACGTTCAAATCTTCGAAGTCGGTCAACAATAATTCTCCAAAATCAGCCAGTAACATGCCACCGCCAAAAAGGTTGAAAAAGGAAAAATTGCTTGTCAAAAGTGGGTGGGCTAGTTGCAAGAATAGGTTCAAGAAGAAAAGGGCTAAAGTTGATTCAGGGAATGACGTTGACGATGACGCAATGATGTCCGACTCTAAAACGGTGGTCGATTTAGAAGACGAAGCTATTTCAAAGGAGAACAGGGACATACTCCAACCGCATTCATCCTTCAGCAGTTTTAGTGACATAAAAAACGCTGGGGTCTCAGGTCAAAACGCGAACGAGACGTTTTTTCAGTCATTTCAGGCCTTTCAGGAGAAATCGAGCCAGCAGGATGAATCTTTTAACCAGACGCCACGCACGAATTTTTCGCTACAGAAAACATCGTCGAGTGACTTGAATTTAAGTGAAAAATCTCCGCAAAGTGATCACTATTATAGCGAGCATTCTATGGGGAATGCTGTAGTGACTGAAGTGAGAGAAATAAGGGCAGGGTGTCGCAGAATAAGGGACGAAAGACCTGGTTTTCTAATCTTGAGTGCTGCTAATGAACAGCTTTCAAAGTTCCTCCAAGACTCTTGCCAAACAGAACTGAAGTTGCCAAGTCTCAATGATCCTGAGGAAAAGGAGAAACTGGAGTCACTAGCTAAGCTGTACTCCTTGGAACTTCAAGTGGAAATGGGGCGACCTGTTCTTAGGAAAACCAGGTGACTATAATCCGTCTGTTTGTATAAAAGGTAAAATTAATTTTCTGAATGTATGAGGTATTTTTCTAGCCTTAAATTGTTTTATTTTTCTAAGTATGTAATTTCATTTCAATGTAAGTTCACGCAAAACCTCTTTTTGATACAATTTTGATACTTTTAACACTTCAATATCATTTAGCGTGTTTTGTCATAAATGATAAGATTATAGGGACAAAAAAAAAACAAAATAAAATGAAAGTAGATATCCGTAATTCCACATTTCCTAATTTTGTTTAGTCCGTAAAACTAACATTTTAAACCATCAACACCAAGTACTGAAACATTATTTTCTCTCTTACAGCAACACAATGCAAGCGATTCGCGTCGAACATTCCTACCACAATTTTCCTTCTGACCACAAGCGACGTTGCTATGGTGACGATACAGACACGAGTCTGTCTCTAAGTGACCAAAACTCTGTGAATTCCATCAATGACCTCGAGGACACACAGGACATACCGCAAAGTCTCCGCGACATGACCCCACAAGATCTGGTAGATTCATTCTCACATACTATTGATAAGTCACTTTTGCATCCCGGCGAAATAGATTGAGTTTACGGGATGTTTCATGAAATTACTTACTGTTGAAATTGAATCAACTGTATTTGCACTGGTTGGAATTGATTTACGCGGTTATAATGGAGTCGCGTGGTATTGCGTTTAGCTTCAGGGAGTTTATGTATGAAAATAATCTTCCTAGTTTTGTTCATTGTTTCTTTATATTTTGCGGGAAAGTTCCAATTCTTGTAATTGATGCAGAACTTACTGTGTTTATTGAAATTCTTATTTGTTTGACATTATTTTGTAGATCAAAATCAAATTATGTCAATATATTTAACATTAACTTCGAAGGTAAAGGTAAATTGTAGCAAATATGTACCTCATAATTATGATAAAAAATTAAATATTGGGGATACTACAGTATCGTGTGGAATATAATGATTTATTTATTCTACTAATTTTACTTGATTTATCGTTATTCCAAATAAACATTTCGCTGGTATCGAATTCTTTCTTTGTTGTAAGAATTGTATATAATGTAGCTGGCATAACAAAGGTCTTTCGGCCTCTTTAGTCATACGAAGAAGCCAACCCCATCCTTAAAACAATCATGATCTAAATTAAAACACTCAAAGTCTAAGCATTTATTTCAATTAAACCATTTACAGGCACTTTTGAATTGTCAAGGACTCTTTTGGGAAACCTTAAATCTACAGGGTGTCCCGTAAATAATGGATCAAACGTGATGGGTAGGTAGCTTACCTGATTTCCAACAACTAATTTGAACGATTTAAAACAAACCGTTACGGTAACCAAGATATTATTTTTTTCCCAATTTTACCATTTTCTCTACTAAAATTCGGTATTTTTTATGCTGTCGCTGCAAATTATGTCATTTTTAGGTGAAATTTTTGTAGTACATTCCTGAATAGCTTATTAATGTTGTAAGATTTTTTTTTAACTTCTTAAGGTTTTACTTGCCTTAGAAAAAAATCTTGAATTGAAAAGTTATTTTTTCCACGATTTAAAGACCTGAATTGAAAAAATTCTCCTGTAAAAAAATTGTATGACACCGATAATCACCATTATTTTAAAAACTTGTACATTTAATAAGGTTTGCAAATTGGTATAAAACTAACGTCTAGTACTAGTCGTTCCAAAAATTACTATGAATGTGATGATGACAGAAAATAAATTAAAATGATAAAATTTATTTTTTTCTTTTTGTAATGTTTTTCCTCGAATCAGCGTGACTCTGAGCCGATGACGTCATGGCTCAGTTCGGAATTAGGGACCGCTACCTGCGGCGGAGTTGCATCTCACTCAGTGTGAAAGGGATAGATTACGCCCTCTTGTTTTTTGGATGTCGTTGCGCAGTTTTAGTTAAGTAAATTAGTTGTGAATGCTGCTCTGCTCTTCGAGTTGATACGTACGTCAGACAACTTTCGCTCCCAATAAGTGCCTCAGTGTTTTCTGTGAAATTGGACTTGTGCTGTGTATTTGGACTTTGCTTTGCCTACCGATTTGGAATTGTTAGTGTATTGGACAGACGACTTGGCGATCCTACGGACTTCGAAAACATCGTTTGTGTGTGGTTGTACGTACTTACGTGTGTGCAATAGCGCTGCAACCTTATTCAGCGCAATGCCTCGTTACGAG
Source organism: Charanyca ferruginea (assembly GCA_947361185.1). NCBI lineage: Eukaryota > Metazoa > Arthropoda > Insecta > Lepidoptera > Noctuidae > Charanyca > Charanyca ferruginea. The sequence goes on along the minus strand of OX376056.1, from coordinate 17,083,715 downwards.
TACACGCCACGGCAGTACGCCGAAATGCATTTTATTTACGGAGAAGCAAGAGGTAATGCCAGGGCGGCCGCAAGATTATACCGTGAAAGATACCCGAACCTGGTTCGATATCCCGACTATCGCGTATTCATTAGAGTACATAACGCGCTTCTTGAGGGAAGAATTCTTGGCACCGGAGTTGGTGGTGCCAGTGAAGGACGACTGCCGCGACGACAAGTCAATGATGAAATAATTCTTCGAGAAATCGAGGAAGACCCGACGATCTCAATTCGTGTCTTAGCGCGACGCATCGGTACTCCAAGATCGACGGTGCATCGAGTGCTACAGAGGTATCGGTTTCACCCTTAACACGTGCAACGTGTTCAAACGCTGACGGCACGGGATTATCAGCTCAGAGTAGAATTTTGCCAAAGGATGCTTAGAATGATTCGGGCGGACCCCCAGTTTTTTAACAAAATTTTATGGAGTGACGAGTCTTCTTGCCGCCGTGACGGATATTTAAATTTACACAATTTGCATAGTTGGCAGCTAGAACCCATATTTGATGCGAGAGGACAGGAGCCAAAATCAGTTTAAAATAAATTTATGGGCGGGAATAATTAATGGGCAAATAATAGGGCCCTATGAACTACCAGCAACTTTAAATGCCTAATACTATCTCCATTTTTTAAGGAATGAGTTGCCAACGTTGTTGGAAAACATTCCAGAAGACGTACGGCAAGCAATGTGGTTGCAAAATGATGGGTGCCCCGCTCACTATGCGACGGCAGTAAGGGCGCATCTTGACGAAACTTATCCGGAAAGATGGATCGGTCGATTAGGACCAATTTTGTGGCCTCCGCGATCTCCGGATTTAAATCCCCTAGATTTTTTTTACTGGGGATGTTTAAAAGACAAGGTCTACAAACAACAAATAACGACCGAAGAAGAGTTACGTCAGCGCATCCAATCTGCTGTATCAGAAATAAACCAAAGCCATTTTGTCCGTCGGATAAGAGCGTCCTTTATTAGGAGATGCAGACTTTGCATTCTTAGAGGGGGAAGACAATTTGAACAATTACTGTAACTAAAAACAAAATAAACGATTTATTTGAACTAATTGTTTTTTTTTTCTTCTTCTAATTACTTTCATACGCTGATATGCCTAATTAATTCAATGAACATTGCCTCTGATAATAACTACACTAAACATTTGAAAGATAAAAGTTTAATTATGCACACTTTTTGTTTTATTTTTTATTTTGATGATTTAGCACCTCTCTTAGGTTTACAGCAATAACTTTCTAACGACTAGGACTAGACGTAAGTTTTATATCAATTTGCAAACCTTATTAAATGTACAAGTTTTTAAAATAATGGTGATTATCGGTGTCATACAATTTTTTTACAGGAGAATTTTTTTAATTCAGGTCTTTAAATCATGGAAAAATAACTTTTCAATTCAAGATTTTTTTCTAAGGCAAGTAAAACTTTAAGAAATAAAATAAAAAATCTTATAACATTAGTAAGCTATTCAGGAATGTTGTACAAAAATTTCACTTAAAAATGACATAATTTGCAGCGACAGCATAAAAAATACCGAATTTTAGTAGAGAAAATGATAAAATTGGGAAAAAAATAATATCTTGGTTACCGTAACGGTTTTTTTTAAATCGTTCAAATTAGTTGTTGGAAATCAGGTAAGCTACCTACCCATCACGTTTGATCCATTATTTACGGGACACCCTGTATGTAAATAGAAAGAGGTTTTAAGTCACGTGTTTTATTTTGTCAAAAGAACGTTTTCGCAATCCGCTTTTGTTTATAAAACGCTGTCACGTGATTCTGGCCGTCCCACGGATAAACACGTGGCTGACTGACGAATGGCACAATCCAAAAGGATAGCTTTTCTTTCCATTCTAACACTTTGAAATATTTCTTCATTACAAAATTGTTAGTTACTCTGTTGTGACATATCTTTCTTATTTAATTTTGCTCATTCCTTTTGTCTATAATTTAGTTATATGGCTTTAATATTTTCCTTGTTTCTTATTGTATAAAGGTGCTTCCTCACTTGGAGCACTTGCCTGTAATGTAACGTTACAGAGTCGAGCTTTACATCAGTGAGGGAGGAAAACTGAGCATTACAATGCACAACCTGTAATGTTACAGATTCGAGCATTACATTGGTGAGGGAAGAGAATCGAGCATTACAGTGCGCAACTTGATGATACAATGTGTAATATTTTGATACAACTTGTAACGCGCACCACTTGTAATTGAGCTTGTCGTGTCGGAATCAACTAAATATATGCTTAAAATCGAATCTAATGTTACATTACAGGCTTATGCTTAGTCAGGGAGGCAGTATTGTAATGTAATGCTCAAAATCGAATCTCAAATGTTACATTACAGGCGAACGCTCTAGGTGAGGGAGCACCTTAAGATTACTTTTTATGACTTATAGTTTTAAATTTTAGTTTAGGGTCCAACACTAACCATCCATCATCCTATTACAAAACGAGTTTTAATTTTATTCCAAGTTTAAACTTTTCAACCAGCTGTTGTATATTGAACTTCATTCCGACAAAAGTAAAGTTTTTAATACAAAATTGACTGCTAAGACTGTTCTAAATTCAGTTTTTGTATTAAAAACATTATTTTAGTTGTTAAGTTGAAAGTATAATAAATGGGTCAAAGGTAAAGATCAAAGTTTGTAATAAGACAGTGTATTTGTTGCTAATACTTATTTCTTCAATTAGTCAAGTTCTAGTTAAAATGATTCGTTAACTTAAATAGTTTTAAATACATCATCAGATGAATCGTTAATTCTAATTTCCAATTATGAACTCGAGTCTAATTATTCCCAAGATTAGCTTAGTTATCAATGCACACGATATAATAAGTCTTTATATTAAAAGCGTTACTGTATATTTTGTTATTATGGAAGTTGCTATAAAATATGTAGCGGGTGTCGTGTAGGAATGGTGGCAAAAAGGAATATATTTCATTTTTTGCCTGTTATCTGGGATAGGGCTTGATTTGCCCCAATTAGGCTAATGCCCGTTTTCACCAACGCTTCGCAATTGTTCCTACAGTTGGTGAAAACAGGAATAAGATTACGTAGTCTATTGGTACCAATGTTTATTATAATATCATTGATTGGTACAGATAATATTTACATTAGTTTCTTAAAGACGGAAAGTTTTCTAAAACAACTTCAGTTTCGTTCGACTTGAAATACCTATGTGAATTTGTGTCGCACACATTAAGTTGTCGTAAAAACTTTATTTTGTGATATTTGACATACATCCGGTATCTTGAAAGAAAAAATTGTGACAAATGGGCAAGCGTGTGGTTGTTGACAAAGAAAAAATTAAGTGACAAATTGTGAAGCGTGTGGTTGTTGACAAAGAAAAATTGATGTGGCAAATTGTCAACCTAGTGGTTGTCGTCAAAGATAAATGTATGTGACAAAATGTCAAGCGTGTGGTTGTCGATAAAAAAAAATGGTGTGGCAAATTGTCAAGCGTGTGGTTGTTAACTAAGAAAAAATAATGTGACAAATTGTCAAGCGTGTAGTTGTTGACAAAGAAAAATTTATGCGACAAATTGTCAAGCGTGTGGGTCTTGATAAAGAAAACTTTAAGTGGCAAATAATTGTCAAGCGTGTGGTTGTTGACAAAGAAAAATTTAAGTGATAAATTGTCAAGCGTGTGGTTGTTGACAAAGAAAAATGTATGTGACAAATTGTCAAGCGTGTGGTTGTTGATCAAGAAAAATTTATGTGACAAATTGTCAAGCGTGTGAAATAAATAAGTAGTCAATTGAGTTGGCAATAAAGTGACGTCACATTTTACTATTGCCGTACAAAATCTATGGAGGGACTCGCGTTTTGACAGCTCATAAAAAGTATGTCAATTGATTAGTGGTGACAAGTACCCAATTTGTCTCAATAATTTTTCGTTCGAGTAACCGGGGTTAATATATATATATGTACAGATGGACAATTTATTTTTTCAAAATTCCCCTGCTGGCGGGTTAGCTCTACGAGTACAAATATATTCTTAGAGCGTTTTCAATGTATAGTCTATTTTATTATAAGCATAGTAAAGGGCGTTTTCACTGCAGCAGAGAACATGGTTCAGTAGTAATTCTCACTGTAGGATATCGTCACGTATGTAAAGTTGTTGAAGCAATCTTATTGGTTCTATTTCTCCATATCTCGCTAAGTGAAAACGCAGTCTTAATGTATAACGAAAATTGAACTTTTGTAGTTCTTTTGCGCTTTTTGGTCATCCGATTTGTATTATATTATTTATATTGCACGTTGTTGATGTCCTAGATTTTATTGAAAGACGGTACAGAGTTCTATGTATCGTTAAAATATTGCGATGGCCTGAGTGAAAAAATCTAGCTTAGTATTTTTTGTTCAGACTGTATAAAATACTCAGAGATATGAAAAAGAATGAACTGTTAAGAAATTAGTGAGTCATTATTGTCAGCCGACAATTTTTTTTGCGACCTGAAACTTAGCATTTCTAACTTATCATTATAAAAATATTTATTTATATTAAGAGCATGGAAAACTTACAGCTAAAGCAAACAGGTCTGAAACAGTAATTTAGAGACATAGACATATAAATTACAAGTCTTGACTTATAAAACACAGAACAATATAACAACAAACAATTACAATCATGAACATAACTCTCCAAGTTAGAATAACCTGTAAATGTAGCTATTTAAAGAAAACGTAACATTTACGGCCAATTATAACTTAGATAGTTATATTGGCGATTGTAATTATTTAAATTCTGAATAATAGGTACATATATGTTACCGTCGCGTCTAATTTGTGTAGTGTCTACAAATTGCAATAACATTTTAAGAATAGTGCAAGTTTTACACAAAAATAAAACTTGTATTATTAAGCAGAGACGATGCACTGCATCTGTGAGAGGGCGCTGTATACTTCCCGTTTATTGTTAGCCAATCACAACTTGTTGACGTCACATGCACGACCAATCAGCGCAGAGTTCCGGCAGTCACGTGGTCCCAGAGAGGGGGTCGCTAATGGCGACCGGTCTTGCCTCATAGAAGTCTCTCACCAGGAGCCCTTGAATGGATGCTGTGCATCGTCTCTGCTTAATAATACAAGTTTTATTTTTGTGTAAAACTTGCACTATTATTTGGCATGTGACGATGCACAGCATCTGTGAGAGACGTGTTTATAACTCCTGGTGACCACGACGACGCTATGTGAGAAATTATAATATTAACTGAAAGATAAAACCACAAATCAGTATATAGTATTATCAGTCAGGACTACAAATACCTCTAAGTAATAGGTTTAGGTTCAATTTAAGTATCATATCAATCCTACGCTACCATTAGGTATTTAGGTATTAAACAAAAACAATGTGATAACAAATTGATCCATAGTGATCAACAATAATATGGCAAATTATTATAGGTACTTATAATAAATTGTTGTGTTCATACAGGTTCAAAATTATTCGAAAGATTACTCATATTTGGTAAAGTGTCAACTTTACCTATAATCAGTTTTCGATAACATTTAGCGAAAGCATTTGGTCTTCGCCAATTACCACGAGGCAAAATATATTCTATTGAAAGATTTTTCTTACCAATATCAAATCAAAGAGCCTACTTACACTCCCAGGAGATCCAGAAATACCTGCATCTTTCAATAAAATTCTTACCAAATTACCCATAACAGTCCGTGATGCACTTAGCGTGGGATGGATCTCGAATTGACACAGTGAATGCTTACATTCAGCTATCGTACGTATGTCTCGGTCTTCAACCAAATTAGTGGACGTATATATTCGTTATCAAGATAACTTCTTCCATCCTGATTTCCTATACGCTGTCGGTGTCTGTTTTTGATCCAAATACTGGTAACATGATGATGTGGTCACCCGATAGATGTGACAATTCGATTAGACCCTAAAATCGGTAAGATTATGGACGCGTCCTTCTGATGCCAGCAACAAAAGAGAGGCCAATCGACACGACTTTCTGAAAAATGTAATTTTATTACGAGGGTTCGTGTGCATCCGCGGCAATTAGTTCATTTGAGTCCCAAATTGTGATATTAGGGGCTTCTCTGCTTCACGGGATTGAAACTAAAGAGATAATTTTAAGAATATGTTGTACATTTTCGCCTTCAGACGTTCGTTCAAATGTTAGTAGTACAAACCTATGTGACAATATGTGGTAGGGTAAGCTAATCTTAGCTCAATGAATACGAGTATTAAAAATATTGACTATTAATATTATAAGGACAGTTGAGTCAACGTTGTGAGTTAATTTGTCAACATTTGACCGGTCGACATCATGCCGATCTAAATTTACAGCGTGGACTCCGGCCAACTAGATCGGAACAGGGACTTTTCTGCTTCCGACCAATTACTGGTTACTCTGCTCCCCCCGGTATCTTTCAAACGAAGAAGTTATTGAGAAGGTCTTGAACTTAAGGAGGTGGAAGACCCGTGCTCCGATCTAGTAACACTACAACAAGGTTGTTGATCCTTAAAGGTTTGCCGAGTGCTCGACATCGATGAAGCCATACTCAATAGGCTCTCGCCCACCCCGGCCAAAATTCTGATGTTGCTTTAGGAATTAGGCTCGGAGGCGGAAACACCTTCGCCTGCTGAAATAGCCATATACGACTGACGGATGTGCAAAAATGGGTAGACGAGTCTAAAAAATGTTAGGTAACATATTTTCTAACAACCCCTCAAAAAGTCCTTGTTGGCTAAGTAAAATTGATAAGTCATACAAAGTAAGGCCACCGATCGTGTCCCGTTTTCTTCTAACGTAGACGACTCGTTACGTTGTTCTCGAATTCATGTTGAACCTACGGGATTCAACATGAATGATGTCACGTACATTTGTAATATTTTATTGATTTAAAAAGAGTGTTTCTGGAGCTTCCCCCGCTCGCTCCTCTCCACAAAAGCCCACCATTTGAACGAGCAACCAGCCACAACTCTCCGATCGGCCGACTTCTTTGACAGCTCGAAAGTGTTGTCAACTCGACTCAAGACTGGAATAATTCATTAGAAATAACTAGTTTTAAGTTTAAGTTTCGAATTTGACGATTTTGAGTTTAGAACGTATGAGACAACTGTTATTGTTGGATTGTATGCTCAAATGGTGACCACGTGCCCGTGGTCGGAAATGCTTCACACATGTGTTGGCAACTCAACTCAAGCCTGTAAATGGCTTATTTGAAAATAATAATAATAATCATTTATTTCGAGTAACAAGACTCATAGTGTTAGTAACAATATACTTAAACACAGAATCAGAAGCAATTTATGACATCACTGCCGCAAGGTGACAGGCCCAGCCGAAACCCTGGTTTCGATTCTAAATTTTGAGTTTATAAAGTACGAAACAACTGTGATTGTTAGATTGCATACTCACATGGCGACCCAGTACCAATGCCGCTGGTCTGGTCTCCCTGTCCCTTTGGGCCGGTAGTTGTTTGGTTAAAGCTGTGTAATATTTGGGTGCCCATAACAGGCCGAATGGCAGGTACGTCATCTGAAACTTTTAGTCTGAGTATTCGACGGTGGTTCTTCAAAACGCTGAAGATTTATCCAGCTTCACCACCGAAAAAATCGGGTATCTATAAGTGAGAATCAGCTTGAATAGTTTCCCAATGTGACAATTCAGGTGCTCGATGTTCGACAGTTCTGATGAATGATGCTTTGAATCGGTATAGGGCTCGTACTGATGGATGAATAACGGTTATTTGGAGGTAAATGGCAGACGCATTCTCGTAATCATTTCGAGAAGGGTTTTCGAAGCCCGAACCGTCTGCCACTGTCTCGAATACAGTAAGGGACAGCCTCCGTAGGATTGGTGTAGCCGAACTAAGAAGATAAGAGCGGCGGATTGGAGGTTAATTGGCAGACATCTGTCTAGCCTTTTTCAACTATGTTAGGGCCGGCTTATAGTCTAACCGGATGCAGCTGGATACAAGTGTTTTACGTGGAGCAGCTGCCGGTCTGACCCTCCATAACCCGGTTACTGACTATAGGTACCCCTTGGTAAGACTCATGATCAGAAAAGAGCCAGAGCTCCTGATTATCCATAACGACTGCCAGATCTACAAATGACAGCCGGGACCAACGGTTTTACGTGCTTTCCGAGGCACGGAGCGATTTCGGTATGAAATGGATGGTCACCCATCCATGGACTGACCGCGGCAAGCGTAGCTTAACCGTGACCGATCGATCCGTACGGCTTTTACTTAGCCGCGAGCCCCAGCTCTTGGAGGTTAATGGCAGACGCATTCCCGTGTTCAATCATTCGAGAAGGGCCTCCAGAGCCCAAAGCATCTGCCACTGTTTCCGATACGCTCAGAGACAGCCTCTATACTTATTTTGATTCTGCTCAGTACCAAACCAAGGGAATACCCATATTTCTATACCTGCCGTACAAGCATGTAATTGTTTCTCATCAAATAATTAGAACTCGCATGGATCTTACGCAGACCGTCCCGAAAGTTGCTAATTCGCCTAGGATACGCTCCCGGCGATTTGCAATGTATTTAGCAAGTTTTCCGAGAATTAGCTGCATAAGTTTCCAGTTTTTTTTGACGAGGGTAGTGATTATTTCGACATTTTATCGAAAATGCTAAAGACAGAAAGTAAAGCATGATTTTCTTGAACTAGACGATTACAACTCAAAGGGATCTTACGCAGACCGTCCCGAAAGTTTCCATAAAGTATTTCGCCTAGGATATGCTCCCGGTTATTTTCAATGTAGCACGTTTTTCACAAACTGGCTGCATAATTTCCTAGTTGATGTCATGTAATTTTTACGTCAGTAGGTACAAGTGATTGCGAGATTTTATCGACAATGCCAAAGACAGAAAGTGAAGCATGATTTTCATCCAATAGGCAATTAGAACTCGCAGGAATCTTACGCAACCGTCCCGAAAGTTCGTAAGAAATATTTCGTACTGTTTCGAATACGCTCGGAGACAGCCTCCGTTTACTTATTTGATTATTTTCAGTACCAAACCATCATGTTTCTATACCGAATGCAAGCATGCAGTTTGTTATCATATAATTAGAACTCGCAGGGATCTTACGCAGACCGTCCCGAAAGTTTCTAATTCGCCTAGGATACGCTCCCGACGATTTGCAATGTATTTAGCACGTTTTCCGTAAACTATTTGCATGATTTTTTAGTACACTTCATAAAACTTTGTCGAGGGTAGAAATGATTTCGAAACAAAAATGCGAAAGACGAAGCGAAGCATGATTTTCATCAAACATTAGAACTCGCAGGGATCTTACGAAGACCGTTCCGAAAGATTCTAAAAAGTTTTTCGCCTAGTCACTGCATGATTTTCTAGCAAATTTTATGAAATTTTAACGTAGGTAGAAATGATTCCGAGATTTTACTGAAAGGTGTCGAGGAGCTAAGTCCCGAAATTGGTTCAGGCATAGGTGAATTATGTAAAACCGGCATCGAACCGGGTACACACACGTTTTCATCAAAATTATTAGCACTGTTACTTGGTAAAGAACTTTTCAAATGTTGATGACTCACCGCATGTTCGCCGTTTTACCTCGGAATCCAATGAATTCAATTGTGAAGAGCTAGAATTGGTAGGTACTCGCAGGCGTTCACGGCTTGATGTAGACATCGAGTCGTTACCTACCTGAGTTTCTTGCTCCGAATCACATTTATTCACTTAAATATTAATTCGTTTCTATTAAATTATATTTGAAATTAAAGTTTTTAACCACAGTCACACCTCGGACACTTCATACAAAACTTGCAAAATAATTACCTATTACTACTACAAAACCAAATGACGTCTGTACACGTGCAAATGTGTGCGTGAATTTTAGTAGGGTTGAATCAGTTGGATGTCGTGGCGTACAAAGTGCAGCGCTTTGCGTCGGGTGAACCGAACGACGACGGAACTACCCGAACGTTTCGAGCATTATTATGAAGTGACCTTGTCCGAGCGTTCAATTATTTATTTCTTAAAGAAATAAAATAAATGATATTTGATTTTGAATACTCGGATTTGTAATGACATAAACGTAATATTATAGTATTTATTATGTAAAGAGGTTTATTTATTCATCAATAATGGTAAATTAAGGTACCTACCTACCTAATTACAAAATATGGAATTCACGATCGCCCCGTACCATTACGCGGCAACGCAATTTTTTTTTTTCATTTATTTCGGTACCTGTCCATGTCCATACATGTTAAGTTCAAAAGTATTAAAAATAAAAATTAAGAATTAATTAAAATATTACAATAATAATAATTACAATGGGGCGACGCGACAAGGTTAGTGCGTAGGGTACTACTTTTCAATTCAAAGAATGAATAGAACGTGAAAGAAAGGGACATAAGTACATAACTAAGACAATAAAGAGAGAGAGCAATATTAATAGCTGGTAATGTTGATACGTTATTATTACGGAAGTTTTAATCGTATTATTATAAAACGACGAAAACTTGGAAAATAAATGAATCATCGAGATTAAAACTAATAAATAAAACTTAAAACAAAATAAATCGCAAAATTGTGTGTTTGTGTCAGCAGTACCTACAGCGCTGCAGTTCTTACGATTTTGAGCGCCCTGGCTAAAGAGTCGGCGGTTAGCCCCTCCTAGTGCGGGGTGAGGGTGCGGTATCTGATGTAGCGCGGGGAAGGGAGTGTCCCTTCTGTACGTAGTACTATTAAGTATTCTGTGCCACAGTATAAAAATTTGATGTTAATAAGTCGAGAAGTAACGACGCTATGAGGCAAGACCGGTCGCCATTAGCGACCCCCTCTGTGGGACCACGTGACTACCGGAACTCTGCGCTGATTGGTCGTGCATGTGACGTCAACAAGTTGTGATTGGCTAACAATAAACGGGAAGTATACAGCGCCCTCTCACAGATGCTGTGCATCGTCACATGCCAAATAATATTTGAATTTCGCTCTCCAACCTAGCGCTTTTACCCGCGAATGGACTATAAATACGGTTGACTCAACTAAATTGTAGTGATACTTATTACTTATTATAAAATGTAAATTAATATATCTATTTCTTTTTATAAAATAATGTTAACTTTAATAATAAGACATTTGTCTGACTACAAACTTGGTCAGTGCCTTTAGATCTAAATGAAGCAACTGTGACAAATATGATTAATGAAAACTTAAATATTATAATTGTTGTACGTACCGACTTTATAATACTGTATTTTGACCAGGTATTTTTTACTAAGTGACTGTACCGACAGCGTTCTCCATACAAAAGTACTATTTATTAACGAAATTATGACTGGATTACTTTTGTATGGACTGCACTCTGTCCCTTTAGCTTAGCAGATTACTAGATGCTGTACAGATAGACTTACATTTATTGGGTACCACCCGCGCACACTAGGTACCTGCTTTAAAAAAAGGGGTTTTTGGGGGTGTTGTAATCAATAAATGTAGGCGTTCGTAACTTAGTTTTCACTGAAATGAACTTAGTTTTTCACTGAAATGAACTTAGTTTTTATTGAAATGTACTTAGTATTTTCACAGTTTGAAATTTGAATAGCCGAAAATCGGATACCAAACGCGCAAGATATATGACATGACGATGCCATGAAAGTTGTTATTATGATTTATTGACGAAAGAACTTGGATGTAGGGCTGCCGCCTACGTCAGACTTGTTATAGGATCGGATGGTTATTTTATACGTTCGTAGGACCGATTTTTTGTGAAAAATCTACGATGGTATATTTTTGAATTCTCATGTTTCATTTCTCTCCGACAATCGGTCACCGACTGTTTGACGTGGGCGGAGGCCTGTATCTTTGTCAAAGAAAGGTGAAGAAATTCTTAGTAACCAATACAATGGTCTCTTTGGTCTTGTCTATAGGTTTGTATTACCCTTCCATCAGAAATAGGCGCAGTCACCAAGAAGCTTATAGATTAAAGTGGAGGCAACACTCTAAATACCTAAGTGAAGCCAACTGTGGGCAGACGCTCTCTTTCTGAATGCATACATAAGATAAAGAAAACACATATCACTGTCTCGTTCTTATATATGCATTCAGAAAGAGAGCATTAGCCCACAGTTGGTTTCAAACTTTTGTTCTAAGTGTTGGCTCCATTTATACCTATATCTTCATGGCAGTCACCTAATCTATAACTTAAAAACGTAACGTCGTTATAACGTAATTCTTTAACAAAGAGAGTACAAGATTTTCTGATGACATTGAATAATATACCTTAAATTATATTTATGAAGTCAAAATTTGTAAAAATATCGATAAAGATTTCAAACGAATTGCTGGGCGTTTGGTTTGGAAAATAAGGATTAATATTCAATGACATACTCAACCGTCGGTACTTATATAGAAATTCGGTTCTTTCGTCCATAACTCTGGTCTGTTTTTTTTTTTAATATTAAAAGAGGATTGGTGACTCCAAACGTAATTTAATCGAAGTTTAAAGACTTTAGTTGTAAACTATATCCAGTCAGTCGTAAATGTTTCATAATTTACAACATTGGTTTACGTTAATAACGTACCAATACTTTTACTGTAAATACTAATATTTGTATGACATTGTGGTAGGACAGAAAATACCTACCCACATTAATTTGTTACACTTACTTCTTTGTGCCCAAATAAACGTATATATTTGATTTCATTTGAATTTCAAGTTTTTGTAGTTATATTCATGAATCAATGTTACGATTGGAATGAAAATATTGTATTATCGAACTAATACAGAAATATACTTTTGAATTATATTTTTAGAGTTTTATTTAAAACAATATTTTACTTAACACTCTCACCGCCATACGGTCCGCCGCCGCACCGCAACTTTTCCGCCATATCTTCTGTAGCAGCAGGCCACGCACTACTAAATTAATATGAAATTGGGAAGTCGTGGCGGTTCGTATGGCTTGCTAGTGGAAACAGTGAGCCCGCTAACAGTGCACGGGTAGGCAAAGTTGCTGCCGCCGGCTAACGTGTGCGTTACCCCAGCAAAATAATGTCGAAAATAGTCATTTTAATGTTACAGGCAATTAGTTGTCCAGCTTCTGTAATTGTTGCGCACATTTTTAAAGTTGCACATATAGATTTTGAGTAATTCCACAAAAACATTTCCTGCTGGGGTAACGTTACAGCAGCCAGACATTTTCTTTTGTAATGGGAATGTTGAAATAAATATTAGCCATATAATTAGTAGTCTAGACGAGGTAAATGTTGCAACTTATTTTGTATTTGTACTTCCTTCGACTGCGATGTTATTCAAGATTTTGCTGGAGTAACGTTTGTGGTTTTGCTGGATCTCTGAAACGGATAAGCAGATTCTTATCATATTTTTTACATGACTTCTTAAGAATTAGTTTGAATTAGTTGGGTAATAAAAAAACAAAATTAATGCACCATTCAAAGGTTATTTAATTAAATATAAAAACACTTCAATAGGTTACTTTAAACGTTATTTTGTAGCTTGTATCTGTCTTCAAATGTATGTGAAGTTTCATTAGTATCCTGTTAGTAATAAACAAATTATAATGAAATTTAGTTCTCCACTTTGACGGTCATAATGCGCGCGGAGTTATTTGGCCCCCGATAACCCTGTATGAGGATATATAAACTAAATGATATATCAATAGTTAGTTGCTTAGTTCAGTTATATCCCTGTAAAATTTCAGCGTAGTACATACAATAAATTAATGAGATATTAAAATAAAAGTCGAAGGAAGCGTAAAACTGTGGTAACCCGACCATATTTAGGTGGTTACAAAAAAGCGACCGCATAGTACAATATGCTACCTTTTTAAATACGTAGGATAGGTTTACAAGTTTAGTACGGATGTGTACACAAGTGTTTTGAATTTGTGTTATGAAATTTTATTTACAGGTAAAATAATCATTTCAATAAAACTTTCAAAATATTGATAAAACTTTAAATCAATCACAGGTAGCAATACTGTTCTTATGGCATTTTCCATTACTTTTTAAATTGTAGTTTACACTTAGCCTTTAGTAATACAAATCTTCACTTTTAAAATATAAATTAAGATTTAAAACCATCGCAGAAAATAACAGATATAGAATAAATGTTTTAAGTTCACATTATGCCTACTAATACTTACATTATCGTTTAAAATCACAGAGTGATTGTAATATAAAATAACATAACAATGTAAGTAGTAAAGTGCTTACAGTAAGCCCCACTGTTTTATAGTCTAATTTCAAATATCACAACTAGCTAAATACGGATAGTTGTATTCTAAAAATGACTTAAACTATTTCAAAATCGCATCGAATATTGAACAGTGTACGCGTCTGTACCGAACTTGTAAGGTGTATTAAACTAAACATTTTAGAAGGTAGCATAATGTACTGCGCGGTCGCTTTTTTGTAACCACCTAAATATAGTCGGGTTATTACGGTGTTGCGCTTCCTAATGGCTTTTAGTTTATTATCTCGTTAATTATTGTATGTACAGTGGGTGATAGCTATTATCTGACCCACCCTAAAAACAAACGAGTTTAAACCCTCTGTCTGTTACAATAAGGGTTATTCAATTTGTATGAGTTCATCTGACTAGCGCTACTCGATAAACAAATACAATAATAAAACAGACACGCAAAACTGATCTTTAAAACGTTAGGATTAGGATATTTATAACTACTTGTTATGCAATTTTGATTTTTATGCGGTAAGACTTAAAGTTTATCACAGTATTGTAAAATAATTATCATTTTAACCTAACTTTTAATAAGTGGGTAGTTGAAAGACAAATGCGTATTCATTGTAAAACTGGTATTCAAATCTTACTAAGGATATGGGTAGGAAAATAAAAAAATATTGTGACTATAACTAAAGCTAGTCTACGCACAATTTTATTGCAATGACTACGGGCGAACATTTTCTGTGTTGCCTTTCTAAATTGCGAATAGCCCACGCCTTTTTAAAATTATTAAATATAATCTTTGTAGCTTTATTAACATGTCTCAATTGAGTGATTATTTAAAATACAAAATAATCTATTTACACGAGGAGAATATTGGCATCAGAGAGATTGCAAGGAGACTTAATATAGCAGTAAGTGTATTTTTCTAATTTTAAACCACGTTTTTATATCTAGCTATTCCTTGTGCCGTGACGTAAACAAACATTTTTTTTTATATACTTAAACGTAAAGTGACGCCGTTTAATTTCTTTGTTTCAGAAAATACTGTGAGATTGTGGTTAAGGCGTTTTAAAGAAACAGGAAATGTTCAAAAGGATCCTCCAGGACCAATGACTAAGAACTTGTGGAAATTGGAGGCCGATTTAATAGTCGCTAATATTTGGAAATGTTACGTGATGTAATGTTGCCGACTGTGCGTGTTGCTTAGCCAAACACGGATATTTACTTCGTGCAGAGATGCTGTGGTGCAAAATTGGCTAACCAGTCAAGAAGGTGTCATAACAATAAGTTGGCCATCTAAAAGTCCTGATCTGAATCCAATAGAAAACTTGTGGAATCAAATGATTTTAAACTGAGATTCATCAGAAGTCAGGACAAATGAAAATTTGGCGCAACTTGTGACTTCAACGTGGGAACTCATGAGAGGAAGTGATGCTTGCTAGAACATGGTGTGCAGTATGCGAAGCCGCTTGCAACAAATTATAGAGAAAGATGGTGCTCCACTTCGCTATTAAGACAGCATCACCGCCTGCAGTCAACAATACTTACGTCAGTGTGTGTGTTAAATAATCTGTTGTTATCATAATTCCTAAGGAAGTGTTAGTCATACAATGATGCAGGTTCTTATAACGATCATATTTAAAACTAAAAATACTTTTAAAAAATCTAAAAAGTATGTAATACATCAAAGTATTTAGTGCTGTTTTGACTAATATTTTATAAGTAGGTAGGTATGTATGACAGTAAGTTAATGTGGTGATGTTATTGTTATAAAATAGAAATATTATAGGTATATTTCTAAACATAATATAACATATTGATTCACTACATTCAACCTTTGTAAAGCATGTAACAGATTACTTACCTACTTAAAAAATAATAAAAATGGGTATTTTATGGGCACTACTGAAACGAAGAACTGTTTTGTTGTCGCGTTAGCAACTTAAACAGAAAATTCACGCATAGCATAAGTAGTTAAGTATTCTAACTTCTTTTATAATGTTGTAAGTAATTAATTTTTATTTATTTTGAATAAAATCTTTATCATTATCATAATTGTTTTTATTTTTTGTTGTTATTTGTATTTATATATTATTAATATAAATCTACTTTTCTTAATCTGATAGAAATAGTATTTTCAATTCAAAAAACATAAATGAATATTGAAAACTACAAAAAGTAAATTGATATAGTTTTGAACTCGCAACCATGTTGACTCACTTGTTTCTACTGGTTCAACCACTAGACCAAACAGACTTAATTAAAATTGTTAAAATTAACAACTCCATCATGTGACAAAACAGTAGTCACTATAATTATCTACCTTATCGTTACGTGTTAAAGATTAAATTGGCATAACTATATTCTTTAATATATGCCTACCTTGAACAAGTCGTTCTAGTTCGTACGTATCGAATAACACTTATCTACTGCTAATTGCATAAGGTTAAAATTCGTCTAACTTTTAGTGGGTCAGTTAACAGCTATCACCGACTGTACTACGCTGAAATTTTACCGGAATATAACTGAACTAAGTAACTAATTATTGATATATCATTTAGTTTATATATTCACTTATAGGGTTATCGGAGGCCAAATAACTAAGCGCGCATTATGACCGTCAAAGTGGAGAACTGAATTTCATCATACTTTGTTTATTACCAACAGGATACTAATGAAACTTCACATACATTTGAAGACAGATACAAGCTACAAAATAACGTTTAAAGTAAGTCTTTCGAGCTCTTATTCAAAGTGTTTGGACCTATTGAAGTGTTTTTATATTTAATTAAATAACCTTTGAATGGTGCATTAATTTTGTTTTTTTATTACCCAACTAATTCAAACTAATTCTTAAGAAATCATGTAAAAAATATGATAAGAATCTGCTTATCCGTTTCAGAGATCCAGCAAAACCACAAACGTTACTCCAGCAAAATCTTGAATAACATCGCAATCGAAGCAAGAACAAATACAAAATAAGTTGCAACATTTACCTCGTCTAGACAACTAATTATACTGCTAATATTTACTTCAATATTCCCATTATAAAAGAAAATGTCTGGCTGCGGTAACGTTACCCCAGCAGGAAATGTTTTTGTGGAATAACTCAAAATGTATATGTGCAACGCAATAAAAAAAAACTTTTTTTCTGCGTGACAATATTTATGGCAAGACTAGGTATAGTACCTATACTAGTACATTTATTATAGTCGGGTGTATACAGTAAGCAGCTCGTACAGAGAACCAACGGAGTGTATAGTATGCGCGCGCACATGCACAAGGTAGTCGAGAGTAGTGGCGTAGAGGGGCATGACGGCATGAGACAGCATCATGCCGCGAAACTGGTCGATTTTACAAACACATCAATAAAAAAAAAGTGTAATTAAATAAAAAAAACATTTATTTCAATAAAAAAACAAAGTGTCGCGTAAAATGAATAACAAATGAGCACCAGAACTCGAATCGTTTTACGATAACCAAATATTAACAATAACCTAATAAATACAGAGGTCACAGATTATAACCATTACGCCTAAAGTGATGTGACGTATCTATACTTTTCTTATGGTACGATTACACGGGCAACTTACATTTGCGCAATTCTTTTAAATTTGTATAACTGACATCTCGGCAATATCAAGCAATTGGGTAAATAATCAATTGAGTTGGCAAATAAACGTCATATATTACTATTAAAATTAATTAAAATCTATGGTGGAATCGCGTTTTGACAACTCATAAAAAGTATGTCAATTGATAAGCGGTGTCAAGTACAGACGCCAGCACATCAAGCCATAATATTTTTGTAATAAAGTTGAAAATCAATCAAAGAAATTTGACAGATTGTTGTAGCTTTATGTGCTGGCCTCTGTACCTACCCAATTATTCCAAGACAACTTCATAAAACCATTTTATTTCAGCCATGAAAGCCCAGTTCATTTACAATTTACTGTAAAACTAGATTTTTAATGATTTTAGAAATAAAAAAATAGTTAATTGAGTTAGCAAATAAGTGACGTGATAAGTAAAAATCGCGTTACAAAGTCTATGGTAAAATCGCATTTTGACATAAAAAGTATTTCAATTGATTGGTGCCAACTCAATCTACTGAAATTGTAAGATTATAGACAATGATATTATATTAAACAGATATGTTATGAGCGCCCAATTTTGAAGATTCAAAAACGTCCTAATTGGGACGTATTGCCTTTAGTCTGCGTCACGCATGGCGACGAGTGATACGCTTTGTTAAAGCAGCTAAAAAAATAAAAAAATGCTATTTTGTGTATTTAGAAAGTGTACCAATTATGATACCAAATTTAATAAAGCACAAGGGATCTCATACCACATGTAACTACGCAATATACATCGATTTATTTATATATTTCAATTATTTTCCTAATATTCTTATATTTGGAGGTTAGAAAAAAGAAAGAAATGAAAATACATTTTTTCACGCGAGTAAGACAAGGACACGTTCACTACGGACATAGAATAAAAGTACAGATGCGATATCGTAGGCAGTAAAGTCATTGTTTACCCACAGTTCTGTTTTTCTTTTTTCTAACCTTGTAATATTTAATCATTTTGTTTTATTTAATCATTTATATATTTAATTAGAAATTAAACAATATTTATTATCCTTTCTTCGTTAAGGTTATCCAATGAGATCTGGCTTCAAGAATGGATCGCATTTGTTCGTAAACAAAGAAATGAATTTTATTACAAAATAAATATTTGCTACTCTATATATTATTATATATATTCTATTATACCTTTAGTCCTGTTTATTAGTTGTTATAGGTACAAACCGCGTCTATAAATGTACTCGCGGTTTGTACCTTCTGTCTCGTTAAATTTGTTAGTCTATGATGCCAAGACGCGGTGATTGGTGGCCAGGATAATGTTTGTTTACATTCACGCGCAATTGACAACACTAACTGTCTCTTTTTTTCTTGTTGGTTTTATCAAGCCATCCCTTTTCAACATTTTGACTTGTAGTGAATTGTAAAATGAATGAAAGTGTGTATGTGTGCAGCCGCTGCTGCGCGGAACACTTTTTTCGTTTGTTCTGTGAGTGTATAACATAGTATCTCTTTATTAGAATATCATTGATTATAGAGAAATTGCCAGTAATGGCGCAATTTAATGCCGGCATTTCACATGGCGTATTTGTACAAATAGTTGCCTTATTTGGATAATACAAAATGTACCCTATGATTATTGAAATAAAGTCAATTTTGTATTATTCAAATAAGGCGAATATTTGTACAAATACGCCATGTGAAGTGCCAGCATTAGATTCCCGTGTAAGAGTACCCCATTGCCTCACAGACTGAATTCTGAAGTTACAAACACGGTATCTTAAAACATGTTACATACGGCGGAAGGGGATGGATTCAGTTTCATGTTTGTAAACCTCCCGCGAAGCCTACACGGTCATAATGTATGGAATACCAGTAATTTTTTATATTACCGCCTTAAATATTTACTTAATAAGTTAATGGTCTAGAATCATTTACTAAATCTGTGGCAAAAGTTTATGTTGTCTCATCCACCGTGTATACGTAAATTGTATAAATAAATAACAGGTTTAATGCTCGCAGAGCTGAAAACCTTGTATTAATGTTAAAAAAAATCCTCAAAAATGCAGGTAAATCGGAGACATTTTGGACTGACTGAATTCGAGATTAGCATGTTCATACATAGTTCATAAAAATACGAGAATTGAACTAAAGTCCTCTTATATAAAGCCGCTTTTTCACTAGCGGCACATATTTATGCGAGAAATATCAGTGCCTGAGCAATAGCAACCTGCAAAAAAACTGCGAAGCAAGTATACTTAGTACACTTATATACTTGCTAAGTAACTTGTCAGCATTATTCTTGACATTTTTGGGTAGAATTATTGATTTAAGCTTGTCTTGAATTAAGTCTGTGAGGTGCCTTACATTACACCCTGATTACGCGTCCAATGTTCCATTACATCTTTTACATTTCACTCCTATTAATAACTATTCGATATTTCAAAATATTTTCCACATTACATTGAAACTCACTGAAGTCTTATCACAACGCTATCATTCAAAAGTGGACTTTATGCTTAGTCGGCGATGGTGCAAATGAGGTCTTCTCCTTCTAGTTTTTGTCCGGTGGTGATGGCTATTGACTTGATAGTTCCTGATCTGGGTGCTTGTACAATTGTCTCCATTTTCATGGCGGAGAGAACGGCTATCGGCTGACCTTTCTCGACCTTGTCGCCTTCTTTGCACTTGATTACTATGGAAAAATGAGATAAAATTTAAAAATTGCAATGGGTCTTGTTTGTGTAGTCTCTAGTTATGTTAAACTAACTTATTTATTTCAATTAGACTATTTAAGGCTCGGGTGTACTTCAATATTCTCAAAAATAGATTTTGTATATAGACGATAATTATGACGTAACGCGATGAAAATATCTGACGCAAAAGATACAGAGGACAGAGAAGGGCTTAAAGAAAAATATTTCCACCTTTCTTTTTTTTAAGAATCTAATAGAATAGAATTAACATTTTTTTAAGCTTTGACCAGGGAAATATTCAAATTAGAGTGTATATTCTAATTAATCTAATGCTGGCACTTAACGTGGCGTATTTGTGCAAATATTCAGCTTACTTGGATAATACAAAATCGACTTAATTTCAATCATTATAGGGTACATTTTGTATTATCCAAATAAAACGATTATTTGCACGAATACGTCATGTGAAGCGCCAGCATAATTAGAAACCGTATAATAAATTCCCATACGTATTCTTTCAATTTTCAACCTTTCAGTTTATAGTGCAGTTGTAGCGTTTAAAATCGTAGTCAGTACGCGCCTTAAAAGGGAATTTTGAGTGTTATTTATAAGAAACAGGAAAATGAATCTAGTTGGCTCTTCCAAAAGGTAGTTTCGTATGGAGAAGAATGGCCAAGAGACTACATATACTTACATATACTTACTCTTTTAATATAAATATTTGATACTCACCGACTACTGTTCCTGGCATAGGCGCTCCAACTTGACTTACGTCTCCTTTGACTGCCATGGGATGTATTTTCATTGTCTGATAAAAGAAACGTATTAATTAGTTAGGTACGTATACAGCGTATAACAGAAATGTGTCGTCATATTTAATGATCATGAGGAGAATCTCCTAAATAAGTAAGGCCACAAATCAAGTTTCCTTTTTTTAACGAAAATAGGTATTGATTTTTGTTTAATGTCAATAAAAATACCGATATCTGATTAACCTAATTGACCGCCACGTCGAAAGAGCAAAAACGTGCCCTCGGCGCCAAGCTACGAATTATTACTCTATGGAATTACGTTTCTATACGTAAAACCATAGAGTAGTAATTCGTCTGTCATGTAGTCGTGACCGTGGCGTGCTGGGCACATTTTAGTTTGTCATCTATACATGACTGCAGCGGACAAAAGGTTAAAGATCATGAATCTCCTAGGTAAGCAATAAGTAAGGTCACAAATTCAATATTATATTTTTTATCGGGAATATTTTCTTCAATATCGATAAAAATATCCATATCTGGTTAAGCGATGCCACATACAACCCTTAAAACAAACGGCTGATCAGTACTTTATAATTCCATGCACTTATTACACAAAGACCACAGACAAACACATTTTCATCTATGGCTTCCGCACGGACTATGTCGCCGGCAAGCCCGTCTTCAACAACTTCAACACTATTCCCAAACCACAGCTCCTGTAAGCCAGTGGCAACCACCAGAAAAGTGTCTAGGCATTGAAGCTCGACGAGTCCCGGAGAAACCATTCAACTGCTTTTAATCCCGCAAAAAAGCACAGCGGAGGAGTAAGAAAAACAAAAATCATATTTACTAAAGAAGTCGCAGGCCTTAGGGCGGGTTATTTCAAACGGTTGGTTAACGTTACATACGGACGGTTAAAAATTACGACGTGAGATGTTTGGTTTGGTGAGGTTGTTTCATGACATAAAAATACGTCAGTCAAAGTTATTCAAAAAGAGAGTCCATAATATTTTGGTGTTGGACGTAGCTGTTTGACAACACAAAATTACGTTGACTGATGGATGAAGCATCGGTTATGGTTTACTTTTTAACGTACATTTAGGCCGCCGCCACAGAATACTTAATAGTACTACGTACAGAAGGGACACTCCCTTCCCCGCGCTATATCAGATACCGCACCTCACCCCGCACTTCGAGGTCCATTTCGCCGACTCTTTAGCCGGGGCGCTCAAAATCGTAAGAACTGCAGCGCTGTAGATACTGCGGACACAAACACACAATTTTGCGATTTATTTTGGTTTAAGTTTTATTTATTACTATTAATCTAGATTATTTATTTATTTTCCAAGTTTTCTTCGTTTTATAATACAATTAAATCTTCCGTAATATATAGAGTGACTGGTAATTAGTGTACGATACTTAAACACGTGATTGTGTTCATGATAACAAACAACTTTCCCGAAGAATTTTTTTTTTGTACTGGTTCACTTTAGGTCACAGGCGTGCGCGCGCGTGAATTTCATACGGCTGTTGTGCCATTATGATAAAAGTGAAACCAATACAAAAATCATTTTTTCTTCGGGAAAGTTGTTTGTTATCATGAACACAATCACGTGTCTAAGTATCGTACACTAATTACCAGTCACCCTATATATTAACATACCAACATTACCAACTATTAATATTGCTCTCTCTCTTTATTGTCTTAGTTATGTACTTATGTCTCTTTCTTTCACGTTTTATTCATTCTTGGAATTGAAAAGTAGTACCCTACGCACTAACTTCGTCGCGTCGCCCCATTGCGTTGCCGCGTAATGGTGCGGGGCGGTCGTGAATTCCATATTTTGTAATTAGGTACCTTAGTTTACCATTATTGATGAATAAATAAACCTCTTTATATAATAAATATTATAATATTACTATTATGTTATTACAAATCCGAGTATTCAAAATCAAATATCATTTAGGTATTCTATTTCTTTACGAAATATATAATTGAACGCTCGGACAAGATCACTTTATAATAATAATGCTCGAAACGTTCGGGTAGTGCCGTCGTCGTTCGGTTCGCCCGACTCTAAGCGCTGCACTTTTCGCGTCATTTTGTACGCTAGCACGACATCCAACTGATTCAACCCTACTAAAATTCACGCACACATTTGCACGTGTACAAACGTCATTTGGATTTGTAGTAGTAATAGGTAATTATTTTGAATGTTTTGTATGAAGTGTCCGAGGTGTGCCGCCGCTTTGTGAAACAACCCCTTTTTTTGATTTGACGATAGCTAGCGCTTTTTGATTATTACTCGTCAGTAAAGTATAGTTGAAGCAACAGGCCTTTAGTTGGTTTCCTATAAAGCACACCGTGAAGACTTGAAGCTTATCACTCACCTTGCTAGCGCTCTCGTCCCTGACGAACACGGACCGCAGCTGTCCGTTGAGCTCGAAGAACACCTCCCTCTCTCCCGCCGACGTCATCTCCTCTGATACGGCAACTGTTTTGATGTCCAGCGTCTTTCCGCGTTCGATCTTCACTTCCATCGTTTCGCCAACCTGTTGAACGGATTTTAATACTTTTTACTCAATATCTTATTGCTTTTACATAAATATGTTGCAGGGAAATGATACAATTGGGGACAAATCAAATTCCTAAGCGAGGGGGAGGAGAGGGGGTACCCCCCCCCCCCGGTACTGCTCTTCTTCATACCGCACCGCCGCGTTGGAGCGTCATACGGCTGAGTTGACACTATGATAGAGCTATGCGAGTCCTGACTTATTTATTTCATTATTTCACTGAATCAATTTAGTGATTTGATCAAATCACTAACTTTCTTCAGTCTTCAGGGAAGTGACCCAAAAGAGTTGTTATTTTAGCATCTTCCGAGATTTGACTAAATCATCCCCAATTGTATCAAACCTGCGACAAATATATATGCTTATCCCAATTACTTAACCTACCAGGTTTTGTAATTAGGATCAATACTCAATGCTCAATTTTTAATTGCATTCTACTATGTTCGTGCTTAGGTGGTAAGTCAACATTTGTATAAGAAACGATCGTCGGGCACAGCAATAGGGTATAAGAGAGAAATAAAATCTTCAAATCTGAAAAAACCAATCATTTCGCGCATAATTTACTTGGCGTGTTTGTAAGGCCTTTTGTTGTACTTACAGTAGGTCCAGTCAAGAACGACTTGGTGTCCAGACGCGTCATGGGTCCGTACCGGTCTCTCATACGGAAGAAGTCATTCGCCACTTGCGGGTACATGGCTGCAGACATGACATCGTGGTCTGTCACCTGGAAATTAAGAAACATTTAAAATTGTACCAACTCATAAATCGTGCTGGCAATAAAGGCATGCCGCTACGGTAAGTAGAGTACAACTACCGACCCAACGTTTAAAAAGCAGACAGCTCCCTAACATCGGTTCAAACAAAATTATTAGCAGGTAATTTTCGTGTCTACGTAGGTACTACTAGTTTTACTTTAATTTAAGTTTTTTTATTGTAATTTAGTGTTAATGTATTACATATAAATAGAAGCACTTCCTAGCCTGAAACACAGGTTCAACCTAGTTCAGGCAAATGAGCACCTGTGTTCTATTTAAAATTCTAAGATTTTTTTGTCTATTTAAAATTCTAAGGTCTTTTTATTATATAACCGCTGCAAACTGTGGCAGGACACTTTTCCCCCACCCACTCAGTATTTATCATCAAGCGAGCATCTATCTACCCACAGGGTCTAACCTTCCGTGGTCCATTCAAGTCCCTGAACCGCCTATGAACCCAAGTAGAATAGGTCGTGCCAGAGCGTTACGAAGAAGAAGTAGAGTGAGACAATAATTAATTCTGTCTCTCTCACTCGTTACTAGCAGGTGACCTGACGCCACAGTAGTACGCGATAATTTATTAGGGCTTCGTACTTGTCAGCACTGTACACAAATAATACTCCAAACTGTTTCTTCACTGAACTCGTTTTTTTTTTTTTTTTTTTTTTTTTTTTTTTTCTGTATGGCATCTCGCAGTTCAACCTGAGGGTTGGTTACTGCTTAACCGGACAATCCTGTGGTGCCTTAAAAGTGACTTTTAGGGCCTCCAGCCAGGGCAAACACTTATAAACTAAGTGACTACGCTAAGGGCACCCCCTGTGGGGTACGAGCCTCGGCTTAGCTCGCCACTGAGAGAGGGCAGCAAAGGGACAGGCTGGATCGGTCTCCATTAATTAGGGGCTATTTTAAAGCTAAGGGCTCAACGACGCGGGCTGGCGCTAGCAAGGGTCGGGGGGGGGGGGGGGGGCGTTACGGGGTCGTCGCGAGAGACCTCGGCGGCGAGGTCGGAATGACGGTAATCTGTATCTGTGTTTAACTAATGTGCTAGTGGCCCTATTTCGTTCTTGAAGGAAGGTAATAGCGTCATCTGGATCGGACAGGGTATGACGTGGACGACAGGTCCTGCTAATACGGGAAGGGGTATATCGGGCGGCCGCTACGACGAGCGGGTTGCGGTGTTTCTCCGCTTTGAAAGAAAAGAAGAAAAGAAAGAAAAAACGTTTATTGTCACAGACCATGTGCACGCAATAACAATTTAAAAAAAAAAAAAGGTTTGCATTCTGTGGAGACGGTATGCCTTTACGTGTGCGAATACAGCACAGGCGTAGGTGCATTCGTCCCATCATGGGACGAATGCACGCGGTGTAGGTACGCAATTTGCACTTGAGTGACAATTTGCTACGTGCATTCAACCATTGGCGTATCTAGAGTTATTTTTCAGGGGGGGCCTGGCCCCTGAGATGCCATAGCCGATGCGATGAAGCAGAATCGACACCCAACGTTCTGTCAGCAAGTAGGTGCGATTCGATAAATAACTTTAGATTTATTATAAACTTTTTTCTTAGTGACAAAGTTCATAAAATAATAAGTGTTAAGTTATTTTGAATTACCTATGTTACGTAACGTTATGTTTGTTCCACATGTTTGAACAATGAACTGTAAACTGACGTTTAGAGCTTTTTTTATATTCTAAAAAGTTTGCGTTTGACCGCAACTCACCTAATCTTAAGGTGGAACACGCTTGCCTAGGATAAACCGGTTCACTCGTGCCTTGAAGATACCCAGATTATAATTATCAGAAATCAGAGGGGCGGGCAGTGAATTCCATAGTCTGGCAGTTCGCACAATAAATGTGGTATCAAAGCGCTTGATTCGAGACCGTCCAACTTCAACCATATAGCGGTTACGCTTCGCCGTATCTCTGCTCGTCCGATGATGGAATAGGGATGGGGGAATTCAATTGTGCAATTCCAAAGCTCACTTTCCTACCACGTGCCCTAACCTGAGAGTCGTTGTCAATGAGCTTTTCTCTGCTCTGGCACGTCTATCAATAACTTCCAACACTTCTAGTTAGTATTTAGCTTATCCATCACAAAGGTGCGAACAGTACTCCATGCACGATCGAACTTGTGCTTGGTATAAGTTGAGCAGCTGTTCCGACGTAAAGTACTTTCACACCTTTGCGAGGACTCCCAGCTATTTGGCAGCTAATTGGACCTTGGATTCAATGAATGACCCAAAGTTAAGATTTGGCGTCAGAGTAACGCCTAGGAGCTCAAGATGGTCAGTGATCAGGACAGATACATGTCGGAAAGAAGTGGACAGATACATGTCGGAAAGAAGGGGCAAGATGGAAAGGCCTCTTCTTGGCAGAGAAAAGACACGCCTGAGTCTTAGCGTCATTAAACTTGACCAGATTAGTATCGCCCCAATCGGAGACTGCCTTGAGGGGCAAGTTCAAGCGTTCGACCATGGAAAGACTGGATTTCAGCCGCATTGGCACGTGCGCTGGATGTGCAACTCTCTACAACCGTGCTGTCATCTGGGTTTCAGCATATTATTGATATGCAGCAAAAAAAGGGTTGCAGAGTACTCTCTGCAACCCTTTTTTCGCCCGGCGCGGCTCGGTACTCCGAGGCCTGAGGGACACCAGC
The DNA here is from genome assembly GCA_947361185.1 of Charanyca ferruginea. Lineage (NCBI taxonomy): Eukaryota > Metazoa > Arthropoda > Insecta > Lepidoptera > Noctuidae > Charanyca > Charanyca ferruginea. The sequence continues at coordinate 17,056,496 of OX376056.1, read as the reverse complement.
ATTTATAGCCATTCGATCAGACGAGCAGCCATCGATGACTACTCGAATTGAACGATCTCTCAGGAAATCTGATATCCATGTATAGAAACCAGATGGCAAGCCATTTGATGAAAGCTTGCTAATTAGGCCATCATGCCAAATATGTTCCGGGAGACGGCAAGTGCTTCCCCATATTTCTCGATGGCGTCACTTCAGGTTTGAGTGGCGTACGCGAGAGGATCCCCAGTGGACCAATTTCGGCGAAAGCCGTATTGACGATAACTGAGGAGATCATTAGCTTCAAGGTACGCCGGGAGTCTGTTATTGAGGACACGTTCCATTGTCTTGCAGATAATGAACGTGACCGAACTGAGCCTATAGTTGGTAGGATCGGCATGACTACCTTTTTTTGGGCACGGGCTACACGTTGGCGAGCTTCCATGACTTCGGCACTAATCCAATCTCGAGAGAGAGCCGAAAGAGGCGTGTCAGTACAGAAGACAACTCAGGTGCACAGATCCTCAGAACTATGGCTCAAATACCATCTGGTCCACTGGCCTTGTACACATCAAGATTTGCGTAACGCTTTTTGAACCTCCTTTTGGCGAGAGCGAGTATCAGACATTGAGGTCGTGCTGCCAGCTAAAGTCGGGGAAGTTGCGTCTCCTGCATCAAGATTCGAAAATTCTGCAAATTGAGGAGCAAATAGGTTTGCTTTCTCTCCTGCAGTGTGAGCCAAGAACCATCAGGTTTCAGCAATGGAGGCTGTGAGGGACGACAGAAGTTTGACTCGACCGATTTAGCTAGGGACCAAAAAGCTTTACTACCAGCAGGGTACGAGGCAAGTTTGTATAGGAATAAGGGGTTAAATTTATACCTAACAATACATTTCTTACCAGGTAAATAAAGTAATAGCGTAATAAATGTAAACAGATAACAATTATTGTCGAATAATATGTAATAATATGTATGTAGATTTCTCGGCCGTAAATGATTTTTTTGTGAAGTTTCTTAGGTGTCCATCCTAGAATTTCGAATCGCTAACCCAACATCCTGGGGTGGGCACAAGACCATACTGGGGTGGGCACGGCCCACCCGGCTCCCCCTCTATATACGCCTATGCATTCAACATACAGTGAAGTCTACCTTGAGCGAAAGCGGCGCGCGAACGCACCTGCTTTATGTGCTCCGCGAAGGTTAGGTGGCGGTCGAGAATGACTCCTAGGTATTTGGCTTGCTTCTCCCAAGGTATAGGCTCGCCGAACATGGATATCGGACTGGGAAAGGAGGGGTTGATGCGCGGTTTGGAAAACAGCACTGCCTGACTCTTAGCGGGGTTGACTGTGATTCTCCATCTCCGGAACCAAGCGCCTAATGCGTTTGCGGAGTCTTGGAGGATGCGGGCTATGCGGACTGGGTTGGAACCAGTGCAATAAATGGCCGTGTCATCGGCGAATAAAGCCAAATGAGCCTGTCTGCTCTTTGGAATGTCACTGGTGAACAGCGTGAAAATGAGAGGGGAGACCACGGAGCCCTGGGGGACTTCAGCACGTATGGGACGTGGAGACGAGAGTGCCCCTTCGACGCGATAACGAAAGGTGCGATTCGACAGAAAGTCTCGTAAGATCAGTACGAGACGATCCGGCACACCCAGTAGGTATAGCTTGTATATTAAGCCATTGTGCCAGACTTTGTCGAATGCCTTCGCTATATCGAAGAAGAGCGCACCGGTCTTCAAGCCGCGTTGGAACCCAACGCTTACATGCTCGACGATGCGGTGGACCTGTTGGACGCAGCTGTGTTCGGTACGAAAGCCGAATTGCTCGTCGGGAATGAGACTCTTAGCTTCGACATAATCTTTGAGACGCTTATAAATAAGTCTCTCGTAGATTTTGCCGAGGGTGTTGAGTAAACTAATGGGGCGATAACTAGAGGGGTCAGACTTGGGTTTGCCTGGTTTCGGAATGCCGATAACAGTGGCTTCTTTCCATGCCTGAGGAAAAATGTTGTTGCTTAGAGCGCCATTGAAGATGGCGGTCATTAGCATTATCAGGGCGGCGGGTAGGAGTTTAAACACCTTATTGGTGATGCGATCAGAGCCAGGGGCTTTGCGGGGTTTCAGCCTCATGATAATATCCTGCACTTCGTCTGGGGTGACGGGAGGCAGAGGATAATCAGGGTCTTCGACGGGGGGAAGGGAGGCTCTACGTTCAACTTCAGCATCGACCTTGGAGAGGTGCGCTTGGTCTACTGGTAGGGAACTAGGAGAGCATTGTGACTCAAGGCTGTCGGCTAGGCACTCAGCCTTTTCATCGTTATCGAAAGCGACGGTTTTGTCGGGTCGAACTAGGGGGGGCATGGAGGCCTCATTAGAGGAACGAAGTGACCTCTGCAACTGCCAGAAGGCTAGGTGCGTGGGCTCGAGTTCGCTAAGCGTCTTGTCCCAACGGTTTGAGCGCCACTCCGCAATGCGTTTCTTTACAGCACGCTGTAGGGAACGCATGTGGGCTTTGTTCGCATCGCAGGGGAAGGCGCTATATGCACGGACAGCAGCGTTCTTCTCGGTCAACAATTCACGCACATCATCTGGTAGTTTCCAGCGATGATCACTCATCGCCGGAACCTCCCTTGAACAATCGTTCAAGACAGATTGCACGTGACTTGTGAACGAGTCGATCGCGGCCGTCGTGTCTGCGACTGTCACCAAGTGGTCGGGTATGGCGTCCAAGTCTGGCGACGTGGTGGATTGTAGGCTTTCGCTTACTTTCCTCCAGTCGGTTATAACTTGTGTCGGTGGGGGCTGACTGGGGTCAGCAGAGCCGGTACGAGAATTTAATTCCATGACCACAGGCCGGTGATCGGAGGTGAGCTCGTGTAGCGTCTCAATGGAATGCAAACGGAGGTTCACATTCTTGAGTAGCGCTATATCGAGGATGTCGGGACGATGGTTGGGGTCATGGGGGAAATGAGTGGGAGTCATCGGGGCGATGACATCGAAGTTAAGGGAGGAACACAGGTGGAACAGGGTCCTACCTCTAGTGTTGGTCGTGTTGCTATTCCACGCGGGATGTTTGGCATTGAGATCACCCGCCAGTAAGACGGAGTCACCTAGGCCAAGAAGGACGGTGAGATCATCCTTGAGGAGGATGGGGTCCTCCGATGGAAGTGGAGGGACATAGACTGAGACAATGAATAACGGCTGATGACCGGTCATGCCGAGCCGACAGACTGAGACCTCTAGGAGGGAGAGGGGAGGAGGGTCCATAGGGAGCAGTACAGGGACTTTTTGTAATAAATAAGGGTGCCACCCCTATGACAGCGGGTCCTATCGTTGCGAACTAAACTATAGTTGGCAATAATTTATTTATTTATTTATTTATTTATTTTTTTTTTTTTTTTTCTTAATGGCATCTCGCAGTTCAACCTGAGGGTTGGTTACTGCTTAACCGGACAATCCTGTGGTGCCTTAAAAGTGACTTTTAGGGCGTCCAGCCAGGGCAAAAACTTATAAACTAAGTGACTACGCTAAGGGCACCCCCTGTGGGGTACGAGCCTCGGCTTAGGTCGCCACTGAGAGAGGGCAGCAAAGGGACAGGCTGGATCGGGTCTCCATTAATTAGGGGCTATTTTAAAGCTAAGGGCTCAGCGACGCGGGCTGGCGCTAGCAAGGGTCGGGGGGGGGGGGGGGGGGGGGCGTTACGGGGTCGTCGCGAGGGACCTCGGCGGCGAGGTCGGAATGACGGTAATTTGTGTCTGTGTTTAACTAATGTGCTAGTAGCCCTATTTCTTTCTTGAAGGAGGGTAATAGCGTCATCTGGATCGGACAGGGTATGACGTGGACGACAGGTCCTGCTAATACGGGAAGGGGTATATTGGGCGGCCGCTACGACGAGCGGGTTGCGGTGTTTCTCCGCTTGATTGAAGAAGCGCTTGCAAGCGCGCTTCATGAACTGACGGATGGTCGGGAGTTTGAGATCGAGATAAACGCTGGGGTCGGTTTCCAGTCTAACCGGATGCAGCTGAATACCAGTGTTTTACATGGAGCGACTGCCTATCGGACCACCACAACCCAGTTACTAGGCAACACGAAACTCCTTGGATTTTTATAGACGTTGGCCCACACTTGGAATTTCTCCTGTGTCGTGGGTGCGTTTACAAACATAAACTCACATACACAAACAGCCAGAGCCGGAACAATTATCTGTAGGCCATACAAATATTTGTTCCGTGCAGGAATCGAACCCGCGACACGCAGCGCAGCAGTCGATCGCTCAACCACTGCGCCAACCGTGTCGTCGAAGAATCTCTTTCATAAAATTAAATTAGTTTTGGATGGCCTGGCCATCCAAAACTAATTTGCCATGGCCACCATACATCATACACTTCTACAATATCAGAGGCTTTGTAGATGCGTATCCCAGAGACAAAGTTGACGTCTCATGTGTTTGTACACTGACATCTATCATAGTCTTACCACAAAGTACGTAAGGGTGTGTCGCGCCCGAGCAGAGAGACCACTCAGGATAAACCGACATTTTTACCACGCACACATTGACATTTATAGGCATTCTCAAGTAGTTTCAAGCAGACTTACGAATCGACTGTCACATGTTGTTTAAATGAATAAATGAGAGACATTGACATTTCACGACAAACAAGAAAATGTTGTTATAAAAAATTGCAAAGAGTTCCAACACTTCCAACTAGTGTCAATGAAGATGGCGGGAGCGGTCCTTCTGTACCCTCTATATTTTGTGGTCTTACCTCAGGATAAGTTTGCTTGATGTCTGCTTTTAACTTGTCGAAGTCTAAAGGTGCCAATTCCTTGCCGGGCCTGTCCTCAATCCTTTTGAGGTCCTTTATTACTTGAGATCTAGAATAAACGTTATGGGCTTTTATCATTATTATTTTACTGACAACCATAGACAAAATACACAATCATCATTACTATCATTATCAGCCAAAAGACGTCCACTGCTCAACAAAGGCTTTCCCCATAAGGGAGGAAGGGGCATAATAGTGAGAAATGAATGAATGATGAAGCAGACATAGTAGATTAATCCACAGAAATTTTGATACTTCTTTGTTATATCTACCTTATTTGGTAAATTGTATCTGTAATAACTATCATTTAGTTAAAAGCTTGTACACAACCAATTAACTTTAAAACTAGTAAGATATTTTGAATACAAAACAATATAGGAGCATCTGCACTTCTAGAGCCGAATCTTGTATCTCGGCATACAGAGCCAAACCTCCTTTTTTATTTGTGCCCGGATCTATCCGGATACTAAATCTTAATCCAATTTTTTTCCACTGCTGAGCAAAGTCCTCGCCCAAGTCCTTCCAGGAACTTTTTTCCTACGCCACTTCAAACCAACCCTGCTGGTTATCGTCCAAATTATCTCGCCACATCTTACTGGGCCGTCCACTTAAAATATTTTTTTTTATTAGCCTGTTCTGTCCCACTTCTGGGCAAAGGGCTTTCCCGATTCTAGGCTTCCTCCCACCAGTTTTGGACGAATCCGTCCAGTTCATCCCGCCATCTCCATCGTGGCCTGCCGCGATGCCGTCTTACTGTCTCAGGGCTCCAGTTCTGTGTCATTTTCATGTCTGCCGCATGCCGGACAAACTGTGGGCTCAGGAGCCCACAGTTTGTCCGGCATGCGGCAGACATGAAAATTACTTAAATAAAAAAAAACCTACCTGAGTGGTTCAGGGAACCCTCCATGAGGGATACCGATGGCACCCTGCATGTACTCAACAACCGACTTCGGGAACGATAACTCTGCGGCCTTATTTTTGACATCTTCAGCTGTCAACTTGTTCTGTACAATGAACTGAGCAAGGTCACCCACGACCTTCGACGATGGAGTCACCTTGATGATATCACCCAGGAGGAAGTTGGCTTCCCTGGAAGAGTAAAACATTTATTTACGTCGAAAGAGAAAAACAGGAGAAAAATAAATTTAGGAGAGCTAGTTGAAAAATAGTTTTGTTGATTTATGTGCATTTATGTGATATTTTTAAAATGTAAAAGGCAGTTAACATAGTTTGTATTTATAGTAAAATAACTTAGCTTCTTATATAAATGCTAGCATTGAAGTAACTAATGTCTAATGATGATGACTATAGATAGATATAAAATACTACGATTGACGAGCGTTCCTGAAATGTTAGAACTAGGTGTTCAGCCTGTAGTGTCCCACTACTAAGCAAAGACTTCCCACCATTCCTTCCATGTAATGCGAACTTAGGACTTTTTAATTCTTAAATATATAAATTCAAATCGTCCTAAGCGTCCTACCATATCTTCGATATAATTTAACTCCGCCAACCTTTTTCCATAAAAAAAAACATTGCAGACCCATCATACCACTGGCCATACCACTGGTGGTTGGTGAGTCGAAAACTATACCAGCCACCATAGATTCACCAACAGTAGAGGGGATCTGGCGCTCAGCGGCCACTACCGCGGCACCGCTCGCCTTCGCGCTTTAATGGTCACAGTTGTAACCTAACCTATTCCAAACGATTGTTCTCTGTGGTATATTTTTAGATCCACCATACCACCAGTGGTACGGTGCGTCCGCACACAAAAAAACCTTTCAAAATCCCACCTGTAAGCCTTCTTGACCTGTTCAAACTGGCTGCCAAGACCAAGCGAGAACGCCTGGAACTGCAAGTTGGTGTATTGTCCTCCGGGAATTTCGTTGAGGTATACATCTGCGTTACCGGACTTCATGGTCACTGTGGCTTCGAAGGGCCCGTACAGAGTACGTGCCTGCTCCCAGTACGCTGAGTATTCTGATACGGTGGGGAGGGTGATATCTGTGAAGGGAAAGTTGGTATTACACACATTTGACAAGTTGCCATTACACCTTAAAAGTTTGATATTTACATTTTTTAAAACAAACGAACAAACAACAAGCTTTCCTTTTTAATACCTATACAGGGTATTTGGAAGATCGATACAAAGCCGTAAAGCGGAGCTAGTATAGACTATTTATAACCATTTTAACCGAACTTCTCTTAGATGAAGTGTGTTAAGTCACTATTTTTATTTAGCTTTTCGAAAATTGTTTACACATTACTTTAATAAACTTTTTTCATGTCAAGGTAACCACCTAAAGCCCTCCCTGGTCAGCACCCCGCGAGGAGATTGAAACCTCTGCGCGCTAGGCCCCGCTTTCTTTTCAGCTAAGGGTCTCACCGGACTCACGGACCACACGCTTCAGCCTACCACGCCCGTTCTATCGGCTGAGTCTATAACCGACTTCTTCAGTGTATCTAACCTATACCTTTGTGGAAACCTTAATTACTCCTTTAACCGCTTACGTCGGATTAATCCGACAAATATTTTTGTGTCCATTACGCCAGCGTCGTATATTTCCGACCAAGTACTACAACTTAATTAAGTCTGTTTTTTTATTTAATTACGCTGTATTCTATCAAGAAGATGTTTATAATTTGGTAAAGTTAATTAAGTAATCATTACAATTTAATACACTTAAGTCTTAATTAGAAGTTTTAAAAATAATTTCCGAAGTTAGATGAATTACTAATATTATTCATTGTGCCGGGCGCTGAAGGCACAAAAACTGCTACGAAGTTGGGCGGTTAAAACGTTAAAAGTGTATTGCTATTTGTGATCTCAGAGTAGGTATAATTTATCTTCAATAAATTAGTTCCCTTGGTCGACCGCGTGCTTAACAAGCGGCCATTTCGTGACACTTTCTAGAAGATAAACTCACTGGTATCCAAAGGAGTTCCTTGCAGCGAGGCTACGACGGCCCCCATGCTGGGCTGGCTGGTGAGGCCGGACATAGAGTCCACGGCCACGTCGACCACGTCTGCCCCCGCCTCCGCGCACGCCAACATGGCCGCCACGCCGCAGCCCGAAGTGTCGTGTGTGTGCACGTGGATGGGAACATCTGGGTGCTTGTCGCGGATCGCTGAGATTAGCAACCTGGGGGTGACCATCAAATAAACAAACATACATATAATATAAAAAACGCACGAGCATGGATCACCACGCTTGCTCAAATCGAATTGGTGATTTCAGACTTATAATAAACTAGCGGGCCCGGCAGACGTTGTCCTGCCCTGCAAATCGTTACAAAAATGTAGGTCTAGCCTACCCTACCCCACCTACCTACCTACGTACCCTATCTACCTACCTTCCTACATACCTACTCTACCTACCTACCTACCCTATCAACCTACCAATGAATTGAAATATTCACTACGAAGAGCCACCTTGCCGTTCTCGAGTTAGCGCATATATTATGCGCTCCTAGTACCAGGGTGACATACATCTAATAAGTTCTATAACTCGACTGCAGTGCCACCAACCGGGTCCAATTGTGAATCTAAACCATTCTCGGATTCACTGGAACACACACGAAAAAATTCATCCAAATCGGTCCAGCCATTTAGGAGGAGTTCACTTTCATACACACGCACAGAAGATTTTTATAATATAAGATAATAATAATAATAAATGTCTTTACTGCAGATCCAGGATCCATTTCAAAAAATGATCATGGTATGATTTGGTTATTTCGTGTAATTGTTTTTATTGAGCATTAATAAATACTTGGGACACTATGTCACTGAGGACCTCAAAGATCATGTAGATATTGATCGTGAGCGCAGGGCACTAGCAGCCAGATGCAACATGTTGACTCATAGATTCGCTCGTTGTAGTAAACGAGGTCAAAATAACGTTGTTTTAAAGCTTATGTCAAGCGTTCTACACGGGCAGTTTGTGGGTCAACTGTACGCGGAGGGCTCCAGATGCTCTGCGTGTACAATATAATAATGGCTTCAGGGTGCTGTTGAGGTTGCCTCGATTCTGCAGCGCTTCTAGTATGTTTGCTGTTGCACGAACTGACGACTTTTACGCCATTTTAAGAAAATAGACCGCATCCTTTATAAGCAAAGTGAGGGCGAGCAGCAACAACATTTTGAAAGCCATAGCCGAGCAACATGATGCACTTATATTCAAACATGCTGTCAGGTTGCTCGTGCGGCAGGGGTAAATGTAAATCCAACCTGATACTGAGTTGCAAATCGCAAAAAACGTTAGAAAATTTAAATTTCGTTGGCTACCCTGGCGCATCCCCCATAAAAGTTATAATTTAACAATTAAAATTTCCGTTTTTCCATGACTTTGACGCCGTGACATTGTCGCAACTTAGGCTAAAACAGTATCAAAACCACTCACTTAGCAGCCTGAGGCTTCAACAATCCAGCCATATCCTTAATAGCCAGCACATGAGTACCCGCCTTGACCAGCTCATCAGCGAGGTTCACATAATACTTGAGGTCATATTTCTTCCTGCTAGGGTCGGACACGTCGCCAGTGTAAGAGATGGCGGCTTCCACTACGCCACCGGCTTTCCCTGCGGCTTCCATACCGATGATCAAGTTCGGAAGGTAGTTAAGGGAATCGAAGACCCTGAAGATGTCCATGCCGGATTTGACCTGATGGATTTTTAAAGTTGTATGTGAGTTTTGTGTCGGTCAGGGGGTCAATTTGAGTTGAGAGAGTTCATAGCAGACATTGCAATCTTTATATGGTCTTTTTAGGTACTTTTATTTGATAGCTGTTAATACTTGACTGTTTTGATATTATGAAGAAAAGAGGATAGAATCCCTTTGGCGATACAAATAAAATAGTTTCTTATCTTCTTTTCTTTTATTAATGTTTTGGTCAAAACAAAATCAATTCTGATTAAAGAACCCCTCATACACTGGATCCGAAAACCTCCACCCTGTGGTAAATTTTGGAATATTCAAAGCTTTATCTCATATCATGTTTTACAAAATCTTTATACTTACTAGTACTTGTATATAAAAGGAGAACCTGACTGACTGTCGTATCAGCGCACAGCCAAAACTATGCTGGAATTAGGAACGTGACATTTTGCACACGATTTCCTTTTAATGTAGGCAAGCACTTAGAAAGGATTTTTGAAAATTTAACCCTTATGTAGGTCAAAAAGAGGGGAGTTCAATTGTATGATAAATCTTATCTCTTAGGTTAATCAAGTTCAACCTTCCCACGAATGCGAATTAAAGAAAATAATAAAATTTTAAGGGAGCCTAAGGGGTATTGAGTTTGTAGGGGAACTACGTAAGCTACACCATCAAAGTTGTAGGCAAAAATGCTAGTCTCTTATAAGACACCAAAGCAAAAACACTTGATTATTAAATAAAATATGTTACAGTAGATAGGTATAACTCACAGCCAAATCACAGAACTTGAAGACAACATTGTCAGGGTAGTTGGTGTACCCGACAGCATTGGCGCCGCGCAACAACATCTGGAAGGGGATGTTCGGGATCAACTGACGCATCTCCTGCAGGCGCTCCCACGGGCACTCGTGCAAGAACCTGTAGAGGTAGCGAATGGTAGAATTCCTTTCTCGTTATGGTAGTAAGGTACCCCATATTTGAACACGTTTTCTCAAAAGAAAATTGACGAAAATGTAGCAAAAAAAATGTGGCAAATTGTCAAGTACCGACGCATAAGGTGCTGTGATTGGACGGAGTAGAAAAAACAAGTGGAAGTACCCAAGCAGTAATCCCGCGCGTGTCATAATTATGCGAAAAAATATGTAAAATAACTTTGTCTTAACTTTGTATGAACAACAAATAAGCTTTTCGTCAAAATAAAAAAAAATAAAAAAAATAAAAAAGGTTTATTTAGGAACATAAAAACAGTTGGCAAATAGTGACTTATAGAATACGATGATAGCCGCAAAAGTTTATAACTGTGTCGCAGCTATCAACGCCCGTATTTGCAATTAGCAAACAGTGTCCCAGACATAATAGTATGCGAAATAGTATAGGTATACATTTATTTAAAATAAAAATGTAGCATGCAGATGTATAGTGTGTGTTGTGTGTGTGAGGTGTATGTGTGTATGTGTGGTGTGTATGTTTGTGCGATGTGTGTGTTTGTGGTGTGTGTGTATGTGTGGTGTATATGTGTATTAGCACTAGTTAAGATTCCACAATTTTCTCAGTATCATTGTACGAGAGTGTTTTTAACCCCCGACGAAAAAGAGGGGTGTTATAAGTTTGACGTGTCTGTGTGTCTGTGTGTCTGTGTGTCTGTGTGTCTGTCTGTGGCACTGTAGCTCTTTAACGGGTGAACCGATTTGAATGCGATTTTTTTTATTTGAAAGTAGATTCTCTAGCGATGGTTCTTAGACATGTTTCGTCAAAATCGGTTCAGCAGTTTTAAAGTTATCAGCTCTTTTGTTTGCTGCGGTAGGGATCTTAGACGCATACCGGATGTTTACTTTGCTTTCAAACATATTATTATAGGTGACCACACTGACCACCCATTGAAACACCCATGTTTGCTATAAAACTATGCAAGATTATATACAAAACCAAACTAAATTACATTTAAAAAATTTAAAATAAAAATTAAATTAAAAATTTAAAAAAACCCCCAACGCAAAACATAAAAGCGATTATGTAAAAAGTAAAAAATAATACTTTTGTTGAGCCATCAAATGTTTGTTCGTTGAAATGGCGCTATAATGTCGCGGCGGGGTACCGCTAAGTTTAAAGCAATAACTAAATAGCTAAAATAGCGAAATGATGGTAACTAGATTTGCAACAAGATTAACAACTAGATTAGCAACAAAATTTGATAATATCGAAGCAAATTGGTTGGAAATGCTGGTAAATTAATAGACAGTGAATGAAATTAAGGGACTGACTTACTTAAGCGGTACCCCGCCGCGACATTATAGCGCCATTTCAACGAACAAACATTTGATGGCTCAACAAAAGTATTATTTTTTACTTTTTACATAATCGCTTTTATGTTTTGCGTTGGGGGTTTTTTTAAATTTTTTAACCATACAGTCAACTTCTTTCTTAGATCATTTCGTTTTAGGTGGTAAATATTAACGAGTCTATTAATTTTGTTGTACATTTTAGGGCTGATAAATGTGAACTGCCTTCTTGCAACTGCTACTCTACAGGGAACGATTTTGCAGACTCTGTCTGAGAGGCGTCTGGCCGTACTAAAATTTGGGTCGTAAGGTACAAGGTTGTGTTTTCTGAGCACAGATTGCAGTATGAAAATTTGCCTAACCGTAAGCACGTTACAATCTGTGTAGAGGTCAGAGGTTGGGTAGCGGATTGGTTTCCTAGAAAGAACCTTTAGTACAGCCCTCTGTGCTCTTTCTAGTCGGAGCATGGGGGTTTTTTGGGCTCCTCCCCACGAGGTCACACAATACCCCAAAACTGATTGGGCAAGTGCAAGGTAAACGGTTATGAGGCATTTAAAGTCAGCGGCCCCCCTTAGCTTTTTAAAAACGTAGATTAATCTACGGATGCGCGTCACTAGTGAGTTGATCTGCATTTTCCATTTTAGGTGGTTGTCAATGATTACTCCTAGATATTTTATGTGGTCAGTACGATCGATGGGTGTACAGTTGCAGTTGTAAGAGTTCGACGGCGTGCAGCTGTGCGCTTTAATTTTAAGGGAATTTGGGGACTGACTTTGAATGCCTGGTGTGAAGGTTATACACTTTGTCTTGCTGATGTTAAGGGTCAAGAGGTTCGTGTTCAACCATTTCATGACCACGCTTAGAGCACTCTCAGCTTTATCAAAGGTGTCGGACCAGTCATTGCCGTGAATGACAAGGGCTGTATCATCGGCGTAAGCTATTATTTTAGAGTTGGGCAGGGACAGTTGGCACAGTTCGTTCACGTAAATGAGGAAGAGGGTTGGTCCAAGGACACTACCCTGAGGCACACCAAACGTTACGTTCTGTTCTGTACTGGTGTAATTTTCAATTTTAACTACCTGCTTACGGTTTTCTAGGTAGCTGCGGAAGATATCATGAGCAACGCCACGAATTCCCAACCTTTCCAGCTTTGTTAGCAATCTGGGGATAGAGACGGTGTCGAAGGCTTTGGAAAGGTCCAGGAAGATGCCAAGCGTTTTGCGTTTATTATTTAAATGGTTTGCTATTGTATCTGTAAGGTCCAAAACTGCATCGTCTGTAGATCTTCCATTTCTGATGCCAAAATGGTTGGGAGCTAAAATGTGGTATTTAGTGAGAAAACTTGTAAGTCGAGCATTAATTACTTTTTCAAATATTTTGGAAAGTGTGGAAAGGACCGATATAGGCCTGTAGTTAACGACACCGCTGCTATCCCCAGATTTAAAAATTGGATGCACTATTGCCGTCTTGAAAACATTTGGAAATACACCCGTCGATAGGCACAAGTTAAAAATATGTACAAGAACGGGAGCAATAATGTGCCTAGCAGCCTTTATGACAGAGGACGAGATACCGTCATAACCTACAGCACACTTGTCCTTTAGGTTTAGAATAAGTTTATCGATTTCATCCTTGTCCACGTCATAGAGAACCATTGACCCTTGTGGGGAAGAAATGGGGGAGCTCTGCTGAGTATCTGCATTGGATAGGGATGGGTCAGGTTGACGGATTTTTGAAGCTAACGTACTGCCGACAGTGGCAAAATATTGGTTGACTTCGCTGACTGACTCTGTAGGATTGTCGCAGAGTTTTAGCAGCTCCGAGGCAGGCGCTTTGTTAGATTGATCCAAATTTGCCACTTGTCGGATAAGTTGCCATGTCGCCTTTGGATTACTCTTGGCCTTCTGAAATTCCGAGGTTACGTATTCTTGCTTTAGTTTTTTAAGGAGATTGTTACAGTGATTTCGATACCGGAGGAAAATAAGTTTGTGTGTGTCATTTTTCGGATTCTTCAAACATATCCTAGAAAGATTATCTCTATGTCGTATACATCTCAGAAGGCCAGGTGTAATCCATGGCTTTATAATACGAAGTCTACTAGGGATTACTAGGGATTTGGGTTTTGATACTCAAAAATAGGAGAAAAATCTGTATTATTTAGGTCACTTATGACCTCAGCAATGTTAGTTTTTTGGGATATTTTTTTGGGTGTTTTGATTGGAATAGTTTGGTCGCAAAAGAGGAGTACAGGGAGATGGTCTGTTATGGGGCAGTCAAGTACCAGGGTAGTGGCGGAGTAGGGAGACTTCAGAAATACATGGTCGAGACAGTTTGTGAGTCTGGTGGGGAAGGTGTGGGCCGGGAGCATTGCATGTGAAGCTGTCGTATTTAAGTATTCGTCCGAATGTGCGTCAAGACTACTCGGTACAATATTTATATTTATGTCTCCAATGAGGGCAATGGTTTTGTAGCTTGTAAGTTGAAGAAGTAGCGCGTCCAGACTATTAAGAAAGGGTGACAGCGTCTCTATACGACGGGGATCGATATAACGCGACAAGTGCGACCTTATCATAAAATTTAAGAACAAGGCAATTTGACTCGTTGAATGAGGGGTTTTCCACAGAACACTTTAATTCTTTTTTAGTATAGGCAATAACACCATCGTTCTGGTTTATAAAAGAGGAAGTATGACTTTCGTATCCTGGTAAAGATGGAATATTAGTACATTTGCTCAGCCAGCACTCAGATAATAGGATGACGTCTAGTGAAATCTTTAATCTAGTCATAAGTACTAAGAGGTGGTTGAAATTACAGCTAATGCTACGAATATTAACGTGAAGTATTTTTAAACCAGTTGTCGTGTCTTTGAGGAAATTACAGCATAACTCTGGCGAGGAAATAAACGAATTCGAGACAGAAACCTGCTCAATCTCCGAGCTAATAGTGTTTAGATCATTCATTTTCTGTTAATAGAACAGACAAGGGAGTGCAAATACCGAGGGAATGTACAGACGTGGAGATACTCTGTAGGTAGGTACGTGGGGAAAATACATAGCGTAGGGTTATTTATTTTTTGAAGTTGTAGTAGAATATGATGGAAGATTACGGGAAGAGTATTATCGTGGTGTTCGTGTAAAATATTTTTAAGGAATTTTGATGTGTGATTGTAGTGTGTTAAAAAATAAATGGTACTAGCAGTAACAATAACAATAGGAGTGGCTAAGCTAATATACAAACGGTTTAAAAAATACAGCAATGAGTGATATACTGAATGTTGACCATTTAAGGAAGTATGATTTAAAAAAGAGGTTAGTCATGTGGTCTTCAAGATATTAACAAGATCGGCTTCAGATTTTATTTCCAGATGCTTGGAGCCCACTCTCTCACGAACGTAAATCCTGCCATGCTTCACCCAGCAGAACTGGTAGTTGTTTGATTTGGCTGCATCTCGGGCAAGGAAAAAGAGCCTTTTGTTTCTCGCAGATAAGTTCTCGGATATAAATATCGGCTTCGCGGGACCACTAATTTTGAGGTGTTCTGTGGTAACCTTAAAACTGTTCTTAATGTGCTGCCTGAAATTAGCTAGAAATTCTTCTTTACGTAGAACTGTGGTGAAGTCTACTATGATCGTCTTGTTCGCCGGGTCTTTCGTCTTTATTCGAAATACGTCGTTTATTTCGATCGGCTGGATTTCCATGTTTATGATGTTGCCAGTGTTAATTACTGTGTTTAGAAGAGAGGCCTTAGTTTCAGAGGTTCTGACAGGGATATTACGAAATTCCAGGCAGCTAGATCTGGTACTTTGTTCAAAATATTCCAATTTAGTTTCCAACTTGTTTATATATGAAGAGTTTTCTTTGCGCTCATTTTCGAGGAGTTCCACTCGAGAGGTCAGGTGTTCAAATTTAGCCGTCATGTGATCAACGTTTTCGCGAATTTGATCTACTAGAGAAAATAATTTTTCGTATTTCTCTTCTTGCTGTTCCCTGAATTCACGAAACATTTCCTTCATATCGGCAATGAGAGTGGATAATTTGTTGTCATCAGCACGTTTGCGCTTTATATTTCGGAAAGTAATGGCGGGGGAAGTGTAATCAGTGGGCGATTCCGGATCTAAATTTAGGTTTGGTTCGGAAGCGCTATGTGGTGTGTTCAGCATAGGCTGTGGAGTACTGAAAAGTGCCGTAGGAGGGGTCGGCGCCTGAGTTTTCTGGGACGAGGTCGGTGGAGAACGCTGGAGCGGCATTTTATTTTATTTTAACAAATTACCACGCAAGTACCAGGCAAACAGCGCAATCAGAAGGTTGAAAACTCGAAACACGCAGGACTCCTCAGTAGTAAATGTAGGGCTCAACTTACAATGGGCGCAATCGACGATGTGGTTTAAAATAGCTTTCCGTCCAGTATAACTTGACCCCCGTCTTACTCGCACTCATTCCGATAGGTTTGTCTCGTTCACCGTTTGGCGACAGTATACGCACCCAGCCAGGTAGAAGCAGGGTTCATTAATGATTTGCCGTAAAGTTAATGGATGTAGGGCGGGGTCAAACAAAACTGTGGTGACTCACGCGCAGGTTTGGTGGCCTCAAGTTACTCAGCTTGTTCGCCCGACGCTGTCTTGGTGGTTTATGCACTCCTATTTTATTACTCGAATATATTTACTCAATCTATTTTGTTAATTTATTTAAAATCGCGTTAACAATATGGTGAACTTAAAAGACGTCTGCACTGCTCAGAGATCCAGAGGGGAGGGGGAAATTGAATTAGTTATTCATACAAAATTAAAACTTATTACAACTGACGAAGGTTGTTATTATTTTACTTATTTTTCTGCATAATTGTGACACGCGCGGGATCGCTGCGTGGGCACTTCCTCTTGTTTTTTCTATTCCGTTTGTGATTGGATGACGAAATCACTCTACCAATCACAGCAATACAATTTGGCACATTACCTTAAAATTTTGAAAAACATTTTCTGAACATGGCAAATAGGTATCTACACATCCTCAAACGAAAAGCTTCTGTGAGCCAAATACGCTACTTGTGGTTTAACAGACCAGTATATTTTTAAACCTAAGTGATCCTTGGAATGACCTAGCATCATAAATATACAAAAAACTCACCTCAAAGCGACATCGAAGGTAGCTCCACCCCAGTTTTCAAGCGAGTACAAGTTGCTAAAGTTATGGGCGACGTACGGGGACACAGCCAACAGGTCATGTGTCCTCACTCGAGTTGCAAGGAGGGACTGATGAGCATCCCTATAAGTCGTGTCCATGAGGAGTAGTCCCTTGTTCTGACGGACGGCCTTTGCGAAGGCTTCAGGACCTCCTTCGGCGAGGATCTGCTTGTAACCCTTCGGTGGTGGCAAGGCTGCAAGGTTTTGGTAAGATGTGTTTAGATAGGGTTTTCCTGTGGTGTGAAATGTGATTTGTAGTGTTCTAAATATCACTGGGTCTGCTATTTATTTTTTGTGGCTGCTATGACGCGTGATTGGCTTAAAAAGATGTCTTTTGAGTAGACCAAAAAACCATTGGGTTTGCCAAACTTCGTGGTTATTGGTTTGAAATAATCCATCAGTGATAAAGTTTGATGGTTGGTACCTAAAATATCGTAAAAACAAAATATGTTTCTAACGGTTATTTTACTTTGAAATGTATTTACAGGCAGTAAGACCATTTTTAACGAGTTGCGAGTTGCAGGTCACACCGGTTAATATACACACCGCGATTTTGGCAAGATGATAGGTAAATTCAATCTTTTTCTTGTGTTACGTTGCCCATGCGATGTATGTAGGCGAAATCCGTAATACCATTACATTAATTAAAACATTCGTGTTTAATCTAGCTAGTTTTTGGTATCATTTTTTTTTCATGCAAATGTCAAGATTTTGATTACTACGATTTTTATCAATCTCTCTCCGAATTCGACGTTTTCGCCTTTTGAGATTTTTGAACTTGTTGCAGATACAATACAACTTGCTTTCGAATAGAAAAATAAATTAAAAAAACATAATTATAAAAGCAAAATAAATAAATTAGGTACATAAAAATACATTGATAGGTAATATTAATCACAAAGCACATTCCATTCTGGAACATGTGTAAAACTTTTACACCACAACCAAGGTATGATCGGGCGAAGCTTAACATAAGAAAATCCTATAAAACGGCTTCGGAGTAGTAATGGAGGTTAATGCTATTTATCCACAAAATCAACTTCGTCACGTAGCATCCTAATAATGCTCTTTTCAATAATATCATAGCACACACAACACACTGCACTATAACTTTCATAATAATATATCAATGATAAGATTTAATATTATTTTTTTAAAGAACTAAATCATCAGCCTCCACAACCCAGTTACTGGGTAACACTAAACCCCATGGTAAGACTGGTTGTCGTTGTAGAAAAATCATATCTTTTGTTGTTGAATTAAATAGTATTAATAAACATTTGCATTTGCGTGAACACTATCGTGACCATTGTGCTAAGGCATAAATTTTAGCAATAATTAACTTTATTATTCCATCACTAATCCGAAGCTAAATCTAGCATAAAAAGTAGACTCACCTGTTTGTTTTCCTGTTAGTTCGAATTTTTTCTTAGCCTCAGGAGATTGGTCTGAAAAACATGTTAACTGAAATAATAACTGTGCGAGAGAAATGTGTGATGTGCAAAATTAAAAAATAAAATGACGCTATGAATTCCAATACAGAAGCACAACATTTATTATTACATTTAATATTATATTATCGTCATTATCATCGGTGGCAGCCTTGTTTCACCCACTGCTGAGTACAGCCTGCTCCGTTTCGTGCCAGACTTCCCTAGTTTTCGCGAGTGCCTTACCCGCAATCTACTGGATACGAATCTGGCTGTTGCTCTGCCAACCATTCAGTTAGTCTAGCCAAACGTACTGCCCAACTCGATATCAACATCCTACTTATCCTACCTACACCCACTACGACTAGGTACTTCGAATTTATGAGTAATTTCAACTGGGTATTTCAAGGACAGGTCTGACATAGCGGTCCTTGGACCTGGACTATGTCTTACAGTCTCTCTAGTAAGCGCCCAGTTTTTGGACCCGTATGTCATGATAGGTAAGACACATTGTTAAAAAAGTGCGGTTTTAAGGCTTTGTGGTATCATCCGGTCCAAAAAATATCGTCCAGCTTGCAAATACCACCCAGCCGTGTTGTATGCGTATCAAAATTTCCTTATTTTGGCGCTCTTTTCCAAAATGTTCCAGATAAAGGAATCCACCATATCCAATTTACTACCAATTGTAGCAATGTTGGTCTTGAACATGTTTATCTTGCGACATTAATTCTAGCTTACATTCCATGGCTTACAAGTATCGGGTCATCAGCGTACTGTAGGTGCTACAAGTAGACGCTGTCGATGTTTGCGCCACTCTCCCTCCAATAGTCCAATCAACCGACTTTACTACATCTAGAAGATGTACATATCTTGGTTGAAAAGATGACCCCCTTACCGAACATCTCTCTCGGAATTGGGCCAGGTATAGAAAGGATCCAATTCTTTAATGTTCCTGGCTGTACTACTCCTGGCGGATATCCACATATAATGCGTAGGTAGATCTGTTAAGAGAATCTAACACAGCCCAGTGCTCTACGTTATTAAAAGCTTTTTCGTAATCTACAAGTGCGAGGCAAGTGGGCCAGTTGTACCCGATACATTTCCCTATCAATTGTTTCAGTTCCAGTTTCAATTGTCGGTTGTATCAAAGTTTGGAACAGCCACTCTTTTTATGTGGAATCGCTACTACGGTGGTTTTACACAACTGAGGCGTGTGACCATGAAGTAATAGAGAAAACTTCCATCAGCACCTCTAAGATTGGATCTCCTCTTCATGTCTATCTTTGACACTTAATTGATTCAGTTCCTGGGTTTTCTTATCAATGATCTGGCATTAATTTGCTGCCGTCGATGAGCGCAGCTCTTTGAAAGAACATAAGTTTATGTGGTGCACAAAAACCAAAAAAAAAAAATTTCAAAATAAGGCTATTCTGTGCCCTACAGCTGCGCCAAATAGGCCTAGTTCAGCAAACATTCCAGACCAAGTGGTCTGCCTGATGCTGGTTTTCAACTGGAGTGGGAATCGCGTTTGTTAAGCCGGCGGCAGGCGTGAGCTGAAATACTCTTATTATGACTTGAAAAGCTAATCTCCTACATATCTACTAGTAGTTCAACACCGTCATATTATGATGAGTCTTCTTGACCTATAAAGTTATTGCAGTAAAATCTTATTTTCTTCGCATCTCTAATAAACCGTTATGGTCCAATTTGATTTCCTTTACATCGTTTTTCAATCATTAAAAATAAAAACACAAATATACTTCAGAGATTCTAAAAGTATTGTAGCACTTCTAAAATAGCAGTGTTTTGTCTATTTGATTGGAAAAAGGTTTGATGTGAGTGCCTAGTACCTCTTTGAGGATATAAGGGTGTGGAATTATAAATACAGTGAGTCTTGGGACAATAAAAAATATGCTATTTTATAAGTGGTGCAAATCTTTTACAATCAGTGTATCTCAGAGTTCACAAACAGAATTAACGGCAACATAAAATAAATTATAATTTTTAATAAAATAATGAAGCTTGAAATTTTTGTTATAATGTAGGCATAGAACATGATAATAAATATAGCCCGTGTTCCAATGGCAGGAGAGTTGTGTCCCGAATTTTAATAAATATATAGGCCAAGCTTTTAGGTTATAATACATTGCTCATAATTATTATATTCCGCAAAATAAAAATGATTAAATTAAAACAATAAACCTAGCATACCCATTGCTTAAAATTAGAAGAAAAAAACGTTTAAATTTTTACATAATTCGTTTCTTTTAACACTAAACTTAATCCTTCACTGATGAGCATTAAATGTTAATGGGGGACAAAACCGTTTTAATTTTGTTTTAAATGTTATGATGTTAATAATCGCCAGTTTTATTAATAGCAATTTAGGTAGTTGGATGTCCTTTGTTCATGCAAAATCTACGTTAACATTCCAATTTGCACCGTAAAATTGGTTTAAAATGTTAAAACTTTTTGAAATGTCCACCACCAGTCACCAGTGACCAGTCTGTATGCATTTAAGCGGAAATTGCGAATTTATTTTCAGCACAAATGAGCAGAGTCATCTCATAAACCTCTTTTCTTTTATTAATATAATATATATATATATATATATATTATGAGTATGTATATATGTATTTCGGGGTATATATATTCCATAATATTATTATGTATGTGTAGTTTTTATATATATATAAATATATCTTTTTTCACTTTTTAAATATTACTTTTTGTAATGCACCTGCCTTGTTATCTCTTCACCACCCTTGGTTGACTGGTAGAGAATGCCTAAGGCATTAAGTCCGCCTTTGTACGTTTGTGCATGAAGTATAAATAAATAAATAAATAAATGTCGCGTGCAACCGGGTCACGTCTTGACCATTCTAGGCTAATTAAAACACAATTATTGAAAAAGCTACTCTAGTCCCATTAGAAGTCTACAACCCAACTACACCATTGAACATCAAACATAAATGATTTCCTGAACGATGCTTTTCGTCTCACCTTCAACTCATTGACCTTCTGGGGCATCTAAAATAGCGCATGAATTGCCTAAATTTTGTAGACAACTTACCCAGTGGTACCGCAGGGATGTATGGTTTGATGCTTGCAGGCGGGATTTTAGTGCCCAGGGGGGTTGAAGGACCGTTGACGGCGACTTGTGCGAGGTAGGACAGCAGCTTCTGGGCTCTGTTCTGTGATGCTTTGAACATGAAGAGTTGGGGGTTCTCGTCGATGAAGTACGTGTCTAGGGCGCCTGTGGAGAACATATTTTTGATTTAAGGTATAACTTTACAAGAGTCATTTTGTGAATTTTTGACTATTGACGGCCAAATACGCTACTCAATTTTAAGATGCTGTTAAGTCATCGTGACTGTGTGAGTACGAGACTTAGATAACGACATCTTAAAATTGAGTAGCGTAGTATATAAGTCTAATTGGACAATTGAGCTCTTGATTCATCTTGAGCAAGCGTGGTGATTAATTTTCGTACCTTCTCTGTATGAAAAGAGGCCTTTGCCTTGCAGTGGGACAGTTATAGGCTGGTATTATTATTATATTAATACGTGCTTGGAACTATGGGGTCTCCTGTAAACCTCAGAACTTAGTAACTTTAGTGGTATGTTCAACGCTCAGTTTTGTTAGAATATTTCAAAACTTTTTTAAGTTGTAATTTTGACCTTCAACATGTCCCTAACCAGAAAATAGGCATGGTCCAAAACTAAAAAAAATATTGCAATAATCTAAGGAATATTACTTTCAGCTTCGTCAAATGTCTATTGATACTTGTTATAATATTTTCTGCCTATCCTTTTCCCATGTCAAGCGGCTGCCTGTCTGACCTCCGCAAAACAGTATAACTACATAACGACTATCAAAGATCTACGAATAACCCCGGATCAATGGCGACACGTACTTTCTGGGTGTGTTGTTCCAGGGATGTTGTCTGCTATCATCATCAACCGGAAGACGTCCACTGTTGACCAAAGGCCTCCCCCACAGCACGCCACAATTCTTGCAACCTGCCGCTTGCATCCACCGGTTACCCGCGACCTTGACGATGTCGTCGGTCCATCTGGTGGGAGGCCTACCAACGCTGCGGCTTCCGGGTCGTGGTCACCACTCGAGAACTTTTCTTCCCCGTCGGTTCTTCGAGCGATGTGGCCTGCCCATTGCCACTTCAACTTGCATGTTCTCAGAGCTATGTTCTCTGCTATACTGTCAGTTAATTACAAAATAGCTTACCATTAAGGAACTTTTGGTTCTCAAGTACGTTCAATAAGAATGGTATGTTTGTCTTGACTCCTCGGATACGGAATTCCCGGAGAGCGCGGTTCATCTTGGCGGCTGAAGATGGAAGGTCGCGAGCGTGGGAGATTACCTGTTGATCAGAACAATAAAATTGATCTTAGATCTACAAAAACGATTCAATCCAGAATATTTATTTATTTAACCTAAAAGGTAAGAAGGCTACTTTGAGGCATTCTCTACTAGTCAACCAAACGTGGTGAAGAGATATCGCGGGTCTCAAACCATAGGGGTGTACACGCTAAAATGCGATTTTTCGATTTTAATGCCATTGCATTCTACTATATGCAATACATAACCTCATTTTTTCTTCTAATTTAATATTAATAACTTTTTGTATAAGTTGCAAAATATTGTTTGCCGTAAGATAGACAGTCTATAATTATTTTCAAGCCATAGAGCCGTATATTAAACGTAAGAGCAATATTATTGCTTATTAAGTCAGTTTTGACGTGCCTTATAGAGGTATGCACGTATGACTTTAAATTTTATTATAAACCAAGAAAAACGTGTCGGGCCATAAGATTGTAGAACAAAACTGGTTTATACTTCTACTTTGAATTCAAACACCTCGCAATATTAATGACAAGCCAGACAGGCGTATGATTTTTTAAAATCACGTAAATATCGGTAGTTTTCATGGGTTCTCTCATTCCTAAATTGCAATTTTTTAAGTCACCAACTAGGTAAAAATTAATATTTGTATAAATATTAATAATTTAAGGAGACGGGTTTTACGTCCATAACATCCATGCATTTTTGGGAGAATTTTGACGGAGTTTTACCGTATAGTCGTCATGCCAAATATACGTCATCATTTCGGCCGAAAGACGTCCACTGCTGGACATAGGCCTCCCCAAGGGGGGGTTTTGCCTTAATCGCCACGCTTGGCAGGCGGATTGGCGATCGCAGTATGGTTGTTACAAAGGCACAGAGAACGCTGCTGCCCATTCTCTGATAAGTCCCTTAGTCGCCTCTTACGACAGCCACGGGAAGATATGGGATGGTGCTATTCTTTACGTCCGACACCACACGGACATACATACACCAAATAGACGTATCAACCAAAAACTAGTTTTATAGCAGGAAAACCTTAAAATCGAGCCTCCCATAATAATTGTAGTGTAAATATATAACTACATGCAAAAACACGAGAAGCTAGGTCAATCACAAGAAAAGTTATTAAGTTTTTTGTCTCTCTTGAAAAGAAGGTTTTTGGTGGATACGCCCCTATGGTTTGAGACCCGCGATATTATGGCACTATTGTGCGACCGGAAAACAACAAAAATTACGAAATAAAAAAAGAACCATCTACACCAAGAAACTAATGGCCAAATACTCAAACGATACCTACTCAATTTTAAGAATGTCGTTAAGTCTCGTGCTGTCTCTATCACTTTTTGTCAAAGTAACTGTGACAGTCCGAGACTTAACGGCATTTTAAAATTGAGTATCGTTTGAGTATTTGGCCATAAATCACTGAGTCAGATTCTATTTTTGTATATAGGATAACTGCACTGCTGGGAAAAAAATACATTACGGCCTTATCATTGAAAGCAATTTCCTTTAATCAATATTTAGATATTATCATACTTACTAACTTTTAACAATAACACAATGAGTTATCGTAATGCTGGTACTTCACTTAGCGTATTTGTGATGTGTGAAATTGACTTTATTCCAATTGCCATAGGACATTATATTGTATAGAGGAGTCAGCTAGTATTTTGTTTTATTTACCTTGACTAGCAGAGAGTCGTAGTAGGGAGAAACGACGGCACCGGCATATGTGGCTGCGGAGTCCAGACGAATACCCATACCTTCACCAGACCTGGAAGGGAAATGCACCTTTTGGAAAATGTTAAAAATCAAAATGGAATAACAATATTATAGTTACCAAAATACATACGAATCATCATCATCGTAATCTGGTCGGATATGGTGTGTGAATATCGACCTTAAGTTTTACGTCACAAAGTCCAATTTTCCTTAACACCTCTTAACGTACCCATAAGCTACTTCTTTTTTGTCATTTACTTTTCTTAAATTCTTATTTACTTTGTTAAATTATACTCATGCTGTGTACACATAATTAGGAATACAGTCTCGACCTGAACTTTAATTCTTACTGTTACTTAAGCAATTTATTGTCTGTATTCTGTTTTGTGTTCCTAAATAAATAATGGACAAGACAGTCGCAACCACAGATATACCCTAGGTAACGCAAGTATCACGATCTGTATGAAAACCAAACGTGCCATTTTTTGACTACCTATTATGACGTCACAATGTTTTGTTTTTCTGAGGGTATTAGATTTAAAATAATTGTTTTTTAAATTAATTACGCATAATATTAATCACAAAATGACTTACCGATGGAAGGAAACGTTTACTTTATTTTTTTACTTACGATTTTTGTACGTAAGCTAAGCACGAAACTAGGCACGCGAAGTAGTTGCTCTGGCGTTATCTAGGTCTATTTATATCTGTGGTCGCAACTTATTTAGGCACCTCAATTCACAAATTCCACAAATATGACGGCACCTCAATGATTTCCTTGCATTAAAAAATCAACATTATTCCTATACCCAAAAGGTTAACTTACCTAAACACCTCAATCCTTCCGGTACTGGGTTGGAAGTTGTTCGCCGGGTCCTCAGTAGTCACACGGCACTGTATCGCGAAACCTTCCACGTTTATCTTGTCCTGTGTCAACCCCATCTCGGGAAGGGTCATACCTTCAGCTACTCTGATCTGAGTCTGTACCAAGTCGACGCCAGTTACTTCTTCTGTGATTGTGTGTTCTACTTGTAACCTGGGGAAAGAAGGACAAAGTTTTATTTCTTTAACCGACTTCAAATAAAATGGAGGAGGTTCTCAACAACACAATTTTTTTATATGTTTGACCAAGTATAAGTTTTTACAGTGTAGTCCGATTTCGATGTTTTTTTTATAATAATAATAATAATCCATACTAATATTATAAATGCGAAAGTAAGTCTGTCTGTTACGCTTTCACGATGAAACGGCTGAACCGATTTTGATTAAATTTGGTATGAAGATAGCTTGAACCCCAGGGAAGGACATAGGCTACTTTTTAATCAGTGACTTCGTCTGTATCCAATATAACCGACATTCACGCGGACGAAGTCGCGGGCAAAAGCTAGTAATATATAAAATTTATTGACAATAAAAGGTTATTTGTAGTACATGAAGTGCTTAGAAAGTAGCGACATAATAAAAACAAAACTAGGAACATGTACACACAAATTGTTGGGTGAAGCCCTGTTCTCCTAGCTAGATCACAAAGTAATCTGTGTTAAGGAAAAACAGATTCCACTTCCTAGTGGGGTAGCAAAAACACTGTTGCGTTCATGTTTCTGAGTTTAAGATAAAGGTACGTCGGCAGTATAGTCTGCCATATGTATTACAAACAGAGAGAAAATATTTTATGGACAGTGTATAATTCAAAGTTGTCCATGTACATATTATATTTCTAAATAAATAATATTCATTAAAATATCCTCCAGGGGTGCAAAATTAAGGGGTAACTTATTTTGTTTACGTTACAGTTTCTTAATTATTGTGGATAATATGAAGTAGAGATAAAAAAAGGAAAAAAAAACTTTTTACAAAAAAGCTTAAAACTTAAAAAAATAAAATCAGTCGCAAATCGGCCCATCCGTTTACGAATTACAATGTCACAGACAGAACACAGATATTTTAGTCGGCGTTTAAAAATTGCCTTTTAATGGTCTAATATTGAAATAAATAATTTGATTTTAACTTTAATAGATGTTTAACCTCCAAGATCCATGACACAATAATTCATCTAGTCTACGTACCTAGCGTTGACTTCAATGAAGTAGAAATTGCCCTTATCGTCAAGCAGGAACTCGACAGTTCCAGCGTTCTCGTAGCCCACAGACCGAGCCAAGAGAACAGCGTAGTCAGTCATCTTTCTTCTTACCTGAAAGTTAATTTAATCTAGACTATACTATTGTGTTTGGAAATACCGAAGGCAAAAGATCGCGCGGTCGTTCATCAACAAGATGGGCCGACCAAATTAAAGACTCGTCATCCAAATTCTACACGGTTTTAAGAGACGCGCTAGACAGAAACCGGTAAAGGCAGATCATCCGCTCCAGATGCAATTCCAATGCTGACCACGATCCTCAGACATGACGGACCGATCGACGAGAGAGAGAGAGAGAAAGAGACTATACTATAATATTATACTCTATACTTAGATTATTCGCCTTCCTTCACGCGCTACGACTAGATACCGCCGACGTACTTGTCAAATAAGGCAACCAATACGTCAAATTCCTAGCGAACATCCGCTGGGTATTCGAGCCTGTCTCCTAGCAACCAATGTGTCAGGTAGTAATAATATGTGGGGACATTTTCACACATGGCCATCTGACCCTAAACTAGGGAGACCCTGTACTATGGATGTCAGACAGCTGCTATACATACACAAATACATTTTTAAATACATACATAATAGATAAAAAAACATCCAAACACAAGTGCTCATCCCACAAATATTTACCCTGGGTGAGAATCGAACCCGCAACACGCTGCGCAGCAGTCGATCGCTCAGCCACTGCGACAAACGTGTCGTGCCGTCGGTGGAGGTACAGAATATTTTTCACCCACATTGTAGCCTCCTTGCAATTTGTTTTACACACACTACAATATCGTGTTGCCTCATTCACGGAGCTATTGTTTTTAGGTAGTGCGGTATCTAGTCGGAGCGACCTGTCAATAATCTAAGACTCTATCTGCCACACTCAGAGACGTCACTTAATAATAATTAATCATTAACTTTAATTGACCAACATAACTTGGCACATGTCAACAACAATATTTTTTACTGACATCGTTCCAAGTTATGTTGGTCAATTAAAGTTAATGATTCATTATTATTAAGTGACGTTCCTTTCTGAGTATGGCAGTATACTATGTATATCCATACTATCGCTCCACCGCTTAACTGAGACCGTTCCTGAGGTAGCTGCGCGGTGCGGGAGGGTGACAGTTGTTACAAGTTGACCTATCAGTGAGCTCTCGCATCACGTCACCACCGCCATCGCAGACAACAATAAGCCAATATTGATTTGATATTTAAAAAGGTCATGGAACTTACCACAGGGTCCAATCCGGGTGCGGGTGCAATTTCCACTACCTTCTGATGTCTTCTCTGTACAGAGCAATCTCGCTCGTATAAGTGAATCACGTTGCCGGCCTTGTCACCTGAAATGATATGTATGGACAGTTTGAATTAGCTTGTCAATCTTCAATGAAGCTCGGATTTTTTTTCTACGAGGAAGATAAAATGCCAAGATGTTGTTGATGCGCACTGCGCGCGATATTCAGGTCACGTTTGTGCACAAACAGAGTATGATTCAACTGTCTTGGATCCCGCAACGAATTTAATCAGAACAGCGGAGGAGTAAGACAAATAATATTTTCCATTTGCCTCAATATCAAGCAAGAGACAGAACAGAACTAGGTGGAAAAGGGGCGTTTACATTTGGGAAGTTGGTAAGTTGCCAAGCACCACGAATTACAATAAACATAATTAATGGCCTTTGCCCACAAGTGGGACATAACAGACTAATAAAAAATAAATGGGTCCTCAAAAGTGAGCGACATTTGAAGCCATACGACCCTTTCTTTTTAATCGTTGCCCAACACTAGGATTTTCTCTTAGTGTGGGGCAACGATTCAAACATATAAACTCACACACACAGACAGCCAGACCCAGAACAACTATCTATAGGCCATGCTCATGCATGCAATTGTTCCGTCCGAGAATCTATCTTTTCAGATTATTTTCGTTGCGGGATCCAAGACAGTTGTAACGTTTCTCCGGGACTCGTCCAGTTTCAATGCTACGGCGCTTTTCTGGTGGCTTACAGGAGTTGCAGTGGTTTGGAAATAGCGTGACGAGTTGCCCCAAAAAAATAAAAATAAGTTGCTATGGCAAAAACGTTAGAACAGTAATAAATAAGCATATCCTCACCCATCAGCTGCACTTCAATATGGCGTGGTCTCTCTATGAACCTCTCGATGAACATGGATCCGTTGCCGAAAGCCCCGAGCGCCTCTGAGGAGGCTCGCTCGAAGGAGGACTCTACGTCCTTCATCTCTTTGACTACTCGCATCCCACGGCCACCCCCACCGAATGCAGCCTGGAAGGTAAATAAGATGATTTTGACGATGAATACGTCTTTAAAGTGATATTATGGAAGGCAATTCAGAAAACTAATGATAATAATTTCAGGGGGGATACAGTTTGGTATTGTGGCTACTAATTTAATTACACCACTCTATAGCGAGAGAGTCAAAGAAATTATTACAATTTTGAGTTCATCCAAAAATGGTTAAGGTAGACATAAAATGGATCAATCTCCAAAACGGGCGTATTCGTGTGATCGCTCTGGTGCTTTTCAGATATTGATATTTAAGGGTAATTATGTATCTCATTAGAAAGAATGATATTCAAATGGTATAGTTTTACTATTGGCCTTCAATTTACACAAACAGTTATGGAAATATTTAATTTCAAAAAATTTCACGACCAGAGCAATCATAATTGGTGCCAGAGCGATCATAAATGGTGAAAACAGTGAAACAAAAAAAAATATTGATAAAATATTATTTATTTAAGCCATGCCAATGCATGTTAGTTCGTTCGTTCGTTCAGTATCTTGCGATAGCCGATGAGATCTTGTTATTCTTCTGCTACTAACCGGTGACGCGGGTGAATCAAAATAGGTCAAATTGTCTTATTTTTGAAATGTCTCTGGTAGACAGGAAATTGTCTGAGAATGAACTTCTACACGATTAATATAATGTTAAACTCATTTTCAACGTCTTGTGTTACAGATTGCAGTATCTCTCTAGGTTTTGTTTCCTTGTTGATGCTTGAGGTTGGAGATGATTGAGGAACATTTGAAAGAGGATCACGGTTCTCAGATAGATAGATAGGTTCTTCATTTATTGGGACCTCATCAGTTGCTGGTAACTTATCCACTTCTTTCTCTGAATAATATCGTCGAGAACTCTGCCTGCTTTTCTTCCTACGAACCTTTTGATAGCTTGGAGTTAAATCACTCATTGGTAGTACTGTGCCCCGAGCTTTTTTCCTTTGGTAACTCCCTCTTGACTTTACAAGCCATTGTGCGTATAGATCTGGACCATTTTTTATCTTGGACATTCTACGACGCTCAGCCAATTTCTTCCTAAGACGTTTTGCTTCAATACATAATTTATTTTGACGCATGATTTCAATCTGCAACAATAGTTGTCATTAAATAGAGAAGAAAGGGTTACAGTTGTGGTAGCTAACTAAATGCAATGTATCATCGGGTTTTTGGGTTTAGCTTATCCGAAGAAACTCAGAAAAGATTATTAATTAAAGGTTAATATGCATAGTTCATCGTTTGTCATTGTTTCAGTCGGGTACTACTACTTAAAATAGATTTATAACGCACAATTAATGCAAAATATCATCGCTCTGGTCTTTTTAGACAGAGCAATCAGAGCCATAGCGATCAGAAAAAGTCACAAAATCATAAATATAGCCGAATTATAAAACAATAGAAAGTTGTGATTACGTCTCATAAAAAACATCATAACGATCACTTAATTCACATAACAAACCCATTCACAAGCTTACTATTGAATTTAAATAATGTGCCATAGCAATCATAAAATTCGAGAACCAAATCCAGAGTAATCATAAACTTACCTTCGTAATGTTGGAACGCGGGAACGTGGCACACAGGTCATCCTCCTCGGCGGTTAGACCACTACTGGCGTTGCCCCACGGTAGGGGAATAGAGGGTATATAACGCGTAACTAGGGATGAGCGCGATGTTTTACCTCAGCGCAGAGCGATGAGATAAAATGCCCGGACACGATTTTAAATTAAAATTGTGGCAAAAGTATTGTTAATACAACTAAAAATATTTTATTTCTATGAAGATTAACTATTTGTGATGTAAGTTAAATAAGTTGTTTGATATGATACTTCTCATTAAAAAGTTAACGAATATTTTTTTCATTCAATCGGGAGTTGGGTCAACCCATAGCGATCAGGATTTTAAGGTTTAAGATTTTTTTTTAAATATTTAAAATAAACTTATTCATAATATTAGCCTTGTACCACGTAGATTAGACAGCAAACTGCCTATAAAAAAATATTTTGAAAACGTTTTTCGATTTTAAAATGGGTTTCTCCCGCCCGACACGAAAAATAACGCCTCTGGAGATCGACCCAAATACGCTCTAATAATTACCCCTTACTTGTATTCAGGTAAAACACACGGCCGTGTAAAAATAATGGCTCGGTTCATAGCGGATTCCGTAGGTCAGCAAGTTACATAAAGTAATAAATGAATACTATTACATACTTATAGGTATGTTGGTATACCCACAGATATAAACGTAAATATTATAAGAAAGCATTATTTCCTATCAGAAATTTAAAGTTTCAAATTATTCATCATCTGCCTAGCCTTTTCCCAACTATGTTGGGGTCGGCTTCCAGTCTATTCGGAGACAGCTGAATCCACAACCCAGTTATACCTACTAGGCAACACGATACCCCTTGTTATAAAGACTGGTTGTCAGAATTTCTGGCTTCTGACTAACCATACATAACGACTGTCAAAGGTGGGACCAACGGTTTTACATGTTTTCCGAGGCACGGAGGGGTACGGTAGGAAATAAATGACCACCCATCTACAGACCGACCGCGGCAAGCAAGTCGATCGGTACGGCTATTGCTTAGCCACAAGAACCACTAGGCCCCACTATGATTATAAATTACTTATTATTAATTTAATTATACATTTTGTATCTAATAACAATAATAATATGTTGGGACATTTCACACATGGCCATTTGACCCCAAACTAGGGAGACCCTATACTATGGGTGTCAGACAGCTGATATACATACATACACAAACACATTTAAATACATATAGATAAACAACAACCAGATACAAGGCAAACACAAGTGCTCATCATCACACAAATGTTTACAATGGGCAGGATTCGAACCCGCAACACGCTGCGCAGCAGTCAATCGCTCAACCACTGCGCCAACTGTGTCGTCAGTATCTGATTAAAACAGGAACATTCACATACCCACAAATCACAACTTCTTTCAAAAGGGGAAATGTATGTGCAAATCAAATCAATTTATTTATTGCTGAACATAATCGCACCCCCGGTGCGAGACTGTCACTTATGCAAAAATGCAATTTTTCAGGAGAAGCATTTAAAACTTTGACATCTCGAAAAATAATGATAATTCAAGATTTAGACAAAATAAATAGCTTGTACTACAACGTCAACTTTTAACTTACTTTTGAATAAATAATGACCACTTAATACTGTAAAAAAGATACTATACGACTATTTTAAACCTTCCAACCCCCTGAGAAGTGACGTTGTGGCACTAACGAAAAATAATAACTGTAATTATGTCACACTGAGTTAAAAAGAAAATAAGAACAAATTGTTTAGTTACTTTTATTTTATATCACCAATATGCACTGTTATTGGCGTAAGAAATAAAATAAGTCAAAATTCTATAAAAAACTTTTGTTGTATTGAATTTATGTTTATTGTTGTAATTGCGAAGTGGTAAATTGCAAATACGAATCTGTTTTTCTGCTGACCACAGCAATTATCTGAATAAAAAATTACGGCACAGCCAGAATTTATTAGCAACTTCTATCAAATATAAATACACACAAGATCCCCTGTTGCCCAAGCCTTCATGCCAAAAATAGCATGTAGTTTCTTGCTCTTTTGCATTGGAAACCGTGAAATTGTAGCAATTTAGCTTAGATTTACAAAAACAAGCCGATGAATTTCCTAAAGGGCATGGCAAGACGATTTTTAAGACAGGTACATACGATCTTTGTGCTTTGAGGATCTTGATAATTCTTTCATAAAGATATGAAAGAATTTCCCCCAGAACCCAGAATTCAAAAAGATAGAGATATCTTTTTGAATTCTGGGTAATGGTAATGGGTCTCCAACCCATATTGTTGTTCTACTGGTGAATTTTCGTCATCAATAATAGCATTACTAGCTGGGGAGTTTGGAGTTGGTAAAACAGAGTTACTGTCATCTTGCTTGGTATTAGAAGGTAGAACTGAAGATTCGTCGGGTTCATCTCTTTCAATTGGTGATGTGGGACGAATCAATAATACCATTTTTTCCCTCGAGACAGCATTTTATTTGATCCAAGACACAACTGAAAATAAGTATAAAGTATCGAAATAAATAAATAATTCCTACAATCACCCCAATTAGTTAGCTCCAAACTAATCCGAGCTGAAATAAATAAATATCCGACATCATTACAAACAATAAAAACACAAGGATTGGATAAACAAAGTCATAATTATCAACAAGGGTCATTGTAGGTACAAAACTAAACTTTCAAAGATTTTAAAATATTGGGGAAATAATGTCACAACTGTATCCTTAGGTCACTATTGCTCCAGAATCAAAAAAATATTATGTCACAATTACCTTTATAACAGTGTAGCTCCAAGACACACTTGCACTTTCGGAGGGACCGCGCACAACTGACTTATAAAACGATGTTGCTCTCAGAATCGCCGTGATTCGCGCCAAAACGACAATGTCACTCACGTCCTTATACGGAAACTATGTGTACTACGAAAGTAACGTTATCGCACCAAGTAGAGGGGTGCTTTAGGACAGTTATTACATATTTTGTCATATTTACATGA
This sequence comes from Charanyca ferruginea, assembly GCA_947361185.1. Classification (NCBI taxonomy): domain Eukaryota; kingdom Metazoa; phylum Arthropoda; class Insecta; order Lepidoptera; family Noctuidae; genus Charanyca; species Charanyca ferruginea. The sequence continues at coordinate 17,023,046 of OX376056.1, read as the reverse complement.
TCACGTCTTTGATTACTATGCGGACGAAATCGCAGGCAAAAGTTAGTCCTTTTATATTCGATCAATTTAACTCATTATTGCAATTTTTGCATAAGTGACAGTCTCGCACCGGGGGTGCGAATATGTAGATATAAATACATTTGACGATGTTGAGTAAATGCGCAGTTTATTATGTTCTACCAATTACGTAAGGCATGTAAAATATAATTTTTCGGTTATTAATTTAAACAAGAACAGATAAAATTAATACATTCATTCATGCATGAACAATTGTTATTATGAAACCAACCATGAAATATGAAAAATAAATTAGCTGTTTCGTACAAAAATGCATTACAACCGTGATAACAAACACTCAACATTTATGTAACAGATGATTCCTTTTTCATACTTCAGGGTTAATGCCACAATAAGAATAGTCAGTTCTAATGAGTCGTTTCACTTCCTGAAAAATACACAGTGAATTCAAAGTCCTCCTGTAGAATCATCATCTGCCTTTTTCCAACCGTGTTCGGTTCGGCTTCCAGTCTAACCGGATGCAGCTGAATACCAGTGTTTTACATGGAGCGACTGCCTATCTGACCTCCGAAACCCAGTTACTTGGTTCCACGATATCTCTTGGTAAGACTGGTTGTCATACTTTCTGGCTTCTGAATACCCATAACGACTGCCAAAAGATTTACGAATGACAGCCGGGAACAACAACAACAACTGGCTTTACGTGCTTTCCGAAGCACGGAGGGAACTCGATATGTCAAAGTCAAAGTCAAATCATTTATTTCAATTAGACCATTAAAGGCACTTTTGAACGTCATATTGTAAAATTTGAATCTAGTTGCCCATTCCAAATAGTAGTTTCGTATGGAGAAGAATGGGCAAGAAACTCCATACATACTCTTTTAAAAAGAATATTGTTTACAATTTGCATTTACAAGAATTATATTATATTCTGTTACGTGAATGCGATGTACCTTATATAAAAATCATATATTATAGTATGTACAAAGCATTACAACTAAATGATTTAGACACATAGTGTTCACATAATTACAATTAATAATACAGTAGACGACCACTCCTAATCCAACAAACAATGAATAGTGTATGAAATGGATGGTCACCTATCCACAGACCGACCGCGGCAAGCGTACCTTAAGAGCGTAGACGGGCTGCGCGGGATTTGAAAAATAGGTATTTGAAGAAACTATTGCCGTCGCGCTGCGTTCTAGCAACTGGGCGGTATCAATGTGTGAGTGAAGTCTGTATTTGTGTGCGTAGCTAAGTAGCGCGCATCTGCCGCCCGCTCGCGCCAACCAAACTACCTACCTACGTTACGTTCGCCTCTGTCTCAGTCGGATTGAAGATATCGGCGTGCGCAGTGTTTCGTGTGATCGTGCTATTTATACTCGCTTATTATTGTGTTATTTAGTACTTACCTATTAGACCTTTGCTATTGTTTACGGACTTGATTCTTTGCTTCACTGTTTTGACTCGGCTTGTGTATCGGATTTGAATAAGTACCTAGGTATATTTTGTTTACGACTAGAGAAAAATCGTGAGTATTATTTTATATGTAAATAAATTTTATCATTCATCTGTTTACCCCCTTCAAATCGAAAAAATATTTCAATAATGTAACAAAACACTACCTACTTGAGCAGTGTTTTGTTAAATAATTAAATTTTGTTTGATAAAATGTAAATTTACTAATACTTATAATATTACTCGTATAATCATACCGTAATAATTTTTGTTTCAGGTAAACCTTTTTTCTTTAATAATGGGTGGAAGAAAAGGGAATAAAACTCGTCTATTCTTGAGTGCTAAGAGAAAAAGACATCATTTACGTATAAAACGGAAGATTCATTTTGCACCGTGTGCAGTACCACCTAAGTAATTTAATTTTTATATCTATTATGGTCAAAGGGGAGTGAGGTAGTCAATTTGGAATGGCATGGCGTGATTCTACCCCGAATACCTAGTCCTTGTCGGCGCTGCGCGGTGCCGTGCGCGCAAGCACGTTACCTACCTTCAGACTGGGGTTGCCATATTCGGTGATAGGGCTTTCACTTTTTTTATGTTAAATACAGTGTAAATAACTATTTTCAAAACAATGAGTGTTGTTGCGTTATGGAGCTTAAATGGAAAAAAGGCTTCAGTGAAAAAAAATGGTTTTCTCAAACATGCATGGAAATGTGGTCAATATTTTCGAAAAAAGAACAGCGAAGTGAACAGCTGAATGTGTACGGACAGATTAAAATCAAATCCATTGCAGGAGTGGTTTTTGAATTTGCGCGTTGTGATGTTCCAATTTCAAAAACGCGCCGATAATGTTATGGTGTGAAACGGCGTGCTGTGGGCATTGTCACTTTTCAATAAGTTCTACACTACAAATAGTTTCTTAGATGTTTTCTCATTGTGTTGTAACACAGTATAAAAACATACAGTAGGACGACGCCTTTGATCTCCTTGTAAATGCCGACAACGTGTAGACATTGTCGCAACAGCTAGGGTTGTCTCAAGTAAACAATATTTTTTAATTTATTTTAGATCAACATTATTATTAACAATAATTAACAATTATCAAAAATATTGTTTTTTAAACAGTTTTATTTAGCTTGCCCTGTTTGTTTATTTATTTGTTTGGGTCAAATCAAGGAATTGAAATTTAACCCCCTTCCTGTTGGATTTATCTGAAATTTGTTGTGCACCTTTAGTACTATTATAATTTAACAAATTCGGTATCATTGTAAATCCAAGATGGCCGCCAATACAAAATGGCGGATTGCATATTTTATCACTACTTCCTCAATATAAGTTTCAAATGAAAGGCCTTGATTAGTAAAATAGAGTTCGTTATGAAAATAAAATGATAATATAGCAGGTTCATTTTTCTTTTCCCAACCCTTTAATATGGGTAATAATGCTATGACAAATTTAACCCTTAACCAGGCTTAAATTACTTTTTTTTTTCATTTTTTTTTTTCATTCATTCCAGCCGGAAGACGTCCACTGCTGGACATAGGCCTCCCCCAAGAAATGAGGGGTAGGGGCTACTGCCCCTACCCCTCATTTCACAACCAAGCTAAGCTTTGTAACAACCATACTTGGTTGTTACAAAGGCACAGAGAACGCTGCTGCCCATTCTCTGGTGACCCCCTTAGTTGCCTCTTACGACACCCACGGGAAGATATGGGATGGTGCTATTCTTTACGTCCGACACCATACGGACTTTTTATTTACTTACTTTTAATTATTTTTTTGGGAAGCATGAACATGGTTTTCTGTTAAATTCTATTTGACTCAAATGCTCAAACAACTGAAGCCCAATGTTGTTTCCAGTAAAACTAAAAATTGACATGAATTTTGTTTCAAGGCTATGAATGTAATCCACAAAATCATCCGGAGGGACTTGTAGTCCTCCGAAGCGATCACGGTTAGTATTATAAGCTCTCTGACGAATATATAAATTTTTCTCATTTGCTTCGTCTGCATATGATGAGGCATAATTGACTATCGACAGGCATCTATGTCTTTCAACACACCTTCGCAACAAATAACCGCAGATATAGTGAAACGCATTCTTTTCCGGAATGTCGTAGGTGCTTCCAAGAATTTCTTTAGTCTGTGTTTGAGGTGGAACCTGGATAGAAACTTGAGGCTGAGGTGTATTTTTGGTAAATTCTACAAACTGTGTTAGTATGCTGTCGAAGTCTTCGGTACAGTTTGTAGCATCTGACAAATTTAGAATTTGACATAGAAAAATTTTTCGGAATGCCCTGGTGTATTGTATGCAAGTGGGTTCCCGACAATTTCCGCCAGCCTGCCTCACGAGCCCAAAGAAATTTTCCAGGCAATCATTGTTAATTCTTCTTGTGAGTATGTATTCGTATCCCTGAGACTTCATATCGTTATATAACTGCCGAAATGAATTAATTGTTACGTTGAAAGCATTGATGAATTTTATGATATTGGTAACATCACGAACTTTATTTTTATTATTAAGTTTCATGCTACTAAACAGATGCTGAGATTTGTCAAGTAATTCTTCTTGGGCAGCAGTACCCCTATAAGGTTTATTGTAGGGCTTTGGCAAGTAAATGTTGCTTGAATTCAGTAAATCAAAGAGATTATTCATTGTTTCAATAAAATCTATTGTGCCATCAGCAACTTGTAGAGAATCCGCTGATTGGTAATTTTTTTAAAGCACAGAATTGCTAAAAACTTGAACGGCAAATCGAACTTTTTGTTTTTGAAAACTATTTGGCTGTATATGTGAATCTGTAAGACGAGGAGCTGATCGCATATGTTTAATTTTATCTTTTTCATAAACGTTTATTATGTCCTCCCACCGAGCAGTTTTGCCATCAAACTTAAAATCATAATTCATTAAATTATTTCTCACACATTTCATTAAGTGAGGAACATCAAATATGTAGTAAATTCTGTGCCCATCAATCTCAAAAAATGAATTTTCCTTAGAGATTCCTAATGTTTTTGAAAATGCCAAAAAATCTGATCCTAAATCTGATACGAAAGCTCGTATCTTAAATCCAAGCAGTAAAAGACGTTTCACAGTAGAGATTATCCATGATTTTAATAGATCATCAATTTTACTGCTAGAGATAAAAGAAAAGCCAATAGGTTGTTTCCACTTGGATGTTATACCTCGAAGCATTAAGGTAAAAGCATACCCTGCAGCTACTGGTTGTTGTTGCCCATCTACTTCATGAACGCCTATTATTTTATCTTCCTTAGTGTTAAAGGATAAATTCAATTTCAAACTCATCTCATCCATACAAAGCACACATTCTGTTTGAGATGGTGACATATGCTTGATTGTAGCTAATAAAACATCCCACATTTGTTTGTTAAGTTTGGTTTGCATAGGCAGGTACATCTTAGCCAAAGTTGATTTAGACGGCAAACAAATGGTTTTTGATAAAAATCGATAAGCGAGCGGGCTTGTGTAATACATATTTAAGCAAAACAATTTAAATTCTCTGCTATATCTGTTGTTTTTACAGTGTGGTTTTAAACACATTTGCGCCTTTACAATCGCGCTTAACTTTGGAGACAAAAATCTATCACAGCTTTTCAAAAACTGAATCTCGGTAACATGTTCATATTTTACAGCGGTATATTTCAATTTTTTCTTTGTTTTGAGCAATTCTTTTCTGAGTTTCCTTTTTCGAGGAGTATGGTCAGTCAATCGTGCTAGTGTCTGGGAACTACAATCCATACCTTTAGATTCTTTACTGTCAGTGTGTTCTGCAATATGTGATGAAGGACCTGGTAATTTATGGTCTCTCTCTGCTATTTTTGGTTTTAAAATACGGCCTTCAGTAGGAAGATACAATGTAACATCATTTAAAATTTTTATCTTAGGATCGGTCTGTGTATGGATCGAATCATTGTTTGGTAAAAGTAACGTTGGTATAGCTGTTTTCTTGAGTGATTTCTTCCCGTACATATCCTTTTCAAAATGCAAACTACAAACGTATGTATTCTTTAGACTTATGAAAGTTCTTCCAAATAAATCAGGTCTTTTACAAGCTTCTAACCATAATTTGCATCTGAAATTTGTAATACAGTAACTATTATACAAAATGTGCTTCGTCTATGGTCTCACATGCAAAAATATACAATTCTAGATTGAGATGGAGACAAACACATGTAATTTCATTTAGAGAAATATCCGCCATCTTGGATTTGAAAATTGATGTTGTTTTCATAATCGTCACCCCACAAAACACTCATAAAGTGTCAATTTTGTGGTTTTAATATTGTCCTACATTTTGGATCAAGTACACTTGCACGATAGACATTTCCGCGAAAGACATTTGACCTCATTTTTATTTTTAGGGACCTCGGCGAGATCTTGGATTCTAATTTCGACCCCATAATCGTTTTTAGCGACGTCGAAAACCATGAAAATGACACCCATGTCGAAAATTTTGCAAATTTTCGTCGACGCCATCTTGGATTCTAATTCCGACCCCATAATCGTTTTAAGCGACGTCGAGAACCATGAAAATGACACCCATGACGAAAAATTTGCAAATTTTCGTCGACGCCATCTTGGATTGTAATTCCGACCCCATAATCGTTTTAAGCGACCTCGAGAACCATGAAAATGACACCCATGACGAAAAATTTGCAAATTTTCCTCGGCGCCATCTTGGATTCTAATTTCGACCCCATAATCGTTTTAAGCGACCTCGAGAACCATGAAAATGACACCCATGACGAAAAATTTGCAAATTTTCCTCGGCGCCATCTTGTATTCTAATTTCGACTCCATAATCGTTTTTAGCGACCTCGAAAACCATGAAAATGACACCCATGACGAAAATTTTGCAAATTTTCGTCGACGCCATCTTGGATTCTAATTTCGACCCCATAATCGTTTTAAGCGACCTCGAGAACCATGAAAATGACACCCATGACGAAAAATTTGCAAATTTTCCTCGGCGCCATCTTGGATTCTAATTTCGACCCCATAATCGTTTTTGGCGACCTCGAAAACCATGAAAATGACACCCATGACGAAAATTTTGCAAATTTTCGTCGACGCCATCTTGGATTCTAATTTTGACCCCATAATCGTTTTAGGCGACCTCGAGAACCATGAAAATGATACCCATGACGAAATATTTTCAAATTTTCGTCAGCGCCATCTTGGCCGCCGCACAATATATAAATGTCGGCTACACGTCGCGCCGCCATGTTGGCGGCAAGGGCTCAGGATAATTTCAATTATTTTCTTTCTATCAATTAATCAATATTTTATTTATTTGCTTACCTTTTATCCGTGCGCGGAAATGATGAAATCGCAGTTCTTTATTAATGTAAGATGACGACTTGCAATCTTTCACAACACACGTCGTATGCACCATTTTAATAAAATTATTTTACATTAATTAAAACAAAAAGAAACTGACTCACGATAGCCCTGAAAGTTTTCTCCCGAACTACTAACACGGTAGTGTATGCAGTTCGGGAGCGCCCTTCCCCCGTCTCGCCCCTCACGCCCCGCACGATTGCCCTGTCTAGACGTCTTCGTCGGACGACTGTATGATTTATAGACTGTGGTTGTAATGAAAAATGGCCGCGGCATATTTGTAAAGATATAATCATACCCAAAATTATATTACCACTAAACCAAAAAATGATGTTTTTTTTTGTATTTACAGCGATGAAGATAAAGAAAATTCTTCAACATCATTGAATACAACTTTCAGAGACAGTCGAGATTTGTTAGAAGAAAACGCAAGCTCCTCATCGTCGACCACTACACTCGATGACTTGCATTTAGTTTGTGATGACGGTGATGGTGACCATAAGGAGGAAATTATAAACGACAAGTTATCAGGACGCAGAGTCGTAGATATAAAATATTTGTTTTCTGCAATTTCAAACATTAAGCACCAACATTTAGGCTGCACATTTGCCGATTTAAATTTCCTTAAAGAGCAACGACATGGTTTTACAAGCAAATATTTTTTTGAATGTAAAATGTGCAAAATAATTGAAACAGTGCACAGTGAAGACCCAAATGTGAAATTAAATGCAAATAAGGCGATTGTAGAAGGAATTCTCTGTTCAGGGAATGGATATGCACAATTAAACGAAATTTGCAGCGTGCTAAATATGCGAAATATGAATAAATCAACATTTACGACTATTGAACAATCTTTGATACCAATCATTGAAGAATGTGCCATCGACGAGATGATCGCCGCTGGGCAAGAAGAAAAAAGGCTTGCCATTTTATATGGCGAAGTAGACAAAGATGGCTGGCCTTTAATAACAGTAGTTGCAGATGGGTCTTGGGCAAAAAGATCCTACAAAAGTGGATTTAGCTCTGCGTCTGGTGCTGGATGCATTGTTGGACTGCGTACTAAAAAGGTATTGTTCTTGGGTGTACGCAACTCATACTGTTGTATATGTGCGAGAAGTCAAAAGCTGAATGTAGATGTAGCTGAACACAGATGTTTTAAAAATTGGAATGACTCCGCTAATGCTATGGAAGCAGACATAATTGCAGAAGGTTTTGCAAAAAGCATAGATATGCATGGAGTCAAATATAACAAACTCGTTGGAGATGGTGATTCTAGCATAATGAAAAAATTAATCTTAAACAAACCCTACGGTCCTGATTTCATTATTTCAAAAATTGAGTGTAAAAATCATTTACTGCGAAATTTCTGCAACAAATTGAAAGCTTTGGGGAAAAAAACAAACAATCACAAAGGCTTTGTAGCAGTGCAGCTTCGAAAAAAGGTGGAAGAAAATGTTTTGCGTTTGAGAAAAGCTATAGTTGGAGCAGTCAATCATAGGAAATCAGAAGATATAAATCCTAATGAAAATTTAAAAAATCTAAAAAAGGATATAAAAAATGCACCCAACCATGTCTTTGGAGACCACAGTAATTGCAGCGCTTACTTTTGTAATCCCGAAAAATATAAAAAGGACACAAATTTTGTTGCTGATCTTCAGACTAGCGGATTATGGACTGACATCCAGCATTACACATTGAGTTTAGCATCAAATGCAGAAAGTCTGATACTCGACATAACAAACAATACAGTAGAACAATTTAATAATGTAATTGCAAAATTTATTGGAGGTAAACGAGTCAATTACACGGCCAGAGGTTCCTACCAAGCACGATGCTTTGGTGCGGCTCTATCATGGAACAGCGACACCGCTATACATTCACACCTGTCAAAAAAAAACCAGGGTTGCAGTCCTGGCAAATACACAAAGAAGTTCATTGAAAGACAAAGGCGATCAAAAGTATACAATGAACAATGCCGAAAGAGAAAACTTTCGTTCGTCGACGATAGGTCATGTAAAAAACGAAAAGTTACTGGACCTGACGAAAATTACGGTCGACTAGAATTAGAGCCTGATATGCCATCAGAAATATTTGAAGAAAAGAAAAAAACATTTATTTCTGGGCTAGAAATATCAAAAAACAGTGCTGAAGAACTTGAACGTAGCACGATTGGCCAGAGTGAATTGTGGACAATAGAAAGGCGCAAGCGTATCACGGCGTCAAATTTTGGCAAAATATGTAAACTGCGCAAAAAAACATCAGTTGCAGGTTTATTAAGATCTTTGTTATACTCGCAATTCAAAGGCACTCCTGCTACAAACTACGGAAAAGAGAAAGAAGATGAAGCAGCAATTGATTTTTCAAAAGAAACAGGACTGTCCGTAGTCAAGTGTGGGTTGTTCATCGATAGCAATAAAAGCTTTTTGGCCGCAAGTCCCGATGGACTAATAAATGAGGATTCAATTATTGAAATAAAATGCCCGTATAAAATTGCTGAGATGACTCCAACAGAAGGAATAAAAAAAAAATCGATCGACTCCTGCATACTCCACAACGACAAGTTAAAATTAAAAAGGAATCACAATTTCTACTATCAAGTACAAGGCCAATTGCACATCACATGCCGAAGATTTTGTTACTTTGTTTTGTGGAGCCCCAAAGGTTTATTATATGAGAAAATTGAAAAAGACGACGAGTTTTGGCAAAATATGGAACCAAAATTAGAAATTTTTTTCCACGAATGCCTTCTCCCTGAAATAATTGACGGTCGGATACCCAGAAATTTACCTGTAAGAGAAAGGATGGAAATGACGACAAAATAAATGTACCTACATAATATTATTATATAACTTTTGTAAAACTTTATTATTATTATTTTTGTGTGCACATGGTCTGTGTCAAATAAACATTTTTTTTTTCTTTCTTTTCTTACTTCCTATTATTTAAAATACCCACAAGCACCTTCTCTGCGTCTTCTGCATAAATATTAAGAACTAGCTTTTGCCCACGGCTTCGCTCCCGACAACTGACTACTACCCTACCTACCTACTAAAAATAATTAAGTAAAAAAAACTTATTATCCTATTTCGGACGACGGCTACGGGCTAATCCAAAAACGCAAAAAATATAAAAATCGGTGTAATTAACACGATTGCCGACTTCCTTTAATATATATAGATTTACTTGATAAGAGCAGTAATTATTTTATAAACTCCCCTGTAAATATTTCTGTCAAGTCAAAAGCAGAATTATCACACCAAGCAGTATAGTGCAAACTTTAGTTACGTATTATACCTAATGCTTACGGTTTGTATTTTCGTAAGACATTTCGCTAAAGTTCATTGCAATTATTAGTTAATTATAAACCCTAAAAATGTCATTGAATTGTTACATCGTTGTCTCTTAAAAAAAAAACAAAATGAGCATCAAATTTCACTGTTCAGTAAATCAGTATAGGATAAACGTCGATATCGACTGACATCACTATAATTTCGATAAAAATTTCGACACTAGTCACTTCCCTAATTGTGTATGTATTAGTCTTACCCTCCCTCACCTCTCGTCTCCCCCCGTAAAGTGCGATAGAGACAACTGCAGCTCAGAACGATTTTACCTACAAAAAACCTTGATCGATCGACGTTTCGTATTCTCCTGATTTCTCCTCGAAACCTAACCCAATTAAATTATATTTGGTATCAAAATTTAAAGGAAGAATAGATCTATGCCCCTATTACTTGTTTTTATTTTAAAAACTTTTCAATTTTCTTTGGTAGTCGTCTGATTACGTAGGTAAAAACGGGGTATTTTTTTAGGTTTTTGGTAGGTCATATTTATTTTTGTAATAAATTTTTTGAAAAAAAAAAATGACAGGGGCATGCCTTCAATAGACCTAGATTTTTATAAATAAAAACGATTACTCTAGAGGCATTATCCAGGAAGAGAATAGGGGAATACATTTGTATGGAAAAATGCAGCCCGCCTACGCTCTTAACCTTGACCGATCGATGACTACCAGTTTCTTATCTTGGAGAATACAATAATAAAATACCTTGAATATAACTGGAAGACCATGTTGTTGGCAGAACTCCTTGGCTTGTTGTTTTGTGGTTACGGGGGCATCAGTACCAGGAACGATTGGAACCTCTGGAAAATTGTATAAGTTTCTTTTTACTATAGGTACATACAGTCACCAAAAGAGATAAGTATCCATGTCGTTGGAAATAGTTGAAGTTTACTTGGAAACCGATGGATGTTTTCGAATGATATTTAATTAAATGATTGAGTCGTTTATTTTCTATTAACTTTACTTTATTCAAAAACATCTACCGGTTTCTAAGTAAACTTCAACTATTTCCGACGACATGGATACTTATCTCTTTTGGTGACTGTACTGTACATGTCTGCCTTTAATTACATCTTACTTTAAAGAATTAAGATAAAACTATTAGAAAATGGAACTGGACTTCATCACCATTATCAGCCGGAAAACGTGTACTGTTGAACAAAGGCCTCCCCTAAGGGAGGGGGTTGGCATAATCCCCACCCGTGGCAGACGTCTTGGGGATCGCAGTAAAGCTGTTAATTACATGGAAGCCGCTGCTGCCCGACTTCCGGATTTTCCCTTAGTCACCTTCGACGACACCCTCGGGATGAAATGGGGGGGGTGCTGTTCTAGCCCGGACACCCCACGGGCAGGAACTGGCCTTATGTGAACCGCTATCCTTGAAAGTGGACTGTCGAGAATAAAGCATTTCTGATCCAGGTGATAAAAGTCTAACGTGTGTATCTGTGTGTCTGTATGTGGCATCGTAGCTCACAAACGGCTAAACCGATTTTGGTTTAGTTTGGTTGGCTGGTTGATTGGTTTCTTTGTTTGAAAGGTTCATCGAGAGTGTTCCTAGCTATGATTTAAGAAAATATCGAACGTTATTCGGACGTTTGTAAATTGTTAGCTCTTTTCCAGTTGATGGATGTAAGCATTATAATGTTTCCTACTACTTATGAATAAACGTATTAAAAAATAACATAAAGTGCCAATACATATTTTTTTATTGTGTTAGGGGTGTTTTTGCCTGCCGCGGATAGCACCGCCCCATTTCTACCTGTGGGTGTCGTCGACGGCAACGGTAGACTGTATTAACCAGAGGATGGGCAGCAGCGTCCTTCTGAGTATTATCTAACATCTACTGCGATCGCCAACATGCACCGGCCAAGCATGGTGATTACGGGTGAACCCCCCCTTTGGGGGAGACCTATGCCTAGCAGTGGCCATCTAACGGTTGACATGATCATGGGGGGTTTTAAAAATTTCTTTTTATTGTACTGGTTGATACTTAGTTTACAAAGTTGTCTTTTTCAACATTAAACTATCAAATAAATAACTTACTAGCATCTATGGCAGCTTTTCTAGCGGCGACTTTGTCACCCATCCGCTGTACCACGGCGGGGGAAGGTCCAATAAACTGAACACCAGCGTCGACGATCGCTTGGGCGAAATCAGCCCTATGTTGCAATAATTACGAGTTATTTTATAATAGCAAATTAATAATAATAATAATAATAATAATAATATCTTGGGACAACTCACACACGGTCATCTGGTCCCAAGCTAAGCAGAGCTTGTGTTATGGTAACCAGACAACTGATATACATACTTATATAATTTATAAATACATACATATTATAGATAAACACCCAGACACAGAACAAACAATCATGCTCATCACACAAAGTTTGTCCTGGGTGGGAATCGAACCCACGACCTCCGGCTTAGCAGTCAGGATCAGTGACCACTAGACCAACAGGCAAAAAATTTGGATTTGGATTTTGGATTTTTTTGCAATTATTTTCAGAATAAAGTTCAAAATACAATGGTGCGAATTCTGTTGTGCACAAGCTAAACTTATTTTATGCTACTATCTCTTTTTCTCCGATAACACAAGACACAGATATTAATAAGAGCTGTCAATTTAAGTTGATCTAAAATGTTCATACAATTATAGTTATTACTTCAGAACGTATTGATTAAAAACACGGCGAAGTTCAAGAAAAAACTAATTTGACATCTCTAACTTACTGCACTCAGAGACGTCACTTAATAATAATGAATCATTAACTTTAAACGACCAACATAACTTGGCCTCTCAATCGTTGATATTTTTAACTGACAGTGTTCCAATTTATGTTGGTCGATTAAAGTTAATGATTCATTATTATTAAGTGACGTCTCTGAATGCAGCAGTAAGTTCTTATCTGTCGCCGTCCTTTTCTTCTGCTGCCTGGCAGCAAGAGATGCCAATTGTCTAATTTTAGTTTAGTTTGTGAACAAGGGAATCGGCACCAAAACTAGATCTCTAGTTTAAACTTGGACCAAAGATAAACGTAGAATTCTTTTTAATAGGACGAACTGTGGCACATATAAGCTAACATTGGTTTTACTACAATTTGATAAGTTAACAAAAAATATTAAGTAGTTGGTTCTCTTACCTCTCAGACAGCAGTCCATATCCAGGATGTATAGCATCGACGTTATTTTCCTTTGCTATCCTGATGATATCCGGAATGTTGAGGTATGCTTCGACGGGCGTTAGACCCTTACCGACCAAGTATGACTCGTCAGCTTTTTGTCTGAAAGTAACATATAGATTGGGTTACAAATTATCTTATGTAACAGAGCATAATATACCTTAAAGACCTTAGAGTCACTATCAATGATAATCGTTGTATATACTAAATCCATCCAATGCTATACAATGTCACACCCGCGACACTCCATAGAAACTAAACGATACAATTGCCTACACTACTACTAAAATATCAGACTGTACAGATACGTACGTGTGTGTGCGTGTCTACGCGCCGCTCGAACAAAAACGCTGTTCCCCGAGCAGTCGTTCGACGCGGGGAGAGGTGAGGAGGAACGGTTTCAGAGGGAGGCGGAGCGTGTCGCTACTGTACGGTAGTACTAATATTTATACTGTGACAATGTCCTGACAGTACGTATTTGAAATTTAATTTATAATTTATTTATATTATATTTCGTCACAGAAAAATCCATGCTGTGCCGTGATGCCAGTATGCGCAGGTCAGTTGCTGTGATTGGTCGACTGAATTATCAACAACCAATCACAGGTCACATTCATTTTACGTAGATTTTTTGAGAAACTACTTAGGCGTTAGAGGCTTAGACTAATTAGAAATAACATGATTAATTAGTAGAATATATAACGTTTGGGTACAAAAGTAAATCCTCATTAGGCAACAACACGGTAGATGAGCGCGTTCAACTCAAAGATTTACATAAAATATAACTGTAATTAATTATTTCATAACAGGGTTTTTTTTATTTGTAATAGACATGACTTATAAAAATTCCATGAACCTAGCGTAACTAAAGACACTGCGTACTGCGAAATAATAGTAATAAAATCAAAAGCACGTGTACTAGTACTATGTTAACGCAGAGTTTGCTTCGATCACTCACTTTTTAGAGGAAATGTTAGGATTCGTTTTTTCAAAGGGTTTCGACAAGACAGAATATTTAAGGAATCTTCGTAATATGTCAATTCTCACGTTTCTAGGACATATATCTTTCTGCAAAAGTAGATGTTGCAGTTCGTTACAACCACGAGATCAAAGATAGAGTTCAATAAAAGATTGAGCCGTTGAAAGTCTAGCTTCAGTACTATAATTATCAATATCAGCAACGCTGACGGTCCATTTCTTCTGAATCGTTGTTTCTACGCTTTCGCAACTAAAGTAGGTTGATTTAGCGTCGAGGAATCAAGTGCCCAGGTCATTGTCACAAATCCTCACACACACCACAAAGCCTGTGGAGCCCGGAGGAAGCTTCTGTGCTTCTAGGTGAAGCTAAGGTGGCAATACTAGAGTCTAATTACGGACAAGTCCTAATACAAATATACATACATCTAGTAGAAGTCTATGTTATACAACAGCTATACTACATTACATCTAGATTATGTGAAGAATGATATGAATGAAAAGGGAGTCAGTGAAAGAATTGTGGTTGGCAGGACGGAATGGAAGAAGAAAACATGTTGACAATGGCAGGGAGATGATGATGACTACATTACATCTAGATCCTTACCTGTGCATCTGCATTTTGTCCTGTTCGCTGTAGATAGCGACGGAGCGGATGCCCAGTTCGGTACATGCTCTGAATACTCGGATGGCTATCTCTCCTCTGTTGGCAACCATGACGCTTCTGATAGGTTTGTATTCCACTTTCTTCGCATCCTGGAATAAGGATAATTAATATACATTTTGATTGGTTAAAATAGCAACTGGTTTCATTACAACGAAAGGAAAATAAATGTGTGTTTCTATCGTACGCTAAAACTCGCGTGTGTGCACGCTCGCGTGTCTGTTGTATTGGAAAATAGTATGAGCAGTTAACTATAGTATTTTTTTTGCAAATAAGTTGCCATTCCACAAAAAAACAGGTCAACCTAGGAGGCTAGTTTTTGGCTGCTTAACCGGTGCCTTAAAAGTGAATGTATTCGATTCGTGACGAAAACTTCATGTTTTCTCGTTTTGCCCAGAGTAATATAGTAATGACGTGAACAGATTATTTCTAAAGACAATTACATTTTGAGAAGGATTAAGTCTTGATTTAGGGAACTACAGAGTAAAAGTATAATGTTTAATTATGTTTTTTAAAGCAAAGACAATCCTTTCATAGCGTTTTACGAAAATAGACGTTAGAGTTGACTTTCAGGACGAATACAACCAATTTACAGTATGCCGAAATATTATGTTTTATGTGTTTTCCCAACAGGATATACAGTCTTGAAGTCTACTACAGAGCCAAAATTACAAAAATATTACTATTATGTATTAAAAAACAATGTTGAAAAAGTACAAATTCGGTTCAATTTGAAAATTTTTTTTCACCAGAATTTGAATTATAAAACCATTATAACTGATATATTTATTTTATGAAAATAAAGGTTATGCTTAATATACAGAACATTTTTCAGTCCGTTATACGAACTCATTTATTTTAGACAATTATTTTAAAAAACACTGTAAAATATCGCACCCTTTCGTTTGCCGATCAATTTCAATGATTCGTGCTTATTTCGTGCGTATTTTTTTTTCTGATGCACACAAACAGACCATTGTGTTGTACTAGTGTGTGTCTATGCTGCTACGCCGTTCTAGCAATCGTTTTGATTTTGAGTTGCACTAAATCGAATACGCGCCCTTAAAGCCTCCAGCAAGGGCAAAACGTTCATGAACTAAGCGACTGCACGCTAAGGGCACTCCCTGTGGGGTACGGGCCTCGGCTAAGGGCGTCGTTGGGCAGCAAAGGGACAGACTGGATCGGCGTGTAACTGGTTTTATACGAACTCCAGAGCGGATCCGTTTCGTGCATCGGTGAGAAATTTAGCACACGTCCCTAAGGCCCAGAAAATGGGTTTTCCAGCAGTGTAGTGATTCTCGGGAATCTGTTATCAATAGCAGTGGACGTTTAAGAGATGGTACGGATGACAACAAAACCGTTTGTAGCAAATAGTTGATTATTTCTCTTGGCGCGAAATACGCTGATGTCGTGAGCGGATGTTTTGGAGGTAAACGTCTTCGTTTGTTCTACGTCGCAGCGAGTTTGTTGATTTTATGAAATCAGTGTTAGTAATACATATTAGATGATAGGTACCTGGGAGAAGGAATCATGGGAATCATTCCCTCAGTCTTTGTGAGGCAATTCTTTGAGTTCACGCGTTGCACAGAGGTTTGCTCAAGATTGGTGAAAAAAAGGCGAAAACTATCGAATCTAACGAAAGGGAGGCAGAGGACACCGCATTATATTCATATCATACATTTTTACTATATTGATAAATATACTTATCTATTTTATGTTGACAAATGCTAAGTTAACATATCTACTTATCATACAAAAGTTAGATAAACTTGAGTACGAAGTGCAAGAAGTCCAATTTACATTTTTTGTTTTGGAGCAAAATAAATGAATTAACCTTTGGTTTAGGTGGGGAAGTCGTAATTATCGTGTGAATGTTTATCGGATAAGAAGACTTAAAGAATCTTACCACAGCTCCCAAGGTCTACCTCCGACAAGACACGACATACGGTGCATGGGGTTAATTCACCTAATTTACTCAATATAGTAGTATTCAGAGAGTTTGTTACCTTAGGAAATTTTCGACTTGATTGAATGGAAAGGCGAAGGGAGGCCTAAGCCTTGCAGTGCACAATACAAGCTAAAAATAAAAAAGTAAATACTTCTATACTATCAATTATTATAAAGAGGTAAAATTTGTTTGTAAGTTTGTATGTAGGGTGTAACCTCCGAAACTACTCATCCGATAATAATTCTTTTACCAATAGGAAGCTATGCGTTATCCATGAGTGTTATAGGCTATGTTGCATTATCAAAAAATTAGAGATCCTTGAGAAAAATCACGCGGACCACGCGAACAAGGTCCCGGACAAAGTGCTCATTTTATTTGCTTTATTCGCCAAACTTGGTCACTATAAGTATTTTGGGTCCCGCAGGTGCATAAATCCACAAAAACCTGTCCATTTGCGGCTGTCGTAGTATTTAGTAGCTATAGGCATAATTTCAGATAAACACATGAGTGCAAGAAACACATAAACTTTACGCTCAACTGCTGTAGATAACGATAATGCTAATGGACAGTGAATGATTGTTGTGGCAGTCGCTCGAGGATAGAACTGTAGGAAAGGAAATGGATGAAATATGTCTGTGAAAAATATATGTAGAGGAACTATTTCTAGACTCTGAATTTGAAGTTAAAGTCAAACTCAATTCATTTATTTCAATTAGAACATTAATCAATTTTAAAAATAATTTACAAGAACAACAAAAAATTACATACATACGAACAGTGCAAGTTAAATAAAAGCTGGTAAAAATTTTACAGTATAGAGAAGAATGTGCAAGAAACTCCTTCATCATCATCATTTCAGCCGAAAGACGTCCACTGCTGGACACAGGCCTCCCCAAAGAAATGAGGGGCTTTGCCATAATCGCCACGCTAGGCGGTAGGCGGGTTGGCGATCGCAGTATGGTTGTTACAAAGGCACAAAGGCACAAAGAACGCTGCTGCCCATTCTCTGGTGAGTCACTTAGTCGCTTCACACCCACGGGAAGATATGGGATGGTGCTATTCTTTACGTCCGACACCATACGGACTCCTTATCTACATTATATTAGCCCTTACTCTCCCACTGCAGGGTAAACGCCTCCCTCCATTCCTTCCATAGGTCTCGACTTTTCGCTATGTCTTGCCTATTCCTAAGGAAGCCATCCAAGTCGTTCCGCCATCTTTTTCGTGATCTGCCACGACCCTGTCTCGTCATTTGGGGCACCAAAGTTGGTTGGTGGATTTACGGGCATGGGTCGTTCGGCATGAGGCAGATATGTCCAGCCCAGTCCCATTTAAGCTGGGCAGCCTTTTGAGCTACGTCAACGATTTGTGTTTTTAAGCGCAGGGTGGTGTTTCGAACGCGGTCGGTTAATTTAAACACCAAGTATGCTGCGTAGGCGTCCATAGCACGTTGGCAAACCTTGAGATTGGTGTTTTGGATGTGAGTCAACGATCAAGTCTGTGCTATATAGGTCAAGATAGGGAGAATATACATATCTACATACTCTTTAAAAAGTTTTACTATAATTTGTATAAAATCACTACAAAGGCCTGACCTAGCCACAACTGAACAGTGAAAAGTTGTTGTATAAGAATGTATAAAAGTAGTGTATAGTCTGTCGAAGTTGTTAGTGTTATAAAACTAACCCTGTAGAATAAGTAAAATGCACAAATGAGCATGGAGCACTAAAATTTTAGATGATCAACTGGTAAGTTATTCAGACTAACTTTAATTTTAGTGCGCATCTATCAGGAACTACAAGTAATGTAATACCTATACATTTACTATTGGTGCAATCATCTGCCGAGCCTTTTCCCAACTATGTTGGGGTCGGCTTTCAGTCTAACCGGATACAGCTGAATAACAGTGTTTTACATGGAGCGACTGCATATCTGACCTCCACAACCTAGTCACTGGGTAACAAGATACCCCTTGGTAAGACTGGTTGTCAGACTTTCTGGCTTCTAACTAACGACTGCCAAAGATCTACAAAAGACAGCCGGGACTAACGGATTCACGTGCCTTCCGAGGCACGCAGGGAACTCTGTATGAAATGGATGGTCACTTTTGCCGCGATCCACGGACTGACCGCGGCAAAAGTGGCTTAACCTTGACCGATCCATCCGTAAGTTTTTACTTAGTCACATATTTTAATCGATCAAAATGAATGGAACAAGTGGTGTTTCTTCAAATTCTAAGAGTTGATTCCGTAATAAAAGTTGATCATAATTATTCATGAGTTTCACCTGAATAATGCACAGTCAATTATAAGTCATCCTGTATAACCATCGAACTCGATAAAGCTAACTGTGAAATGTCTAACAAAAGAAAGGAGCTAATTTAACTAGTCAATGTTTGTGTGATTTATGGATGTATATGAGCGGAAGTTGAACAATAAAATAAAATTACAGCCATGTACACTGTGGATACTAGAAAGTACTTACATCTGAGAGAATATAGTAGAAGGATTTCTTTAAAAAAATATTTGGGGTACTTGTTACAGGTAAATATTAGACACGGATCGCCGACGTCACTCAAAAAGCAACCAAGCTTAAGTGGGACTGGGCTGGCTTCATCTACCACATGGCGAACGGACCATAGGCTAAAACGACCACATTGTAGGTATCGGAAAACATCCAGCGACATCGTGGTAGATCTTGGCGAAAATGGTGGGATGAGCTTGACGCTTACATGAAAGATTGGTCCACACTAACTCTGGACAGAGAGATTGGAAAGAAGAATGGGAAACCTTTGCCCTACAGTGAGACAATACATAAATAATAAATAGAGGTACATGCCAAGTGTACAGTACCAAGTGTACAGTTGTGTGGTCGGCTGCCAGCCTAACCGCGGTATGTCTATTCTGTTACAATCTCCCTCGGTGAACACCTAGGTGAAGTGAGCTATGTCATCCGATTGTAGTGATTTGTAAATCCCTAGCGTCGGGACGGATTACAGCTCACGTAATCTAGGTGTTCACCGAGGGAGATTGAAACAATATAGACATACTGATGCAGCTGATTAACAGTATTTTACACGAAGCGTCTACCTGACTGACCTCCACAAACCAGTTACTAGGTTGTCTGACTATCTGGCTTCTGACTACCTATACCGACTGTCAAAGATCTATGAATGACAGGCGGTAGCAACGGCTTTACCTCACAAATAAATATAAGAAAGTAATAGATTTTCCATTTGACTAAAGAACACAAAAATAGACTGGAGGATTCTGGAGGAATATCAACCATGGTAGATGGTAGATGATGCAAACATTGGTGCAGTGCCACCCCAAATAATAGAATAGAAGAAAGGTAGGTACCTGAAAAATAAAGAGACCTGGTAGAATATTGTCACGTAGGTCGGTACGACCGAAAACGCCGTACTAGCGCCATTATATTATCGAGTAGCAGAAGTACAGCTTATTGGGGTCCCTTCTACATTTTTCTACATGGTTAGGTAAGTGCCGTGTTGCAATATTCGAGATCATTCGTGTATATGCTGGAATGTTCTCGAATATGTCCTGGAACGATCTAGAAATTAAAATTCATAAAAATAGCGGACAGCCAGCGGTGGCGAGCTAGATAGTTTTGAATGCGAAACTACGAACTACTTACTGCGAACAAAGAAAACGACGCTCAAGTGAGTCTTACAAGCTTCTAATTACTGTATTTGTTTAAATAAAGTTTTAGTGTTTTTTGTGTAAATTGGTATACATTATTTATCCCGAACCCTAGCTCGTAACAATATGATAGAAGGTACAACTCAGAAAAGACAATAGATAAAGTAGAACGGCCGATAGGTAAATGATTGTTACATGTTTAGGACTGATTGAATACGAGACATGAATGATTGATCAAAATAATGATCCAACAGCATGCAATGAATGAAACTAATCATTTTTATAGAACAAACTTGTAATATTAGATGCAATACATATTGCATTTAAAATGCAAGCAGGCTTTAACAATTTTGAGGAGTATCAATCTCATCAGTGATATAAGTCATAGTTACAAGAATTTTTGAGATTACTGAACTAAAAAAAAAACAGAGTAAAATTGCCACATCTAATATTACGAGTATGATATTAGAGTTGTATCTACTAGTTATCTAAACTTATTGCCACGTAGATAAAACGTAAATTCCATTAGTATTTTCAATAAAGCTGGTTGTGTATCCTATGCTATCTTGATTTTTTATTGGTTTAATCTGGTATTCTGATTAAAGTGATAGACAATAATATGAATGTGCCTATTTTGTTCAGAATGTTACTGGAACAAACGAACTCACAGCAAATCCCTTCTTTAACTACTACTAATGCGATAAATATGATAATGCGTACCTGATATGATAACGTGTGTACTATATTGACACAAACAATATCGAAATCTAATCATCTAGGCAGATAGGTAACTCAACCATTGACGAAAGCTGGGAAAGATGCTTAAAATTAAAAAATTAAAAACTGTGCGGTCGGGGGACCCCCGTAAGGAACGAAGTTCCTTACTTACTTGTCTGTACAAAAAAAAAACTTGAGAGGTGTCAAGGGACACCCGGATGGAACGAAGTTCCTTTCGATTAATTAGTGAAGGAATTGTAATAAAATTTTATTTTTTTTAAGTTATAATAATTTTTTTTTTTATTATTAACAAATATAATGTAATTAAAAGACAATTTAATTAAACGTGCCCGTTTATGTATCGAGCGAAATGGACTCCATATTGAGCAGTTGCTTCGATACAGGGAAGTGTAAATTTTATACCTAATAGGTAAGTTTTTTAATTAAGCCAAAGTTGATCAAAACTGTGTTTGTGAATAGTTCTAATTTATTTAAATAGGTTACCTATAGCACCTATAGGTACTACGCCTGCCTGCCTTTCTTTTTCTAGCAAAAGAGTACCTACTCACTTACCTACTTACAACTACAAATAATTCGCCAATGATAAAAGTAAGTACCACTACCTACCTAGGTACCCACCTAAGCTCCCACTGGCTTAATTTAAACCAAAACATTTTAATCAAATCAAAAAAAATATTATTGTCGCTAGTAAAACCTAGAGAAAAGTACTCTGTGACCTAGAGCGATAAGGTGCAGTGGTTACCTACTGACGACCGCGGCCGATAGAAAGCTCATGATTATCAAACCCAAACTTTCAATAGGTACCTACTAAACAAAACATAGAAGTAGGTACAGTAACTACCTACCTACCTAACCTACGTATTCTATGGCTTAATTATCGACTTGAAATTTACACTCGTTTTCACAATCCACACAGTCTCACAGTGAAAGGTGGACTTATCTCGTAGGTCGTTATCATCGGAATTATCACGCAATGATAATTCCGATGTCATTGAGGTAGGTACCGCCACTATTTGAGCGAATAAACTTAGGTACTAAACATATCGCCGTAGGTACCTAGTTCAAAGAGTTCGCCGCGCCGCCTTTAAATACATAAACATATTCTACGAAAAGCGAATTCGGACTTTATTTTGTAAACGTAAACGGTTAAAAATTGAAATTTTACCAAACTAGGTATGATAAAATTATTCTGAGAAACGTATAGGCAGGTGCCCGACCGGACAATAGGAGCTATGTGCAACCGAATTTCACGGTTAATGTGTAAAAATAAGGTTTTAATTCGCTCCAATATTTTCATAGAAAAGCCGCGATTCAACTAATAATGAACTCTATTTGACAGTTCCAACGATTCAATTTTTCTGTTCGAATTGTCTGCGTTTGTGAAGTAATAAAAATAGCAAAAAAGTGTCGTGACAACTTTTCGTAAGAATTTTTTCCGTCTAGCCCCCTTTCACAACGCGCGATAAGGAACTTCGTTCCAATATATGTATAATTATAAAATCTGTGCGGTCGGGGGACCCCCGTAAGGAACGATGTTCCTTACGTACGTGTCTGCACAAAAAATATATATAATGAAAAAATAATAATACCTATATCACGAGCAGGGGAGTGCGCCGCAGCGGCTCGATACACGCACACATACAAACACGCATTTCGTTACGTGACGATTTCTACTAATTCGCTTTACCCGTAAGCCGCGTTAGGGAACTTCGTTCCAAAAAAACCTTTGAGATAGGAATAACATACTAATAATCTTCCCCCGATCGAATTTCGCGCACAGTGGCCAATTTCAATGGGACTAGTCAAGTACGCAGTAGTTATTGTAGTACACAAAGTGTGGGCGCAAAAACATAGACCCACTCCCTCTTCCCTCACCCCCATAGTCTGGTGGGACGAAAATTCGACACGACCGGGGAGAGATCAGAAGTCGCGCTTGCAACCACGAGACCAGCTGGAGGATTGCAATGACATAATCTTGACGATGGTGATGGACAATAAGGTATCTACTGCATCATTGGAGTATGTAGTATAATAAAGAACATCTGTTTTTGTTACGGTTACTTCCATGAGTCCCATGGTACTTGGGGTTGGCAAAAAATTATAGTCTCTTCCATGCTTCCTTGTTAACCGTCGCCGTCGCCACCAAATTATCACCCACTCCCATATCCTCCTTATCAGTGCTCACATAATCTTTATGTAGTTCCACAATATTGTAACTAGCTATTAGTTAGAATGTTTGTGACTCCACGGTGACTCTCACCGTCCGTAGTTTTACGTCAATACGCATATTTATCACTCTCTTGTTAAACAGAGCCCTACCTACATAAATCGTAGTCGTACTTTTAATTTTAAAGTTGTTTTTTTCTTAGTTGATTTCCGATTGAGCCATTTCCAGCAATGATAATTATGTTTTTCTTTCTTCTTTTTTATTCTGTGTTTCTTTCTTTCTTTATTTTTAATTCTTGTCTAGCCATTGTGTTGTTAGGTAATGTAGTAATTCACTGCCCGCCTCTCTGTTACCCGATAAGTATAGCGACTCTCGTTGAGTTGTACGAAACCAACATTAGTTTAACGGAGACTTTAAATTGATGCTGTGTGAAATTTTTTTGATTACATTTTTTTTTATCGGGGTCTAGGCTATAACCTATGGCATAGTAATATGCCATATATTACACACCCATAGGTTACACCCAGATTATGTAATATCACTTGAAATAACGTTCACATAATAATATAATTTTTATATGCTATAAAAACAAATAACCTAATTTCATGTGATCTACTGTTATATTTCATATAAATTTCTTTTGCTCTAATAACATTTAGTATAACGTTCATTTCATATAATTTCAATTTTTATAATGTTCTTTTTAAATAACGTTCAGTTGACCTAATTTTCATATTTACTCATTTTCAGCCAAAATTCTGTAATGAATAAGTAAACATCAGGAAACCCCATACTGTTATAACCTTATCTAACTAAATGATTCACCAACACTAGAGGGGATCTGGTCCGCTTCACTGTTCTAACCTAACATAACCCAAATGATACAATAACAGTAGAGGATATCTGACGCAGGTAGTGCGTATTTATTTATTCCGCCACCAGCACGGCTAATGGAAATGACAGGCGTTCGAAATCTAATCAGTTATTGCAAAAATATACAAAACAAAGTAGAGGTTTCTAAATTATATTAAACGTTATGTAGAGATTTTGAATATTATAGTAACTAAATATTATACTAATTGAATATTAATTGAAATGTACATTATAGAAATCAGTATTTCATATAAAATTAGGTAATGAGAAATTATATCTATAATTCATTATATCATTTCATCGTTATATCAAAAAAAAAGTATATTACATGAAATTAGGTCATGTGATCATTTGAACTTTTGTTATTATTTCAAACGTTACACACCCATAGCACAGTATTACAATATTCTGTAATACTGTGCCCATAGCCTATGCTGCTCCCACTGCTGGGCAAAGACCTCGCCCAAGTCCTTCCAGGAACTTTTGTCTAGCGCTACCTTGAACCAGCCCTCGTGGTACGCGTCCATTTCATCTCACCACCTCTTTCAGGGCCGACCTCGGCGGCGCCTCCCATCTTCAGGCACCCATATTGTTGGTGTATTTTATTGAATACCTTAATAATGATTGCAATTCATTTTTCTTCCTATCTATCATCATTGATATGATATTTTTGTAATTACTAATAGAACATTTTCATTTTAGTAAGTAGGTGAAGTAGTTTATGGGATGTTCCCAAGCAGCAAAATGTAGTCTAGTAATGGTTCTGGAACCAACATTTTATTAGGATTATAACGGAATAGTAAGCAATTATAACCACGGAAAAGGGTCCAATTTATAGGCGTATTTTGCCTGATTAAATATCTTTAGTAGACTTGGTGAACACCGGTTTGCCCAATAACGACCTTATAGTTGGACTACGTAAAACTATTTGCTCCCGCAAAGCTAACTATCAGCGCTTAATGGAACCAAACACGACAATAACAAATCTCTTACAAGCTCATACCAAGTGTTGTGAATTGGTGAATGTTGCTGCTCATATTTGTAAAAATTAATAGTGATAAAGGTAAGTTATTCATCCATTTCTTATTATAAATATTATCTAGAATATTAATTATGAGTAGAGTGTTAACAATAAGTCAAGATGTATATGTTTGAATCTGCATGGCGCACGTATATTTTCTGTGAAGTATAATAAGTTTTTTATCAAAATTTTTACACGCCCCTTGAAATTAGCGTTTTCATTAAGTTGAATTTTAAAATAATGTTGGTTTTAGTAAGACATACAACGAAAAGTCGCCATCTTGACAAAGTTGGTTTTCCCAAATACATTAACAAACCGATATAGGCGTACTTTGTTTAAAAATGGTAAATAAGAGAACCATTGCTTGGCCATATTGTCTGTAATTAGAGTTCCGTAAATATTTCTGTAACTGGACTGTTATTTTATATTGCTCTTAGGTACCTATGTCTTATTTTAATGTTTTTTGTTTAGGTTAGGTCAGCATTGAAAATAGTGCAAGTTTTACACAAAAATAAAAATTGTATTATTAAGCAGAGACGATGCACAGCATCTGTGAGAGGGCGCTGTATACTTCCCGTTTATTGTTAGCCAATCACAGCTTGTTGACTCACATGCACGACCAATCAGCGCAGAGTTCCGGTAGTCACGTGGTCCCAGAGAGGGGGTCGCTAATGGCGACGTGTCTTACCTCATAGAAGTCTCTCACCAGGAGCCCTTGAATGGATGCTGTGCATCGTCTCTGCTTAATAATACAAGTTTTATTTTTGTGTAAAACTTGCACTATTATTTGGCATGTGACGATGCACAGCATCTGTGAGAGACGTGTTTATAACTCCTGGTGACCACGACGACGCTATGTGAGAAATTATAATATTAACTGGCTTCTAGGCAAGCGTGCTCCATCTTAGACCGCATCATCGCTTCCCATCAGGTGAGATAGTGGTCAAACGTATGCCTATCAATAGATAAAAAAAAAAGAAAAAAAAAAACTGAAAGATAAAACCACAAATCAGTATATAGTATTATCAGTCAGGACTATAAATACCTCTAAGTAAAAGGTTTAGGTTCAATTTAAGTATCATATCAATCCTACTCTACCATTAGGTATTTAGGTATTAAACAAAAACAATGTGATAACAAATTGATCCATAGTGATTAACAATAAACTGGCAAATTATTATACTTATAATAAATTACTACCAAGAGGAGGTCAATGTGTTCATACAGGTTCAAAATTATTCGAAAGATTACTCATATTTGGTAAAGTGTCAACTTTACCTATAATCAGTTTTCGATAACATTTAGCGAAAGCATTTAGTCTTCGCCAATTACCAATTACGAGGCAAAATATGTTCTATTGAAAGATTTTCTTACCAATATCAAATCAAAGAGCCTGCTTACACTCCCAGGAGATGCGGAAATACCTGCATCTTTCAATAAAGTTCTTACCAAATTACCCATAACATTCCATGATGCACTTAGCGTGGGATGGATCTCGAATTGACACAGTGAATGCTTACATTCAGCTATCGTACGAATGTCTCGGTCTTTAACCAAATTAGTGGGCATATATTTTCGTTATTAGGATAACTTCTTCCATCCTGATTTCCTATACGCTGTCGGTGTCTGTTTTTGACCCAAATACTGGATACATGATGATGTGGTCACCCGATAGATGTGACAATTCGATTAGACCCTAAAAACGGTAAGATTATGGACGCGTCCTCCTGATGCCAGCAACAAAAGAGAGGCCAATCGACACCACTTTCTGAAAAATGTAATTTTATTAGGAGGTTTCGTGTGCATCCGCGGCAATTAGTCCATTTGAGTCCCAAATTGTGATATTAGGGGCTTCTCTGCTTCACGGGTTTGAAACTAAAGAGATTATTTTAAGAATATGTTGTACATTTTCGCCTTCAGACGTTCGTTCAAGTGTTAGTAGTACAAACCTATGTGACAATATGTGGTAGGGTAAGCTAGTCTTTCCTCAATGAATACGAGTATTAAAAATATTGACTATTAATATTATAAGGACAGTTGAGTCATCGTTGTGAGTTAATTTGACAACATTTGACCCGTCGACATCATGCCGATCTAAATTTACAGCGTGGACTCCGGCCAACTAGATCGGAACAGCGATTTTTCTGCTTCCGACCAAATACTGGTTACTCTGCTCCCCCCGGTATCTTCCAAACGAAGAAATTGAGAAGGTCTTGAACTTAAGGAGGTGGAAGACCCGTGCTCCGATCTAGTAACACTACAACAAGGTTGTTGATCTTCAAAGGTTTGCCGAGTGCTCGACATCGATGAAGCCATACCCAATAGGCTCTCGCCCACCCCGGCCAAAATTCTGATGTTGCTTTAGGAATTAGGCTCGGAGGCGGAAACACCTTCGCCAGCTGAAATAGCCATATACGACTGACGGCAGTGCAAAAATGGGTAGACGAGTCTAAAAATGTTAGGTAACATATTTTAACAACCCTGGTGAACTTGTTGGCTAAGTAATGATAAGTCATATAAAGTAAGGCCACCGATCGTGTCCCGTTTTCTTCTAACGTAGACGACTCGTTACGTTGTTCTCGAATTCATGTTGAACCTACGGGATTCAACATGAATGATGTCACGTACATTTGTAATATTTTATTGATTTAAAAAGAGTGTTTCTGGAGCCTCCCCCGCTCGCTCCTCTCCACAAAAGCCCACCATTTGAACGAGCAACCAGCCACAACTCTCCGATCGACAGACTTCTTTGACAGCTCGAAAGTGTTGTCAACTCCACTCAAGACTGGAATAATTCATTTGAAATAACTAGTTTTAAGTTTATTTATTTATTTATTTATACTTCATGCACAAAGGCACAAAGGCGGACTTAATGCCTTAGGCATTCTCTACCAGTCAACCAAGGGTGATGAAGAGAGAAGATAATATGGTTTAAGTTTCGATTTTGTCAATTTTGAGTTTAGAACGTATGAGACAACTGTTATTGTTGAATTGTATGCTCAAATGGCCACCACGTGCCCTTGGTCGGAAATGCTTCACACATGTGTTGGCAACTCAACTCAAGTCTGCAAATGGCTTATTTGAAATTAATAATAATAATAATCATTTATTTCTGATAACAGGACTCATAGTGTTAGTAACAATATACTTAAACACAGAACCAGAAGCAATTTATGACATCACTGCCGCAAGGTGACAGGCCCAGCCGAAACCCTGGTTTCGATTCTGAATTTAGAGTTTAGAAAGTACGAAACAACTGTGATTGTTAGATTGCATGCTCACATGGCGACCCAGTACCAATGCCGCTGGTCTGGTCTCCCTGTCCCTTTGGACCGGTAGATGTTTGGCCACCCAGTTGGTTAAAGCTGTGTAATATTTGGGTGCCCATAACAGGCCAAATGGCAGGTACGTCATTTGAAACTTTTAGTCTGAGTAATCGACGGTGGTTCTTCAAAACGCTGAAGATATATCCAGCTTCACCACCGAAAAAATCGGGTATCTATAAGTGAGAATCAGCTTGAATAGTTTCCCAATGTGACAATTCAGGTGCTCGATGTTCGACAGTTCTGATGAATGATGCTTTGAATCGGTATAGGGCTCGTACCGATGGATGAATAACGGTGGAGGTAAATGGCAGACGTATTCTCGTAATCATTTCGAGAAGGGTTTTTGAAGCCCGAACCGGCTGCCACTGTCTCGAATACAGTGAGGGACAGCCTCCGTAGGATTGGTGTAGCCGAACTGATAAATGCATAAGAGCGGCGGATTGGAGGTTAATTGGCAGACATCTGCTTAGCCTTTTCCAACTATGTTAGGACCGGCTTACAGTCTAACCGGATGCAGCTGAATACCAGTGTTTTACGTGGAGCAGCTGCCGGTCTGACCCTCCATAACCCGGTTACCGACTATAGGTACCCCTTGGTAAGACTCATGATCAGAAAAGAGCCAGAGCTCCTGATTATCCATAACGACTGCCAGATCTACAAATGACAGCCGGGACCAACGGTTTTACGTGCTTTCCGAGGCACGGAGCGATTTCGGTATGAAATGGATGGTCACCCATCCATGGACCGACCGCGGCAAGCGTAGCTTAACCGTGACCGATCGATCCGTACGGCTTTTACTTAGCCGCGAGCCCCAGCTCTTGGAGGTTAATGGCAGACGCATTCCCGTGTTCAATCATTCGAGAAGGGCCTCCGGGGCCCAAAGCGTCTGCCACTGTTTCCGATACGCTCAGAGACAGCCTCTATACTCATTTTGATTCTGCTCAGTACCAAACCAAGGAAATACCCATATTTCTATACCTGCCGTACTTCGAATGCAAGCATGCAATTGTTTCTCATCAAATAATTAGAACTCGCAGGGATCTTACGCAGACCGTCCCGAAAGTTGCTAATTCGCCTAGGTTACGCTCCCGGCGATTTGCAATGTATTTAGAAGTTTTCCGAAAATTTGCTGCATAAGTTTCCAGCTAATTTTATGGAATTTTGAGGAGGGTAGAGATTATTTCGACATTTTATCGAAAATGCTAAAGACAGAAAGTAAAGCATGATTTTCTTGAAATAGACGATTACAACTCAAAGGGATCTTACGCAGATAGTCCCGAAGTTTCCATAAAGTATTTCGCCTAGGATGTGCTCCCGGTTATTTTCAATGTATTCAGCACGTTTTTCACAAACTGGCTGTATAATTTCCTAGTTGATGTCATGTAATTTTTACGTCAGTACAAGTGATTGCGAGATTTTATCGACAATGCCAAAGACAGAAAGTGAAGCATGATTTTCATCCAATAGGCAATTAGAACTCGCAGGAATCTTACGCAACCGTCTCGAAAGTTCTTAAGAAATATTTCGTACTGTTTCCGATACGCTCGGAGACAGCCTCCGTTTACTTATTTGATTATTTTCAGTACCAAACCAAGGGCATACTCATGTTTCTATACCGAATGCAAGCATGCAATTTGTTATCATATAATTAGAACTCGCAGGGATCTTACGCAGACCGTCCCGAAAGATTCTAAAAAGTTTTTCGCCTAGTCACTGCATGATTTTCTAGCAAATTTTATGAAATTTTAACGTGGGTAGAAATGATTCCGAGATTTTACTGAAAGGTGTCGAGGAGCTAAGTCCAGAAATTGGTTCAAGCATAGGTGAATTATGTAAAACCGGCATCGAACCGGGTACACACACGTTTTCAGCAAAATTATTAGCACTGTTACTTGGTAAAGAACTTTGAAATGTTGATGACTCACCGCATGTTCGACGTTTTACCTCGGAATCCAATGAATTTAATTGTGAAGAGCTAGAATTGGTAGGCACTCGCAGGCGTTCACGGCTTGATGTAGACATCGAGTCGTTACCTACCTGAGTTTCTTGCTCCGAATCACATTTATTCACTTACGTTTCTATTAAATTATATTTGAAATCAAAATTTTAAATTTATTAAAAAAATTGATGTTAATAAGTCGAGAAGTAACGACGCTATGAGGTAAGACACGTCGCCATTAGCGACCCCCTCTCTGGGACCACGTGACTACCGGAACTCTGCGCTGATTGGTCGTGCATGTGAGTCAACAAGCTGTGATTGGCTAACAATAAACGGGAAGTATACAGCGCCCTCACAGATGCTGTGCATCGTCACATGCCAAATAATGTAATATTTCTGGACGTCGATCTCTTTACGACCAAAATAGGTTTTCGAACGAAACTCTTCGTGAAAATTTCTTGTTGTCTCACAAATGTGGTGGTTGTAACTATAAAGTTTCAAAAAGTCTTGCAAGACGGCCACGACACTTCTCCACACGACGACATATATTTTGATTGATCCCACTCTAAATGGAAGACAAACTATTCAAAACTATTCATGTTCCCGTATACATAACCGCCGTACTGTTGGAAACTGCGCGCATGTCGCGAGTGTGGTGTACTTTTTATCGTGGGCAAGACATCAGGAAGGAATAAATGCACCAGCAAGGTTTTTAGACGATGTTACGATTGATATTGATTATATTGAATAAAATGTGAAAATAAAGTGTTTTTGGAACGAAGTTCCTTATCGCGCGTTGTGAAAGGGGGCTAGACGGAAAAAATTCTTACGAAAAGTTGTCACGACACTTTTTGCTAAACTTCACAAACGCAGACAATTCGAACAGAAAAATTGAATCTTTGGAACTGTCAAATAGAGTTCATTATTAGTTGAATGGCGGCTTTTCTATGAAAATATTGGAGCGAATTAAAACCTTATTTTTACACATTAACCGTGAAATTCGGTTGCACATAGCTCCTATTGTCCGGTCGGGCACCAGCCTATACGTTTCTCAGAATAATTTTATCATACCTAGTTTGGTAAAATTTCAATTTTTAACCGTTTACGTTTACAAAATAAAGTCCGAATTCGCTTTTCGGAGAATATGTTTATGTACCTATTTAAAGGCGGCGCGGCGAACTCTTTGAACTAGGTACCTACGGCGATATGTTTAGTACCTAAGTTTATTCGCTCAAATAGTGGCGGTACCTACCTCAATGACATCGGAATTATCATTGCGTGATAATTCCGATGATAACGACCTACGAGTTAAGTCCACCTTTCACTGTGAGACTGTGTGGATTGTGAAAACGAGTGTAAATTTTAAGTCGATAATTAAGCCATAGTATACGTAGGTTAGGTAGGTAGGTAGTTACTGTATACTTCTATGTTTTGTTTAGTAGGTACCTATTGAAAGTTTGGGTTTGGTAATCATGAGCTTTCTATCGGTCGCGGTCGTCAGTAGGTAACCACTGCACCTTATCGCTCTAGGTCACAGAGTACTTTTCTCTAGGTTTTACTAGCGACAATAATATTTTTTTTGATTTGATTAAAATGTTTTGGTTTAAATTAAGCCAGTGGGAGCTTAGGTGGGTACCTAGGTAGGTAGTGGTACTTACTTTTATCATTGGCGAATTATTTGTAGTTGTAAGTAGGTAAGTGAGTAGGTACTCTTTTGCTAGAAAAAGAAAGGCAGGCAGGCGTAGGTACCTATAGGTGCTATAGGTAACCTATTTAAATAAATTAGAGCTATTCACAAACACAGCTTTAATCAACTTTGGCTTAATTAAAAAACTTACCTATTAGGTATAAAATTTACACTTCCCTGTATCGAAGCAACTGCTCAATATGGAGTCCATTTCGCTCGGTACATAAACGGGCACGTTTAATTAAATTGTCTTTTAATTACATTATATAACTTAAAAAAAATAAAATTTTATTACAATTCCTTCACTAATTAATCGAAAGGAACTTCGTTCCATCCGGGTGTCCCTTGACACCTCTCAAGTTTTTTTTTTTCTGATTATACTACTTAACAATCCAAAATTAATTTAGATAGGTAACCATTTTCAGGAAGATCATTGTGCATTTTTGTAAGCGTTTTATATATTTAAAAGGATATGGGTATACGAAAATTCGTTCTATTTATATTAATTCTTGTTTGATAAAAAAAATCCTATCGTTTTGAGGAATGCAACTCAACTCATTGGGTAGTTAGTATTCATGGTCTTTAACACTCGGAAGTGGGAACTCGTTTCGTTAGTGGTCGCTAGTGGGTCACAGGTCCGAACAAAATGCCCGTTTATCTTTTCACAGTAGGTAACTATTTTGTACGGAACCTTCTCCTATTTCTACGATTCGTTCTTCGCCAGATGCAAAGATAGAACCCGACGATTTATCTGAACTATTCGTTTGTAATAACCACTTCTTTTTTGCCGTTTCCATTTATATAGATCCATTTTTTTAAGAGAAGAAAATAGAACACCACCTCAGCAACGAATACGACACAACAAAATCAAAATGTCGGTACCGAGACTATAACAACATTTGCAAGACCAATGTATTCTTGTACAGGACACCACGGATATAGTTTTGGATACTAAGTAAATTATATTAAACCTTTATAATCCTGTTAAGATTATAATAATATTGGTTTATACCACTATAAAACCGCTCCGTTTTACCTATAATTGTTCTGAAAAGTGAATTTATAAACCCTTATATAACCAAGTAATAAATACAAATAGTTTCCAGTATATTTAGTTCTGTTTATCACTTTTATTGGCGTACTTTACTTATAGTAGTTCTATAATGCTTCTTGTTAGCAGTTATAAGTATAGCTTACCAGTTTATTTACTCTTGAGTGCATTTAGACCCTCGCGATACTTTTATAGGTCACCCAAGCTTATACTGCACCCTTAATTTCGATCTATAAGTAGTTATAAGCTAATGTATAAGATTAGATATACTATAAGACCCAACTCACTCCATGCTTGCTATTATAGCGTGGCAGCAAATACTAGAACCGTTAAGAGAATATTATAAGTGTTGGAGGCCTATAACATCTGCACTATAGGATAATTTTGCTGCTTGGGTTGATAAGACTGTACCAAACTGTTTATATACTTACGTAAGTAAATATTTAATGCGCAAGCGTCTTGTCTTGTGTGTGGCATATTTTTATTATTTATCTACTAGTATTGTCTGTCGAGATGATTTATTTTGTTTGAACGATGATAAGATTTATTCATGAGGCACATCGAAGCGTTATTTATAAAATAGAGATGTGTGTAATTAAGTACCTAATTATTAGACGAAATTGTGGAACTCCTAGGTAGTTGCTTAATAATAATAATATGGGTATTATTATATGTAATTATAATACGGATAATACGGTCGAAGGACCAAGGACGTTTTAGAATTAGGGTGTCCACGAGGATCTCCACAGGGCAAAATAAAAGTAAACGATGTAGGTACCTACCTAATTGTCTTAAGTTCTATCTACTCAAGCATTGATCTAAACCTAAACATTATAGCTACGTCTGTGACGGGCTAGGTACCTACTACGAACTAAACCTAGTTCGAAGAGAATACAGTGTCTCAAATTAGGACGCATCCTGAAATTCATGGTAGGTACTCATAATTTTAAGGTAAAGGTTGAATGGATAGAAGGAGGAATGTGGTATGCGGTGGATAAGGGTCACGACTTTCCTAGCCAGCAGAGCTATTCTGTAAAAATCTACCTCGGTGAATTTGGGCGAAGTCAGCTTGCTTGAGGCGAGCTGGCATTCGCATTCGTATTCTCAATCTCAGTCTCAATCTATCAAAGATACCTCTAATTTAGCTACCTTGACTGTCGCTGAGATGAGGATGAGATTGCACTTGGATTTTAAAAATTTAGTGTGTCACCAAAAAACAAATCTTTCAAATGTAGTTTTGGTTTCGGCCGGATAGCAGCCGATACCCGTTTTTTTTGCCGTAACTAGGCTGTAACCCGTTTTTTTCCGAAACTAGGCCGAAACTGAAAGTTCGTCTAGAGATGAGATGGCTGTTCAAGCTAACTTCACAGAAATTCACCGAGGCAGAATTTCACAGAATGCTGAACAACAACTGGACGAAAATGAGTTATGTTATGTTCAGCTAAAAACAAATAAGACCTAAAAGAACTTAATTAATATTAAATTAAACTTACCGAAGAAGCGGTACGCGTTTTTGCTGAACTCCATGCTTGAAATTGTGAAGTCGCTCTCAGAGCGAAACGTGCTTTTAGAATCTGCATATTTTTACACTTATGTATAAAAAAAACTTAGTAAAAATTAAAATAAATAAAATCTAAAAGTATTTTGTAATAACACTGTGGTTTATATCATTTTATAAAATGATTATAAAAAAACGTCGTGCTTTCGGCGCCGGTTTCAAATCTGGAACAAGGAAAAAGTCAATTAGATTTTACTCTAGATGTTGGCTTAGTATGGAATGGACATCTTCCGCGATTATGAGAATCAAATCTTATACATAAGTTTTTTTCATAGGGTTTACACATGAAAATAGGTCAAAAAGAGTGGTTACTTCTCAGATTATAAAAACAAAAGGCAGACAGACCGCGCGGAACACTGACTCTGCAGACATTATCGCTTTTGAATTTGTATTTGCTTTGGTGGCTTTAGCTTCACTCTCAGTGTTCCGCGCGGTCTATCTGCCTTCTGTTTCATAATCTGGGGGTTACTTAAAAAAAAAAAATAAGTATGCATTTGATTTGTAATGCGACCTCGGAATTCCGGCATAGTTTTTTTTAAATCAATTGTATCTAGAAGTCGTATCTATTGCTATACTTTTCAAGCGAAAAATGTACGGTAGTTAAATATGCAATCGACTATCCGATCCTTAACTTTTAAACGCCATTGTCTGTCACAAATACGTGACAAGCAAGCGCCGTCAGGGTATAAATGTTCTGTGAGCAAGCGCGTGCACTGTACGCCACTGTCACGAATTATGACAAGCATGACAGACTATAATTACTACTCTATGGTATTACGTTTAGAAACGTACTTCCCTAAAGTAATTCGTAGCTTGGCGCCGAGGGCACGCTTTTGTTTTTTTGATGTGGCGGTCAATAGATTAGGCAAACACAGTTATCGTCATTCAGATAAATAATGAACAATACCATAGATAATCGCTTCTTTGACTGGTTCGACTTCCACTCAAAATAAAATAATTAACAGTCCACAAGGACCACCTTTCGTAGACAGCTTGGCGAGGCAACAGAATCAAATGAAAGCATATAAATATTATTATGATTGTTGCTCCATCCATAAATATTCTACTGCATAAACAGCAATGTGAACTTGTTCAACAAGAGTTAATTGGTTTTAAACGCTATAAATTTACATAGACACGTGTGTACAATGATGCATCTATTTACGTACTATGTACTTTAGAACATTAACATTAGAATATAAATATGTAAAACACCCATATTCGTGAAATAGAACCAGTTGTTGTAAATGTTACAATCAAAACTCTTAACCAGTCACAACCTTATTAAGATAAAACGCGATTGAGTTACAAAATCAAAAAAACGGAACGCCTTAGTTATAGGAATCACTACAAAACCAAAGTTTTGAAAGGGTTACAAAAAAGACCTACCAACCTAATGGGTTTCTAAATATTAAGGATTTTAAACCGTTCAAAAGTAGTTTTTACTGTTTTTTGTAGTCAAAAGTAGTTTTGACTGGTTAAGAGTTTTGACTGTGACATATACATTTTTCTTTTTAATTATCCAGCCATGGTTACGAAATTCAATCGTGTAGGAGGTAGGTAGTGTGGTTTCGTTTATACTTAACTTTTTTAACTTTATTTAATCAGTGACCCTTCTGAGAAATGCTTAATATTTAAAAAAAAAAAAAATATTAAGCGTGCCGAAATAATTAAAAGGAATCCTTATGTCATGATTTCTCTCTCTCTCTGTCGGTCTGTTTGTATGTCAGAAGCTGTTTATTTCATCAAATAGGTACTGAAGCTATCGACTTAAATTTTGGAATAGTTATAAAAAACTATCCACATAAGTGAAAAAAAAATGTAATTCTGCTGCAATTTGCAACAGACGCCAAAAATCCAAAATGGGAATTTTAATTAATAAATTTAATCAGTAACTAGATAGGTCCTGTGGGAGATAGCAAGGGCTTCATTTACACATTATACTATACTTATTATAAAACACATTTATATTTTCACAAACTACGTTGATTTAGACTTATAATGAAAAACGTGAGCAATAATACCTTTCTCCCCAGTTTGAAAAGCGAAAAATATGATACTAAAAATAAAACGATATGGGTGTTTCTAAGTGGCAGTTATTGATTAATCTGCGAAAACCAAACCAACCAACCAAAAAAACAAATCAACTTTGAAAATGGAATAATATTTTTCTTTCTAACGTATCTACGCGGGCTACGCGGCTCGATTGATCTACATTTTACATGGTGATAGACTAGATTGTGTGTTACATATCATAATTATCTGTCAGTATCTGCTTATCTTGAAGTTATATCTACCTAGTTAATTGCATCACACACTAGGTCCAGTTTGCAGGAAAGACATTGATTTTACCGGAGCGGGAACATTTGATGAGATTATAACTGGCATTGATTCTTGTCTGCTCATTGAACATTGCATTCATAAAATATAAAAAATATTACATATCCATACTTATCCATACTTAAAATTATAAATGCGAAAGTAACTCTGCTGTTACGCTTTCACGATGCAACGGCTGAATCGATTTAAATGAAATTTGGTATGATATCTAATAGGTTGAACCCCGGGGAAGGGCATAGGCTAGTTTTTAATCCGCAACTTCGTCGGAATCATCTACTATCTACTATAACCGAAATTCACGCGGACGAAGTCGCGGGCAAAAGCTAGTATGTTTTATAAAGACGAAAGATTTGTTTGTTTGTTTGTTACGATTTAACTCAAAAACTACTAGTCCGATTTTAAAAATTCTTTCACCAATCGAAAGCTACATTATCCCTGAGTAACATAGGTTATATTTCAATTGAAAAAAAATAGGGATCATTTAGAAAATTCACGCGGACGAAGTCGCGGGTAATGTGCTATATTTTAATCGTTGGCAGATTGTGTTATTCATCTACTGTAAAAGCCCGAAATACGATAAATCCTAAGATTTTCCAGTAATGTCCAATCCGAAATAACCTGTGTGTGACCATCATTCAATTCGAACTTTTACCACCATTCCTTTAGTTTTATCTTTGAGATGCGGTAAATGTCGAAAAATTGACATATCTATCACGGTTCCCCTTCCTTCAACTCATTAATAATTAAGTATTATATGAGCAAGCGAAGCGAGCTCCGAATCTTGCGGTGTAAGTGAGACGTTACATCATTGAATCCTAAACAATCATATTAGAAAGATTAAGGTCAATGTGGGCAAATCCGTCATACTTGACGACATCTGCAATGGGGTAATTCCGGTATATGACGATTTAGCCCCTTCGAAATTAGACGGATTTTCCCACTTGACCATTTTGAGGTTACGTATTTTTTATAACAATTATTTCTGTATCTACTGGTTTTTATTCAAAACAAATAGAAAAATCCGTTAAAACACTTATTAAACTACATGTATGCATACTCAGAAAGTCGTAACTTGTAAAATTAAATATTTACCTTATAAGAAACGGCGGCACGTGTCAGAATAAAGGGTATAATTGGCAACTCTAAAAAGGCAATTAATAGCTCTATATTAAATACACATACTTATATGCTCAAATAATATTATTATTTAAGAACAGAATAGTGAAATGAAAATACTTTGTGTAGGAAACATATATTTTATTGTAATATTTCAGACTCAAAATTATTTATTTCAATTCAACCATTTACAGGTACTTTTGAATTGTCAGAGTCAGTTAGAAAGCTGAATCTAGTTGCTCGTTCCAAAGGGTAGATTTCTATGGAGAAGAACGAGCAAGAAACTCCATGAACACTCTTTTAAAATCAGTAATATTTTACAAATTTAGGTTACATAATTCATGTCATAACAACTAGGTACATATAATTTAATATTAACATTATACATATACATAGCCTTTCATAGTTATCATCATAATTATACTTATCTATTATTTTCTTCGGGAGCTCCGTACCGATCAACGTTTCGATCAAAAGTGATTCAATGAAGTCGGAACACTCGCTTTTATAAGCGGCGATAAACAAGTATGATTCATAAACGGTGACAAGCAAATATGATTCATACTTATTTGCCATCCAAAGTTTAAACACACTTTATTCTATTTAAAATGATGTTATTTACTATACTTCTACTGCATTTAATAAGAAATTAATTATTACTTTATATTATAACACGAATTACGTAGTTATGTATTAATTACATCGATATAAATCTAACACGGCCATACTGACAAGTACTTCGCTCTCGAAGTACAAACACAATATTCATATTACATAAAGGTACATTTTGTTTACATAACATCAGTAATCGTTTTCATAATCATCATGGTATAATCAATAATCATAATATACACATCATCATCATAATCACAAATTCATAATATACACATCATCATCATCACAAATTCATCATAATCACAAATTCATTATATTCACATCATCATCATAATCACAAATTCATAATATTCACATCATCATCATAATCACAAATTCATATAATAATAAGTAACACAATTATTACATAATAATTTCAAGAAAACAAAAATAAGGGTACTTGACTTTGTACATAATGTGATCCGGTCGGCGGCCCAACAAGAAGTGGCCGGACAGACATTGTGCCTGGCTTATATACCCTATTCTAAGTCAAGTCTACTGATCGACTAATAACAAACTATGTTAATATAAAAATCAACAATAATAATATGTAAAAATATTAGTAGATAACTAAATAGTACATTCAGAGAATATACATAAAGAATTAAAGAATTTCTAATTAATTTTAATAACAATTTTTATCAAGCGGGAATTACTATAACTTCCGTTAACAGTTAGCAACATTTAAAGTAGTCAAATGCACAACAATTATTGATTAAACTTTAACCTATTTTGTCACGGCCATGCCGACTTGTAGTTCGCTCTCGGATTACATAAAATAAAAACTTAATACTAATCATAAATAAATACACTTTTGTAGGGAAACTTAATGTTAATACATTTTATTCATTGTTATAGTCCAACTCATCACATTAAGAGGACAAAATAACTTTGTAGGGAAACTTAATGTTAATACATTTTATTCATAGTTATAGTCCAACTCATCACATTAAGAGGACAAAATAACTTTGTAGGGAAACTTAATGTTAATACATTTTATTCATTGTTATAGTCCAACTCATCACATTAAGAGGACAAAATAACAACGGTCAGTACTTTGCCATCAATCTCAACCCCTCACCTGCTGCACATGAGACGGGCTAGACCAAAGACTGACTTCAGCAGTTCCAATCACATAAATTTTCCTTCATTCTATTTGTCACATTAGACATTAATACATAAATTCATATGAATAATTACACAAAAGTAACATTATTCGATGGTATAATCAATAATCACACCTTACTGGGTAGACCAAACACCCGCAGTCAGTGAAGCTTAATCACCCGCAGTCAGTGAATGTCATAATACACTCGGCGTCACAAAAATCGCACCTTTTCGAAAATAAGTTTAAAACATGTCCCGCCAGTAACGAATACATTAAACCCAATTAATATTGGTATCAATTAAAAGTATGTTTAACGACCTTTAAATTAACAACAGTTAGAATTCCTAAACACAACAGATCTCATTAGCACGTAACGTTAAAAAAAAAAAAATGTTGTCAAAATACGCATTACAACGGCCACTAATTGCACCTCCCTACAAGGGTATAAAACGGGCGACCCGGGTTAAATGTGGGTCACCTCCCCGACCCTTGCTCGTGCCAGCCCGCGCCGCTGAGCCTGTAGTTTTAAATTCGTCCCTAAATAATGGAAATCCGATCCAGCCTGTCCCTTTGCTGTCCTCTCCCAGCGACGCCCTAAGCCGAGGCTCGTACCCCACAGGGGGTGCCCTTAGCGTGTAGTCGCTTAGTTTGTAAGCTTTTATGCCCTGGCTGGAGGCCCTAAAAATAATAATTTTTAAGG
Organism: Charanyca ferruginea; assembly: GCA_947361185.1. NCBI lineage: Eukaryota > Metazoa > Arthropoda > Insecta > Lepidoptera > Noctuidae > Charanyca > Charanyca ferruginea. The sequence continues at coordinate 16,982,153 of OX376056.1, read as the reverse complement.
CACCACAGGAAAGTCCGGTTAAGCAGCCGACAACCTCCTAGGTTGACCTGCGAGATGCCAAACCGAAAAAAAAAAAAAAAAAAAAAAAAATAAATAAATGTGGGTCACTCTTCGCTCGACGCTCGCCGCGCACGGACGTGTCGCCGCTTCGCTCCACGCTCTGCCGCTACGCTCGTCACCTGCTCTCGCTGCGCCCGCCGCAACGATTCCTGTAGTCAGCCGACTGCAACCAACTGTTCAAAAGTTGCCTTTTTCAAGGCGACGGCTGAAATTCATATTCCTTTAAACAGAGTCAGTCGTGTAGCTTCACTTGGCCCCTTCAGGGCAAAACCACAGTTTCGTGGTGCTCGGTGGATACCTTACGGTGCCAACGAAGCCGAGTGGGTGTTGCCCCAATCACACCCGCCAAACCCCTTCAGGGCGAGGCAGTCAATTGGAGTCGGGAGCTAGTGTTTCGGCCTTGGGGGGTCTCCTAGTCGAACCTAGTCTCTGGTTTCCTTCCACAGCTACACACCTAGTGTCGGTTGGGCGTGTCTACACCTTTCGCACTAGACTGGCTAGGGCACCGTTCGCACAATAAGACTGGCGACGGGTTTACAAGCTTAGGGCTCACCAATAGGTACTCACCTCCCTGTCTACACCCGACAGGGAGGGTTACACATCCCCGGGCCACTCCACCCGGGGAGTTAGAGTTAGGTGTTAGGTATAATTTAGGCTTCCCGGAGAGTTAAATCTCCCAAAATTCCCTCCCCAACTTAACTCTCCCTCCGACCATGTCGGACGCTGATATATTAGCGTACGTCAAGGCCCGCTTATGGCAAAGCGCCAAGTTCCATGCCGATCTGGACACATGGTTAGAGAACTCGTCCGCGTCCCGAAAAGCAGCCGAAGCTAGCGTCGCTGACTTCAGTGACATATTAGATAGCCCCTTTTCCCCCGATAACGCCAACGAAGGCACACCTGTGGCGGCATCCTCTATGCCACCGCAAATCCCGTCCCTATTGTCAATTAAGACAACAAGCCCGTACGCGGAAACACCTATTGTTTCCGAACCCATTGTTTCCAAGCCCATTGTTCCCGCGACCATTGTTCCCGCGGCCATTGTTCCCACGCAGCTGCGCTCTGCGTCGCCGTGTTTCTCAGAAACAATGGATACCTCTGTCCCTGTCTCTGAGCCATCTCACTCCGACTCTGAGGAAGCCCACTCTGCCTCCGCGTCCTCGGACGACGACTACCAACTTATCGGTCCGGGAGGCAAGAGAAAGAAGGGTAAGAGTCCCTCTCAGGCCACCAAGGCCAAGAAAGCCGTAGCCGCGCCCACCCCCTCCTCCACCCCCTCGGTTTCGGCCCCCTCCGTCTCAGCTACCTCTCGTCCAGAGGGCAGTCGTCCCGCTAGTCCCATGTCCACTGCTGCCCCCAATCCTTCGGTTTCAAAAAAGAAACTCCCCGCCCCGCCTCCCTTGTTCATCCAGGACAAGGCGAAGTGGACCGACGTGTCCAAATTGTGTAACGATCGTAAGATCAAATACACAAACGCGCGCTCGACCCAACAGGGTATCAAAGTTCAAGTTCCCACGGTGAACGACCACAGGGAACTTACATCCCTGTTAAAAGTGAGGAACATTTCGTTCCACACTTATTCCCTGCCCGAAGATAAACCCACCCGTGTGGTAATCCGACGCGTCCCCAAAGAAATCTCAACGGAAGAGATTCTCGCCGACCTTCAGTCGCAAAATGTCCCAGTATCCGCTGTGCATCGTCTGCACAAAGCTAGGGGTGCGATTGCATACGACTCGGTTCTTGTCGTGTGCGATCACACCGACGGCCACCATCCGATCTTTAAAGTAAAGTCGGTATGTCACTTGTCGGGCATCTCTATCGAGAGGCCTTATAAATCCGATACGGTTGGACAGTGTCACCGCTGCCAACTTTACGGTCACGCCCAACGCAATTGCTACGCGACCCCTAGATGCGTCAAGTGTCTGGGTGAGCACGCAACTGCTGACTGTCCCCGTCCGAAAGACCGCAATCTGTGCACAGAACCTCCCAGCTGTGTGCTATGCGGACAATCAGGTCACCCCGCCAATTACCGCGGCTGCCCCAAAGCCCCAAAATCCTCTTCTCCCAAGTTGACCAAGCGTGCGAACGCTCGTCAACAAAGGGAAAGCCCCTCTGTTAAGATTCCCTCCTCAGAGATGCCCGAGCGTCTCAGCCCTCAGAGGCCCTCCCCATGGAACTCGCTGAATCATCAGAGAGCGTTCCCTGCATTGAGGCCCTCCCAATCTCTGCCCATGCCAGCGCTGATGGATTCGCCAGTCCCCGCGCCGAACCTAGCCTCCGCGACCACGCCCCCCCTACCTAAGGTCGCCCCCGCCGCTCCTAAAGCCGCCACCGCCGCTCCTAAGGCCGCCCTCGCCCCATCTAAGGCCGCCCCCGCCGTTTCAACCGCGCCCTCAGCCTCCCGCGTACCTGCAACTCTCCCTACCGAGAGGATAGGCGAAGTCATCAACCTCGCCTACCAAATTTACCGCAACCCCGCTGCTGAAGCTATGGCTAGGGATATACTCGCGTGTAAAGCAAATATTAGCGACATCCTTAAGGTGTTCAAAGCGTATCCGGAGATTACGCAAGCCCTAGATAAACTTTACCCTTGCTAATCCAATGGATAAGGAAAGGCCGTGTACTAATAAACCCCGATCCCTTAAGTTAGGATTCTTTAACGCCAATGGCATTACTAACCAACGTGATGAGATCGCCAATTTCCTCCGCGACCATCAACTTGATATCCTTCTCATACAGGAGACCTTTCTTAAGCCCCATCATCGTGACCCGAATATTGCCAACTACCGTATAGTACGCAATGATAGGTCTCGTTGTCACAAGGGCGGTACCCTAATATACTATAGAAAGGCTCTGTACTGCATTCCTATGGACCCTCCTCCCCTCGCTCGCCTCGAGGTCTCTGTCTGTCGGCTCGGCATGACCGGTCATCAGCCGTTAACTACACTCGGCGTCACAAAAATCGCACCTCTTTAAGAATTCCCTTCAAAGTCATTTTAACCCTATTAATCAATGGTATACATATGACTATAAGGTATAATTGGAAAGGCAATTTATTTAAATTTCAGAATAAATCAATGGATTTGGTTTTTTGTTTACCAGGGAATAAAAAAAACCAAGCTAATGCAAATGATTAAAAAGTTAAATTTTATTTTATCAGCAAAAATTACAACAAAGTCCTTAAAACTAACTTAAAACCTAGTGTTACCCCCCCTAGCCCTGATGACTGCTTCCATGCGTTCTCTCATGGACCTTATTAATGTGACAACAGTCTCTTGTGGAATGTTGTCCCATTCTGCAACGACGGCATCTTGAAGGTCTTGGAGAGTGGTAGGGGCAGGATTTCGTGCCCGTACAGTTCACGTTTCAGTTCATCCCAAAGGTGCTCAATAGGGTTCAGGTCTGGACTTCGCGCCGGCCAGCGCATAACAGGGATGCCAACTTCTTGCAGGTAGTCTCTTACAATTAAAGCGGTGTGACAACGGGCGTTATCGTGCATTAACGTGAACCCACTGCCAACAAAACCCGCATAAGGGACAACCTGCTCCTCTAAGATCTCTGTTATGTACCGAGCAGCAGTCAGCGACCCTTGCCCGCGAGCACTTCCAGTCCGAGAAACACACACAAGGTTCGTTTTACCGTCGATTGACATGCCGCCCCAGAACATGCACGAGCCACCCCCGTATTCCACTGTCTCTTGAATACAGGCTTGTGCGAATCGTTCCCCTTGCCTCCTATACACTCTTCGACGCCTGTCGTTGCAGAAAAGACACACCCTCGTCTCATCCGAGAAGAGCACAGCCCTCCATTGGTCTATTGTCCAATCCACATGGTCACGGGCAAATTGCAACCGGTCTCTCCTATGCTGTGCAGTCAATTTGGGCCCTGTAGCAGCCCTATGAGCTGCAATTTTCTTCTCCCGCATTCTTCTTCTAATCGTGGAGACGCTTACAGAAGTTCTGCGAGCTGATCGCAGTTGTTGTTGCAGCTCAACAGCATTGGAGAACCGATTACGTAAAGACGTCGAAACAATGAAGCGATCGTCTCTTTCGGATGTGCACCGTTGTCTTCCAGATCCACGTCTTCGGATATAGCCACCAGTCTCTTGGAAACGTTGGAACACTCGTCGAACGGCAAAACGACTCAAGTTCAGTTGCCGAGCAACATCACATTGCCGCATCCCTGATTGCAGTAGTGCAATGACTTGAGCGGCTTCATCTGCAGTGGTATCCATCTTCTGGGGTATTTTTCTTGCTGTAGCTGTTCACGTGTGTTCACTTCAAAGGTTGAATAGCGAATGACCCACATTTAACCCGGGTCGCCCGTTTTATACCCTTGTAGGGAGGTGCAATTAGTGGCCGTTGTAATGCGTATTTTGACAACATTTTTTTTAACGTTACGTGCTAATGAGATCTGTTGTGTTTAGGAATTCTAACTGTTGTTAATTTAAAGGTCGTTAAACATACTTTTAATTGATACCAATATTAATTGGGTTTAATGTATTCGTTACTGGCGGGACATGTTTTAAACTTATTTTCGAAAAGGTGCGATTTTTGTGACGCCGAGTGTATTATATCAGCATACGTCCCTCCATCACCATCGGAGGATGATCCTATCCTCCTCAAGGATGACCTTTCTGCTCTTCTTGGCCTGGGTGACTCCGTCTTACTGGCGGGCGATCTCAATGCCAAACATCCCTCCTGGAATAGTAACAGGACCTCTTCCAGAGGTAGGATCGTGTTTAACCTCTGTTCTCAACTGAACTTCGACGTCATCGCCCCGATGACTCCCACTCATTTCCCCCACGATCCCAACCATCTTCCCGACATCCTCGATATAGCGCTGCTCAAGAATGTGAACCTCCGTTTGCAATCTATAGAGACGCTACACGAGCTTAATTCCGACCATCGTCCAGTGATATTAGAACTAGCTCCCCGTTCAGGTCCCTCTGACCCTAGCCAGCCCCCTCCGACCCAAATTATTACCGACTGGAGGAAAGTAAGCGAAAGCCTACAATCCACCACGTCGCCTCACTTGGACGCTATCCCCGACCACTTGGTGACAGTCGCGGACACGACGGGCGCGATCGACTCGTTCACAAATCATGTACAATCCGTCTTGAACGATTGTTCAAGGGAGGTTCCGGCGATGAGCGATCATCGCTGGAAACTGCCTGACGATGTGCGTGATCTGTTGACCGAGAAGAACGCGGCCGTCCGTGCGTACAGTGCCTTCCCCTGCGATGCGAACAAGGCTTACATGCGCTCTTTACAGCGTGCTGTAAAGAAACGCATCGAGGAGCTGCGCTCCAGCCGCTGGGACAAGACACTTAGCGAACTCGAGCCCACCCACCTAGCCTTCTGGGAACTCCAGAGGAAGCTCCGTTCTTCTAACGAGGCCTCCATGCCCCCTCTCATTCGTTCCGACAGTAGCGTCGCCTTCGACAACGATGAAAAGGCTGAATGTCTAGCCGACAGCCTAGAGTCTCAATGCACCCCCAGCTCTCAACCAGTAGACGAAGATCACCTTTCTGAGGTCGACGCCGAAGTCGAACGTAGAGCCTCTCTCCCACCCGTTGAAGACCCTGATTATCCTCTGCCTCCTGTCACTCCAGACGAAGTGCACGATATTATCAAGAGGCTCAAACCCCGGAAAGCCCCCGGCTCTGACGGTATCACCAATAAGGTGTTCAAACTCCTCCCCGCCCATCTCATAATGCTAATGACCGCCATCTTCAATGGCGCTCTAAGCAACAACATTTTTCCTCAGGCATGGAAAGAGGCCACCGTTATCGGCATTCCGAAACCAGGCAAACCCAAGTCTGATCCCACCAGTTACCGTCCCATTAGTCTACTCAATGTTCTAGGCAAAGTCTACGAGAGGCTTATTTATAAGCGACTCAAAGACTTTGCCGAAGCAAAGAGTCTCATTCCCGACGAGCAGTTTGGCTTTCGAACCGAACACAGCTGCGTCCAACAAGTCCACCGCATCGTCGAGCACATAAGCGCTGGTTTTCAGCATGGCTTGATGACGGGTGCACTCTTCTTTGACATAGCGAAAGCATTCGACAAAGTCTGGCACAACGGCTTACTATACAAGCTTTACCAACTCGGAGTGCCAGATCGTCTCGTGCTCATCTTGCGTGACTTTTTGTCGAATCGCACCTTTCGCTATCGCATCGAGGGTGCGCTCTCTTCACCCCACCCGATACGCGCTGGCGTCCCTCAGGGCTCCGTAGTATCCCCCCTCATTTTCACGCTGTTCACCAGCGACATCCCCAAAGATAAAAAGGCTCAGTTGGCTCTATTCGCTGACGACACGGCCATCTATTACTCGGGTCGTAACCCAGACTGCATAGCTCGTACCCTCCAATCCGCGGCAAAAGCCTTAGGCGCTTATTTCCGGAAATGGAGAATCGAGGTAAACCCCATCAAGAGTCAGGCAGTACTCTTTTCCAAACCGCGTTCGTCCCCCTCTCTGCCCAGTCCGATAACCATGTTCGGTAAGCCTATCCCTTGGGAGAAGCAAGCCAAATACCTAGGTGTGATTCTGGACCACCATCTTACTTTCGGAGAGCACATAAAGACGGTGCGTTCGCGCGCCGCTTTCGCTCTCGGTAGGCTCTACTTCATGTTGAATGCACGCAGCAAATTGTCACTCAAGTGCAAATTGCGCATTTACACGGCGTGCATTCGTCCCATCATGACGTACGCCTGTGCTGTATTCGCACACGCGAAACCATACCGTCTCCATAGGATGCAGACCCTCCAAAACCGTTTCTTGCGAAGAATCACAGGAGCCCCTTTTTACCTTCGCAACGAGAACCTCCATCTCGATCTAAAAATACCTACCATCCAGCAGTTCATGAAACGCTCCGCCAAGCGCTTCTTCGACACTGCTGAGAAGCACTCTAACCCGTTAATCGTATCGGCCGCCCGGTACACTCCCTCCCGTATTAGTAAGACTCGACGACCGAGACATACTCTGACCGACCCTGACGATGCTATTACTCTCCTCCAGGAGAGCAATAAGGCCACCAGTACAGTTAAGAAACACAGACACAGACCGCCGTCATTCCGTCCTCGCCGCCGAGGCCCGCCGCGACGACCCCGTACGTCCCCTCCCCGACCCTTGCTCGTGCCAGCCCGCGCCGCTGAGCCTGTAGTTTTAAATTCGTCCCTAAATAATGGAAATCCGATCCAGCCTGTCCCTTTGCTGTCCTCTCCCAGCGACGCCCTAAGCCGAGGCTCGTACCCCACAGGGGGTGCCCTTAGCGTGTAGTCGCTTAGTTTGTAAGCTTTTATGCCCTGGCTGGAGGCCCTAAAAATAATAATTTTTAAGGCACCACAGGAAAGTCCGGTTAAGCAGCCGACAACCTCCTAGGTTGACCTGCGAGATGCCAATCCGAAAAAAAAAAAAAAAAAAAAAAAAAAAAAAAAAAATGTGGGTCATTCGCTATTCAACCTTTGAAGTGAACACACGTGAACAGCTACAGCAAGAAAAATACCCCAGAAGATGGATACCACTGCAGATGAAGCCGCTCAAGTCATTGCACTACTGCAATCAGGGATGCGGCAATGTGATGTTGCTCGGCAACTGAACTTGAGTCGTTTTGCCGTTCGACGAGTGTTCCAACGTTTCCAAGAGACTGGTGGCTATATCCGAAGACGTGGATCTGGAAGACAACGGTGCACATCCGAAAGAGACGATCGCTTCATTGTTTCGACGTCTTTACGTAATCGGTTCTCCAATGCTGTTGAGCTGCAACAACAACTGCGATCAGCTCGCAGAACTTCTGTAAGCGTCTCCACGATTAGAAGAAGAATGCGGGAGAAGAAAATTGCAGCTCATAGGGCTGCTACAGGGCCCAAATTGACTGCACAGCATAGGAGAGACCGGTTGCAATTTGCCCGTGACCATGTGGATTGGACAATAGACCAATGGAGGGCTGTGCTCTTCTCGGATGAGACGAGGGTGTGTCTTTTCTGCAACGACAGGCGTCGAAGAGTGTATAGGAGGCAAGGGGAACGATTCGCACAAGCCTGTATTCAAGAGACAGTGGAATACGGGGGTGGCTCGTGCATGTTCTGGGGCGGCATGTCAATCGACGGTAAAACGAACCTTGTGTGTGTTTCTCGGACTGGAAGTGCTCGCGGGCAAGGGTCGCTGACTGCTGCTCGGTACATAACAGAGATCTTAGAGGAGCAGGTTGTCCCTTATGCGGGTTTTGTTGGCAGTGGGTTCACGTTAATGCACGATAACGCCCGTTGTCACACCGCTTTAATTGTAAGAGACTACCTGCAAGAAGTTGGCATCCCTGTTATGCGCTGGCCGGCGCGAAGTCCAGACCTGAACCCTATTGAGCACCTTTGGGATGAACTGAAACGTGAACTGTACGGGCACGAAATCCTGCCCCTACCACTCTCCAAGACCTTCAAGATGCCGTCGTTGCAGAATGGGACAACATTCCACAAGAGACTGTTGTCACATTAATAAGGTCCATGAGAGAACGCATGGAAGCAGTCATCAGGGCTAGGGGGGGTAACACTAGGTTTTAAGTTAGTTTTAAGGACTTTGTTGTAATTTTTGCTGATAAAATAAAATTTAACTTTTTAATCATTTGCATTAGCTTGGTTTTTTTTATTCCCTGGTAAACAAAAAACCAAATCCATTGATTTATTCTGAAATTTAAATAAATTGCCTTTCCAATTATACCTTATAGTCATATGTATACCATTGATTAATAGGGTTAAAATGACTTTGAAGGGAATTCTTAAAGAGGTGCGATTTTTGTGACGCCGAGTGTATATCACAGCTAAGAATCCATCCATAATAATACAATCATATCTTAAACTAACATTATAATAAATCTACTACAGCGTTTTGTTCAGTCCACTATCCAGGCCATAGGCGATTTTTTTTTTCTTTTGCAACTATTATACTTCTCTGATTTCCAATACCCCTTAATGAGAACCTGGCATTATCTAATATGTTCATAATTTCGTAACATCCCTTAAAGAACAATGGCGAAATCTTAGCTGACTTAAATTTGAGCGTCTAAAAGTAGAAAAGACTCGTCTAAAAGACTATATACGAAAGAAATTCCTTCATTTTTCTACGATTTTTTAAAGTATCACATTAACCAGTTAGGGCCGGATAAAAAAAAATATATTAAATGAAAACTTATTTGACTTTTTCATTAAAGTTTCGTGTTGCCATTTTATATTTACTCTGCCAAGTGACAGCAAGTACAGTATAAAAGTATTGTAATCAGTTTACAATTAAACGGGGTAATTGAATTAACAATACAGTTTATTTATAAGTGTAATTGTTTTTTGCAGGTAGGTAAAAATACTGTGGTGTAAGATAAATAAATTAGTTTCGATTGATGACCGGCAAAAAGACTAGTAACCAAAATCTAAAACAAATAGCTTGGTAATTGACCAAGAGTCGTAGACAGATCTGTCAGTGACACACAGAGTAAAAATAATATTATTGACAACACTGTTGATTAGTTGAATAGTTGATATTGATGTTCATGTTGCATTACAACTGGGATTACCAACCTTATACAATATTTGTACAAGATATTTCATTCTGAATTAACTAGGTAAAGAAAATACTATTGCGATATTGCCCTTTTACTACGTCAATTTGGATTATAAAAGTTACCATAGACATAACCTACAAAAGTTCATGACCAAACATCTATTATTCTCGGCCTTCTCGAACAAAAAATCTTGCACAAACCAGTTCAGAAGGTGACGCTGAGTTAAATAGGATTTTTTTCATTTAAATACGTAGGAATTTAATCTCAACTAAATCAATGTATGGGCGGCTGCCATTGTTCTTTGCTGTTAGTTTGTTATGTCGCCTATGGCCTTGATTTACATAACAGTATCACCTACGCTATAATTTATGTTATCTCTACGCGTTTGGTCAAAGCGGTCTTTGAATGTATCGGCAACAATTTTAAAACGTTGATGTGCTAACTGACGATCGGTCGTTACGTCAATATTTATATTACTATCTTGTATTACCTCATCTAATCGAGCTTGTATACACGGGATGTTCGAGTTTCTGCTAACAAGCAGCCTAATAGGTGAAAAACCAGTTGATTGCTGTACAGTAATGTATGGACAATTGGACTTTCCACAAAACGCTCGGCCAGTCTGACACATTACCACACCTAGTAGCTAACATATTGATTACGGTTAAGACGTATCTTTTGGCACGTGATGCTCTAAATAACGAACAAACTAAATTCAGTGCCAACAGGAAAAATCTTTTTCCATGCTAACCCTTCAGAATCTACAGTGATTTGAATGTCAGGATGATTAACCACATTCCTACCAATAAGAAGATCATATGGAAAGTCTTGGTCACGGGCCACATGTAAATCTAGTTGTATACAAACATCTACAAATTTAACTGTCACTGTGATAGTTGCAAAAATATTAATTTGCCGTGTGTGAATTGTTCCCACATACCATCATTACCATGTATTTTACCGTTACCTATTCTACTAATTCTACTAACATATATTGAGTATGGTAAGAATATATAATTTAGTCGTTTGGCAATAGATTCCCGTATAATACTAGAACTTACTCCTGTGTCGACAATAGGTCAATAGACATGTTGCGAATTGTAACGTTAGTGGGCTTAAAGTTTGAAACATTACATAAAGTATTGACTCGAACATCTAGTCATTGATCTTTGAAAGTTTATTTGCTGTTTGGTCAAATTTACACGTTCAAAATACAAGTTGTTACATCATCTAACTTTATTAAAACTGTAATTAATAATTAATAATTTTTCATTTTTTTTTTCATCACATGGAAGTATAACATTTCTTTTTCTGAGTTTTCTCATCCAATTTTGGGATTGGCATAAAACGTTTCTCAGGTAATTGATCTAATGGTTGCTTTTTAGTCTCTACGTAAGCAGAAAACTAAACTAAAATTCTGATGTTGACGAGTCTGAACAATAAATTACAGCTTTATACAATCAAACCGAGATTTTTTTTTTTTTTTCGTGTGGGTACATTCAAGTTAATTCAGCACAGAAATTTTCCTATTATCGACCTTCTTGGGGTTGCTAGGACTCGTACCATATTAAAACAGAGCCCTTGGGGGCCTTACCTCCCTTTGCGGCTTTAGTTAAGTTGCTCCAACCAAACTCTTCTCCAAGCTTGTCATTGTCTGGACACCACGCCACTACGCCGCTGTCAGTGGTGGCGGGATCGAATATCGGGAGAGCCACGTCATCCTGCCGATTCTTACTGGACAACGCTTCTTTGATAGTAGTAAGCAGCTTTAGTTGAATCTCTGGTTCTATTTCGGTAGCAACAATAACCCTGAAAATATAGTTAGATTAGTTTAGCACATGGTATCCCACTTCTGATGTCAGAATAAAGGGTATAATTGGCAACACTAAAAAGGCAATTAATAGCTCTATATTAAATACACATACTTATATGCTCAAATAATATTATTATTTAAGAACAGAATAGTGAAATGAAAATACTTTGTGTAGGAAACATATATTTTATTGTAATATTTCAGACTCAAAATTATTTATTTCAATTCAACCATTTACAGGTACTTTTGAATTGTCAGAGTCAGTTAGAAAGCTGAATCTAGTTGCTCGTTCCAAAGGGTAGATTTCTATGGAGAAGAACGAGCAAGAAACTCCATGAACACTCTTTTAAAATCAGTAATATTTTACAAATTTAGGTTACATCATTCATGTCATAACAACTAGGTACATATAATTTAATATTAACATTATACATATACATAGCCTTTCATAGTTATCATCATAATTATACTTATCTATTATTTTCTTCGGGAGCTCCGTACCGATCAACGTTTCGATCAAAAGTGATTCAATGAATTTTTTTTTTTTTTTTTTTTTTTTTTTTTTTTTTTTCGGATTGGCATCTCGCAGGTCAACCTAGGAGGTTGTCGGCTGCTTAACCGGACTTTCCTGTGGTGCCTTAAAAATTATTATTTTTAGGGCCTCCAGCCAGGGCATAAAAGCTTACAAACTAAGCGACTACACGCTAAGGGCACCCCCTGTGGGGTACGAGCCTCGGCTTAGGGCGTCGCTGGGAGAGGACAGCAAAGGGACAGGCTGGATCGGATTTCCATTATTTAGGGACGAATTTAAAACTACAGGCTCAGCGGCGCGGGCTGGCACGAGCAAGGGTCGGGGAGGGGACGTACGGGGTCGTCGCGGCGGGCCTCGGCGGCGAGGACGGAATGACGGCGGTCTGTGTCTGTGTTTTTTAACTGTACTGGTGGCCTTATTGCTCTCCTGGAGGAGAGTAATAGCATCGTCAGGGTCGGTCAGAGTGATTCAATGAAGTCGGAACACTCGCTTTTATAAGCGGCGATAAACAAGTATGATTCATAAACGGTGACAAGCAAATATGATTCATACTTATTTGCCATCCAAAGTTTAAACACACTTTATTCTATTTAAAATGATGTTATTTACTATACTTCTACTGCATTTAATAAGAAATTAATTATTACTTTATATTATAACACGAATTACGTAGTTATGTATTAATTACATCGATATAAATCTAACACACGCAACACTTGAGTTTCGAGTTCGTAGCACAACTAAACTTCAAATGCATTTTTTGACTCTTGTAGACAACCTTGCTCCATCTTTGAATCATAGTTCGAACTAAAAACTGATCCTGTTTTATCGACCGAACCAGTAATAGCGTAACTATTCTGGAATATATAGTAAACGCATGTGTATGGAATAGCCCCGTAGACGGATTTGCCCACATTGACCTTACAATAATAATAAAATAGGTACAAACTAATTAGAGATAAATTATTTAGGGAATTTATGTAGACTCCAATAGGTTCATCATATCCATGTGATGAACCTGTGTTCCTAAAACACCCTACGCTAATAAAACAATCATTTTTCCTAAATGGAAATATTAGTATTTCGGTCGGCTTCCCTGAAGTTGCCAAGCGGATAAAGCCTGACATAGTTAAGCTTTTTGGATGCGTGCTGGCCTGTCCGGCTTTTAAAAGTGTAAGTATGGGTTTTCTTGCCCATTCTCCTCTATAAGCTCTCTATAAACTACATTTTTAATTTCCCAATATGACGTTTAAAAGTGCCTTTTAATTATCTATTGAAATAGGTGTGTAAATGATTTGACTTTGACTTTTGTTATGCTTTTTAGGGTTCCGTACCCAAAGAGTAAAAACGGGACCCTATTACTAAGACTCCACTGTCCATCTGTCTGGCAGTCTGTTACCAGGCTGTATTTAATGAACCGTGATAGCTAGACAGTTGAAATTTTCACAGATGATGTATTTCTGTTGACGCTATCACATCAAATACTAAATACAGAATAAAATAAATATTTAAGGGGGGCTCCCATACAACAAACGTGATTTTTTGCCGTTTATTTGCTCGATGTCTAATGTTGTATAGATAATGGTACGGAACCTTTCGTGCGCGAGTCCGACTTGCAATTGGCCGGGTTTTACATATTATACTCGTTGTTGTCTCGTCCTCGATGATGATAGGAAACAAGTGTAGTACGGACCCGTCAGCCACTGGCGTCACATAATTTTGAAGAATAAGCAAAAAACGGAACGCAGCCTTACGTGTGCTGCCACCTGTAGGTATCTGTAACTATCTTCATTCGGATTTTATGTCACATAACGGCGTCACGCAAATGAATTATTTTATCTCTTTTTTGAGTAAAATACCGTGAAATTGAAATCCAAAAATTCTCTTAAAATGGGAAAGAGGAGGTCTGAGGATCCAAAAAGATCCAAATTGTTAAAGAAAATAAAAAAGCTGGAGAAGCGGATTAGGGATTTAAGTCCCGATTCCAGCGAAGAAGGTAAGAAGTTTCTTCCCTGCTTGAAGCATTCAGAGAATCATTTTAGGGGCTAAGGACCGGTTTTATCAGTGCGTGTAATCGCTACTTTTGAAAACTTTAAGCGACTTGCCATGTTTCTTTGCACGTGGTCGTAACGTGCTCAACCAAAAGTGAACAGTTTTGGAGCCTAAATACGACTTGCCTGACCTGTGGGGCGTTCTGCGGGGACGCACGTGGTCTAAAATGGCTATGTCGTAAGCTAAGCAATCTGTGGGGTGTTCTTTAGGGACACACGTGTTTGCATTTTTTCCTTATAACCTTAAAGGGAAGTTCTGCGGGAACTTACATGGTTATAATGTTGCATATAAAGCATGCATTATTTTCAGACATTGTAATAACCTCAAAAAGCAATTCACCCGACTTGCATGATAATAGTGAGAATATCCCTCTGGAATTGGTAGAAAATGTTCAACCAGACATTGAGATTGAAAACCCAGAACTATTAAATGAAATGATTGAAAATGAAATCCCTCAGGAAATTACATTGGATGATCAGGTTCTGGAAATATTAGGTGTGGAGACTCAGTCAGAAAAAGTAGGAGAAGACCTACATAAACAGATAGCTCAAAGATGGGATATCATACTTAAAAAAGGCCTAGCAAAAGAGGAAAAGGAGAGAATCGAAAAGGAAAACCCACCATTTACCAACATAAAACTAATGTTACCACCTAAATTAAACCCAGAGGTTAGCGCTGCAGTTAATGAAATGTCAAGAAAGCGAGACCAACTAATACAAAGAAGGCAGCAACAAGTTGCTACAGCACTTGCATGTGTGGGCTCCGGCCTTCAAATGTGTCTGAAGGATATTGAAACCCAGAAAATGGATATTATTAAAAAACTTAATGATGCATCACGTTTATTGTGTGACTCACTATATCTAGATACAAGGGGACGTAGATCTCTTTTACTATCAGTAATTAATAAAGATATGAAAGAATTTTTGCTGCAGTCAGAGTCCGAGGCTTACCTCTTTGGTGAAAACCTCACTGAAAAAATAAGAACTGCAAAATCAGTTCAAAAGTCTGGCCAGGAACTAAAAGTTGCTGAAACCAAAAAGTTCTCTCCTAGAAATCATACATTTTTGTCTAGACAAAACGCTTCTAAAAATAAAGCTTTAAACTGGCGGGGCCCTCCTCGCACAGAAGTAAAGAAGAGGGGGGGGCCGTCATCCAGAGCACCAGCTGCGGACAGGAAGTGGGAGGACAAGCGGAACCATCAACGTCGCAAGTAAACTCACAGGTGGGCAGACTCAAATCTCATTTTTCTGATTGGAAAATAATTACCACAGATCCTGTTATTCTGGACTGGGTTGTAGGGTATACAATACCTTTTCATGCTAAACCACACCAGAGTTACACACCTCTAAATGACAAGTTTACTAAACTTGAGTCTTTGCTGATAACATCTGAAATTAATAAATTACTTGATTTAAATGCTATAGAAATTTGTCAAGCAACAGAAAACCAGTTTTGTTCACCTATTTTTTCTTGTTAAAAAACCCAATGACACATTCCGTTTTATTTTAAATTTAAAGAAGTTAAATGCTTTTGTTAAAACAGATCATTTCAAGTTGGAGGACTATAGAACAGTATGCAAACTGTTACAGAAAAATGATTTTCTTGTAACATTAGATTTAAAAGATGCTTATTATATGATTAATATTAACAAGGATAGCAAGAAATACTTAAGATTTATTTTCCAAGGAAAATATTATCAGTTTAATGTTCTACCTTTTGGCTTATGCACAGCCCCATTAACATTTACAAAAATTATGAAACCCGTAATAGCATATTTAAGAGAAAAAGGCTTCACATCAGTTGTATATTTAGATGATTTTCTTTGTATAGGAAATAGTTACATACAGTGTTTGGAAAACATGCAGGCAACAGTAAATATACTAGAAAAATTAGGTTTCATAATTAACAGAGAAAAATGTGATTTTGTACCAAAACAGTTCTGTACTTTCTTAGGTTTAATTTTCAATACCATCAATATGACTCTTGACATTACTAAAGAGAAAAGAAATAATTGTTTAAAATTAATAAAAGAATTAATTCATAAAAATCAAATCAAGGTTAGATTTCTAGCTCAGGTTATCGGAACTTTAATATCTGTTTGTCCAGCTATTAAATATGGTATGCTATATACAAAGGAACTTGAGAGACATAAATATCTCACATTAGAGCGTAATGATGACAATTATGATATAACCACTACATTGAATGATACATGCATAGAAGATCTTAAATGGTGGACACTTAACATAGCCACTTCGGGTAATCCTATTAGAAAGTATGTTTTTGAGTTAGAAATATATACAGATGCTTCCTCCACAGGGTGGGGAGTATCTTGTGGCTCTCAGACTGCCAGTGGACGATGGACTGAGGATGAGGCGCAGCTTCATATTAATTCTTTGGAATTAATTGCTGCTTTCTTTGGATTAAAGTGTTTTGCCATACAATTGAAAAATTGTGAAATATTGTTAAGAATTGATAATATGACTGCAATATCATACATTAATAGATTAGGAGGAGTTCAATATCCTCATTTACATAAAATTACTAAAAATATTTGGCAATGGTGTGAGGCAAGAAATTTATGGATTTTTGCCACCTATATTAATACTAAAGATAATGTAATCGCAGATTTTGAGTCTAGAAGGGAACTAAATAATACAGAATGGGAATTAAGTGATAAGCATTATCAAACGATTACTTCCTTTTTCGGGGAACCTTCAATAGATTTATTTGCATCACGGACCAACACAAAGTGCCATAATTATGTGTCATGGTACCCAGACCCAGGGGCTATGGCAGTTGATGCTTTTACTTTGAATTGGTCTAAATATTATCTTTTTTATGCTTTCCCTCCGTTCTCAATGGTTCTCAAAACCTTAGAAAAAATTATAACAGATAAAGCAACAGGTATTGTAGTAGTTCCCTATTGGATAACCCAACCATGGTTCCCGATATTCAATAGATTGTTAATACATGAGCATGTTATATTTCAACCCTCTAAAGATATCCTAACCTTGCACAATTCCAGATTGTTACACCCCCTTCATCAGAAATTGAAATTGATGGCAGGAATATTATCAGGAGAACATTCATAGACCTCGGAATCAGCCATGAAGCAGTTGATATTATGATGAGTTCAATTAGTAAAAGTACATTGAATCAATACTCACTTGCAATTGTAGCATGGGTCAAATACTGTAAAGCTCAAAATATAAGTATTACAAAGCCCACTGTAACTGAGGTCATTCAATATCTCACTAGGACATTTCATGAAGGAGTTTCCTATGGAAGCTTAAATTCCACTAGATCTGCTCTAGCCTTAATTATAGGGCCACATTTAGGTACAGATGATAAAGTTAAAAGATTATCATTGATTAATATTAATAATATAATGATCAAAGAAGACTGCATTACAATTAGGATTGATAAGTTAATTAAAACTTCAGGGCCAAATAAATGCCAACCTTTTCTAACTGTTCCATTCTTTAATACTAGAATAGGAGTATGCCCAGCTACAGCTGTGGTTCATTATTTAGAATTCACTAAAGCTCTGCGAGACTGTACTAATTTGTTTATATCAACAAAAAAGCCTTTTAAAGCTGTGAGCTCCAGTACAATCAGCCGTTGGGTCAAAAAAGTAATGGAAGAGAGTGGAATTGATATTAGTACATTCTCAACACACAGTACCCGCCATGCAACAACATCGGCAGCTTACCGTAAGGGGGTTAATATTGATGATATTAGGAGAGCGGCTGGTGGGACTGGGGAGTCAACAACTTTTGGTAGATTTTATAATAGACCTATAATAAATAATAGAAGCTTCTCTGAAGCAATTTTTTGTACTGATAATGATTAAGTACTTACATACTCATTATATGATTACTTTATTATTTCAAAAAAAAAAAAAAAAAAAAAAAAAAAAAAATTAACAATTGATGACAGTTATAATAAATGTTTATTGTTTTTACAACTGGTCTTTGAACATCTACACTTGTTTCCTATCATCATCGAGGACGAGACAACAACGAGTATAATTGAATAGTCAAACGAACTTACCTGTAAGTGAAGTTCGACGGTAATTATACGAAGTTGTTGTCTCGTCCGAAGATGATGAGTCCCCCCCGACCCTAACATTCCATGCTATGAATTCATGAGCATGAACCCTATGTTGTAAAACCAATAAAATTGCTATGAACTTAATGAAGATAGTTACAGATACCTACAGGTGGCAGCACACGTAAGGCTGCGTTCCGTTTTTTGCTTATTCTTCAAAATTATGTGACGCCAGTGGCTGACGGGTCCGTACTACACTTGTTTCCTATCATCATCTTCGGACGAGACAACAACTTCGTATAATTACCGTCGAACTTCACTTACAGGTAAGTTCGTTTGACTATTCAATTACTAGTCACGCGCGGCATGTTTATTTTTAATTGCATAATAAAAGAAGTCAGATTCAATGATTAAATTTTGTTGTTGTCTTATTTTAAAACTAAGACACAAAATCCATAAAAAGTTAAGGCAAAAGTCGGGCAAAACTGGTCTGTTTGGCATTCCAGTTTTTGGACCTGGCTACGTCATACTTACCAAAGATATTATAAGCACTATTTGATACGAATTTCTATCAAAACTTTTTAAATAAAGATAGTTACAAAAAATTATCAATAATTAAATTGCTTACAAGTTTCGTCTATTGGCGGCTCAAATGACCGTATCGCCCTGAATGACATTGCAGTGAACAAATCACCTTTGGATAATGTTATGTTAAGTTTATTTTATTATAATAAAAACAAGTTGATCTTGCACACTAATATGGTCAATAGGGTTTCCCCACATAGACGAGGCATTTCATATTCAATGCTTTGCAAATAAATTAATACAAAAAATATTTTGTACTCTGTGGTTTTTTAAGTTCTAGGTTTTAAGGGGGATTGGCACATACCCCTTATATATAACTTTTTAAAAGCTCTTAAGGGCGCGTATTCGATTTAGCGCAACTCAAAATCTAAATGATTGCTAGAACGGCGTAGCAGCATTGACACACACTAGTACAATACAATGGTCTGTTTGTGTGCATCAGAAAAAAAAATATGCACGAAATAAGCACGAATCATTGAAATTGATCGGTAAATGACAGCGCTCGATGTTTTACAGTGCTTTTTTAAATAATTGTTTAAAATAAATGAGCTCGTATAACGGACTGAAAAATATTCTGTATATTAAGCATAACATTTACCTTCATAAAAAAAATATATCAGTTATGTTTTTATTCAAATACTGGTGAAAAAAAATTGTCAAAGTGAACCGATTTTCTACTTTTTCAACATTGTTTTTTAATACATAATAGTAATATTTTCGTAATTTTGGCTCTGTAGCTGTCTTTATGACTGTATATACTGTTGGAAAAACGCATAAAACAAAATATGTTGGCATATTGTAATGGTTGTATTCGTCCTGAAAGTTAACTCTGACGTCTATTTTCGTAAAACGATATGAAAGAATTGTCTTCGCTTTCATCATCATCATCATCATTTCAGCCAAAAGACGTCCACTGCTGGACATAGACCTCCCCATCATCCTCCTCCTCGCTTTAAAAACCCATAATTAAACATTATAGTTTTACTCTGTAGCTGTCTAAATCAAGACTTAATCTTTCTAAAACTGTAAATTGTCTTTAAATAATCTGCTCACATAATTACGATATTGCTCTGGGCAAAACGCAAAAACATGAAGTTTTCGTCACGAATCGAATACGCGCTCTTAAATGTCATATTTTCAATAAGCACATTTACGATTTTTTCTAACTTGGGGAGTTATGTTGATGATTTTAATTATTATTATTTGATTATCTGACCCGGCAAACGTTGTTTTACCATATAAATAAAAAGAAAAAAAAATTGCCTGCGACCTATTCTTAGACCCACAAAATATTAAAAAAAAATGACATAAAAATCAGTCAAGCCGTTTCGAAGGAGTTCTATAACAAACATATAAGACTAGATTTACATATTTTAGATAAATACACATTTGTTACTCCCGCGAATATTTTTTTATTACAATACAACCTGATACTTAGCCGCAAATTGCAAAAAAAACGTAAGATAATTTGATTTTCGAGGGCT
The DNA here is from genome assembly GCA_947361185.1 of Charanyca ferruginea. Lineage (NCBI taxonomy): Eukaryota > Metazoa > Arthropoda > Insecta > Lepidoptera > Noctuidae > Charanyca > Charanyca ferruginea. The sequence continues at coordinate 16,962,024 of OX376056.1, read as the reverse complement.
GCCCTGGCACATCCCCCTTAATATAACTTCTTCCGAAACTAAAGTCCCAGTGTTAAAGTTATTTATCACTTTTTAGATTTTGAAGGCGGTTGTCTTTTTTGTAAAATAGCTTTTTTTTTACTTTTTTTTTTTATCTATTGATAGGCATACGTTTGACCACTATCTCGCCTGATGGGAAGCGATGATGCGGTCTAAGATGGAGCACGCTTGCCTAGAAGTAACCTATTCACTCTTGACTTAAAGACTCCCATGTTGTAGCTATCCGGAAACACAGACTCAGGCAGGGAATTCCACTCCTTAGCAGTACGCACAGTGAATGTATTCTCAAAACGTTTCGTGCGTGTGGGTGGGATGTCCACCATGTACCGGTGGCGCATCGCCGTACGTCTTGTGGTCCGATGATGGAGCGGGCTCGGCGGAATTAAATTATGCAATTCCGTCGCACACTCCCCAAAATGCAACCGATAGAAAACCGACAGGCCAGCAACTCGGCGTCGATGCTCAAGACTTTGGAGCTTTGACACGACGAGCCTATCATTGCTAATGATCCTCTTGCCTCGTTTCTCACTTGACTCTAGGCCATCCAGCTGGTATCTGGCAGATCCGTCTCAAAGATGAGAGCAGTACTCCATACACGATCGAACTTGCGCTTGATAAAGTTTAAGCAGCTGTTCCGGCTCGAAGTACCGTCTCACTTTTGCTAGGATCCCCAGCTTTTTGGCAGCCACTTGAGCCTTTGCCTCTATGAAAGGGCCAAAATTGAGGGTAGATGTTAACGTAACACCAAGAAGCTCAAGTCGGTCGGTTATCGGCACGATTACACCTCGGAAATATGGAGCTGGGTGGAATTGGCTCCTTTTAGCGGAAAAGAGACACGCTTGGGTCTTAGCAGCATTGAACTTGACCAGATTGGCATCGCCCCATTCAGAGACAGCCTGTAAGGACAAGTTCAAGCGCTCAACCATCGCCTCCCGGAGAGACCGGATCTGCGACCCACCAGCTCGTGCGTCGGACACGTATCTCTCAGCGACAGTGCTGTCGTCTGCATACCCAAAGGTACCGGGTTACCGGGTACTTTATAGTTTTTAGATACTAGTCTTTTTAAATGTTTTTTTTTTCGCTTACTAGTACCTACTTCTTATCTTCGAAATTAATTAAAAAATCATCTCTTAATTTTCCACCCTTAGAGGTGGAATATTTTCATGAATTTTACATGTAAGTATACACTATATCCATTAAAAATCATTGAAATCGGACGACTCTGTAAAAAGTTACGCATGGTTGAAACAAACAAAAAATATACGTAACGAATTGAGAACCACCTTTTCTGAAGTTGGTTATAATATACTTATAGAAAATGACAGGTGACTGATGATGGTATGATGATGGGTGGATGGTGAGGTAATCCTCACGATATAGGGAATAAACATAAATACTACTTTAGGCGATCTGCAAAATCTAATCATGATATCAGCTGACGCAAATACACTAAGTTGAGCAGATAACATTTGAAATAACGATAGAGAAATACTTATTTACACCTAGATAGTAATGCCTAGGTGCATGAACTAATCGTACAGTCATACTCCACTTAGCTAGGTGCGATAATTGAACGGCAAATTAACACTGAAAAATTTAACGATCATATGCTATGGACGTATTAGAGCGAAGTTTAAATGGTAACATCCATCCTAATCTTTACATAGTATAAAAGCTTTTTACAAAAAAGACAACCGCCTTCAAAAAGTGAAAAATAACTTTAGCACAGAACACACATTGACTTTAGTTTCGAAATTCAGTGGCTTTGTTCTGTTTGTTGTTTTGTATTGCCACCGACTTCCGAAACTAAAGTAAATGTGTGTTCTGTGCTAAAGTTATTTTTCACTTTTTGAAGGCGGTTGTCTTTTTTGTAAAAAGCTTTTTATTTCCCGCTTTTTAGTACCTCCTTCTCATTCAAATCTATTAAGAAGAGATTGAAAGTTAACTACTACAAAGATTGATGAAACTAAAACGTCGTCTATGTAAAATTTTTGGGTATTTGTTGATTTTTCAAAAAGTGCTGAATCAATTTCGATAAAATTTATATCGGACCACCCCTGAAGCATACCCTATCTATAAAAAAAAGAATTTTCAAAATCGGTTTACGTTTGCCTGAGAAATCGCGTAACAAATCGCGCATATACTTAATGCAAATTTAAGACTTATACGGTTTTCTCATGGACGCCATGGTCAGAACTGGACCAAATTAAAATGGGACCACACGGGAAGCACTAGCTTCCAAATAAAAAAAGAATCATCAAAATCGGTTCACCCAGTCCCGAGAAATCAAGTAACAAACATAAAAAAAAAAAAAAAAAAAAAAATAATAATAAAAAAAAAAATACAGACGAATTGATAACCTCCTCCTTTTTTGAAGTCGGTTGAAAACAAAGTTGCTTCCGCTGTATGTACGTTTAGATCTTTTAAACTATGCAACGGATTTTAATGCAGTTTTCAGCAACAGTTAGAATGTACCTTGCACTGCACTGCAATCTACATTGCACTCGTGCAAAGCCAGGGCTTGTCGCTAGTATCCTTATAAATGCGAAAGACAGTTTGTTTGGATAAGACTAAACTTGAGCCACAAAAAAGGGTGGAAACTTATTAATCAGCGATTTCGTCTGCATTCGCGATTACACATTCACGTGGACGAAGTCGCGGGCAAAAGCTAGCGATTTCATATTTTCAATGGCCTACTTTCGCATAATTATCGATACATATCTCTTTTGTGTAGTTTATGCGGTAATGCCTCATGATTAAGGTATTATATATTTAGTATCTTCCTGCAAAACATTTAATAAACTAAGTACATAATATAGGTAGGTACTATTAATAATTAGGATAAGACTAGCTGTACTGTACCCGTGGCTTTGCTCACGCATGTGGACCCAAGTCCTTGTCCTGGTCTTTCAAAACAACCTTTCTTATATCTATGGAAACGTCTGTATTGAATACTATGACATTATAATCCTCTAAGAGAAGAGAACCTAGCTGATGTAAGTTATAAAGCAATCCCGTGGTAAACTGTGGAAAATCAGATGATATAATACAAAATTGCTTATCCCCAATAGTAAATAGCGTGATAATGTATAGTATGTAGACTAACCAGACCAGTAGAGAATATACATGTATTTGAACAGAATCTATCCGGTAGTTATTGCGTGATGCTTCAACAGAGGTACATAACTTTATATGTGAAACCTGGGCTTTATAATTAAATAAATATAATATGTAAGTCTCAAATGGCTAATCCGCTTTGAGCAAGAGTGATGATCTTGGCGCAGTGGTTGAGCGATCGACTGCTGCGCGCGTGTCGCGAGTTTGATTCCCGCACGGAACAAATATTTGTAAGGCCTACAGATAGTTGTTCCGGGTCTGGCTGTTGTTGTATGTCAGTTTATATGTTTGTAAACGCACCCACGACATAGTAGAAATTCCCAGGGTGGCGCAATGTTTTTAAAAAAAAAAATGCTCGTGCATTCTCTGTACCTATGCCTTTGGCTGCAGTCGGACAATGATAGGCTGGTATTATTGTTTAACTATTATTATTATAGATTAAGTAATAGAAGTTATTGTAATTTATTTGCAATGTTAAAGCCAATGAGTGATAGAGGTTATCACGATACCTTTTCTTTTGCGTTACCATGCAATTACTATCTTCGACCTTCTATATCGTGACTGCAGGACTTAGTGGCGCTATGCTGACGTATTTATTAGGGTAATCATGCACATTGCAACAGCAACCATAAACGTGATTGGTTGCTGCATGCGATGTTTGTATAAAAATGCCGCAGGGAACTATACTTGGTCCTCTATTAACATGCGCATAATCTAACTGCATAACTGCATGGGTTTATAACCCACATCAAAAAAAGGGGAGGTTCTCAATTTCAACTTTCAGTTCTTAATTTTTTTTAATATTTTTACACGCATAGCTTTTTACAGTATAGTCAGTCCGATTTTAATCTTTCTTTTTTTTCTTTTTATGGATAGTGTATACAACTAAATCCCATACAAATTTCATGAAAATATCCTACATATAAGAATGGAAAATAAAGAAATAACTAAATATTTTTGGTGTTACCGTTTCTTATATTTTAATTTGGGTGACAAGAAGTAGGCACTAAAAAGGGGGAAAAAAAAACTACTGCCTTCAAAAACTAAACAGTAAAAAATAACTATAATTTCGCAAGTCGGCGGCAATACAAAACAATAAACAGAAACAAAGTCCAATTTGTGAAATTATTTTTTAATTTTCGAAGGCGGTTGTTGTTTTTGTAAAAATAAATTTAGTTAATTAGGTACTTACGTGAGTAAGTGAGTAACACAGTTTTTATCAGTTAAATTAACTATAGGGATATGTTCTCGAATAGCATAGGTACATAGGTACAGACTGCTGGTAGTAATTGTGAAACAATCTAGTGACACTAATCTTGGAGATTGCGAAGCATGCGTCGCTTATGTTTTGCAACAGGGAATGCTGTCTTCAGAAAATGCTATTACCAAAAAGAGACAACAATATCTCTGCTGCGAAAGAGTCACACGCTTCAAGGTCTTCAAAATGGGTTCCAGTAGCACAGTAAAGATATCTATACAGTATTCTATCTTCATACAAACGGTCGGAACGCGAGTCGTACCTACACTTTTTAAGTTAGTAGGGAAATTAGTATACCGAGTTACCGACAGTCTCGAATGCGGCTCAGTGGCGAATATATTGTGTTATTTTTGGTTGCTTGAATTCGTCAATAACGCACCCAGAGATAACATTTTTTAAATTACCTGGGAACTCCGAAAGACTATGTTCCTGAAACAAAATACACTATAAAAAAAATTACTTCCAGACTTTACTAGACTAAGTATTAAAAAGATGATATACCTACCTACTATAGTACGTAATTTGTTTCTTTTTTTAAAAGGTAAGTATTTCGCTTTTTCTACCGAGTAAAGTAGGTACCTGGATTAATAAACAAATAAGTGGATAGGGTGAAAAAGCGACCTACATAAGCTCGCGTTAAAACGAACTGGTAAGTACCTACCTAGGTAGTTTCTTAGGCTAGGCTATCTATCTACCTACTTATGTACTAGCTACTTACATATATTATTGAATTAAACAAAATATCTTTATAAAATTATTATGAGAGTAAATGATAGGTACAGACGTAAGGCATATAAGGCCATTAAAAATTGTCTTTCCCCAATTGAATATGAATCTTACGCTTTTGTAATAAAATTGAAAATCTATCAAAGAAATTTGACAGATTGTTGCTCCAGCTTGTGCTGGACTCTGTATCTACCTATTTATTAAGATTTACATTACTTATTATTTACTTTTTAAGTAAGATTTTGTAGTCGGTAGTTAGGTAGAGGTTTTGTCAGCTGTGTTTTGCATTTTCAACCGACTTCAAAAAAGGAGGAGGTTATCAATTCGTCTGTATTTTTTTTATTTTTATTTTTTATTTTTTTTATGTTTGTTACTTGATTTCTCGGGACTGGGTGAACCGATTTTGATGATTCTTTTTTTATTTGGAAGCTAGTGCTTCCCGTGTGGTCCCATTTTAATTTGGTCCAGTTCTGACCATGGCATCCATGAGAAAACCGTATAAGTCTTAAATTTGCATTAAGTATGTGCGCGATTTGTTACGCGATTTCTCAGGCAAACGTAAACCGATTTTGAAAATTCTTTTTTTTATAGATAGGGTATGCTTCAGGGGTGGTCCCATATAAATTTTATCGAAATTGATTCAGCACTTTTTGAAAAATCAACAAATACCCAAAAATTTTACATAGACGACGTTTTAGTTTCATCAATCTTTGTAGTAGTTAACTTTCAATCTCTTCTTAATAGATTTGAATGAGAAGGAGGTACTAAAAAGCGGAAAATAAAAAGCTTTTTACAAAAAAGACAACCGCCTTCAAAAAGTGAAAAATAACTTTAGCACAGAACACACATTGACTTTAGTTTCGGAAGTCGGTGGCAATACAAAACATCAAACAGAACAAAGCCACTGAATTTCGAAACTAAAGTCAATGTGTGTTCTGTGCTAAAGTTATTTTTCACTTTTTGAAGGCGGTTGTCTTTTTTGTAAAAAGCTTTTTTGGTTAAGTAAGAAGTAGGTGTTGAAGTTTGTAAGGATTGCAGAATAAAGGGAAATATTTTTTTTGAGACGCCTTGAATGGCTGCGGCTGAGGCGCAAATATCTTTCAGTCTCAAAATAAGGGTGGTTTTTTTATTAAACTTCTAATCAAAAACATAACATGCATTTTTATTTAACACTTCCCATTTCATTTACGTATAACTTCATTTTTTTTAAATAAATGTAAAATATTATATAGGTACCTAGGTACCTATATTTACAATCACAAAACTAAAAGGAAAATAAAACACTACAAATTTTGTAATCACAAAAACTAGAAAGAAAATAAAACACACACTAGGAAGAAATTAAAACACTGTACGCGGGACAACCCTATCGCACGTTAAGGTACTGCGCGTGTTAGATTTATACCGATGTAATTAATACATAACAATGTAATTCGTGTTGTAATATGAAGTAATAATTAATTTCTGATTAAATGCAGTAGAAGTATAGTAAATAACATCATTTTAAATAGAATAAAGTGTGTTTAAACTTTGGATAGCAAATAAGTATGAATCACATTTGCTTGTCATCGTGAATCATACTTGTTTATCGCCGCTTATAAAAGCGAGTGTTCCGACTTCATTGGAACACTTTTGATCGAAACGTTGATCGGTACGGAGCTCTCGAAGAAAATAATAAGATAAGTATAACTATGAAAGGCTATGTATATGTATAATTTTAATATTAAATTATATGTACCTAGTTGTTATGACATGAATGATGTAACTTAAATTTGTAAAATATTACTGATTTTAAAAGAGTGTTCATGGAGTTTCTTGCTCGTTCTTCTCCATAGAAATCTACTCTTTGGAACGAGCAACTAGATTCAACTTTCTGACTGACTCTGACAATTCAAAAGTACCTGTAAAAGGTTGAATTGAAATAAATGATTTTGAGTCTGAAATATTATAATAAAATATATGTTTCCTAAACAAAGTATTTTCATTTCACTATTCTGTTCTAAAATAATAATATTCTTTGAGTATATAAGTATGTGTATTTAATATAGAGCTACCTAATTGCTTTTTAGTGTTTCCCAATTATACCCTTTATTCTGACATCAGAAGTGGGACGCCATGTGCTAAACTAATCTTACTATATTTTCAGGGTTATTACTATATAATGAAATGGAACCAGAGATTCAACTAAAGCTGCTTACTACTATCAAAGAAGCGTTGTCCAGTAAGAATCGGCAGGATGACGTGGCTCTCCCGATATTCGATCCCGCCACCACTGACAGCGGCGTAGTGGCGTGGTGTGCAGACAATGACAAGCTTGGAGAAGAGTTTGGTTGGAGCGACTTAATTAAAGTCGCAAAAGGCAGGTAAGGCCCCCAAGGGCTTTGCTATGTCGATAATAGGAAAATTTCTGTGCTGAATTAACTTGAATGTACCCACACGAAAAAAAAAAAAAAAAAAAAAAAAAAAATCTCGGTTTGATTGTATAAAGCTGTAATTTATTGTTCAGACTCGTCAACATCAGAATTTTAGTTTAGTTTTCTGCTTACGTAGAGACTAAAAAGCGACCATTAGATCAATTACCTGAGAAACGTTTTATGCCAATCCCAAAATTGGATGAGAAAACTCAGAAAAAGAAATGTTATACTTCCATGTGATGAAAAAAAAGAAAAATAAATTACAGTTTTAATAAAGATACATGATGTAACAACTTGTATTTTGAACGTGTAAATTCGACCAAACAGCAATTAAACTTTCAAAGATCAATGACTAGATGTTCGAGTCAATACTTTATGTAATGTTTCAAACTTTAAGCCCACTAACGTTACAATTCGCAACATGTCTATTGACCTATTGTCGACACAGGAGTAAGTTGTAGCATTATACGGGAATCTATTGCCAAATGACTAAATTATATATTTTTCCATACTCAATATAAGTACGTTAGTGGAATAGGTAACGGTAAAATACATATTTTTGCAACTATCACAGTGACAGTTAAATTTGAAGATATTTGTTTATAACTATATTTACATGTGGCCCGTGACCAAGATTTTCATATGATCTTATTGGTAGGAATGTGGTTAATTATCCTGACATTCAAATCACTGTAGATTCTGAAGGGCTAGCATGGAAAAATATTTTTCCTGTTGGCACTGAATTTAGTTTATTCGTTATTTAGAGCATCACATGCCAAAAGTTACGTCTTAACCGTAATCAATATGTTAGCTACTAGGTGTGGTAATGTGTCAGACTGGCCGAGCGTTTTGTGGAAAATCCAATTGTCCTTAAACACTACTTACTGTCCCGTGTATACAAACTCGATTAGATGAAGTAATACTAGATAATAATATAATTATTAACGTAACGACCGATCATCAGTTAGCACATCAACGTCTTAAAATTGTTGCCGATACATTCAAAGACCGCTTTGACCAAACGCGTAGAGATAACATAAATTATAGCGTAGGTGATACTGTTTATGTAAACCAAGACCATAGGCGACATAACAAACTAACAGCAAAATTTTACGGACCCTACGAAATTATGAACATATTAGATAATAACAGGTTCTCAATATGGGGTATTGGAAATCAGAGAAATATAATAGTTGCAAAAAAAAAAAAAAAAAAATCGCCTATGGCCTGGATAGTGGACTGAACAAAACGCTGTAGTACATTTAATATAATATTATTTTAAGATATGATTGTATTATGGATGGATTAAAACCTTAACTGTGCTATATTATGACATTCACTGGCTGCGGGTGATTAAGCTTCACTGACTGCGGGGTGTTTGGTCTACCCAGTAGGGTCTGATTATTGATTATACAATGACGATTATGAGACGATTACTGATATTGTAATTATATTAGTATATATGACATGATTGTATTATTATGGATGGATTAAAACCTTAACTGTGGTATATTATGACATTCACTGGCTGCGGGTGATTAAGCTTCACTGACTGCGGGGTGTTTGGTCTACCCAGTAAGGTCTGATTATTGATTATACAATGACGATTATGAGACGATTACTGATATTGTAATTATATTAGTATATATGACATGATTGTATTATTATGGATGGATTAAAACCTTAACTGTGGTATATTATGACATTCACTGGCTGCGGGTGATTAAGCTTCACTGACTGCGGGGTGTTTGGTCTACCCAGTAAGGTCTGATTATTGATTATACAATGACGATTATGAGACGATTACTGATATTGTAATTATATTAGTATATATTGTATTAATATTAGTTTAAGACATGATTGTATTATTATGGATGGATTAAAACCTTAACTGTGGTTTATTATGACATTCACTGGTCGCGGGTGATTAAGCTTCACTGACTGTGGGTGTTTGGTCTACCCAGTAAGGTCTGATTATTGATTATACCATGATGATTATGAAAACGATTACTGATATTATGTAAACAAAATGTACCTTTATGTAATAAGAATATTGTGTTTGTACTTCGAGAGCGAAGTACTTGTCAGTATGGCCGTGTTAGATTTATACCGATGTAATTAATACATAACAATGTAATTCGTGTTGTAATATGAAGTAATAATTAATTTCTGATTAAATGCAGTAGAAGTATAGTAAATAACATCATTTTAAATAGAATAAAGTGTGTTTAAACTTTGGATAGCAAATAAGTATGAATCACATTTGCTTGTCATCGTGAATCATACTTGTTTATCGCCGCTTATAAAAGCGAGTGTTCCGACTTCATTGGAACACTTTTGATCGAAACGTTGATCGGTACGGAGCTCTCGAAGAAAATAATAAGATAAGTATAACTATGAAAGGCTATGTATATGTATAATTTTAATATTAAATTATATGTACCTAGTTGTTATGACATGAATGATGTAACTTAAATTTGTAAAATATTACTGATTTTAAAAGAGTGTTCATGGAGTTTCTTGCTCGTTCTTCTCCATAGAAATCTACTCTTTGGAACGAGCAACTAGATTCAACTTTCTGACTGACTCTGACAATTCAAAAGTACCTGTAAAAGGTTGAATTGAAATAAATGATTTTGAGTCTGAAATATTATAATAAAATATATGTTTCCTAAACAAAGTATTTTCATTTCACTATTCTGTTCTAAAATAATAATATTCTTTGAGTATATAAGTATGTGTATTTAATATAGAGCTACCTAATTGCTTTTTAGTGTTTCCCAATTATACCCTTTATTCTGACACGCGCATGTAGGTTATTATTTCAGGACAGGGCCGAGTCACAATACTGTTAGATATCTTTACTGTGCCAGTAGTCTCTTGAACGTTTTCTTTATACCTAAGCCTTTTTGTGGAGCCGAGAAAATAAAGTAGGTACCTACGATTGATTTAAAACTTGAATCAGGTGCCAATGCACGCCACACCTATAGTCGTACTGATAACAGCCCTGACCTGAGGTTGACCATGGCCACAGGACATAAGTAGACTGTTGCATTGAACATTAATTCCATGTGTAGAACGATACCAATCTGTTTTATATCAGTGCTAAAATTTATACTTGTCACCTCAGACCACTTGTCACAGTCAAAACTCTTAACCGGTCAAAACTACTTTTGAATACAAAAATCAGCCAATAGTACTTTTGACCGGTTTTTTATTCTTACTACCTACTAAGAAACCTAGTAGGTTAATAAGTTTTTTTTATGACCCTTTTAAAAACTTTTATTTTGTAGAGCTTCTTATAACTGGCTGGCGATGGCGTTCCGTAAATAAATGTTTTAAAGCGATACCTAACGCGTTTTATCTCAATAATGGTTTTGAGTGAAGCCAGTCAAAAGGAGTTTTGGCTGGTTAAGAGTTTTGACTGTAACATACCTACTTCTAGAGCTACAGATATAGTGTTGCCAACGGGCAGTCTGTCAGCTTCAGGATACGAAGCTTTTCGCTATCTTCTAAATATTCGCGGCACCCTCCCCCTCCCCCTGTCCCTCTTGTCCCTCTTTACGCTGAGATCTTTTAAACTACGGAATTTTAATGCGGTTTAAGGGCGCGTATTCGATTTAGCTCAACTCAAAATCAAAACGATTGCTAGAACGGCGTAGCAGCATTGACACACACTAGTACAATACAATGGTCTGTTTGTGTGCATCAGAAAACAAAATATGCACGAAATAAGCACGAATCCAATGATGTTCTAATAAACAGATATGTTATACACTCACAAAACAAACGAAAAAAGTGTTCCGCGCAGCAACAGCTGCACACATACACACTTTTCATTCATTTTACAACTCACTACAAGTCAAAACGTTGAAAAGGGATGGCTTGAAAAAACCAACAAGAAAAAAAGAGACAGTTAGTGTTGTCAATTGCGCGTGAATGTAAACAGACATTATCCTGGCCACCAATCACCGCGTCTTGGCATCATAGACTAACAAACTTAACGAGACAGAAGGTACAAACCGCAAGTACATTTATACGCGCGGTTTGTACCTATAACAACTAATAAACAGGACTAAAGGTATAATAGAATATATATAATAATATATAGAGTAGAAAATATTTATATTGTAATAAAATTCATTTCTTTGTTTATGAACAAATGCGATCCATTTTTGAAGCACAAAGAAGAATAAAAAATATCTGTTGTCACATTGTTTAATTTCTAATTAAGTATATAAATGATTAAATAAAACAAAATGATTAAATATTACAAGGTTAGAAAAAAGAAAAACAGAACTGTGGGTAAACAATGACTTTACTGCCTACGATATCGCATCTGTACTTTTATTCTATGTCCGGAGTGAACGCGTCCTTGTCTTACTCACGTGAAAAAATGTATTTCCATTTCTTTCTTTTTTCTAACCTCCAAATATAAGAATATTAGGAAAATAAATGAAATATATAAATAAATCGATGTATATTGCGTAGTAACATGTGGTATGAGATCCCTTGTGCTTTATTAAATTTGGTATCATAATTGGTACACTTTCTAAATACACAAAATAGCATTTTTTTTTATTTTTTTAGCTGCATTAACAAAGCGTATCACTCGTCGCCATGCGTGACGCAGACTAAAGGCAATACGTCCCAATTAGGACGTTTTTGAATCTTCAAAATTGGGCGCTCATAACATATCTGTTTATTTTAATATCATTGCACGAATCATTAAAATTGATCGGCAAACGAGAGCGCGCGATGTTTTACAGTGCTTTTTAAAATAATTGTCTAAAATAAATGAGCTCGTATAACGGACTGAAAAATATTCTGTATATTAAACATAACATTTACTTTCATAAAATAAATATATCAGTTATGTTTTTATTCAAATACTGGTGAAAAAAAATTGTCTAAGTGAACCGATTTTCTACTTTTTCAACATTGTTTTTTAATACATAATAGTAATATTTTCGAAATTTTGTCTCTGTTACTGTCTTTATGACTGTATATACTGTTGGAAAAACGCATTTTAAAACAAAATATTTTGGCAAATTGTAATGGTTGTATTCGTCCTGAAAGTTAACTCTGACGTCTATTTTCGTAAAACGATATGAAAGAATTGTCTTCGCTTTAAAAAACCATCATTAAAAATTATACTTTTACTCTGTAGCTGTCTAAATCAAGACTTAATCTTTCTAAAACTGTTAATTGTCTTTAAATAATCTGCTCACATAATTACGATATTGCTCTGGGCAAAACGCAAAAACATGAAGTTTTCGTCACGAATCGAATACGCGCTCTTAAGGGGGTACCGAAGGAACGATACGTAATTGCTAAATAATTGCGTTCGTTTGATTCCTTGTTACATCGTTATTACTTATCCTTTTGTCATGCAATTCATATATAAGATATTAGAGGATTCACTCTATACTTCATAGGCGTTAGAAACACGATCACTTGAAGTTTTCTCGATAGAAAAAAAATCCAAAGTAATCTCTTAATAACAAAATAAACCCTTACTACGTCGTAAATACTTCACGAAAGGTCATCTGTTTTTAAATAATAACAAAACTACATGTTCTCTATCGCATATATATTTTACTTTTTCAAAATGTGTATTTGTTTTAATAATACGAAGGAAATACCTAAATTAACTCGTGTTCTACCCAATCTAACTAGAGCCGCCACGCTTCCCTCCTGTCCGCTTTAGTCTTGCTTCGGCCATCAGACGGGGAGCTTGTGTCGCTTACGCTTACGCACGGTTTTAAAAATACAACGAAGAATTTTATGTTAATTCAATTTATTTTAAATGGAGAACAAAGTAAACAAAGAAAAGAATTGCTTGGCGAAAACAGAATTCTATTCGCTTACAATGAAAAAATAAAGTAAGTAAAACTCGTATCTGATTGCGTTACAGGGTGGTACGTTTTTTTTTAATGAGATGCATTAAAAACAATTTAAAAATAATAATATAATATAATAATATGTGGGGTCATTTTACACATGGCCATCTGACCCCAAACCTGAGAGAGACCCTGTAGTATGGGTGTCAGACAGCTGATATACATACACAAATATTTTTTTAAAAGCATACATATATAGATAAACAACACCCAAACACAAGGAAAACACAAGTGACCATCACACAAATATTTTCCCTGGGCGGGAATCGAACCCGCAACACGCTGCGCAGCAGTCAATCGCTCAGCCAAAATCATCGATCACTAGCCAAAATGTATCTTTCTAGAGCAAGACGTCTACAGGCTGAGAATTTTGAACTCAAAGAGAATGCTCCTGTTGTTTCGTACCTAAGTACTCGGTTAGGTACTGAGGTCAGCACTGAGCACATCAAGCCACAACAATCTGTCAAATTTCTTTAATAGATTTTGAACTTTATTACAAAAGAATAAGGTTCATATTCATATCATAATATATTAGGAAAATTTGACAATTAGGTACGGCTTGATGGGCTGGTGTCTGTACCTACGTACTAACAATATAACTAAGTACTATTTACGATATTTCAACAATACACCACAGGTGGGCAAATTCGCTAAATTGAATCGTTCTCTGTATCTTTTTTCTAATTATAGGGTAAATGTACCAGTTGTTGGCATTTCACTGCCGGCTAGTATAGAAAGAGAAACAGACCATTTTGAAGACAATAATAATACAAAGTCAAAGTCAAAGCATTTATCAAAGTCAATGTCAAAGTCAAAGTCAAGATTATGTAAAATTTTGTAAAAGCTAATTCCCAAAACCATAAATTTGTTAAATTTATGGTTAAAAAGTTAGAAGGGTTTGAACGTGGCCGAGCCATTGAAACGCGGAGAACCGCGCGGCCACGTTCAAACCCTTATAACTTTGTAACCATAACTTTGACAAATTTATGGTTTTGGGAATCAGCTTTTACAAAATTGTACATAATCTTGGAATAGTTCTTTTTTCGAAATATCGCCGTGGCCGCGCAGTCGAAACGCACACCGTAAGTGAACCTAATGATATATTTTTCGACGACACGGTTGGCGCAGTGGTTGAGCGATCGACTGCTGCGCTGCGTGTCGTGGATACGATTCCCGCACTGAACAAATATTTGTATGGCCTACAGATAGTTGTTCCGGGTCTGGCTGTTTGTGTATGTGAGTTTATATGTTTGTAAACGACACAGGAGTAATTCCTAAAGTGGAGCAATGTTTTTTTTTAAATAAAATAAATATTTAAACTTACTTTTGCGATTTTGTTTAAACTATGCAGAAAATCCGTTACCTACTTGTGAAAAGTAATCCCTTTATACTTATTTAGAAAACGTGTTTTTTTTTTGCAGCGGTTTATGACTGACAAGCGACGGCATAATTTCGCAATTTTCATTTTACCAAAACTACGTCATGCGCTCTCAATCACTCGCGGCGCGGCAGACTACCGAGCCACAGAAAAGATTACTGTGACCGAGCGGCCGTCTTCATAATAATATCACCGAATCGTCTTCATATTACTTGCCACACTTTTATGAGCGCTATGTTCCGTCTATACTTTTAATTGGTCTGAGCCTACATACCCTACCTACACTAATTGCGCCAATCCTCCAAAAATTAAGAAACTAATACGTCATCTGTGTATAATTTTTGGTGAAGAAATTAATACCTACGTCATCTATGTATTTTTTTTTAGGTTCTGGTTTGACATTCAAAAAGTATTGAATTTACATTGAAGAATAAATATTTTTGAATTTGAAAATAAAGGGTCGACTACTGAGATGTTCACCCTATATACTTAGCTGTTCTATTATTTTACATTATTGAGTTCACTTTTTAGAGTTTCTATTGTACTTAGAATATACCTATACTATCATAAAATGTAATTAGGTAAGTATTATTCGATTACTATATGGGTACTTACCTAGAAAGTACCTAGGATAGGTGCCTACTTACTTACCCACAGTAAATTATTAAATTAATAAGTAGTAAGATAAATAGTAATTATTAAACTAGTATTTAAATGTTTGAATATTTTTTTAATAAAAGTAGATATTTGAAATCGTTATTGGTGTTATGCCGGCACTTTACATGACGTATTTGTGCAAATATTCGCCTTATTTGAATAATACAAAATGTAATCATATAATCATCACCCTATAATCATTGAAATATAGTCGATTTTGTATTATTCAAATAAGGCGAATATTTGCCCAAATACGCCATGTGAAGTGCCAGCATTATAATTCGTAAATACTGTAGCACCCTCGCTAGTCGATCGACGCACGGAGTGTCGCGTGCGGCGGCGCGCGGCGCGTGAATGTGTGCCTTGCGCACACATACACGGAGCGCATAGAATACCTAAAATGGATTAGCGCCAGAAGCTCGGTGCCCCCAGAATCCAAGAGGAAGGTTTGTACAACCTACGTACTAGGTAGGTACCTACATTGCACCCGTGCGAAACCGGGACGGGTCGCTAGCTGTAGGTACCTATATTATAAATGCGAAAGTGAGATTATTTCTTTGCTACGCTTTCACGACTAAACTACGGAACGGATACGAAATGCGGTACAAACTAAGTTTACCTCCAAGAAAGGATACGGGCTAGGTCAATGATATTCTAATAAAAATATCATTGGGCTAGGTACGTACTTTTGATAACAACTTCATCTGCATCTCATAACCGACATTTCCGAGGATAAGTCGCGGGCACAAGCTAGTACTTACCAACTTAAATAAGTATAAAAACTTGAGAGGTGTCAAGGGACACCCGGATGGAACGAAGTTCCTTTCGATTAATTAGTGAAGGAATTGTAATAAAATTTTATTTTTTTTAAGTTATAATAATATTTTTTTTATTATTAACAAATATAATGTAATTAAAAGACAATTTAATTAAACGTGCCCGTTTATGTATCGAGCGAAATGGACTCCATATTGAGCAGTTGCTTCGATACAGGGAAGTGTAAATTTTATACCTAATAGGTAAGTTTTTTAATTAAGCCAAAGTTGATTAAAACTGTGTTTGTGAATAGCTCTAATTTTTTTTAAATAGGTTACCTATAGCACCTATAGGTACCTACGCCTGCCTGCCTTTCTTTTTCTAGCAAAAGAGTACCTACTCACTTACCTACTTACAACTACAAATAATTCGCCAATGATAAAAGTAAGTACCACTACCTACCTAGGTACCCACCTAAGCTCCCACTGGCTTAATTTAAACCAAAACATTTTAATCAAATCAAAAAAAATACTATTGTCGCTAGTAAAACCTAGAGAAAAGTACTCTGTGACCTAGAGCGATAAGGTGCAGTGGTTACCTACTGACGACCGCGACCGATAGAAAGCTCATGATTACCAAACCCAAACTTTCAATAGGTACCTACTAAACAAAACATAGAAGTAGGTACAGTAACTACCTACCTACCTACCTAACCTACGTATTATACTGCGTGCTTCGTTCTGTTACAAGGCCGACCCCGTTAGTCTTTTTAAAAAAAAACAATTATTCTACCGGAACCACTTTAATTCATGAAACCACAGTTACACTTTAGATTTACGAATAACTAAGAAATAACTGCACAATTAAACGTTACACCAACTTAAATTTGACTGTCTATAATCTCATTTATCTCTCGAGATAATTTTGGTATACGCGACGGCGTGACGGCGTCCAGAATCTAACTGACTGAAATTATATTATAATTCCCCTAGTATGCGATAACTGCAATTCAGCGTTTACTTTACAATGAAAAAATGAGTAAAACTGTAGAGTGCAGATGTCGGCTTTATTGCCTTGTAATAAGGGTTATAACAGCTCCCCCTTTTTGACGAAGCTCTATCTTATAAGATGAGCGAAGTAAAATAGAAAAGATTAGAGATGTAGTGAATGAGATTTAAGATAGTCATTTACACAAATCGTTATAGATATAAGTAAAAAGGTAGTACATTAGCTTAAACATTATATTTAAACATTATTAAACATAGCAGGACGTAGTAGTTTATAATGGAAAACAAACATCATAATTTATAGTATTTTAAAAGTTTAAATTCCTATTTGATGGGAATTTGGCCTTATGGGCAGTAACAGTAGATTTATAATTAGTGTATCGAACTGGTAAAGATTGAATTGACTTATTGTCTTCATCGGATGCTGATGACATTTCAGTCATCTCGACAGAATTAGAGATTTTGGATTTGCGTTTTGAAGTTTTCTGATTATAACATTGGTTAAATATTTGCACGCAGCATCCAGAATTAGTAGCATTTTTATTTTTAAAATATCTAAGGACCTTATAAGCTACATATAAAAATAAACACACAATTAGAATATAAGTAAAGGTAGAATAATATGGACCATATTTAATAAAATGAGATTCTTTTTCTAAGTTATTTAATTCTTGCTCCAAATTATCCATTTGATGAGTTGCATATTTAAGAGAATCTAGGTTAATTTTGCTTAAAGAGATTGGCGCCAAATGTGGCAGGCTTTTATTAAATATGTCCTTCTTACAACAGTCGTCAGTTGTTATGTCGAACTTAATATCTAAAGGAGACTTAGTACTAAGAGAATAAGAACTAGACGTCATTAACTGAATAGTTTTAGAGTAACCGATACAGTTTGCGGTTAACTTCACAATTCCTGTACCTATAATTGAATGGTCGCTAATGTTATCATCACATTTAATTGTCAATTTATTTGTATTTGATTGAACATAAATCCATCTATTATTTCTTAATTTTTGCCAAATATCAATTTGACCATATAAAAGTTTGGCATTACATTCTGTAGGTAACGACAGTGTTACTTCAGTTAATATTTTAGATTCACAGTTTGGATTACTTATACACGAATATATAGTAGATAATTCACAGATAGAATAGTTATTATTAATTATCTTACATTTGTCAAGAGTGTCCAGCATAGCATAATGCATCCTGTCGTCACTTAACGCGATATAAGAGTTAGAAGGTTGAATCAATGCAAATGTGCTATGTGAGTCATCATGCGGGGTAGGTAAAGGTATGTTTTTATAGGTCATGAACTTATCAGGTGTTATTAAGGGAATTTGTAAAATAAAAATGATCTTATTGTTATAGTAGTAAGAGCTAAATTCGGAAACATCTATTATAGAATGAATATTGTGAATACTTAAGGAGACTGGGAAATCTAACCTTTTGCTGACTTGACTACTATGTTTAGATAATTCAAGATAAAGATTAGATGGGCTTATAACACTAGGATGTAGTATATTAACTTTAGAAAATAAAATAGAATTTACTGTGGTATCCAGTAAATTAGAAATACTAAGTAAAGAACCTTCGATTATATTAAGAAGGTTATTTAACCTTGATGTATATAGCAGTAAGTTGTCGGTTTTGGTGATTTGGGAAAATATTTCGTTCATCTGATTAATTTGGGAATTTAATTTATTTTCGTTTTGATTAAGTTTGTAAATAGTAGTGTTAAAATTATTTATGGTAGACTTAATTATGTGAATGTTATCTCTCATTAGGTGATATAGTTCTGTGTCGCTCTTTTTACATGATTCGATTGCAGCATCATACTTTCTAGCGTCGTCAGCATCTAATGTGCCAAAAAGAACTTTAAGATTTCACCTCCAAATTCTAATGAGCGTTTTACTTTATTTGTTGATCTATTAGAGATGATATGTGATAACGATTGTAATTTAATGTAATTAGCCTGAATTAAAACTTCGATAGGATTGGAAATATCTTTGCACATGTTGAAATCTTGTGAATCCTGTGATTGTATTTTGTTACAGAGATTCAGCGTTTCATGTAATAGAGTTTCGATTTTGTTAAGATAAGGTTCTAACGAGATTAAATCGACGTGAGTGATAACTTTCCAATGATCACTGTAGAAATGAATATTATTAGTAGGTTCAAAATAAATTCCGGGACTATGGTAGATTGGAATGATGCTTGATTCGGTGAGGCTGTGGCTTAAAATGCCATGACAGCATAGCGTTCTGAAAAGAAACATAGTATATGTTAAGACGTTGAAGGTTTTATTTCGTTGGTGTGATACTTTACATTTTTACGACCTACTTGAAGGGTCACATTATGTTTATTGTGTACTTTTATAATTTTGTAAGGGCCTTTCCATATAGGCGATAACGCTTTGCGAAGTCTGTGATGGTGTTTTAGGTACACCATATCTCCCGATTTGTACGTGATTTCACGGGAGTTTGCGTCATAATATTGTTTTGATTTGTCCTTGCTATTTAGAATATTTTGGACAGCTTTTTCGCGGCTAAAGCGCATTCTATATTGTAAAGCTCTGATATACTCGTTGTATGTTGTGTTACCAGAGGTTTCGTATAAAGAATTAGGAATGCATGGTTTATAACCATATAATAATTCATGCGGAGTGAAATTAGTTGTGCAGTGAGGAGTAGTATTATATGCTAATATTGCAGTGAATAAATAACAATGCCAGTCGTTTTGATTTTCGTTAACGAAAGATTTCAGGTATTCTTTTAAAGTAGCATGTGAGCGTTCAAGAGCTCCATTAGTTTGTGGGTGATACGGAGTAGTGAAAAGGGCTTTGACCTTCAAAATATCTGTTAATTGTTTAAATAGTTCTGATGTAAAACAAGTACCTAAATCAGTTAAAATGGTTTTAGGAAAACCGAAAAGAGACATAAAATGTATGAGGTTTCCAGCTATTTCTTCACTAGTAGCTGTAACCATCGGATAGGCGCTAGTAAATTTGGTTAGATCATCTTGTAGTGTTAAGATGAATTTAAAATTTTGGAAACCCGCTTCGGGTAAGGGACCTACGACGTCAAGGGCTAGTCGTTCAAATGGCCTAGTAGATGTAGAAGTTATCTCCATAGGAGCTTTATTTGATTTTCTTAAAGGTTTATTGATTTGGCAAAGCTTACATTTTTTAACATATTGTTCAATGTCAGAGCGCATGCCTTTCCAATAATAGGCAGCTTTGATACGTGAATACATTCGTTGTGATCCTGGGTGACCAGCGATAATAGAGTCATGATTTTCTTTTAATATTTTAGGAACTTCTATAGGAGTAGGATAAATCAATTGATTTTTATAAATATGAATTTTAATGTTGGTATCGTGAAAAATATACGATATCATATTATAGACTTTAGTATAAGCTAGTTTAGAAAATGGATCACTAAAATCTGGTAACGCGAGATCAGTTGTATTTGGACAATCGATTAGTAGATTTCTGAGTTTCATTAAGGGGGCACCGAGCTTCTGGCGCTAATCCATTTTAGGTATTCTATGCGCTCCGTGTATGTGTGCGCAAGGCACACATTCACGCGCCGCGCGCCGCCGCACGCGACACTCCGTGCGTCGATCGACTAGCGAGGGTGCTACAGTATTTACGAATTATAATGCTGGCACTTCACATGGCGTATTTGGGCAAATATTCGCCTTATTTGAATAATACAAAATCGACTATATTTCAATGATTATAGGGTGATGATTATATGATTACATTTTGTATTATTCAAATAAGGCGAATATTTGCACAAATACGTCATGTAAAGTGCCGGCATAACACCAATAACGATTTCAAATATCTACTTTTATTAAAAAAATATTCAAACATTTAAATACTAGTTTAATAATTACTATTTATCTTACTACTTATTAATTTAATAATTTACTGTGGGTAAGTAAGTAGGCACCTATCCTAGGTACTTTCTAGGTAAGTACCCATATAGTAATCGAATAATACTTACCTAATTACATTTTATGATAGTATAGGTATATTCTAAGTACAATAGAAACTCTAAAAAGTGAACTCAATAATGTAAAATAATAGAACAGCTAAGTATATAGGGTGAACATCTCAGTAGTCGACCCTTTATTTTCAAATTCAAAAATATTTATTCTTCAATGTAAATTCAATACTTTTTGAATGTCAAACCAGAACCTAAAAAAAAATACATAGATGACGTAGGTATTAATTTCTTCACCAAAAATTATACACAGATGACGTATTAGTTTCTTAATTTTTGGAGGATTGGCGCAATTAGTGTAGGTAGGGTATGTAGGCTCAGACCAATTAAAAGTATAGACGGAACATAGCGCTCATAAAAGTGTGGCAAGTAATATGAAGACGATTCGGTGATATTATTATGAAGACGGCCGCTCGGTCACAGTAATCTTTTCTGTGGCTCGGTAGTCTGCCGCGCCGCGAGTGATTGAGAGCGCATGACGTAGTTTTGGTAAAATGAAAATTGCGAAATTATGCCGTCGCTTGTCAGTCATAAACCGCTGCAAAAAAAAACACGTTTTCTAAATAAGTATAAAGGGATTACTTTTCACAAGTAGGTAACGGATTTTCTGCATAGTTTAAACAAAATCGCAAAAGTAAGTTTAAATATTTATTTTATTTAAAAAAAAAACATTGCTCCACTTTAGGAATTACTCCTGTGTCGTTTACAAACATATAAACTCACATACACAAACAGCCAGACCCGGAACAACTATCTGTAGGCCATACAAATATTTGTTCAGTGCGGGAATCGTATCCACGACACGCAGCGCAGCAGTCGATCGCTCAACCACTGCGCCAACCGTGTCGTCGAAAAATATATCATTAGGTTCACTTACGGTGTGCGTTTCGACTGCGCGGCCACGGCGATATTTCGAAAAAAGAACTATTCCAAGATTATGTACAATTTTGTAAAAGCTGATTCCCAAAACCATAAATTTGTCAAAGTTATGGTTACAAAGTTATAAGGGTTTGAACGTGGCCGCGCCATTGAAACGCAGAGAACCGCGCGGCCACGGAGATCTTTAAAACTAAGCGTAGCAGAGACCTGAAATTCAGGTAAATAACAGATAGAATTTGTAAAAAAAAATTAAAAATACAGAAAAAATCCTAGGTTTATACTTTAGGAGCTGCATGACAAAATCCCCATGACCGCGCCATTGAAACGGTGAATAACACGTTATCGCCGATATCACGGTGAAAATGCATCGCAGACGTCTGAAATTCATTGTAAAATCTAGATTTGAATTTGTCGAAATTTGAAAAAATACATCAAAATGTCCTAGGTTTATATTTTCGGACCTGTAAGACTAAAACCCCATGGCCGCGCCATTGAAACGGTGGAAAACACGTTATCGCCCATATCTCGCTGAAAAAGCCTCGCAGAGGTCTGAAGTTTTTTGTAAAACCTAGATTTGAATTTGTCGAAAATGGAACTAAGTTTTGATTATCTATCGAAAAAAGTAAGTGTTAGCGAGATCTTTTTCTGTAAACAACACCAACATGGGGTTTTTGTCTTGCAGCTCCTAAACCTAGGATTTTTTTTAATTTTTTTTTTACAAATTCAATCTTTTATTTACCTGAATGTCAGGTCTCTGCTACGCTTAGTTTTAAAGATCTCCGTGGCCGCGCGGTTCTCCGCGTTTCAATGGCTCGGCCACGTTCAAACCCTTCTAACTTTTTAACCATAAATTTAACAAATTTATGGTTTTGGGAATTAGCTTTTACAAAATTTTACATAATCTTGACTTTGACTTTGACATTGACTTTGATAAATGCTTTGACTTTGACTTTGTATTATTATTGTCTTCAAAATGGTCTGTTTCTCTTTCTATACTAGCCGGCAGTGAAATGCCAACAACTGGTACATTTACCCTATAATTAGAAAAAAGATACAGAGAACGATTCAATTTAGCGAATTTGCCCACCTGTGGTGTATTGTTGAAATATCGTAAATAGTACTTAGTTATATTGTTAGTACGTAGGTACAGACACCAGCCCATCAAGCCGTACCTAATTGTCAAATTTTCCTAATATATTATGATATGAATATGAACCTTATTCTTTTGTAATAAAGTTCAAAATCTATTAAAGAAATTTGACAGATTGTTGTGGCTTGATGTGCTCAGTGCTGACCTCAGTACCTAACCGAGTACTTAGGTACGAAACAACAGGAGCATTCTCTTTGAGTTCAAAATTCTCAGCCTGTAGACGTCTTGCTCTAGAAAGATACATTTTGGCTAGTGATCGATGATTTTGGCTGAGCGATTGACTGCTGCGCAGCGTGTTGCGGGTTCGATTCCCGCCCAGGGAAAATATTTGTGTGATGGTCACTTGTGTTTTCCTTGTGTTTGGGTGTTGTTTATCTATATATGTATGCTTTTAAAAAAATATTTGTGTATGTATATCAGCTGTCTGACACCCATACTACAGGGTCTCTCTCAGGTTTGGGGTCAGATGGCCATGTGTAAAATGACCCCACATATTATTATATTATATTATTATTTTTAAATTGTTTTTAATGCATCTCATTAAAAAAAAACGTACCACCCTGTAACGCAATCAGATACGAGTTTTACTTACTTTATTTTTTCATTGTAAGCGAATAGAATTCTGTTTTCGCCAAGCAATTCTTTTCTTTGTTTACTTTGTTCTCCATTTAAAATAAATTGAATTAACATAAAATTCTTCGTTGTATTTTTAAAACCGTGCGTAAGCGTAAGCGACACAAGCTCCCCGTCTGATGGCCGAAGCAAGACTAAAGCGGACAGGAGGGAAGCGTGGCGGCTCTAGTTAGATTGGGTAGAACACGAGTTAATTTAGGTATTTCCTTCGTATTATTAAAACAAATACACATTTTGAAAAAGTAAAATATATATGCGATAGAGAACATGTAGTTTTGTTATTATTTAAAAACAGATGACCTTTCGTGAAGTATTTACGACGTAGTAAGGGTTTATTTTGTTATTAAGAGATTACTTTGGATTTTTTTTCTATCGAGAAAACTTCAAGTGATCGTGTTTCTAACGCCTATGAAGTATAGAGTGAATCCTCTAATATCTTATATATGAATTGCATGACAAAAGGATAAGTAATAACGATGTAACAAGGAATCAAACGAACGCAATTATTTAGCAATTACGTATCGTTCCTTCGGTACCCCCTTAATAAGTTATAGACATCTCTAAAGTTAGTTTGTTCATAATGATGAACTTTTGTAAATAGAAAATAGTAAGATTTATTTTTATCGTCGACGCGATGTATTGTAAGAGGTTCGCGTTCGGAATTTAGTAAATCAGCCGAATTATCGAGCTGTGATAATATTTCTTCGCAATAGGGCATAGAATAATCAAAGTCTAAAGAGACAGGGCAAGCTATTGTATTTAACTTGGATAAGTGTAGACCCTGAGTACATTCTTCTATAATAGTATTTGAAGTAGGAAGCTGATTAGTAAATTGATTTTTAAAATATTGTTCATAAGTAAAATTATTTAAATTGTTAACATCAATAGAATTAATAGGGCATCGAGATAATGCATCTGCGTTAGAATTAAGACGACCTTGTTTATAGACAATTTCGTAATCATATTCCTCGAGTTTGAGGCGCCAGCGAATAAGTCTACTGCCGGGATCTTTAACATTAAATAACCATACAAGGGGTCTATGATCTGTGATTATTTTAAATTTGTTTCCATATAAGTATGGACGAAAAGTTTTAACGGCAAATAAGATGGCTAAAAGCTCTTTTTCCGTAGTTGAATAGTTCCCTTCAGGTTTATTTAGAGTACGCGATGCGTATGCGATTGGCTTATCTTTGCCGACGGGACCTTGAGATAATATTGCACCAACGGCGTAATTACTAGCGTCGGTAGTAACGTTAAAAGGTTGTGAAAAATCGGGGTATTGTAGAAGAGGGGCGGTAATTAGTTTTTCTTTCAGGAAATCGAATGCATGTTGCTGTTCTGTATTCCAGTGGAAGACAGCATCTTTCTTTAACAAAGAGGTAAGTGGTTTAGTTAACTTAGAAAAGTTTTCAATGAATCTGCGATAATAGCCTATTAGGCCTAGAAATGACTTAATGTCTTTCGGATTTTTAGGGATTGGAAACTGCGATACAGCGTTAACCTTTTCAGGGTTTGGAGAGACACCTTTATCGGTGATAATATGGCCAAGGTAAGTCACTTCATGTCTAAGAAACTCACACTTGTCCGGTTGGAGTTTAAGATTATATTCACGAAATTTGTCAAATACTAGTTGTAATTTATGCATGTGATCTTGTAGATTTTGACTGTACACGATACAATCATCTAGGTAGATATAGCAATGGAGGCCTTGTAAGCCTGATAACACAGTATTCATAAGACGCTGAAATGTGGCAGGGGCATTTTTCAGCCCAAAAGGCATCCTGGTAAACTCATAGTGTCCAGACATGCTTGAATTTGTGCTAATTGTGAAACCCGTTTTAGGTGCGTCCTTGGGACTGGTCTTTAATTGATGGAAGCCACTGGTAAGGTCCAGTGTGCTAAAATATTTAGAATGACCTAATTGGTCCAGGATATCAGTGATAAGAGGCAGCGGATAAGTTTCGGAAACAGTGACGTCGTTGAGACGGCGGTAGTCAATGACTATTCGCCATTTTTG
This sequence comes from Charanyca ferruginea, assembly GCA_947361185.1. NCBI lineage: Eukaryota > Metazoa > Arthropoda > Insecta > Lepidoptera > Noctuidae > Charanyca > Charanyca ferruginea. Next base: position 16,936,077 of record OX376056.1, on the reverse strand, counting down.
TTTGCCGGAAGCGTCCATCTTTTTCGGTACTACCCAAACTGGAGCACTCCAAGGCGAAATGGAAGGTCGGATAATATCCTGATCTAGCATTTTACGAATTTGGGAGTCGACTTCCTCCTTGTGGCATTCGGGGAAACGATATGATTTGACATTAATCGGTGGTGCATCACCTGTATTAATAGTATGCTCTATAGCATTTGTGAAGGTTAAGGGCTCACCTTCGATATGGAAGATATCTGTGTATTGGGAGCAACATTCTAAGAGTGACTTTTTCTCTTCATCATTGAGATGAGAGCAGCGAATAAGACTTAGAACTTTATCTATACGCTCAGATTTATTATAGGAAATGGAATTAATGTTGTAACAAGATAAAGAATCTGAACAATTACTTTCAAACGGTGTCACGTTTACGTGATAATCTTTCACTTCAATGTCAGTCTCCGTAGTATTTAAGATAGTAATGTTTGTTTTCTTATTTGATTTGATAAAGACAATGCAATTAGCAACATAGACACCTTCACTTAAGGTGTGATCTAGTACGAGAGCTTCATTGTTATGATAAAGCTCAGGAGAGTAATTAGATACAGTGCACTCGATAACCGCTTCGGAACGAGCTGGAATGTTATACGACGGTTCAGTATAAATAATAGGAATAGAATGATTCAATACGGACATTGATTTAGAAGAGTAATCGATATTCGATTTAAAATAATCGCAAAAATCGCTACCAATAATTCCGTCGTAATTATGAAGATTGATGTCATCTTTAGTGACATGAAATTTGTACTTATAAGTATTATCTGATAGTTTAAACATCATCTGAAAAGTACCTAAAGTTTCAACAGGGTTTTCAGAGCTATTAATGCCCTTTAACTTTACAGTTTCAGCAGATAACTTTGGAATTTCCAGCAAACAGGAACCTTTAATAATACTGATGGTTGATCCTGTATCGATAAGGAAACATAAGTGTTTTAGGGCATGATTAGTAGATAAGTAAGTATGAGGTAAGGCTACCTTTTTACAAAAATCGTTAATTTCGTATATAGGTTTAGATATAGGATTTATATTTAAGTTAGATGTAAGTAAGTTATGTTTAGAATTAGTTTGAGAGCTTTGTAAAGCTTTATGACATAAGTGACATTTTATTTTATCACTAGGAATAGTACGACTCAGCTCGTTGGCTTGAGATGTAGATCTAGTATAAGATTTAGTAAGATTTATGGAAGTAGCAGGACTCAGCTGACTTGACTGAGGTGTAGATTTAGTAAGATTAGTAGAAATAGCAGGACTCAGCATCTTTGACTGAGATGTGGAATTAGTAGGACTCAGCATCTTTGACTGAGATGTAGATTTAGTAGGACTCAGCATCTTTGACTGAGATGTAGATTTAGTAGGACTCAGCATCTTTGACTGAGATGTAGATTTAGTAGGACTCAGCATCTTTGACTGAGATGTAGATTTAGTAGGACTCAGCGTCTTTGACTGAGATGTAAAATTAGTAGGACTCAGCATCTTTGACTGAGATGTAAAATTAGTAGGACTCAGCATCTTTGACTGAGATGTAGATTTAGTAGGACTCAGCTTCATTGACTGAGATGTGGATTTAGCAAGACTCAGCAACTTTGACTGAGATGTAGAATTAGAAGGACTCAGCATCTTTGGCTGAGATGTAGAAATAGTATAAGTCGTGCCATTATAATCATGTATGGATTTTAGCGGACACGGCACCAAAATCCGATTTAGTTTAAATTATCATGAGATTCAGTGTGGTTATTATGATCATTGGCCTCACATTCACATGTATGCGTAAATGCATTGGTAGAGCTATTAGGCGAGTTATGATAGCGCTGCGCGGAGTCTGTATTTTCGCGGCGTTGCATATTAAATTGCCTTTTACGACATTGCTCTATAGTGTGGCCGAAATTTTTACAATATTTGCAAGTTTGCACGTTAGAATTAGTATTTGAGTTAGAGTTAGAATTAGCATTAGAATTAGAATCTTTATAAGAATTTGATTGGGAAATGAAGACCTTATGGTATGGTTTTTGGGAATTGTAATTAGGCTTTTTGTTCCTAAAACATTCTGATGAATTATGGCCTACTTTATTACACGTTGAACATTGTTTGACTGATTTAGAATTAGGTTTTAATAAGTTATATAACTTTTCCTCATCTATAGCGTATTGAATCGCTTCGTTGAGAGTTGTAGGATTTTTACAACGAACAATGTTAGATATAGAAGAATTTAGGCCTAGCATGAATGTGTTGAGGGCAAGGTCTTCCATGGCTGCTATACGGCCAGGTAGATCCTTTTCGTCTTTACAGCTGTGATGAGTGTCCGACTGAATTCGGGTCAATATTGACTCGATCCGTAAGGAATACTGCGTAATGTCTTCGTTTGGCAGTTGTTTGCAATGTTGTAAGTCCGATAAGAGATGTGTTGCGTGTTTTTTTTCGCCAAAGGTGGATTTTAGGAAGGTTTTAAGTTCTGACCATTTTTCGAATGATTTTAGACTACACGCTACTTGTGCTTTCCCTTCCATCTGGGAAATTATGTACTTACAAAGCACATTTTGTTGATCTTGTGTGGCCAGAGACATAGCATTCTCACAATTTGTGAGAAATGCAGGTAGCGTCTCCCTGTCCCCATTATAAGATTTGACGAATTTAGTTAAGACGGACAAGGTAATTTTTTCGGACATCTTTTCGTTTTCTAATTTAAAAGACATAGATAGTTATTATGATATGTTGGACAACTCAACTTTTATAGTTTACGGACAATAAAATACGTGAAACAGTGTAGATACAAGAAGTTAGAAAAATATAGCAATGACTTAGAAATACGATTCAGAGGCGCGATTCACTTTGTAAATATATACACAAGAAACACTCACAGTAACACGAAGCTTAACATTGGCGTTATGTTGCGATGACGCGTTGGAGCTGGAATTTTCACACGGGTCGCTGTGTGAATTTCTTGGCCTTGGATGTGGTGAGTTAGACCCTGGAGCTGATGATGGTGCTGGTGATGACGTCTGGAGCGGGCTCACGCTATAGAGCGGAGGCTGACCGTCGTCCAATGTGCTGGCTGGAGCGGGCTCACGCTATAGAGCGGAGGCTGACCGTCGTCCAATGTGTGGCTGGAGCGGGCTCAGGCTGAAGAGCTGAGGCTGACCGTCGTCCAATGTTTGTGGCTGGAGCGGGCTCACGCTGAAGAGCGGAGGCTGACCGTCGTCCAAGGTAGTGACGCAGGCTTCGCCTTAGGCCCAAGTCTTACTGTCGGTCAATGAACGGGAGGCTCGGGATTCGGGATACCAGCGTCTGTCTGACTCAATGTCGTAAGACTTTGTCTCTGGTATCCCACTTCTGACACCAATTTGTTACAAGGCCGACCCCGTTAGTCTTTTTAAAAAAAAACAATTATTCTACCGGAACCACTTTAATTCATGAAACCACAGTTACACTTTAGATTTACGAATAACTAAGAAATAACTGCACAATTAAACGTTACACCAACTTAAATTTGACTGTCTATAATCTCATTTATCTCTCGAGATAATTTTGGTATACGCGACGGCGTGACGGCGTCCAGAATCTAACTGACTGAAATTATATTATAATTCCCCTAGTATGCGATAACTGCAATTCAGCGTTTACTTTACAATGAAAAAATTAGTAAAACTGTAGAGTGCAGATGTCGGCTTTATTGCCTTGTAATAAGGGTTATAACAGTTCGAAGATATGTTTATAACAATGCAGCATCTTCGTGTTACTCGGCAACTACGCAATTTTCAGAGCTAAAACTAAACGTAAGTATTAGTGTGCGTTATCTGTGTCCTAAATGGGAAATGTCATTGTTTTCGTTTGCGCGGCAACTAACACTGTGTTCTGTAGTTATTTGAGTAAATTTTATTGTTTGAAAGTTAAATTGTGGATATTTCAATCACAAGTGTGCCTAAAAGGCGTTATGAAGAAAAATATTTACATTACTACCTACCTACATAGAGAAAAAGTGATACCGACCACTTTCTAGTATTCCAGGTTCCAGGTAACAAAATGTCTTGTGTTATGATTGGTATTTTACCGGTACGGCCACTGACTTTCATAGCAGTTAAAGCCGCAAGGTTTTAATAACCTTTGTACCGGTTGAGACGGGTGGTGTACGAGATACATCGACGTGCTCACTGGACTCGGGTCGTACACGTGATGTACGGACGAGATCCTTAGACTCGGGTCGTACACGTGATGTACGGACGAGATCACTAGATTCGGGTCGTATACGAGATGTACGGACGATATCTTTACTCTTATGTGAAGCCTGCGAGGCCCCAATAAGCAGTTTTTACCAATCACTTGTACACATCTTCCAGTGGTAAGTATAGCTTTTCAGATTACAGTACCTACTGATAACAATTCGAAAGAAAGTCGATTTCATTGCAATGGTACCTACCACGAGATATATATGTCACCAGGACCTATGACAGATACGATTCCAAAAGAACCTGGAAAAATTATAAAAACACCAACTATAAGTTCGGTGGTACTTTTAGCACTAGGCGATCTCATGCCAGATAAGCCTGCATAATTACGATTCCACTAAAAACAGTGACTTGGCTCATATTTGGAGCGATAATGGTCTTCTTAAAGAGACAAAACAAAAAAATTATGGAACAATTGATTCCAGAAAATGACCCCTTAATGAATGCACCGAAGCTTAATCCTGGGATTTTTGCTTTGGTTAGCTATATTATTGTCAACAAAGACAAAAAGATAGTTGGAAAACAACCAGCTAGGCATTGGACTGTCTATAACAAAACCAAGGAGAAACTTAATCTTCCTGGTTATGGATACTTAAAAAGTTTTAAGTGAAGCAAATATAGTGAAGTGCTATAGTGAAGTATATATATGAAGTTAATATTAGTGAGAAGATCAAATTATTGAAAACTTGACAACAAAGTGGCCTGTCCATCAAAAACCTAAAGGAAACTCACAAGGTTCTCCTCGCTACAACCCGAGGACAACAGCAAGGTACGGACACAAGAAGACCCAATGCTCTAATCAGGCATAGAAATATTATAGCCACTATTATCAGTCCACTGCCAACAAATCCAAAGCCTCAGAGGATCCTGCTTGCACATAGAGGTAAGTCATGCTGGAAGGCTGACACATTCTTAATCTTGATGGAACAAAATGTACTAAGATCTATGATCCATACTTAATTAATCACAAGATACCTTTGTATCGAAACCGCACCAGAATTAGGTGCCACACCCTCCTTCAGTAATATCAGCTGAGGATAATACTGACATGCATACTGCTATTAGCAATTTATTAAAATTGGGAGCTATATTCCCTCGCAAGCCATGTAAAGACTCTTATTAAACTTAAAGTCATTGATTAAGTATGTAGAAAACTTTCATTTTAAAAATGGAGAACTAAAGGACAGCAATGGCTGTACTTTTCCAGGTGTTTATAGAAAAAGAAAACAAAAAAAAAAAAAAAAAATTAAGAATCATACTTATTAATAGATATAAATCCACAGTATAGAAAATACCTACATTTTCAATATGGTGAATTGTACGATTTTAATGCCCTGCCTTGTGGCCTGTGCTCTGCACCTAATATTTTCACAAATATTATAAGTTTGTAGTAACATATCCAAGAGGAAAAGGTAACAAGTCTGTTCAATCCTAGAGGACCTATTATGTATAGGATCCAGTATGAATCATGTTTGCAGAATGTTCAAGAAACAATAGTTCTCTTTAAGTTCTGGAGATTCATTATAAATTTTGATAAAAATATAATAGTACTATCACAGCCCTGCTTTGCGATTGGAAAAAGAAATGACCATCTCTTCAAAGATAAAGTATCAAATATTAAAACATAATTACAAGACATCTGGCAAAATTAATTGTACTATAAATTTCAGCCTGCCCAGCTACCACATATTATGGCTGGCTTTACACCAAGCTTTTAGAGCATCATAAGTATATGTAATATCAATAATTATAACATGTTCAGATATAAAATTATATCTGCTACGGTGGGCTAATAATTATTATTAGTACAGTAGGTATGTCTAAGTACTGCTTACCATAAACATGATATTGAACAGTTGACTGACGCCTCCATGACTGGATGGGGTGATGTTTACAGAATGAAAGAAAAGAGCCTATGGCTTCTGGAGCAAATATGAGAAAAAAACGCCATATAAACTATTTATTGCTTGCAATATTTATGGCATTAAAGGTATTTTGTAAACTATAAGCAATACCTTAACATCCTGTTTTCTGCAGATAATAATACAGCAATATCTTATATAAACAGAATGGGTGGTATTCAGTACCCACAATTAAATAACTTTGCCAGATTCAAACGGCAGTGGTGCAAAGAGAGACTTAGTTAACTCTTTGCCTCCTACATTAAGTCTAGTAAAAATAAATAGGTTGATAAAAATGTCCCTTAAAATCATTTCAGACATAGAATGGGAATTAAACATTGCATTTCTACAAATTGTATCTGAACAGGTTGCACCTGAAATAGATTTATTTTCATCCCACACTAATTCTAAACATATTTCCTATAACTCCTGGAAACCAAATAAGAAAATCCAAAGGCAATCAGTTTTGATGCTTCTAATTTGTCCTGGACAGAAAATTTCTTTCATGCTTTTCCTCCATTCAGTTAATATAAAAATAAAAATATTTCAAATGAGAAGGCAACCGGTATCATAGTCATGTCCCACTGGCCTTTACAAACTTGGTATCCTATAATGCATACTATGCTTGCCTGAAGCTGATATATTTTAAACCTCAAAATATCTTTAACATTTTCCTTTGAGGGACCATCACCCTCTTACCTTCAATTAACTTTGATTGCAGGATTATTATCAGGCAAGCTTGGCCAAAAAAGGGCTATTTCCCTCACATCAATGGATGCCGTGTTGGCACTTCACCCCCTATCACATTAGGTAATACAGTAAAGCAACATAATGTGACATAAAATTTGGTGAACCTTCTGTCAGGAACATATTATAAACACATTCACTACATCTATACCATTTGTTATGTATTTCCTAACTAAATTATTTGACTCTGGAGCTGATTATTGAACCCTGAATCTCTTTAAGTCAGCTCTATCTCCAATAATAGGCTCTAAAATTGGGGGGGATGATCGTATAAAGAGGCTCTACATATAAAGGATTCTATAAGTTGAAACCACCATTACTAAAATTTCGAAAAACATGTTAACCAAATAATGTTCTAAGTGAACTCCCAAAATGACATTAAGTTTGGACTAAAATTTCAAAGAAACTAATGATTTTGTTTGCACTAAGCACAGCACAATGAGCACAAACCTTGTAATAGTCATAATTTATTTAACCCTTTCCCTGTGCAATGACCCAGGGGTGGGTCATTGTGATTGTTTAATTATTGTGCCTACTTGACACACAGTCAACGTGTTAAATATCTATTATAATATCGAGTGGAAGTTTTGTTAATATTGTCATTACTAATATTATTAAAGTATCGGCTGCGGGACTAATTCGGCCTAATCATTTACAAAGGTTTAAAAAAAAAAAAAAAAACAAAGTCTGAGATTTGTCCAGCTTGGATATTATGTGATAACATAAGATTTATTAGAGATATATAAGGTCATAATGTTGTTTTTTGTCACTTGAAAACCCCATATACCGGCTTCTACTACTGGTAGTTGGATTAAAAATATTATCTCAGGCTGCGGTATTGATCATCAGACAGATGGCTGATTGGACAAATAATGAACATTTGCAAAATTGTAGAGCCAACCAATTCTTAATTCAGGAAAGGTTGCCTATGCTGTGCTTAATTCTGAATAATAGTAAATTTATAAATGTTTTAGTTTACACTATTGTCACTGGTATTGTGATTTTAAACGTGACCTCATAAATGACTTTGTAAGTTGGTCAAAACCTGAGGTTATGTACCAAATGAGGCTGATTAATTGAATACTTATTATTAATATGATAAATTACTAACTGCTATTATTAATAAATAATGCCCGCCTATAGTTGTCCCACTGCAGGCAGGGCTAAGGCCTCTTCTCATACAGAGAAGGTACGAGCTGTGATTACCACGCTTGCTCAAGGTAGATTGGTGATTTTAAACTTATTATATTTACCTACTGTAAGTCCAGGTTTACTCACGGATGTCTTTCCTTCATCAATGTCAGTGATGTCTAAGATAAACTTAGAAAGTAGGGGAGAGCAGGTAGGCTTCGTACAGCGGGAGCGTTCGTACAGTAGTCATATCTACACTATCCAATACGTTGCCGCGTTGATGTTTGTGTGCGTGACGCTAACTCACACGCATGTGTGAACCGCGAGGTGGCGGGTCAGTGCGGCCGCCGGCTTCAACGTGACGAGTTGATACGTGTTTTCGCTTTCGGTAAGAATTTTTCATATTCACTTTTGAACAAGTATAGTTGTTATACGATTTAGTCGAACTGATAAAGTAATTTTATTAATTTGATGTAGTGATTACGTAGTTTATTACGTCAATAGTCATTTTAGGCTAACTATTACAGTTATTTTTATTTTTTATTTTATTGTGGATTTCTCTGGTTGGGGTACCTTCGTGCAGCTATGAATGGGGTAGATTCGTACTGTACGAATGCTCCCCATTCTTTACTGTGTCAGCAAAAATATTAATCCCTAAAGTGTTGTTACAGAACCATGCCGCGAATATACATAAAAAAGGGGACAAGGACAGGAGAAGTAGATGAAGATGCAATGATGTCTGCGATGAAAGAAGTTTTGGATAAAACTTCATCAATAAGGAAATCTGCACAAAAATATGGTGTCAAGCCATCAACTTTAGAAAGTCGTCTGTCAAAATTTCATAAGCAAGAAGCAGTTAATAGAGAGAATAATACACAGGTGCGTGTTTTTAGTTCCAAATTTACGTCAAATCAAGTGTTTACCGTTGACGAAGAAATTCTACTGAACAAGTATATAACGCAATGCTCGAAAATGCACTATGGATTGACTATTCTACAAGTAAGAAAACTTGCTTATGAGTTTGCAAAAGTGAATAAACTACGTTACCCTTCTAGTTGGGATCATAATAATATGGCAGGAAAGGAATGGTTAGACAGTTTCCGCAGGCGTAACTCAAATTTAAGTCTTAGGAAACCTGAAAATACCAGTGCAGCGAGGTCTTTTGCATTCAATAAAACTGTCGTAAACGAGTTCTTCGAAAACCTTGAAAAGGTATTGACAAAATATAATTTTACTTCTGATCGAATTTACAATTTTGATGAGTCAGGAATATCCACAGTCATGAGCACTCCTAAAATTTTGGCTGAGAAAAAACAAAAACAAATAGGGCAACTTGTTTCTGCAGAGAGGGGCGAATTAATTACTTTTGGAGGAATAATTTCAGCTAGTGGTAACACAATTCCGCCACTATTTATCTTTCCTAGAGTCCATTTTAAGGACCACTTTATGGCTGGGGCTCCCGAAGGCAGCCTCGGAACTGCCACAAAAGTGGTTGGATAAATTCAGGTATATTTTTGGAGGTGTTGAAACATATACAAAAGAAATCGTCGTGCTCTAAAGATAACCCTATTTTACTCCTGGTCGATAACCATGAAAGCCACGTTACAATAGAAAGCGTGGACTATGCGCGCAATAATGGCATTGTTTATCTATCTTTCCCACCCCACACAACACATCGGCTCCAACCCTTAGACGTTGGCGTATATGGGCCTTTTAAAGCCAAATTGAAGGTTGCGTTTAATGATTGGCATGTTAATAATCCAGGCAAAACTCTTAACATATATAACATACCGAAACTGGCTAAAGTAGCATATTTTGAGTCATTCAATGGTAAAAATATAACAAGTGCTTTTGAGAAGACAGGAATTTGGCCATTTAACAAGCTAGTTTTCAGTGACGACGATTTTGCACCTGTGAGTGTTTACCATTCTGATTCTACACCAACCCCAGACGTTGACAGGGAACAAATTATTCCTGAAAATTTGCCACCGATGTTAGAGCATGCTTCTTTAGCGCCACAGCCTTTAGAGTACCCACAAAGTGGACCATCTAGTTCTACAGCAGATGAAGAAGCCGGTGTTTCAGAAACCCATCTTGCAGGAATAGAACTTACTCAACAAGATTTGCCGCGAAGCTCTACGCCTACATCACCTTCCTTGCTATCACCTAGTACTGCATATTCAGCAACTGTGCCAATCATAACTCCTGAAATAATCCGGCCCTATCCCAGGGTGGACAGAAATTCATTAAAAAAATCAAAGAAAGGAAAACTGCCAGGAAAATCGAGAATTTATACAGACACTCCTGAAAAAACCAGACTGCAAGAAATTGAGAATAGAAAAAAGTTTAAGAAGCAAGAGCAAGAAAGGAAAGAAAGAGCGAGAAAAATGAAACGAGCGCTAAAGTTACTTTCAGATGAAAATTTAATAACAAAAACAACAAGACCGAAGAAAACTTTAGGGAAAGATAAACCAAAGAGACAAAAGAAAACTGGTAAGGATGAAGATGAGAATGAAACTGATTATGAAGGTGAAACTGATTATAACGACGAGACTGATTGTGAGGATGAAGCTGATATGAGTTTGAGGGAAAGTTCTTGTTCTCCCATCGAAGAGACTTCTGAAGAATCAGATATTGAAAATGAAACACCAGTTCTGACAGAGAACATCAAAGAACAGAGCTTCGTACTGGTTAAGTTTGAAAAAAAGAAAACCATTTTATATTATGTTGGGCAAGTGCTTCATAAATATAGTCCTATCGAGTATAAAGTATCATTTTTAAGGAAGAAACCTCAAACTTGGAAATTTGTCTTTCCCGTTACCAAGGATGAAGGGACTGTTTATTTAGCAGATGTGGTATGTATATTATCACCATCAAAATCTGCTTCTACTGCTAGAACAGCCCAAATACTTAGTTTTAAAAAAGATCTCAGTATGTATAATATTGGCTAGTAGGTATTTAATGATAAGAGCTCTTACCATTTATAAATGGTAAGTCTTAACAGCCTAGTGGACGGAGGGAATTCTGTTGATTTTTGAGTTCCTTTATTATTTTTTAATGTGTTTAAATTTGTATGGTTTAGAAGTTTATAAGTTTTTAAAAAACAATAATTATTAATTAGTATTACATGAAGACTGATTACTACTTACTTTGATCTCAATAAACGTCTAAATTACATTTGTAAAATGGCATTTTCATTGACTGTACGGAGGTTCCCCACTATGTACGAATGCGCCCTACGCTGTGTACGAATCTACCACACGTGTGGGGTAGTTTCGTACGTTTTCAATGTTTTAGAAAAGTAACCGCAGCTTCGTCATGCTGAATAGTATCAAGACAACACTACATTATTTTTAAAGCTAGATAAATAGGGTAGGTACTTATAGACATTCAAATTATTTTAAAATAGTTAATAGTATTTCGTATAAACGGTTAAGAGTAAAAATTGTACGAATCCTACCTGCTTTCCCCTACATGTGGAATTGAGAAACTCACATTGGTACTTGCTTGTGCCCGAGAACTGCCTTAACCACTGGGCATCAAGAATAATGGGTGATCAAGACAAAGCATGGTATGATAAAATGGTTATTTTACTGAATAAGGCTGAATAGGTAATTGATTATTACTAATATGATGCCTGCCTGTAATAAAGTTTAATTAGAAAAAAAAAAAATGAAAATGTTTTATTATAAAACTATGTTTATTATTATTATTATTTTTTAAACATCTGTTTTGAAGGACATTTGGGTCAGGGTCATCTCAAGTTTACCTACTATTTCTCTAAACATCTGCATTGTTATAAATATATCTTCGAACGAAGCACGCAGTATAATAGATGATCAAACGAACTTACCTATGTGAAGTTCGATCATTATTATACGAAGTGCTTCGTTCGAAGATATATGTTCCCTACCCACCCCACCCCAGGTAAAATTGAGATGACCTTACAAGAATCTAAAATTAATGACATTTCCCATTTAGGACACAGATAACGCACACTAATACTTACGTTTAGTTTTAGCTCTGAAAATTGCGTAGTTGCCGAGTAACACGAAGATGCTGCATTGTTATAAATATAATATCTTCGAACGAAGCACTTCGTATAATAATGATCGAACTTCACATAGGTAAGTTCGTTTGATCATCTATTCTATGGCTTAATTATCGACTTAAAATTTACACTCGTTTTCACAATCCACACAGTCTCACAGTGAAAGGTGGACTTATCTCGTAGGTCGTTATCATCGGAATTATCACGCAATGATAATTCCGATGTCATTGAGGTAGGTACCGCCACTATTTGAGCGAATAAACTTAGGTACTAAACATATCGCCGTAGGTACCTAGTTCAAAGAGTTCGCCGCGCCACCTTTAAATACATAAACATATTCTACGAAAAGCGAATTCGGACTTTATTTTGTAAACGTAAACGGTTAAAAATTGAAATTTTACCTAACTAGGTATGATAAAATTATTCTGAGAAACATATAGGCTGGTGCCCGACCGGACAATAGGAGCTATGTGCAACCGAATTTCACGGTTAATGTGTAAAAATAAGGTTTTAATTCGCTCCAATATTTTCATAGAAAAGCCGCCATTCAACTAATAATGAACTCTATTTGACAGTTCCAACGATTCAATTTTTCTGTTCGAATTGTCTGCGTTTGTGAAGTATAGCAAAAAGTGTCGTGACAACTTTTCGTAAGAATTTTTTCCGTCTAGCCCCCTTTCACAACGCGCGATAAGGAACTTCGTTCCAATACTTAATAGGAACTTGTAGGTACCTACCTACACTGAATGCGCTGAGCGAGACGTGATGGAAATAAAGCAATTTTCGACTAATAGCAGGAAGAAAAAATGGCCTTCAATATGAAATAGTTTTATAACAACTTGGACTGTCTGTAGTGTTTAATATGATAAGCAGACTTGCACCTTACAGAGAAGGAAATATTTATTATTTTTCTGTGAAAAACTTATTACCTACTTACAAAAAAACAAAGCATCAAAACATCTACAAAAACGTCAAAATAACAACATTGTTAGTTCAATAACTTATCTAAAAATTATTATTGTAATATAAACTAATAAACTAATAATATAAAGCTGAAGAATTTGTTTGTTTAAAAATTGGTCCAATTTTGAAAATTGCTTCACTAGTAGGTTTTACTATAAAAAATTAGGAATCCTTCAGAAAATTCACGCGAACGAACTCGCTGCAAAAGCTAGTTAGGTACCTAAGTAGAAAAAAACACAGAAACCCAATTTTAACCAATTTTATAGCGAAAACGTCAGCACCTCTCACATTTCCGTCGGTTTCTTGAAGACTTGAACTACAGTTCAATTGAGTTCAAGTTTTTGGCGCCTATTTTAGTTTATGACATTTACAATGACAGCTGTCACTAGAGAGAAGCGTGAGAAATCGGAGCAAAACGATTTATGTAGGTTCAGTAACCATAACCAAATAGGTTTTACGTTTATCAATGAATGACTGTTAAACGTCGGTAGGTATTTGAGTCACGTTTACATAAACAGCAGACATACAATACATAACGTATTTTGTATTTGCGCATAATTATGTAAATACAAACGAAGTGAGACAAGATGGTCTTATATCAATGGATTATAATATTGTCGTTGTCAAGGTCAACATGGTGTTAATAATAATGCTCGTTACATTTATGATTTCCAACCTCATGGCTACTCATTGTAAGAAACTCCAAACGATAAGTATTAATGGGTGTTTGATGAGTTTATTTATTTTCAGCAGGGACACATGAATGGCGCTAATGTTTTTAGTAGGTGACGCAATGGCAGAGAAACAGTAAATCAGCTTGTAGTGTGGTTTTCAGGGGGCATTGATTAGGGTTTACCCACAGAAATATCTATGGGTTTACCAGTGTCAGTCAACACATAAGTAAGTATATGTGTTCCGTCAGGCACTTAGTAACAAGGCAAAAGAATTACCCCCATGTTCAATTTCGGAGCTTGAGATGAGAGCTGTCAATGACAGCTGACTTCATCTAAATTTTCTGACAGAACTAGCTGATGCTAGTTGATGCTGATGTGACTGTGGGTTATCAACGGGGATTTTTTTTTGCGCGGACCCCTAATTTTTTTTTAAACCTTGTTTGCTTAAGTTACTCCTTATAACATCAGCTATCTGCTAGTGAAAGTCATGTCAACATCGCTCCAGCCGATTCAGAGATTAGCCGGCGCAAACAGAGAGACAGACAACAAATTAAAAATTGTTTTTTGATATACTTAGGTATGTATCTTATATCCCTTCATATGCATTTAGTAAAAAGCTGTTATTTTGACATTACAAACAGACACTTCAATCACAAAATATAAAAATTATTGAAGTGTCTGTTTGTAATGTCAAAATAGGCCGCGCCGCCCGCAGCCTTACGTACTATCGTGGACCCACCCGCCTGACCACCACTAAGTTCAAATATTTTTTGCTTGCACTCAAAAGATGGAAGCGCTCTCTACCCCGCCCCGTTGACTTCGCAGGCGCCAAGGGAACTTTTTTTTAACTGTGCAGGCGGAAAAGTCCGCGATAGTACCTACTTTGTGCTTCAATGCTACTTACTTATTTGTATGTAAGTATGTATAGATAGACCAGATGGATTTCGAACGATTTTACATCTACAAGACGACATAATTATGAACACTAAATAAGGCAATACGAAACACATACAAAACTCATGTGGCTTTAGTTAATTGCCATTTCATAATATTACTGTTCGTTCAGTTGTGTTAATTTGTACCTATTTAAATGTCAGACTTGGAACTGGCTAGACAGATTTATTTATAGCCGGTCTTCATAGACGACTGATGAATTATTTTAACTGTAGCAGTGTAGGCCTGCTGAGTACAAATGTACATCTATCCTAGTTTATTAATTTACTTAAAACGCGACAACTGCAATTACTTTTTAGCTTATTTATCTTCATCTTCTACAAAAAAGAAAACAATTGCCACATGTATGAAAGGTCATCTATTTTATACTAATCTATCCGTACTAACTTAATTTTATAAATGCGAAAGTAACTCGTGTCTGTTACGCTTTCACGATGAAACGGCTGAACCGATATTGATGAAATTTGGTAGAATATAGCGTAAACGTCTGGAAAGGACATAAGCTACTTTTTAATCCGCGACTTCGTCGGCATTCGCGATAACCGTCATTCACACGGACGAAGTCGCGGGGCAAAAGCTAGTAATATTATAAATGCGAAAGTAAGTCTGTCTGTTACGCTTTCACGTTGAAACGGCTGAACCGATATTGATGAAATTTGCTATGAAAATAGCTTGAACCTTGGGGAAGGACATAGGCGACTTTTTAAATCCGCGGTTGAGTCTAACATCCGGGATAACCGACATTTACGCGGACAAAGTCCCGGGCATAAGCTAGTATTTTATAGAGGAAAGATTTTGTATTTATGCATGTTTGTAACAAATAAACTCAAAAACTACTATCGATTTCAAAAATTCTTCCAGCATTTCAATGCTACATTATCCCTGAGTAACATAGTATTAGTACTAATATACCTATAGTAGTACTGATACTTGTCTTAGCAGTAAACATAGGCTATATTTATAAAGAAAAAATTAGAGATCCTTGAGAAAATTCGCGTGGACAAAGTGCTAGTTACTTATAAACGGCTCGACTGATTTGGCTGTTTTTATTTTGCTGTGTTCGTAATTGTCAGGACAAGGTTTGCATGAAATACTTAAATGTTTGTAAAATTCACTGGAGAAGACGGATATTGCAGACATGCGCAGCCGGGGCGGGTCGCTAGTTATAAATAAAACCGAAAGGTCACTCATTCATTCACTTGCTGTCTAAACACGAAATCTAGAAAACTACTTGACAGGAAGGCTCACATTTGGCCAGAAGGTAGGAAACGATAGCTGAACGGATTTTGCAGCAAGGCCGCAAAAAGAGGGTCTATTTATGACTTCCATGCAGATGAAATCGCGGGCAAAAGCTGGAACTCTACATTAAGCTAAGTACAAAGGCTTTTTATTTAGAACAATGTAATGTACAATATTTACATGAATAATAAAAAAGGAAAACCTGTACCTAACTATTAAAACTATAAAAAAAGAATAATACATACATGGCATAAAAAAATCCCCCACATCGCAGTCAACTAGGAATATGTACCCAAAAGACTGGTGACATTGCGACGTTGGATGTCAATGTTTAACCTCTGTCCGAGGTAAAAACCAGCTCTTGGATCACGGGAAGTGTCAACCAACCTTTTGCAAATTTCCTTAAAATGTAGATGAATCGGACCCCACGACCCGAGGGTTTCAACCCCAAACGGCTCGAACATAAAGTTATCAATTTAAGTATATTATGTTATGGGTATAGTTACATAACAAAACGAGCCAATATTCTATTTCCAATTCAACATTCAATTACTTGGGTATAGTTACTTACAAAACGAGCCAATAACTATTTCCAATTCAACATTCAATTACTTTTACGTTACTTCATGCATGCTAAGTCTATTGGAGATGAGATGCTGTACGTAGGTACTCGGGGGCGTAGCAACGGGGCCCCCGGGCTGCAGGGGCCCCAATGTGTGTAAGCAAAATTGCATAAAATGTTACCCACAATCTCACTCAAACTTAGGTCGTTTGCTTCGAGCATTCATTGTAAGTAATTATTTCTATGCCATTTATTTATGTAAACAGGAGCCAAGGTATGCTGAAAATCAGCGCTTAGCGACCTAAGCATAACACTGACGCTTGAACCTTTTGTTTCCGGTTCCGGTATTTATAGTTCTGTCTGTATAAGAACTACCACAAGCTGTAATGTTGGAAACAATAAACTTTATTGTATTCTAAGCAAAATATGAACTGTGATTTATTTTATACAAAAAGATACCTCGCTTTTGGGCTTCGCCGTATCAGGCAAAAAATTTTAATACAGGGCAATCTACGCCACTGTAGGTACTACTGGTGTCTAAATAGGAAGGTTGAATGATTTCTCATCGTGGCTAACTATAAATTAGCAAAAATATGGGTACCTACTTACCCTACTCAAAGCAGATTTTATTACGAATGTTAAATATTTCGTACGCACGAAGACTCTGCTTTAATATGGGGCTTTAATAGGGTATTTTACTCTATACGAGAAAAAATCGATAACTATGTTAATGAGACAGTTTAGGCATAAAGCAGTCGGAAAATGTAAGTTTTAGTTCATAAAATAACTAAACCAATTTTTAAATTCAATTCAAAGTTTCCAGTATTTTTAATCTGTTATAAAACACCATGAAATAGTAGCGGCCATGTTATTACGCCGTACGGCTGTGTAAACAAAAAATTGACAACTGTCAGTCAACCGATTGGTGTAATATAGGCTTTGTACTTTTATTATTTTCGTAACTAACGTAATTTTTTCATTATTACACCTATTACAAAATATGATTTTAATTATTTTTAAATTATATACAATTATCATATTTAATATGAGCGCATTTGATACAAAACGAACTGACGTCATTTACGGTGAGCAATATGGCGTCCAGTAAGAGGCGTTTTCGTCAAGCTACGGGCGAAATTTGAAAATTTAAAATTTAGATGCATTTTTATGGCACTTATCGACTGAATAAAAATTTTGTGTTTTTTTTTGGTGGCATATTAGCAGTAGCACTACAGAATTTCATTGAGACACTTTTCTCAAAAATGGGTGTAATACCCTATTAGATCATTTAAAATAATAGTGCTAATAATCCAACAGTCAGTTTTGATTTAGGCATAACTTTTTAGGTTACTAAAAACATTAAAAGCTAATGCTTGTTCTGATTATTAGGCGCTAAGTCGCGAACAATGCACTCTGTCTCTTGGATTCTAATTTTTCTAATCCAACCCACAATTTTTGCCGACGAATGAATGAAGATTTTATTGGTAGATATAGGTACCAATAAAAGTGTGAGAAATTTATCAAAGTACCTACCTCAATAAGTAATTTCCCGGCTGCGTCAGGAGGGTTACCTACCTATGTTTTTCATTGTTATGTTTTAAATACTATGTTTTCCTGTTTCTCTATTAAATTCTGTGTTTTAAATTATTGTAATTGGTTTTCAATAAAGAACGTTATGAAAAAAAAAACAAGTTATTGTGGTTATTGCGCCATTTATTGATACTTACCTACTTACATAAACATTTGGTGACATAACCACACCCGAAGGCAAAGTACACAAATCTTACTGATCGAGTAGGTAGCTATGTATACTTGTAATGTACACAAGTCTCGGTCAATCGATAACACTTGGCACAAATCAAAGTCTATAAGTATAAGTTTCCTTCTTCTTTCTTTTAATCGTCAACGCAAACAGACCAGCTAAAACTCGAGCAATTTTTATTTATAATGCACTAAAACTTAAAACACACAGAGTTGAAAATTGTATGCAAGACATAATTAACGCAATTACGCAATTTTCAACTCTACTTTTGTTGAATTTCAGCTCATATCGAGTCTGTCTGCGTTGACCGTAATAGGGTTAATTCCTGGCAGTCTAGACAGAAGGCACTAAATCAAGGACGGTTGGAGACCCTTATTAATAGGTTTAAAAGCATATACATATCATTTAAGTACAGAAATAGTACAATTAAGGATTTGATTAAATCCCTAAGAGATTTAGTCAAATTACGGCAGGTGTTACAATACGTAACAACTCCGTTGGGTCATTTCCCTGAAGAAAATTAGTGAAAAAACCAAATAAACCAGTTTACGGATTTGTTATTGTAGCATCTGCTGTGATTTGACCAAATCCCTAATTGTCCCTGCGTCATCCACATCATAGCTACAAGAAGTTTATATTAAACGCGAAAAGAATATTTCAGAGGGCCAGAGAATCTGTCTCCAGAAATTGCTGTTACCAGAAAGAGACAGCGAAAGAGACGCACGCTTCAAGATCTTCAAAACGGGATCCACATGACTGTTTGAAATGGTCTCTCCACTTATATTATACGCTTTTTGACTAGGTGAGTATAAGGGAATCGTTTGTCTTGGTACGGGCATGCGAAGAGGAGGGATGAAACACATGTGAACAAAAGCGTTATAACATGTGGATTGGTGGAGAAGAGAAACGCCGAAGAAAAAAAGGACGGATTCTGTGAAGAATGATATGAAAGAAAAGCGAGTCAGTGATATCATGACGGGGACGGCTGACAGGACGGTGCGTAGGAAGATGATGATGAAGTACTACACATTTATTTCTACTTTGTATTTGTAAAATTATAAGTACAAGATTACAAGAAAAAAAAAGGTAAATAATAAACATCGACAAAAAGAACGAGCAGAAAAAATTGAGACAAACTATAACAGCTTACGCAAGCAGTACTTATTTCATCAGTACTATGATGTAAAAGTGATGTTTTATTCTGTGTGAAATCCATGTAGATAAGCAAATGGATAACAAATATTTACTAACTTACCTACTTACAAGATACATAATGTAGTAAAATAACTAAGATAATCGTAATTGTAGGTACCATTTTTTGAAGTTCCTCAGACGGAAAGAAAAAATAATAATATGGAAAAGTTAGATACCTGTATAATATGCACACTCACAATATATAGCACACTCACTAACACACCAGTTGGCTCGCCAACGCAACACCGCCCAGGCCGGCAGTCCGACAACGACTGACCGCCCCACCTATCGCACCGGTATTTATAACCGAGCGACGTATGCGCCCGAGACAACGTCATAATACTGCTATCGGTTTGTAGCGTGATATATTAATATCTACATACACTACATCCCTTCCTTGTTTTAACGTAGTTGTATGTTACCACTTAATCAGCACCTGCACCTGACCAATCGCCTAATTACGCACTCTCGCCGGCGGCCCTCGTGACACCGACACAGTGGCACTAAACAAGACACGGCAGCGTATGTACCCACCTACATACACTACATCTCCCTCCTTTATCAAATTAATTGACGCAACCAGAATTTTTTCAAAACATACAACCCCTTTCTGGAAAGCTAAATTGCTCATCCACCCGTCGTTTTACGACTACTACAAATTGATTGAGTGATTATTTTCCTAATCAAATCGCCCTCCGGAGACCCAAGGTGCCCGCCTGGACTTCCTGGACGCAACCACAGGATTCACCCTCAACCCTCTGCGACGGCACCGCACCGTTGCGCTCTGCCATCCAGGCAGATCGCCACTGATTATAGACAGTTTATCTCACAGTCATCAATAACGTTGACGGGGACAATGATGTGTGAATGATGACGTTGACCTGTCCCATGCGTTTTGTTGCAACCAAGGACGCTATAAACAATCATGATTTTTATAAAAAGTATTAAATCATTGTACAAGATTTGACTGCATTTTGCTAAGCAAAGCGGTAACGCTGGAGTATAGGAACTAACATAATTGACAGTTTAAAACTCAGGACGTAATTTTATTGAGTCAATATCATATTGTTGATTTATTTAAATAGAGTTTATTTGTAAATTCATTACAGGTTAATTTACTCATATTATATTATACGATTTTAATTCTGTCATTGGTTCTATGTGATTAAACCTCTAAAGCACTTTCCCAGGGGGATAACTCTGTTACTATAACTAACCTACTAAAATCAGTACCTATTTTCACTTAAGTCGGACATGTTTTATGAAAATATAATATCCCTACAATTCGGCGGATAACCAAATCTTGTCTTTAGTAACCGTTCTATCAACAAATAAACAAATAGCCGTTGGGACACGTAGTTTGGCTCTTTCACACAAATAGTTATCATCATAGTCCCGCCGTTGGTAAACAATGCGTGCCAGCATGATTCCATAATCTTTCACAAATCTTCGGGATGTCTCAACCAGCGACAGATAGGCCTCTCCATCACCAGTACGATAAAACTCGAGATAGAATAGGTTATCGGGTTTGACCGTAACTGCGAAGAGCTGTTGATATGATACTAGCGCAAATGCCTTCGTTCACAACCCAGACAAATGGCCGCCCACCGCCAGGCAGCCGAAGAAAAAGGGGCGAGTCAGAGATGTTAATCAGTTCTTTCTTGAACCTCGCCGTGCCTTCAATCAATACATCCAGACATGACAGCTGTAATTGCATGAACACTCCAGATAGACTTAAATGGACAGGTCCCATTAATATCTGTCTCTTTCCTGTTTTTATTGGAGAGAAAGAAATAAATAGCTAAAAATAAGTTCAGCTCGTGCACAACTGAATCAGCACCAATAACTTCCAAGGCGGATTATTTGTACTAAGATCCTTGCATTTGTGACAATACAAAGCTGAGGAAGGTGTTGAAAAAGCCATGGTCACGAAGCACTCCGATCTCCATGAAACCGTTGCGACCCAAATCCCTTGCAGAGCATCTGGGATCCGTGACTGAACCAACCCGCTAACTGCATGACATCATACACTAACCGCATGGTGCTATTTTTTCAAATAAACACCAACCGGCTTAGATATCTACGTAATCAGCTCTGAAACACAAACATGTAACCATGTAACATTGTTTCAAGTAAATAAAGCAGCTGAATACAAATATCGCCAGTTATTTAGATAGATCTCGGTCACTTCCATAGGTGGGTCAGTCATTAATGGATTGTTGTAAATATCAGGATAGTGTAACTTCCTCAAATCCTTGGAAATTGCTGAAATGAAAATATTAAAGTTAGCTAGTACTTGTACCGGCCCCTTGTTTTGTGTTGTGTTGTGTTGTCCTCCATTGTCTATTCCTCCAAACCTCAAATATGCTAAAATAATGCAGGGAACTCCGGAATCCCAGTCCACAACCATTATACACATAATTCGAAGTTTCCTTGAGATCTTTTGTTGGAGAACTTTAGTCCGCGCATGAAACTTTGCTACAACGCCTGTCAACACCAATCCATTCATCTACTTGATGTTCCATGTCACTGCAGGGGTTCAACAGAATATCAGCTTCACGTATTTGTTCTTGATAAATGCTAAGCTGGTTTCCCATTTAGTGCACTATTGAGTTTCCAATTGGATGAAGGTTTTTTCTTACCACTTTTGGTGGCGTGTTATTATGCCGCTACGCCTCATACTCGCGCATAATCTTTTTATCTCTTTCATCTCTCTTCCAATCATCTATTTTCTTCCGTTCCTTCGCTCTGTACTTTCATCTTAGCTTCTCCCATCCGTTCGAGTGCAAAAGAATTGTACATACTACAGTATGTTGCTACAGGAAATTGCTGTAATAAATATTGAGTTAAGTGGGAGTGTTGTTTCCACCTTCCATACAGACTATACACACATGACGCTCCCACAATAATTACCATGATGAAATGACAGTTTATCATAAAGTTTCCAACTTAATGGGGGTTATTCCAACCACTTTCTAATTTAATGGAGGTTTTTCCAACTACTTTCCAATTTAATAGGGGCTACTAGCCATTTCAGACTTACCCGACTAATAGAAATACATACTGACTGACACAGAATAAACCCATTATCATTTATGTTTAATTGATAACATATATGCATATTTTATTCTTTACTGTACTTCTAGATTACTCTGGCTCACAAACTAATTTATTGTGGTTGAAATATGAGGGGTGGTTGTTTACTGTTTCCATATTTGTAAATATGTGAACACTATGTATATGTATACATAAATAAACTGTCATTTCTAGATTTTAATACTTTGTGTTTACTAGTGGTTTTTATGCAAGGTATTCACGTACAATTATATAATTTCTGTACGTACAAAATATTGTTAACATTTTCTTCTTAAAAGAGTAAGTATGGAGTTTCTTGCCCATTCTTCTCCGTACGAAACTACCATTTGGAATGGGTAACTGGATTCAATTTTCCTAATATGACGTTTAAAAGTGCCTTTTCACGGTTTAATTGAAATAAATGATTTGACTTTGACTCTGTTTAGTTTTCCTTAACCACATCCAGTGTGTCCAGTATGCATATAAATAGGAACAACTACTGCTGACCTGTTTTCCTTATAAAACTGTCAATTTAATGACCAGTAGGTATATTCTACTGCAACCACAGTCGTTTCCGACAAATGTCAATTTAATGACCAGTAGATATAATCTACTGCTTTCACAGTCGTTTCCGACAAATGTCAATTTAATGACCAGTAGGTATGAGCTACTGCTTTCACAGTCGTTTCCGACAAATGTCAATTTAATGACCAGTAGGTATGAGCTACTGCTTTCACAGTCGTTTCCGACACATGTCAATTTAATGACCAGTAGGTATGAGCTACTGCTTTCACAGTCGTTTCCGACACATGTCAATTTAATGACCAGTAGGTATGAGCTACTGCTTTTACAGTCGTTTCCGACACATGTCAATTTAATGACCAGTAGATATAATCTACTGCTTTTACAGTCGTTTCCGACACATGTCAATTTAATGACCAGTAGATATAATCTACTGCTTTTACAGTCGTTTCCGACACATGTCAATTTAATGACCAGTAGGTATGTTCTACTGCTTTTATGTGCTTCTTGATTTGTTGTTTTAGAACTAATTATGTAGGTAGCACAAATCAAATAACCAAACTTGAGGTCCTCAGTTTGACTACCATTTGATTTTGAAATGCAACAATCTTCTTCTTTCTTCTGCCCTTATCCCATGTTACTTGGGGTTGGCACAACACGTCTTTGCCTTGTATTCCGTCCTGTCCAACCTCATGCTTTCACGTCCAACCTCATGCTTTCACTGGCTCCTTTTCCATTCGTTTTATTCACACAATCCATCCATCTTTTCTTTGGCCTTCCTCTCCCTCTCCATCCATCCATTTTGAAATGTAAATATATTATGTATATTTCCTTCCGAATAATTATCTACCTGTAGGAGACTGTCTTTTTTTTGCATTAAAGAGGTCTTATTTTTGTTTTCTCAGAAAAAATAAATTATTTCAATCTACCTTCAAAAATAAATGTTACCTTCTCTTTTTCTAATAAACATGAATAAGCGCCATTATTACGCATTATTCTATTTCTCTTTTCTTTTTTTTTTTTATCTAAGAAAAACGACTTTATTTCAATCGACCTTCCTAAATAAATGTTACTTTCTCTTTTTCTATAAACATGAATAATCATCATTATTGCACACATTTTTTTTTTATAATAAAATAAATAAAAACTCACGGTTTTATCCTCGTCGCCAATGTATAATATGCACACTCACAATATATAGCACACTCACTAACACACCAGTTGGCTCGCCAACGCAACACCGCCCAGGCCGGCAGTCCGACAACGACTGACCGCCCCACCTATCGCACCGGTATTTATAACCGAGCGACGTATGCGCCCGAGACAAAGTCATAATACTGCTATCGGTTTGTAGCGTGATATATTAATATCTACATACACTACAATACCTATCTTTACTGTGACGAAAGGATTCTAGAGGAGAAAGAAGTCTTTGGACTTTTGCTGGTGTTGCTTGCACCAAAAATGACGAATTACTTATTTAATAACTCGCGCCCAAGTAGGTAGTTTATAATAAACTAGCAACCGGCCCCGGCTTCGTACGGGTGCAATGTAGATATTAATGTGGTGTAAGTGTGGCGTGAATGCGTGATTAATAATCAAAACATTGCCAAACTATACTTTAAACCTGCCTCTTGAATCAATCCATCTATTGATGAAAGCCGCATAAAAATCCGTTGCGTAGTTTAAAATATGTAAGCGTACAGAGGTATAGACGGCGGGCAGGGGCGGACCGTGAGTTTGTGGGCCCCTGGGTAAAAACTACTTGGGGCCCTGCTTAATAAATCAACTAACTGTCCTTTTCTCAAAAAATCTGCCGCCATCTTTAATTCTAAAGCCTGGATATTAAAGGTATTGGATATTAAAAGTATTTTAAAACCAATATTTAAAAAAATCAAGTAGGTCCGTTAAAAAATAAAAATTACATAATAGCCTACAATAATATTGTCCCACTGCAGGGCACAGTCCTCTAATGCTCATACAGAGAAGGCACGAGCATGGATCACCACGCTTGGTGAATTGGCATTGGCAATATCAGACTTATCGATTTTCTGCTATTGAAAAATTCAATTACCTATGTACTTAATTATCATTTAATTTAATTTAATTTAGTGATACCGAATATTTTTTTTTAACATGAAGTAAAAGATTACATATGCCAAAAACGTTTTCTTTGCTCTTTTTGATAAGTATAGCCATTTTACTCGGAACCACAATTTGTGCTCGTCGTGGTCGTGGTCGTACGGTTGTTTGGCAACACACTCGAGTGCCAATGCCGGTCATTGAACCCATACCTGTTTGTTGACGTTATGCAAATAAAGATTAACGAACGAGTCACATGACTGGGTCATATTTATTACTTTTTTATTTGAACTAAATGTCGGCTTGTGTTTTAATTTGAGTATTTTTCTATAGAAGAAGATTTAATTAGTATTTTATCTAACTAATTTAATAAATGAAATATCAAAACTTTCATCAAGTTGAGTAGGTATTTAAATAAACTGACTGATTGAATGATAAGTACAGGTTAGGTCAATGATATTTTAATATAATATCAATGGGTTAGGTTGTATGATTGCGTTAATTGTATCTTTAAACTTAAAGGGTTAGGAATAGTTTAAGAAAAGTTTGCTCAAGGCTTCCTTTTATAATGTACCTACGCGAGCACTAAATACCTAAATTAACTCTAATTATCACACATTTTTCGCTTCGCAGACTAGGTATACGGAGATAAAAGACGGGAATGGCATTTTTACTCAAAATCATCATAAGTAAGTATGTGGAAAGTTAATGAATATAAAAATAGGTTATAAACTGCGCAATATGTAAAACTATTTCACTAGACATAGTAATAGGTACCTACCACACCCAAACCAACTTTAAAATTTCAACCCCATATTTTGGCACCTGTTGCCTCAGACCAATAGAAAAGTACTTAGGTACTAAGTACTACTTTTTTATTGGTCTTAGCCTGTAGAGTTGCAATAAAAATAACTATTTCCGATTTTGTTCACAATATAACTGGTATAATCACCCGTGACAGACAGACTGAAAGGCAAACGAAGTCGAACCAAAAAGGTGATGTTCTGAAATTGGTACAGAACTGTAAAAACAGTAATTTCTCATAAAACCGGTAATTACATAAATACCGGTTTCTACGGACTTTGACCCCTCTAAGCGAGGACGCAGTTATTATCAAATATTGATAAAAACGTAAATTGACAGTAATCTTCTTTATATTGACATTAATCCATTATAGTTATCAGATCGCACAAACAATTTATTGAAGAAGTCCAAGGGACAATGATAACCCTTGATTAGCAGATCAAGAATAAACTTTGTGTCGTTCATAAGTTAAATAACTAGGTAGGTATGTAAATAGATGATTTACCCTATGTCACACCTAGTTAAGACTTGGCTTGTAAAATCATTAAGGATAAAAATGATGTTTAAGTAGGTACCTACTTACATAAGTAGAGTGTTGAGGTGCCGGTTTTTACCATGACAAGTTACAGTGTCTTCCTAAATTCAAGTATAACCTTTTACTGATGGCCTGTGTAAGTAGGCACCACAAGCTAGGCATACTACGTTCATTACGTATTGGTCAAAGGTTGGGCTTGGTTTTCTTTCCTTTACATTATCTCTGCGTTCGTGTCAGTGCATAGGTATTAAAACACCTCTACAGTTTAATTGAATTCTGTGCAATAAAGGTAGGTACCTAATTACCAACATAAAGGTTTCTAATTTCATCTTCATTAAAATATTTGTACTTGGCATACTATAATGGTATATTAGAAGAGCAATAATAATGACTATGTCTCAACTCTCGTGAATAAGATAACTTTGAACGATAAACGTTACTAATGAGCGAAGGTCGTCAACATGTACTGTATTTAACAAATGGTTTCCGTTCCACATAGTTTCAAAGCAAATCCGGAAAATTTCAGAACAGAGTAAATAAAAAATAACACAAAGCTTCAAATATTTACCTTCAAAAACTCGCACCCGAATATAAACAAAAATGGCCGAAACGAAACACGTCCTCACGATCCGGCTGCCGGCACGCAACTAAAGAAAGATTTGTAGGGTTTAATGAAACTATAATGTCTATAATATGATACACTAATCACTATACAGGTCACAGCGACCTCTAATGTGACTTATCAGCTAGGTTCAATGGCAATAAGACTGGAGATGTCTGTTACGTGATTAGGATACTGGAAACCTGATCGCGATACAGTCCCGTCAATGAAAACATCGAGTCTGGACTCTGGAGCATCTGAATTATGGAACTGTCAAAGTAATGATGATGTACATTAGCGAAAATATGAAATGTGTATGCTCAGACCAATAAAAAATGTGTATCTATGCATGTGATCAACTTCAATCTAACCATATTACTTAAAGACCTTAAATAAAGTAGGTAGATCATAGAGATACGATTGCTCGAGCCCAGGTTGAGGGTTGTTGATGGTGTTTAGAATTTGGTATGAATTTATTATAATTATGTTACCTACCTATCGCTAAAACTTTGTAGTACTTAGTGTGCAGGAATAAAAATATTACTTATTTTAGGATATGTTTTATCACTCATTGTGGTTTTTACTATAATATTCTTGAATCATAATTCAATATGTTAGGTATATCAAAAACACAATAAAACAAACAATACGACATCATTTAACGAAACGTTGTTTTTGTGAACATTTCATTCAGAAAATGATAGGGCTGTAGGGGACTATTAATCAGAAAGAGTAAATTATGCGGGAAGACAGTGCCAAGAGAATGTTGTACAGAAATAGCATAACGTAGAACACATAGGGGACACATGGGAATGCACGAGTATATGTATTTTGGTGCGGACATTACAGTATAGACGTTGGCAGTGGAGCTTTCTTTGATAGCACAACAAATACCTAGATAAATACAAACATTTTACATGGCTTTGTATAGTAGGTAGGTACCTAGTTTCTAGTAGTAGGTACCTACCTACCTGATTCTACGTATAAGAACATCCACCAGAAATGTACCTAATAATGTCCAAGTAAAATAAAAAAGGCTAGTTTGGCAGTGTTTCATTGCTCAATTTGGACACAACTTTCAAAAGCTCTAAACCGCCTGATCGATAGGCAGGCTAGGTTATTTAACTTGTGTCGAAGGTCTAGTATCCAGATATAAAATGTAGAATTTTATAGAACACAAAATAAAACGTAATTGCAATGAACCTAAGTTGCAATAAATAAATTTTATAAAACTCTAGGGGTACACGGACTTACCCGGCAATACACCCGTATTGCCGGATAAGTCCGTCTAGTAACCGTGATACTATAGCATCGAAGCCTGCGAAATTCAAAATTTCATACGGTTTTTTGTAAATTGCCGCGCTGCTTTACGTTGCGATCAAAACTTATTGCGCGGCAAAATTTAGGTGATAATATTAATTTTATGTGTGTGTTATCATTTAAATATCATTAAAACTCAAAATTATAAGTAGGTATATATTTTCTGAAAAAAAAATTTATTTGCGAAAATAACTACGACGGTTTTCTTCAGTCGTTCAATATAATTTCGGGATTAAGCTTTACTCCGTATTGTCGGTTCAGCGCGCTGGTAGATCAACACAAAACCGCGGTATTGAGAGCTGTTACCTAGCTCTGAATAAAATCGCAAAAAGAATAATATTTACCACGAGCTTATTATAACAGCTCTGCACATTTTACCTACTTATAATGTTAAACATAAAATACTGGCATTAAACTTACCGATTAAGTCGGAATATAAACGTATTGTCGAAATCTATTTCGTGATAGAAATATAAATTTTTAATGATTACACAAGTTGAACTTCATGAAGTGACAGACTGACTGTGTGTGTGTGTGAGTTCAGTTCAGAGCAAGAAGAGTGAGTAAAACTAGATAAAAGTGGAGGCAACACTAAATACCTAAGTGAAACCAACTGTGGGCTGACGCTCTCTTTCTGAATGCATACATAAGAACGAGACAGTGATATGTGTTTTCTTTGTCTTATGTATGCTTTCAGAAAGAGAGCGTCTGCCCACAGTTGGTTTCACTTAGATGTTCAGAGTGTTGCCTCCACTTTTATCAATAAGCTTCTTGGTTCATAGTTAGCCCATGAAGATATAACTAGGTATAAATGGAGCCAACACTTAGAACAAAAACTTGAAACCAACTGTGGGCTGATGCTCTCTTTCAGAATGCATACATAAGAACGAGACAGTGATATGTGTTTTCTTTATCTTATGTATGCATTCAGAAAGAGAGCGTCTGCCCACAGTTGGCTTCACTTAGGTATTTAGAGTGTTGCCTCCACTTTTATCTATAAGCTTCTTGAGTTAGCCTCTGAACTGAACGAGAATGAAATGAAGAATGATGAATGATGATTGAGGTTAGGATAGTGATGTGCTAGTTCAATTGATGGCTCAATTCTTTTTTTAAGAATTCTTTTATTGCATTTGTCAAACCACCACTAACGGTTGATTTTTCAATCATCCAATATTTGACTGGTAAATAAATTATTCGAATTTATTACATATTTATTTATATTTTATATACATATTTTTTCCCCTTTTTTAAAAATTAAACAGTGCGATGAATCCTTTAAAGGATCAATAAACTATCTGACTAAATAGTCGACTAAGGTCAAAACTAATTACTTCACTATTACTGTCAATATTTTGACTTTTAAGGTTACGGTTACGGGAAAATAACAAACAAACAAAAGCCCACCAGAGGCCAGGCCACCCATGAATATATAGGTATAAATGGAGCCAACACTTAGAACAAAAGCTTGAAAC
The DNA here is from genome assembly GCA_947361185.1 of Charanyca ferruginea. NCBI lineage: Eukaryota > Metazoa > Arthropoda > Insecta > Lepidoptera > Noctuidae > Charanyca > Charanyca ferruginea. Next base: position 16,906,229 of record OX376056.1, on the reverse strand, counting down.
CAACTGTGGGCTGATGCTCTCTTTCTGAATGCATACATAAGAACGAGACAGTGATATGTGTTTTCTTTATCTTATGTATGTATTCAGAAAGAGAGCGTCTGCCCACAGTTGGCTTCACTTAGGTATTTAGAGTGTTGCCTCCACTTTTATCTATAAGCTTCTTGAGGCCACCCAACAAGCGCGCGCTGTTCTACGCCATCAACCCGCTGGTGGAACTACAGCGGTGCGCGCGCCTCGAGCGCTTGCTGCGCGAGCGCCGCGCCGCCGCCCTGCCGTACTCTCTGGTCAGGCCCTATCAACTTTGTTCGGGGCGGAATAAATGCCTACAGGGGCTGAATTTTTGTGTGAATGTGTGATTCACGTATACACTTTGTAGTGTTAGTGCTAAATGTTGCCATTGAAAAAAATATTATAAATAACTTGTATGGTATCACCAAGGGAGCCATTTTGATTTTTATCAAATTATCAGCCATTGATACTCATGTCATTCGTGCGTGGTGTTGATATTTTTACGTTTTTGCATTTTTAATTTCTCCTAAAACGTCGAGTTGAGCTTCTGTTCCTCCGTTATAGAGTGTTAAAAAGTGCAGTGATTATCTTGGTTTTGAGAAAGTGACTCTATTCTGTGCATCAGTATCTGCTGTTTGTAAACAATGGCGGAGAAAGAAAACAAAAGGAAATGTTTCAAGTGTGGGAGCTCACCAGCTGAAGATAACATTAAATTGTTTCGTTTTCCTAAACCTGCTATAAGGAACCTAGTTCGGTAGGTGTCATTAAACTTAATATAATATTACAGTCCAGACCCACTAGTGGGTCCTCTTCTCAGGTCAAGGGTAAGGACTTAGGTTCCATCACCGTTGATGTGAATTTGCTTTAGGATGAGTAATGAAATTCAGATCCACATATTAATTTCGAAATGTAAGAGTTTCAAGCTGGTATTGCAAATTCTAACATTTCTGCATTGAAGGTTAACCTTAGCATTCAGCTATTATTGCTGCTATGTGAGTAAAGATAAACACGTAAATAATATATTCACTATCAATTATTAGATACTAGGCTACTAGCTTTTGCTCGCGACTTCGTCCGCGTGAATATCGGTTATCGCGGATGCAGAGGCGCGGATTTAAAAGTAACCTATGTCCTTCCCCAGGCTTCGAGATAAATTCATGCTAAATTTAATTAAAATCGGTTCAGCCGTTTCATCTTGAAAGCGTAACAGAGTACTTTCGCACTTATAATATTAGTATAGATATGGATTGTAATTAAAACAATTTCTTCTAGTCAATTATAAAATTCAGACAATTCATAGATGAAAGTAAATTGAAATATGTATTTTCAGTAAAATAAACAAACTTTCCTTAATTTTGTATCTAATAATTATATATCCTGTATTTTTATTTTCAGCTGTGAATTATGGGCAAAATACATTTTTCCCGAAAGTGGGGATTCTTCATATACATATACATTACAAATGAAGTTACACAATGAACATAGAATGCTGTGTCAGAAACATTTTAGCGATGCAGATTTTACTGATGAGTCTAAGAAGAAGCTACTTAGAACTGCTGTCCCAAATGATGTAAGTAAAATCATCCCAAAGTTATATTGATAAAAACTGCAAGGGAAAGTTATAGGACTGACTGGGTGTTGTGGCACAAGCTGTCAGAAGCCTATGTCTAACAGTGGGCTGTGATATGCTGAGATGATGAATGATCATAAATAAAATATAATAATAAATTTGATCATTTTCAATATTAGTATTTAAATTAAATTTTATTTCTTCCAGACTGTATACGAGTTGCCTACATATTCTGCCGAACCTCAAGCTGGTCCTTCACAAAGAGTTTCTTTTAGGGACTTAACAAATTTACAAACTCCACCAAGTGTTGAAAACACGGAGCCTGTTGCTGGAACTGAACTCCAGAAGGCGAAACCAGAAAAAGAGAATGTGTTATATGCAAAGTGCAGAAAATATTTGCAAAAAATTTGCCAACTGCGTAATCGCATAAAAAAATTGAAATCCAGCAAAGTTTTACAAATAATCAGTAATGATATGGCTGTAAAAAAAATATCATCCAAGATTTCTCCAACATTTGCATTGCTACTGCAAGGGCAATTACGAAATTATAAGAAGAAAGTCACTGGTCGGAGGTGGACTAAAGAAGAAAAAATTACAGCATTAAGAATGTTTAAAAGATCACCTACATGTTATCGTTTATTACGAAGGCTGTTCCATCTACCTGCACCTACCACACTAAAAACTCTACTGAACAGAGTACCATTTAGTGTTGGAGTCAATCATCCAGTTTTTGAAGTGATTAAAAAACACACACAATTGCAAAAGCCATCAAACAATGAGTACACCTTGATGTTTGACGAAATGTCCTTAAAAAAGCACCTTCAATACAATCCCAAAGATGATGTAATTGAAGGATACCAAGACCATGCATCACAAGGAAGGTCCCCTTTGATTGCTGCATACGCCTTAGTGTTTATGATCACTGGTATAAGGCAAAGAGTAAAACAGCCTATTGCTCATTTCTTTTCCAGTGGATTTTTTACCGCAGATAGGCTTGCAGTACTAATAAAAGAGGTAGGTACATAATATTTCTTTTTTTGACTCTAGTAAACTATTAGCATTCACTTGCGATGCCTATATTTCGTTAAATATAATATTATGTTATTTCTATGTTACTTAACTGAAAAATGTTCATAAGCTGAAAGAAAGAAAGAAAAAGCATTTATTAGCCCGCACAGGACGAAACACACAAATAACAACAAGGTTTAATATTATTACAAAATAAAAAATAAGAAACGAATCGGTCCTGTACGATGCCAAAAGGCCCCTATCTCAGCATTGTGCTGTAACATTTAAAAATGTCACAGCGCTGATATTCTGATAGGGCCCAAAGTGATGCCACGGTCAGATACGGATATAATAAAAAATAAATAGTGTAAATGAAAAAACAAATATAAATACATGTAAAAAAGTAAATTAGAGAAAACAGTAAATAAAAAATAATAATTATTATTATATCTACACCCAACGTAACCATACCCTTCGTCAATCTGCGCGATGGGATGACCGATAACTTTCATTTTCATTCACTGGCAAAGTGGCAAGTGGCAACACTGACGAACAGAGACGGACGCGGGCGCAGACATATTTGTTTATTGTTAAGGAACGTAGCATTAATTATTATAACATCAATTATCAAAGCGAATTCAAAATCATAATCCATACTCTTTGCGTAATACCAGATAGCGTGCAGTGATTGTGAAACAAACTTGTATTATAGTGGGGCTCTAAACCCAGTTAAAACAAGAAACAAACATTACCTATCAGCGGTATAGTACCTACGTGAGTTACAGATGGAAAGAACCAAAAAAGTGACTTTAAATAACGGCAAAACAATGCATCTCGGTGTCGAGGTGACGGGAATTCACTACCAGACGCAAGAAAACTAAGTATCGTCTTGTTAATATCTACTAAAAAATTAAAATAAGAACGGCCGGACGCTCCGACCACCCCTGCAAACTGCGTGCAGAACATTAGTGAGTTTATTCCGACAATTTTTTTTGCTGTTGGAGTAAGTAACATTTGAATTTACTTCTAAACGCACCAATTGTTTTTAGAGCACGAAGAGGTGGAGGGAGGTCATTCCAGCAGCGACTGGCAGCGAATTTGAAACTACCACGGAAAGCAGCAGTTTTGTGAGAGGAGGCCAACATCAGGTAAGAAGATGCTCTGGTTTTTATTTGGTTAACATCACGCGACCAAGACAGTTTTTTATAAAGATAATCTGGTTTTTTTGTGAGAATAGTGCCAAAAAGTAGGGTAGCCAGGTGAAGCTTTCTCCGCGCTGACATTCTCATCAAATTACCCTTATTTAAAAATGGAGTGATGTGGGCTCTGGGCGGCACATTGTAACAGAACCTTGCACACGCATTCTGTACCCGCTGGATTAGCTTCTGACTTCTACCGAGAATGCACGCCCCGTACACAGTGTCAGCGTAGTTCAGCTTGGATAATATAAGTGATTCACATAGCATGACTCGCATATCTACACTTATGTAGGGACGGACACGATATAAAAGCTTGAGTCGGTAGAAGCAGTTGCGCACAGCTTCCAGAATGTGTGTTTCAAAGTTAAGTTGACCATCAATAACTACCCCAAGGTTACGAGCTTCCAGAACCCTCTCAATACCACAACCATCAATCCTGAGGTCCAGGTTGCAAGTCAGCATTTTGTTAAGAAAAACCCTGGATCCCATCACAATATATTTGGACTTAGTTGGATTCAGAACCAGGGAGTTTCTTCTGGACCAGTCAGAGATTTTTTCCAGATCCTCATTGATATATTTCACTGTTTCAGCAGCATCCTGAGCGCAGAAGGAGAGGTACATTTGTAGATCATCAGCATACAAGTGGAACTTGGTGTTGATCAAACATTTGACGATGTCAGCACTGTACAAGATGAAGAGGAGTGGGCCAAGAATCGATCCCTGCGGTACTCCCCTGTACACATGCTTTGGACTAGAGGACATGATATCTCCATTGTCACTAGATACCTGAACGAATTGTGATCGATTAGTAAGGTAACTCTCAAACCATTTTACTGTTTCGACATTACAACCATAATAAGACAGCTTGGCAAGAAGAAGAGAAGTATTGATTGAGTCAAAAGCACGTGAAAAATCCAAAAGGACAAGGAGTGTTCCCATTCCTCGGTCCCGGGCCTCCAGAATGTTCCCAACCACATCCAGTAGAGCAGTTGTTGTGCTGTGGCCCCTGCGAAATCCAGATTGTGCAAGTGGTAAAATCCCATGATGCTCCAAATATAATGTTAGCTGGTTGGAGACAACCCTTTCCAAAATTTTGGACAGACAAGGGAGCAGGCTGATTGGGCGGAGATCCCTTACACTGGTGGGGTTAGAAACCTTCGGGATTGGTCTAACGATTGCTATTTTCCACAGATCAGGGAAGGAAGAGGTTACGATGGATCTGTTGATGATTGCTGTTATGACTGTAAGAGTACGAGGGAGTGTCAACATCAGCATCTCCAGAGAGATCCGGTCAGAGCCCTGCGCGTTGGATCTGAGACCACGCAGGATTCGCAGCACAGCTTCCTCCTGAACAGGCTCAAGCCGGAAATTACTGTCACTGTGCTGATGCTGTTCAAAATATGTTAAATCTGCAGCAGCAACGTCCCCGCTGCCAGGAACATCCAGGAAGTGCTGATTAATAGTATCTGGATTGTTACAGAAGTGGGGCAGACTGTGCTCTGATTTTTTTGTGTTGGTAATTATTGTAGACTTGATATGACTCCATAACTTCTTAGGCTGTGTAATATTATTGTTGATATAAGTTTTAAAGTATGCGCACTTCTCAGTCTCAATTGCTGTTCTTACCACGTATTTTAACTCTATGTAAGATTTTTTATGGTTATCTGATTTTGTAACTTTAGACTTTACATGGCACTTGTCACGCAGCTTCATCATTTCCTTTACAGTGAAGGTTATCCAAGGAGGTGACTTTTCTTTAATTAAGACTTTTTTGATGGGTGCATGCAAATCAAATAGAGCCATAATGTATTGATTAAACATTTTAACCATTGAGTTCACATCTTGGCTGACCATTTTGTTTTTAATTTCAGGTCTTATATCATTGCTTTGAAGCTGGTATAAATATTGCAGCCATTGTATGTGACATGGATGGTGTAAATAGGCGAGCGTTGACAATCTTGGGTGCATCTCTACAGCACCCGTACATAATGTTTGACAATAAGGAGATTGTAACATTATTTGATCCCCCACATTTGTTGAAATGCTTCCGCAACTTATTTATGAAATATGATATTGACTGCTCAACCAATATTTCCTCTAATGATGTGATGGGAAGAGGTAAGATTAAGTTATAATTTCCTTTAGAGCATTTTAACCTAACATTTGGGGTAGTCTATTGTTATTAACGACACGGTAGGCGCAGTGGCTGAGCGATCGACTGCTGCGCAGCGTGTTGCGGGTTCGATTCCCGCCCAGGGTAAACATTTGTGTGATGAGCACTTGTGTTTGCCTTGTGTCTGGGTGTTGTTTATCTATATATGTATGTATTTACAAAAAAAAATGTATTTGTGTATGTATATCAGCTGTCTGACACCCATAGTACAGGGTCTCCCTAGTTTGGGGTCAGATTGCCGTGTGTGAAAATGTCCCCACATATTATTATTATTATATTATTATTATTACAAACTATATAACTTTGATATTTTCACAGGTATTGCTAAATGGTCCCATGTGAAGGAATTTTATGAAGCAGACAATGCCAATCCGAATTTTGTTTATGGTCCTGCCTTGAAAAAAGATCACCTTAATCCCAATACTAAGCAGAAAATGAAAGTAAAATTAGCTGCACAAGTGTTAAGCCATTCTGTGTCGGGAGGAATGTATGCAAAAGTAGCTGCAGGTGTGTTATGATAAATCTATACTATAATAATACAAATGATAAATCTATACTATAGTGACTAATATTATAAAGAGATTAATTTGTTTGTAAGTTTGGATGTGAGGAATAATCTCCAGAACTACTAGTTGGATTTAAAAAAATCTTTTTGCATTTGTATTGATTCTAATTTTATTCTGCAAAAGCGGGCTGTCAGAGCCATCTATAATCTCAGCAGTCGCGAGTCTCTAAGAGAATTGTTTAAACAGATTAACATCTTGACGGTACCTTGTCAATACATATATGAAAACATTATGCATGTTCGAAAAAACCTTCATCTTTTTAATAAAGTAAGTGACAGACATAGTGTTTATACTAGAAATAGGAACAAATTAGATCAGCCAAGATTCAGATTGTCAAAAGTTCATACTTCTTTTATGGGGTACTGTGTAAAATTGTATAATAAAATACCTCTTGATATTCTACAACTAAATGAAAGACAATTTAAAATATGTATTAAACGCACACTGTGTAGACAAGCATATTATAAATTAGAAGACTACATCAATGATAAAAATGCTTGGCTAAATGCTGGTCCTGCTCCACAGGCAGTTTAGGGAATTTCCTAATTGGAGGAATGTTGTTTCCTACCCCTTTTTTTTTATTGACATGAGTAACGAGTATCGTATTATACACAAATATATATTTTAATTATTTTTTCGACATTCATTCATTTTAGAAACATTGGAAACCTTAGTTTTGTATAATTTAGCAGCATTATTTCAATTTTGTAAATGTGAGTACCATGGAGCCATATTTTAAGTAAATTATTATGTGTTTGACTTAAATGAGCATGGCGGTTGAGAGAATTGTCATGCTCACTCAAATGTCTCGCTGGTGGTGGCGCGTGTGTTGGGTCATTCGGCTCCCTCTAAAATGGTTGAGCTGAATGGTGCTGATTCACGCGTCATGTTCGTGAACGGGCGCTGTCAGTAGAGATTGGTCAACTCTTAACTGCCATGGTTTTTATCTTGATTATTTTTTATGCTTTGTATTTCTAGATTACCTTCATTGTTTTCACATATAGAAGCAACAAGAATAATGTAAGCAGTATTTTGTAAAAACCTGATTTTAAAAGAGTGTCCGTGGAGTTTCTTGCTCGTTCTTCTCCATAGAGACCTACCTACGTTTTGGAACGAGCAACTAGCTTCAACTTTCTGATTAACTGACCGACTCCTTGACAATTCAAAAGTGCCTGTAAATGGTTTAATTGAAATAAATGCTTTGACTTTGACTTTGACTTTGTATAAAATAATATTGTAGATATATGGAAATCATCATTTACAAAATGATGATTTCCATATATCTACAATATTATTTTACTATTATAACAATATAAATAAAATAAAATAAATAAATTTGCTTTTTATAATTTACAGGAGAACTTACTATGGACGCTACTGTCACTGCAAATGTCATAAATAGTATGGACAAACTATTTGACACATTGAACAGCGATTGTTCAGACTTGCGGAGAGGGAAACCACATGCAACAAATTTAAGAAGCAACGGTCCACATCTCAAATTCTTTACGGAAATGAAAAAGTTCTTTTCAACAATGAAATATATTGGAAGCCCTCGTAAACCACCATCACAGGAAGGCTGGATATGGACCTTAAACGCCATTGAACGGTTGTGGAGGAATTTAGTAAGGTTCCACAACATAACCAGTCTGGCTACAAGAAGACTGCAGCAAGATGCTCTCGAGAACCTTTTTGGTTGTATTCGCGGGAACTGCGGTTCTAATTCTAATCCAACTTGTGGTCAATTTGTGGCTGGCCTTAAAACAGCCGTTCTGAGCAATTTATCCCACATTGGTACGACAGGGAATTGTGAAACTGATAACAATGTAATTATTAATAATTTTGAAAAAATGTTATCAGTTTCACAACCCACACGCATAAATGCAGAACCAGAAACAAACGCAATAAATGAATTTCCACACGAAATTAATGAGGCAAATGAAGATAGTGCAGAAATTCAGGCATGTGCTTATGTGTGTGGGTTTATATTAAAAAAAAATCCAACGACTTGTGAAACCTGCCGAAATGTTTTATATGCGAAAGAAGTAGAAAGGCATCACTTGTTTGTTCAATTCCAAGAATACACCGAAGTAAAAAAAAGTCTAAATTATGTTACTATTGATATGATTACTTGTGTGGAGTGCTGTGCTTCCCTTATAAATAACTACCTGGAAGAAAATGGGCACACAACTTTTATAAAAAAAAATATAATAGATCTAATTAAAACCACCATCAATTTTGATTTCCTCAATCCATGTATGGAACATAAATTTGAAAATGTTGATAATATTGCGCAAACAGTTTTTTTTATATGCACGAAACGATTTTGCGTTCTCAAAAATCGCGCATTTACCGAAGAAGCGTCAGCAGCTGCACTTAGGCGCAAAATGAATATTATTTTGCATTAATGAAATGTTTTTATGTACAAGTAATCTTTGTTCTTCTTTCGTGTTGGTAGTGGAAAGAATAGCCTGTCAGCAAAAGCCAACCCCTAAGAGGCTATTTTCTTACATTCTGATATATTATGTATATTACTATGTATGATCCTGATCTACATTTGTGTTGTAGGCCACTTCATTTAAATGAAAACAAAGATGATCTTAATATATCCTGGCCAACTAGCATGATTGGTGATCTGATTGGCTAGTCTTTCCACATTGGTACTGTGTAATTCCTATGTTATTTATAGCTAGTATCAATACGAAGGAAGAGATTAGCAACAATGATTAGTTACAAACCAGTAGACAAGTACAATTTCATCTACTCCAAATGGGAAACACTATTATCGCCTAAAAAGTAATGTGCAGTAACTTAACAATGTATAATATTCATATTGCATCAATGTCAATTTAAGTTGCGGACAAGATCTTGCTCTTATTGTTAGTGCAGTAGCTTATACTGTATCCCTACTCCCTTTGGAACTTATTTTATTTAATGGAATGGCAAACAATATACTCACACCTAGTAAAACAACAGAAGCTTTAGTTTTCTGTGTATACTTTTGTTTTTGGATGTGATTAGAATTCAAATGATTACTGTTTTATTGTGAAATAAAGGACTTCGGTAATTTTATTTTATTTGTTTTATTTAATATATTATTCAAGGCAGGCATTTTTATTAGTAAGACAACTCAGAGTTTTCTTACAAGTAAAAATGCCTGTTCCAAAATAAATTCATTAAATTTTGGTAGCACCATACCTATTATTCCCGTAATCATTTCAAATCTCCCGCCCTCGCGCTCAAAGCGTATCAATAATAATAATAATTTATTTATTTATATTGACAACAAAGGTCCAGTGGTTAGTAAAAAACTTATGAAACTAAGGGTTAGTATTTAATAATAATACGACAATTTACATTTACCCCTGCCGCACGAGCAACCTGACAGCGTGTTGGAAAATTAGTGCATCATGCTGCTCGGCTATGGCTTTCAAAATGCTGTTGCGGCTCGCCCTCACTCTGCTGATTAAAGATGCGGTCTTTTTTCTTAATAAGGCGTAGAAGTCGTCAGTTCGCGCAACAGCAAACATACTAGACGCGCTGCAGAACCGAGGCAACCGCAACAGCACCCTGAAGCCATTATTATACTGCACACGCAGAGCATCTAGAGCCCTCCGCGTACAGTTGACCCACAAACTGCCCGTGTAGAACGCCTGACAATAAGCTTTAAACAACGTTATTTTGACCTCGTTACTACAACGAGCGAATCTATGAGCCAACATGTTGCATCTGGCTGCTAGTGCCCTACGCTCACGATCAATATCTACATGATCTTTGAGGTCCTCAGTGACATAGTGTCCCAAGTATTTAAATTGGGAGACCCTTTCAAGTGCTTGTCCATTGAGGGATATTGAGGGCTCGTAATTTAGATGTTTACCAGGGACCGCAAAGATCATGTATTCACTTTTTGTTTCATTGTATAACAGACCGTGAGTAGCCGCATACCTTTCACAGATATTCAGCATCTCCCTGATTGAGCCAGCCGTAGGACCCAACAGCACCATATCATCAGCGTAGCTTAAATTATTGGCGCTAGTGCCACCTATTTTGCACCCAACTGGTCTGCTGCTGAGTTCAACGATCAACTCATTCACATACAGGTTGAAGAGCTTCGGTGAGGTTAATCCTCCCTGTCTCACCCCACACTCCAACCTGTACGCTTCAGACAGAACGTCTCCCCAACGAACTTGGTTTAACTGGTTAGAGTACCAGTACTGGAACAAACCCGTTAACTCAGGTGGCACCCCCGCTCCCTTGAGCTTCTCCCAAAGGACATCATATGACACAAGGTCAAAAGCCCTTGAGAGATCAAGGAAGCAGGCATACACCGGAGTACTCCTATCCTTATAGTATTGGACCGTCTGCTTTAGACAGAGGATAGCACTCTCAGTAGAAAGTCCAGGCCGAAACCCAAACTGTGCGTCATGTAACGTTATCCATTTGTCAAGTTCCCTATCAAGCAGACCGTCCAATACCTTCGCAATTACAGTGGCCAGAGATATCGGCCTGTAATTCGCCTTATCCGATACATCCCCAGTTTTATTTTTCACGATCGGTACCACTATTGTTTTCAGCATATCAGATGGAAGGTATGAGTGGCTAATGCAAAGCGTGAAAAACATCGCCAGCACTCTAGGCAGATGTACCCCAGCACACCTGAGGTGCTCGATGCTGAGACCATCGTGACCTGGAGACCTCCCCTTAGCCATTTTTTCAATTAATTTAGCTACATGCTTGGCAGAGAAACGGGTCGGCTCATAGTCACGACTCGTCTCCCCATCGACCACCCCCTGAGCCGGCCCAAGTGGAGATGATACCTTAAAACGATCTTGGAACATGCGGGCTATGTCCTCCGGAGTACCACATTCCCCCACACTCACAGGGCGGCCCGGTCCTACCCTCAGCTTATTGGTCGACTTCCAGAACTCTGAAAAATTTTTGGACGCTTTGTGCGACGCTATTATGTCCATCCTGATCTGGTCCTGGTGATTTTGGCACCATTTAAGCCTACCCCTAAAGATTTTCTGACTCGTTCGCATCTCGTCCCAAATTCTACCAGATTTCGGCTTATTATAGAACAGCCAAGTTTGATACTTAGACCGAGCCTCCCCATAAGCGCCCCGAACGTGTTTGTTCCAGCCTGCCACTTTTCTTCCCTTATGGGGTTCCTTGTCGTCCCAGGCCTGCACAGCAGCCACTGACAGAGTATTAACAATATTGCCATACATATGATCTAAAGCACGCCTATGTTCTAAAATACAACACATACTATCTCCACACCTCTCAAACAACTCAGGATAGTGGATATTCCTCAACTCTTTATTACATAGATCCCGATACCTATCTATTTCCACCTTATTGCGCTCCCGCCATAAAACTTTATTCTGTGCTTTAGTTTCCTGTGCCAATTTTGGCACGATTATATTTAAATTGCACTCAATTATTAAGGGTAGATGATCTGACCAATAGGTATCGAGATCCACGATGACATTTGTTACAGTGTGCCACGCTGCCTTCGTAACGATACAGTGATCCAGCCATCGCTGACTACCATTTATGTCACTGACATACGTAAAAACGTCTGAGTCAATACCTAATTTTTCTACATCAGCGCATAACCACTGATGATCTTTACAGTGGTTACATAGCTCAGACCAAAACGGCTGATGCGGATGAGAATTAAAGTCTCCTAACAAGAATACAGTTTCAGTGTCATTATTTTCCACAATGGCAGTGATTTCACCTAAACAATTTGTGTATTCTAAGAGATTTTCTGAGTTGTCCGTCGGCATGTAGACACTAAATATTAATACAGAGCGATTGTCACTTAATGTTGCTCTAATGGCCGCTAGCCTGTTACTATTACAGTTAATAACACTCACCGTCTTAAACAGTCCTTTGCGCCACAAAATAGCCACTCCCCCATACGGGCGCCCTTTAAGTATACCTGTGGATGTATCTACCGCAGACTTCCCCGTGTATTCAAAGTCTTTATGTATAGTATTGAGAATGTGCACATCATGTGGGAGGAGCCAAGTCTCTTGAAGCGCTAAAACATCCGCAAGCTTACATATATCTCGAACACTGTCTATTGATCTCTTTAAAGATTTACAATTAAATGTAACAAACCTGTTTAAACACACTTGTTTCATATCACTATCCATTACAATTGTTTCTGAACGATACCCGAATCAGAGTTTACACTAACTCTGTCTTTACTTTTAAACTGCACAAACGGTCGAAAGTAGATACCTTCCGGCCAAAGAGCCTCATTCAAAAACAACGGCAGCTTGTTTTTTTCAACAAAGAATTTATAAGAATTATAACTACGCTCCTTCTTTGATCCAATTTTTTCCAACTTAACAGTTATTTGGGTCTTATCACGAATATAGTTTACAATGTCATCATCACTAGTTTTCGTACATATGTTAGAAATATATAGCGGTACCTGCGTCCACGCTGCCTTAAACTTCGCATTTAAATCATAAGCTGCTTTTCCCGTGTTACTAATAAATTTACTACGTAGCCTTTTTTTATTTGTTACCATAATCCATTCGTCACTATTGTCCCCTACTATCTTACTTGAATTCACAACTTGCAAAGTTTCTCGATTTACATTCGCCGCCAATGCCGACGCATACCCATACACAGTCGTATTATTCACACTCGCGTTCGACTCGGGCGCACTTGTAGTAGCGATCACTGGGCCGCAGGTGGGGGCACAGGTGTACTCAATAACCGGTCGCTCGTTCGAAACCGCAGTAGGGGCCTCCACGCGCGGTCTGTCTTCTAACGATGTCTTAGTGCATTTACTCGTCGCTACCGAAACCGGGGTACGGGCCTCCACGTGTATAATATCCTGACCTTGTACACTAATGACCGTATTATTTTTTCTTGTGTTTACGGTAGATGTATCTTGTTTAGAGGTAATTGTCCCATTAGTTACATATTCTAAGCCTATAGGACCACTATCACATTCAAAACTAGTAAGCTTGCACGCTCCACGCCTTTTATTAACAGGATCAAAATGCATTTCGTTTGACTGTACCAATTTAAGCGAACCATTCAATTCTTCCCGTGTAACAAATTCATTTTTTAGTCCACCCATCTCAGCCTGTACGTGAACCATCTGCTCTTGCAATTTCAAAATATCTTTCAACAGACGTGTTGCATCCAAGTGGTCGAAGGTTACGGGTGGTAATTTGTGCAGATCCCTTGCCACGAATATGGGTAGACGCTCAGGGTCTGTAGCATCTATATGTTTCAGCATATCGATGATATCTTCTAAGTCTTTTCGCGATTTGTCATCCTTCTTCCTGTTAATCATTTTTTTCATTGGAACAGCTTCAAATAATAACTTTTTTGCTATCAAAATATCCTCCGCGGTAAACGCCGTTACACATATCCTAGACAAACTAGTTTCATCCATAACAGATATTTTGTTATACACGAACGAAAGCAATTCATTTATTACAATGTTGCACGAACTACATTTTACAATATTCGAGGTCATTGCCCCGACAACAGTTAGAGCGCGCACGGTAACGGTTGCGTAGGTCAGTCCTTGACAAGCGCTTGCGCGAGACTATGTGAGGAGGCCGACTATAGATGGCGCTAGTACGAAGTGTTTTTCTTTTTTTTGTTTGAAGTTGTCATTCTTTTTTTTTTTTTTTTTTTTTTATCATTTGATAGGCATACGTTTGACCACTATCTCACCTGATGGGAAGCGATGATGCGGTCTAAGATGGAGCACGCTTGCCTAGAAGTAACCTATTCACTCTTGACTTAAAGACTCCCGGGTTGTAGCTATCAGGAAACACAGACTCAGGCAGGGAATTCCACTCCTTAGCAGTACGCACAATGAATGTGTTCCCAAAACGTTTTGTGCGTGTGGGTGGGATGTCCACCATGTACCGGTGGCGCATCGCCGTACGTCTTGTGGTCCGATGATGGAACGGGCTCGGCGGAATTAAATTATGCAATTCTGTCGCACACTCCCCAAAATGCAACCGATAGAAAACCGACAGGCCAGCAACTCGGCGTCGATGCTCAAGACTTTGAAGCTTTGACTCGACGAGCCTACCATTGCCAATGATCCTCTTGGCTCGTTTCTCAATTGACTCAAGGGCATCAAGCTGGTATCTGGCAGATCCGTCCCAAAGGTGAGAGCAGTACTCCATACACGATCGAACTTGCGCTTGATAAAGTTTAAGCAGCTGTTCCGGCGTGAAGTACCGTCTCACCTTTGCTAGGATCCCCAACTTTTTGGCAGCCACTTGAGCCTTTGCCTCTATGAAAGGGCCAAAATTGAGGGTAGATGTTAACGTAACACCAAGAAGTTCAAGTCGGTCGGTTATCGGCACGGTTACACCTCGGAAAGATGGAGCTGGGTGGAATTGGCTCTTTTTAGCGGAAAAGAGACACGCTTGGGTCTTAGCTGCATTGAACTTGACCAGATTGGCATTGCCCCATTCAGAGACAGCCTGTAAGGACAAGTTCAAGCGCTCAACCATTGCCTCCCGGAGAGACCGGATCTGCGACCCACCAGCTCGTGCATCGGACACGTATCTCTCAGCAACAGTGCTGTCGTCTGCATACCCAAAGGTACCGGGTTTAAGCAGATCATTAATATGCAACAGGAACAATGTTGCTGAGAGCACCGACCCCTGAGGAACCCCGGCATTAATATCCAGCAGTCCGGACGAGCAGCCATCTATGACCACTCGAATAGACCGATCCCTCAGGAAATCTGCAATCCAATCACACAATCCGGCGGGCAGACCGAAGAAAGGAAGCTAATTAATAAGGCTATCGTGCCAGACCCTGTCGAAGGCCTTCGAGATGTCAAGGGAGACCGCTAGTGCCTCCCCGTGTTTCTCGATGGCCTCACTCCAGATGTGAATGGCATACGCTAGTAGATCCCCAGTTGATCGATTTCGGCGGAAGCCGTACTGTCGGTCACTGAGGATATCATTCGCTTCTAGGTATGCCAGGAGCTTACGATTCAGCACCCGTTCCATACTTTTACAAAGTATGGACGTTACCGAAATGGGTCTATAATTCGACGGGTCTGCCCGACTACCCTTTTTGGGCACGGGCTGCACGTTAGCTTGCTTCCAAGCCTTCGGCACTTTCCCAGTCTCAAACGACAGACGATATAGGCGTGTCAAGATCGGAGACAACTCAGGCGCACAAGTCTTCAGTACAATTGCTGGAATCCCGTCGGGGCCACTAGCCTTGTTCACGTCTAGGTTACGCAGTACCCTAAGAACGTCCTTCTGATGGATGCTTATGTTCGACATGCTCGACTCGCATCCAGCAGGAGAAGCAGGGGGTCTCGCGCCACCAGGATCCAGACGTGACGATTCCGCAAACATAGAGGCGAACAAGTTTGCTTTCTCCTCAGCGGAGTGGGCCAGCGACCCATCGGGTCTCAGCAGTGGTGGTAGTGAGGGGCGGCAGAAGTTCGATTCGACCGACTTAGCCAGGGACCAAAAAGCCTTACTGCCTGCTGGGTATGAAGCAAGTTTGTTCCCTATTCGGCTAATGTGGTCAAACCGAGCTCTCCGCAACACCTTCTTGCAGGACTTGGCAGCCCTGTTAAAGGCTCTCTTCTTCTGGCTCACGTCACTTGCTTTTCGAGTGCGGGCGTCAACCCATGCTAGGTACGCTGAATGTTTTAGCGCGTTAGCGCGATTGCACTCGGCACCAAACCATGGGCGAGCTACGCCAGACATTGTTACGTCAGATAACGGAATGTAGTACTCCATCCCCCTCCGCAACACATCCGTCACGGCGTCCGCGCACGACGAAGCATCAGTCGAAGAAAAGCAAGTAGGCTGCCAAGGATAACATGAGAAGAAAGATCGCATGCCATCCCAATCTGCTGACCTGTATCGCCATACCCGCCGGGTGCCTCTTGGGCAAGGATCGGGTGGGGAGTAGACGGATACAGACTTCACCAGACAGTGGTCGGAACTACCCAGTGGAGAAGAAATTGACACCGAGTAGCGGTCTGGATCTGTTGTCAGCAGAAGGTCCAAGCAATTGGCAGTGTGCGAATCAACATCTGGCACCCTTGTTGCCCCCTGGACCAGCTGGGTGAGATTTAACGCTAGCGCTAGGTTTCGCGCTTCTCGTCCAGCATGGTCTGTGTGCTGGTATGGGAAGAGCCACTCTTGATGGTGGGCGTTGAAGTCCCCCAGCAACACCAATTGGGCAGAAGGGTACCGCTGCTGAGCCGCATCCGCCGCCTCACTGAGGTGCTGTATGAGCCCAGTTGTCTCCAGATCACCGCTATGCGACCGGTAGACACAGGCGTAGACAATTTTGTCCAGGCCTGTGTCCACTAGAACCCACAGCGTTGAGAACCTGGAGTCCTCAAGGTTGCGGAGACGCCGATAACAGATGTCGTCCCGGGCGTACATACATACGCCCGCGCGTGGTCTGAAGTGGTGCTCCAGGATAAACCCTGGGTAGGTAAGGTACGACACGTCAGACGGACACCCGATCTGCGTCTCCGACAGGAACAAGAGCGCTGGTTTCTCAGTCTCTAGGTGGTGATGGACTGCGGCGAGATTTGAGTGCAGACCTCGTATGTTACTGAGGTGCACTTTGTGTGAGAGGGAGTGCTGCCGCTGTACAGCTTTTCTCGTTTTGTTCCTCTTGGTCATGGATTTGAGTGAAGAAGGAAGAGGAGAAGGAAGTGAAATGAGGTTCCATGCTGCTATCCCTCAGGCACGCTCTGACAGGACGGCATCATTGGGGGACTAGTCTGGAGACTGCGGGGACGCCCGAGCCCCCCCGGGAATGTCCATCGGGCCCTCTCGTCTGGTCGCCAACCAGCACGATGGTGCATTCCGGGATTTTTCGTCAGTTGGCGGGGCAGCCTTTCATGTGTGGCTAGCACACTACTTGGGCCCCCAACTACCTGCGGTCGGCCAGCGGCGCACCGTGCCTCGGATCCCGCTACCCTCCACGACTAGTCTCCCGATACGCCCATATCAACGCGTGCCTGGTCGGTCTGCCTGCATTGGAACGACTATTTCGACCCAACTCCTCTGAATTGGCTACACTGAGCATCGTACCGGAACGCGGCTAAGCCACTTGGCGGTACATCTTTGCCCAGTGGGTGGTCGCAAGCCAACGGCCGAAACCTACCACCAGTTAGTGTCACCTGATTTGCACCACCCAGGGACCACGTGTAGGGACTAGCTATTAATGAGGGTACTTTCCTACGGACGCGGGTGACTCGGCCCCCAAAAATTTCTGCCCCCATTCTTCTCTGGTAAGGTAAGAGTAATAACACAGTAAAGATATCTATACAGTATTGTAACTCGGCCCTGTCCTTGAAATAATTACCTACACGCGCGTAGTACCTCAACATGCGATAGGGTTGACACGCGTACAGTTTTTGAATTTCTTCCTAGTTTGTGTTTTATTTTCTTTCTAGTTTTGTGATTATAAATGTGAAAAGTGTTTTATATTCTTTCTAGTTTTGTGAATGTAAATATTATATTTTTTATTTAATTTAAAAAAAAAATCCGTAAATGAAATAGGAAGCGTTCAATAAAAATACATTTTATGTTTTTGATTAGATTTAATAAAAAAAAACCACCATTATAAATTTGAGACTGAAAAATATTTGCGCCTCGCCTGAGACGTACGAAAATCAAGGCGTCTGAAAAAAAAAACGATTTCCCTTTATTCTAGGTAAAAAAAAAACAAACTGCAATCCTTACAAACTTCAACACCTTGAAATAATTGTAATATTCTTTTGTCATCTCAGTTTATTAAGGTCTCCATTACCACTTTTTACCATTTTTTGGTCACCCATCCGATGTCGAACTGCTGCCAGACGTTACTTAATATCAACAATAGCATCGCGTGTACGGTACCTAAGTTTAGCAACGAAAGCCTCTAACTACCTACTACAAAATCTTACTTCAAAAATAAACAATAATGTAAATCTTACTAAGTAGGTAGGTATAGAGTCCAGCACAAGCTACAACAATCTGTCCAATTTCTTTGATAGATTTTTAATTTTAGTACAAAAGCATAAGGTTCATATTCAATTGGGGAAATTTGACAATTTGGAATGGCCTGATGTGCTGGCGTCTATACGTATCATTTACTCTCATAATCATTATTTAATGATAGGTATTTCGATTAATTCCACAACATATTTATGTAGCTAGGTACATAAGTAGGTAGATAGCCTAGCCTAAGAAACTACCTACTTATCAGTTATTTTTAACGCGAATGTAGGTAGGTCGTTTTTTTCACCCCATCCACTTATTTATTTATTAATCCTTACTCGGCAGAAAAAAAAGCGAAATACTTACATTAAAAAAAGCAAATTACGTACTAGTAGCTTACCTTTCGTAGTTTCCAGGTAATTTAAAAAATGCTATAATGAATATATGAATTGAAGCAACCAAAAACAGCACAATATATTTTACAATTTCTATTTGCCATATTAAAGAAACACTTAAGTACTTATACTTATTTTGTTAGAATATTAGTCACAAATCGCACGCTTACTGCTTACAAAATCATCACACCGTCCATTCGTCACTGCGGCGCATCCGAGACTGTCGGTATACTAATTTCCCTTAAGTCGGCGCGTCTAGGTATAACTCGCGTTCCGACCGTTTGTATGAAGATAGAATACTGTATAGATATCTTTACTGTGGTATTATTGTTCTGTGACCCAACCCACCAAGCCCGAAGCGAAATCGACTGAAAGAAAAGAAATCCTAAATTGTTTGTAAAATTATTTTTTATGTCAGTTTCAGTAGGGGAATATAATTACCTACTCAGGTCAGAAGGTCGCTTTCGACTTTCGAGGCGTAAAGATTTATTGAATAAATATATTACAGTTATTGGACTAATTTCATTTTCATTTCAGTGACGATGAATTTGAATACAAAAAGCTTTGATGTATGTTGTCGTACTTGTTTGCAAGATGTTTCTGAAGAAATGTATGAAATATTTCAAGAAGGAGCTAATTTAGTTAATATCTGTGAATTAATAACTACATTTACATCAATACAGGTTCGAAATCCTGATTCTTAGTAATTTTACCCTACTACTTATGATTGTTCTTTAATAAACGAATGTTTTGTCCTTTATTTAGGTGAACATGCATGATAGATTACCAAAGAAGATATGCCATAGTTGCTACAGTTGTTTATTAAATTTTCACGAATTTAAGACCACTGCACTAAATGCTGATGCTGAGTTGAAAGAGCATTATGCACAAATTGTTGGCGATGATAATAAAAATGTCTGCTTAAAGCATAACAATTTTTCTATTGAAATAAAAGTTGAAGATGAATACAATCAATACCAAAATGAAAATCAGAGTTTGGATGATAGTGTTGATTCCGTAATAGCAGTTAAAGAAGAAATCAATCCATATAATATAGCAATGATGTATTCAGATATATCAGACGCAAGTCAGCGTGACAATCACCAAGCAAAACGCCAGAAAACTGAACTTAAATGTGTTACTTGTGATAAAAAGTTCAAAACACAAACAAAACTGAACATTCACAAAAGGAAACATGAACATCAACAATACATTTGTAATATCTGTTCAAAGAGTTTTAATTACAACTACAAATACCGTAAACGCGGGTTACTTTAGCTCTGGGGGGGAACTTTGGCTCAAAACGGAAAAAAGTTTGAACTTCCCGCCTGTCGGTAAAATGACAGCAAACGGTCTAGTTCGAGTCACAAATACTAGATGGCAATAGAGGTAACTGTTTCTGATTGGTCAAGCAAACTTTAAGCAAGTTTCAACCTGTCAGTTGAATTCGGAATTACCGGCATAAAAACGTGCATATTTTACGGCTGCAAACTTTGTAGTGTTACCGTGAGTTTCGGTAAGTTTCCTATATTATATGAAATTGTTTGTGTCAGAAATGTGTTAACAAGTAAAGTCACTGTAAAAATTATACTTTTTTTACGATCCTTAGTACCAAAATCTTAAAAATAAATTGTGGCTTTACTTTGTCTCATACTTTTGGGTAACTTTGGCTCATGAGCCAAAGTAACCCGAAACCTTAGCCATATACCCAACCTGATTTCATTTCGATAAAATAATGGTGTTCCCTGACTTTCAGCTATCACTATGCCGTCAAATTATCAGCGGAAGCCTGGCAGCCGTCGATATATTGACTACACGGAGGCACAATTAGAAGAATGTTTGAATGCTGTGAGGTTCAAACTCCTTACCCAACGTGCTGCTTCGGAGCAGTACGGAATTCCCTGGAGCACTATAAAAAATAAATTAACCAATAAATTTACTAATAAACCAGGCCGACCAACAGTATTTACAGAAACTGAGGAAAAGTCGTTTGTCGCTCGTTTGTCCTACGTTATTTCTTAAAATTATATTGAAGCATTTCTTAATTTTTGTTAACATTTGTTATTTTCCAAAAAAACAATGATTCTCAATTATAAGACTGTTATGATTAGTTTTAGACTGTTGATTTATCCTACGTTAGGTATTTCTTAAAATTATATTGAAGCATTTCTTAATTTTTGTTAACATTTGTTATTTTCCAAAAAAAAAAAATTATAACTTTTTTTTTTCTTGAAATTAAACTCAGATTTTTTGGTACAACATTGGTATTTCTATTATCTATCATTGTATAGGGCTTTCATTGACTCAATGCTGTCATAAATATCGTTTTTCGGTCAATAAAATCTGCAGGACAAACTAACCCCCTTCAAAGAACAACATTGGCTCAAAACTAAAAAAAAAATTAAAAAAATTACACATACAAATTGGGTAAAATAGCATTGTTACTTATTAACTACTATCCACACCTATGAACCAAATACATTAAAATGCTAAGAAATCCACCATAATCCCTACTATAACATAATTTCTAAATAAAGATGAAAAAAGTAGCTAAAGTAACCCGCGTTTACGGTATGTGAAACATATGGTAACTCACAGGTCAGGGTCTGAAAGTAAATCCTACATGACTGAAATAAATCATAATACAGATCAAAGAATACAATGTGATGTTTGTTCAGTGAATTTTAAGTCCGTTAACTCTTTATCTGCCCACAAAAAAAAACACATATCGAAAGACAGGGTTTTATCATGTTCGATCTGCAGCAAGGTATTCAAAAAGCTATCCCATTTAAAAAGACATGAGCTATGTCATGAGAATATACGTCCATTCAAATGTTCCATATGCCCAAAGTCTTTCCCTACGGAAGCTACTTTAAGTGACCATGAGAACAAGCATAACGGAATAAAACCTCATTGCTGTCCTATATGTACAAAGTCTTTTGCTCATCTCTCAACGTTAACAAATCATATAAAGATACATACAAGAGAAAAACCTTACTTATGTCCTACTTGTGGAAAGAGATTTGATTCAAATACTAACTTGAA
Source organism: Charanyca ferruginea (assembly GCA_947361185.1). Taxonomy (NCBI): domain Eukaryota; kingdom Metazoa; phylum Arthropoda; class Insecta; order Lepidoptera; family Noctuidae; genus Charanyca; species Charanyca ferruginea. Next base: position 16,884,286 of record OX376056.1, on the reverse strand, counting down.
CCAGCACATAGGCGTATATAGAGGGGGGGCCGGGTGGGCCGTGCCCACCCCAGTTTGGTCTTGTGCCCACCCCAGGATGTTGGGTTAACGTTATTGATTTGAAATTCTAGGATAGACACCTAAGAAACTTCACACAAAAATCATTTACGGCCGAGAAATCTACATACTTACATAATATTACATACTATTCGACAATAATTGTTATCTGTTTACATTTATTACGCTACTAGCTTCTGCCCGCGATTTCGTACGCGGATCCTGTTGCTTATGCCAGCGACAACGGGGTCGGCAAAATCGAAGATCTGAAACGTCTGATGTCGAATTCTAAGAGCCCGGGGACGGGAAACCAACGGGATTAGCGAGACCATTCGAGACGTTCAAAAAGTACAATTTTGAATCATACCTCCGATGGCGGAATATGTGGCGTAGTCAATCTTATGAGTATACGTAAATGCACTCCGTTCCTTATCAACCAAAGGAAGGTCGCCATGCCCTACGGCTATATCTGAGACACATCCGATTCTTCAGATGATATCGACATTCTGTTCAGAGAATGTCGAAGTCGATCAGAATTCGAACGTTCGTTGCGCTCTTCTTCTGTCTCTTCATGCCGTACTCCAGCAATTCTTTCTCTCTCACTTTCTAACCGATTATGAATATTTTGTTAGTAAATGTGCGAATACGCTGAAAACTCAAGCGTGATTCTGTATCGGAAAACGTTTCCGATTCGCGAGACAATGCATGTCGCTCACGAGCAGCGGACAGTCGCGCATCACGTTCCGCACTTGTCTAGAAACCTAAAAGCAGATGCGTAGATACGCTGAGAACTCAAGCGCAATTCTCTATCCGTGAACGTCTCCGACTCGTGAGACAATGCGTGACGTTCACGATCAGCGGTCAGTCGCGCATCACGTTCCCCACTTGTCTCTAGAGACCTAGAAGTCGATGCGTAGATACGCTTGGAACTTAAGCGCAATTCTCTATCCGTGAACGTCTCCGACTCGCGAGACAATGCGTGACGTTCACAATCAGCGGTCAGTCGCGCATCACGTTCCCCACTTGTCTCTGACCTGGATGTAGATGCGTAAATACGCTGAGAACGCAGACGTGCTTCGCGATCTGAAGAGGTTTCCACGGAGCGATTTGCAGCCTGATGTTCTCGAACAGCATCAAGTCTCTCCTGACGCTCTTCAGTAGGTTCTTGGGATCTTATGATCCCCAATCTTTTAGCCCCTTTGGAACATTGGGAAAGATTTGACCTCTTTCTAGGCATGGTTATAGTTTTATTGTGAAGAGATACCTGATCAATTAAAATCTAAGTGACTGCTCCCCTGCGTTACCGGGTAGGCTACCGTGTAAAGGAAATTAAACACTCAAATAACATATGCAGGAAGTCATATTTTTATTCAATAAAATAAAAAAAATAAATGGGAGTTTTGACCAATAGAGTCAATTTTTTAACCAGCGTCATCAAAAATCAGCCCTAAACTGTTACCGCCTTCACCGCGTGGAGGTACTCCCAGCTTATGTTATTTTATAATATACAGTGAAATTAGTGATAGCTTTACAGTAAAATTAGTGATAGCTTTGATTTCCACATCAGATGTTTCTGATCTTCGATTTTTATAAGTCAACAGGAAATGCTCATCAGACCGAACAACTTTTGCTAAAACGTCATTCCTATATGTGTTATGGTGTAGCTGGGCTCTTGGACTTCCACATCAGGTGTTCCAGATCTTTAAATTTATTCTCTCAGCAGAAAATGCTCATCACGTGGAAAAATTTTTGCTATGGTACCATTTTTTTATCTCTTATAGTTTAGCTGGTCTGTTGCGGTTCTGCATCAGGTGTTTAAGTTTCCAAGATAAATTATAGCCTATATATTGCCCAGACTTAATACCTATACAACAAAAAAAAATCTTTCAAATCCGTCCAGCAGTTCCGAAGATTAGCGAGTACAAACAAACAGACAAACAGACAGCATTTTTTTTTTGGATTCGTGCTCTATTACTGTTTCTAAACCCCCCACAATTTTTTTTTTTAATATATTCAATGTACAGACACAGTTTTTTTACTGTTTTATTATATGTATATAGATTACTTTATTTACCTGGTAAGAAATGTATTGTTAGGTATAAATTTAGCCCAGTTTTCATAAACAAACTTGCCTCGTACCCTACGGGTAGTAAAGCTTCTTGGTCCCTAGATAAATCGGTCGAGTCAAACTTCTGTCGTTCCTCACTGCCTCCATTGCTGAAACCTGATGGTTCTCTGGCTCACACTCCAGGAGAGAAAGCAAACCTATTTGCAGAATCTTCGCATCTTGATGCAGGAGACGCAAATTCCCCGACCTTAGCTGGTAGCACCACGGAACAGATAATGTTCTGTGGGTAGCACGACCTCAATGTCTGATACTCGCTTTTGCCAAAAGGAGGTTTGAAAAGCGTAACGTAAATCTTGATGTGTACAAGGCCACTGGACCAGATGGTATTCCAGCTATAGTTATGAGGATCTGTGCACCTGAATTGTCTCCTGTACTGACACGCCTCTTTCAGCTTTCTCTCGAGACTGGATTAGTACCGAAGTCATGGAAACTCGCCAACGTGTCGCCCGTGCTCAAAAATGGTAGTCACGCCGATCCTACCAACTAAAGGCTCATCTCGGTCCCGTCCATTAACTGCAAGACAATGGAACGTGTCCTTAATAACAGGCTCCCGGCGTACCTTGAAGCTAATGATCTCCTCAGTTATGGTCAATACAGCTTTCGCCAAAATTAGTCCACTGGGGATCTTCTCGTGTACGCCACTCACTCCTGGAGTGACACCATCGAGAAATATGGGGAAGCACTTGCCGTCTCACGGAACATATTTGGCATGATGGCCTAATTAGCAAGCTTCCATCAAATGACTTGCCGTCTGGTTTCTATACATGGATATCGGGTTTCCTGAGAGATCGTTCAATTCGAGTAGACATCGATGGCTGCTCGTCTGATCGAATGGCTATAAATGCTGGTTGGTGTCCCTCAGGGCTCGGTACTCTCTGCAACCCTTTTTTTTGCTGCATATCAATGATATGCTGAAACCCGGTACTTTGGGTACGCAGATGACAACACGGTTGTAGAGAGTTACACATACAGCGCACGTGCCAATGCGGCTGAAATCCAGTCTTTCCATGGTCGAACGCTTGAACTTGCCCCTTAAGGCAGTCTTCGATTGGGGCGATGCTAATCTGGTCAAGTTTAATGACGCTAAGACCCAGACGTGTCTTTTCCCTGCCAAGAAGATGCCTTTCCATCTGCCCCCCCCTTTTTTTTCTGACATGTATCCGTCCCGATCACTGACCATCTTGAGCTTCTAGGCGTTACTCTGACGCCTGTACTGTTCGCACCTTTGTGATGGATCAGCTAAATACCAACTGGAAGCGTTTTAAGTAATTGATAGACGTGCCAAGCTCATTGACAACGACTCTCAGGTTAGGGCTAGGCTCCAGAGAATTGAAAATCGCCGCACTGTTGCTAACCTGTCGTCGCGGTGTGTCGGGTACATTTTGGAGAGTGAGCTTTGAAATTGCACAATTTAATTTCCCCATCCCTATTCCATCATCGGACGAGCAGAGATACAGCGAAGCGTAACCGCTATATAGTTGAAGTTCGACGGTCTCGAACCAAGCGTTTTGATACCACATTTATTGTACGAACTGCCAGACTATGGAATTCACTGCCCGCCTCTCTGTTCTCTGATAAATATAATCAGGGTATCTTCAAGACACGAGTGAACCGGTTTATCCTAGGCAAGCGTGTTGCACCTTAGACCACATTATCACTTAAAATTAGGTTATAGTGGTGGGGGAGTTGCGGTCAAACGCAAACTTTTTAGAATATAAAAAAAGCATTAAGTTCAAAACGTCAGTTTACAGTTCATTGTTCAAACATGTGGCACAAACATAACGTTACGCAACATAGGCAATTCAAAATAACTTAACACTTATTATGAACCTTGTCACTACAAAAAAGTTTATAATAAATGTAAAGTTATTTATGAAATTTGATACTAATCGAATCGCACCTACTCGCTGACAGAACATTGGGTGTCGACTCCTTCATCGCATCGGCCATGGCATCTCAGGGGCCAGGCCCCCCCTGAAAAATAACTCTAGATACGCCAATGAACCAGCATATGAAGAGGCATATCGGATTGAAGTTATTTGCCTGTAACTTATGTCCAAGGAAGTTTGTAAAGAAAAGAAAGAAAGAAAAAGCATTTATTAGCCCGCACAGGACGAAACACACAAATCAATCATCCACAGTATGCAATAGAAACTCTGTCTATCTCTGTCACCTCATCATGGCAAAACATAACCAATCATAATGAAATTAAACCGATGATTCATACATACAAGTCCAGAGGCAAAAGGACTATTACTTTTTCTTTATATTTCTGCTAACCCTTGAAACTGGGCGTAATAATTTATGAAATCCTATAAATTTTTGGAAAAGGCAATAATTGATAAAATTCCCTTCAATATTTAGGACAGGCAATACATCGTGGGCAAATACTCTTTCTTTGTAAATTCCTGACATAAAACTTCATAAGTCATTCATGACGACACGGTTGGCGCAGTGGCTGAGCGATCGACTGCTGCGCAGCATGTTGCGGGTTCGATTCCCGCCCAGGGTAAACATTTGTGTTATGAGCACTTGTGTTTGCCTTGTGTCTGGGTGTTGTTTATCTATATATGTATGTATTAAAAAAAAAATGTATTTGTGTATGTATAGTTATTTTAGCTAGTTTGGGGTCAGATGGCCGTGTGTGAAAATGTCCCCACATATTATTATTATTCTCATTTATTTATCTTAAATACACATAATTTACATTTTTAAATATTAATAAAAAAAATAAAAACATTTAAAAATATAAAAAATAGTAGCCCACCGGTATCGGGAACAGGATCCAAGCTACCGGCGGTCAGGGCTCCAGAGAGAGAAACCTCCTAACAATGCGGGCCGTGTCCAGAAGTACTGCCTTCTGAATCAAGCCCTTGATCCAGCCGCCTAACGAGAGCCTCCTTAGATGTTGATCGAGGCTCTTGGCAATTAAGCCATTGGCTGTAACAACTATCGGCACAATGATCGCTGAGTCCACATCCCACATGTCGACAACCTCGCGGGCCAAGTCAAGATATTTTATCTTTATATGCTTGTCTTTCTCGACCTTCACGAGGTTCACGTCATGCGGAACTGCTATGTCAATAATCATTGCGCGCCTCTCCAATCGATCTACCACCACTACATCAGGCTTATTGGCTACAATAGTCCTGTCAGTGATGATAGATCGATCCCAGTACAATGTGACACTGCCATTTTCAAGAACTGGATCGGGCACATACCTGTAGTATGGTACTTCTGATTCCACAAGGTTGTATTTTAGAGCAAGTTGCTGATGGATAATCCTGGCCACAAGGTTGTGCCTATGCAAGTACTCTTCGTTAGCAAGACGAGAACATCCAGAGATAATGTGACGGATTGATTCCCCCGGTCGGTTTGTGACATGCCCGACAAATGTCAACCGTGCCATCCTTCACAATAAATCTCCGGTAGTTATTCGTCATAATTACTTCGTCCATAATTGCACAGACAAAACCTTCGGTTTCTCCAAATAGATCGCCGAATCGTAGCCAGGATACGGACGCTAAGAAATCCACATCGGGCCCGTGTAGGGCCCGGAAAAAGCGTCCGTGAAGCTCCTTACTCTTCCAGACCTCCTCGCGATCTTTAGTCTCAAGCACTACAGGCTTGCACCAGTTCTCTTTAGCCAAGGAAAGCGGGGTAAGGCCCTTGTCCACTGCAACTACATCTCGGTGCATCCCCACGTCGGCTTCTAGGAAATATTCCCTGAGACTGCATATCTCACGGTTGTGCAGGGTCTTAGCATTTAAGAAGCCACGACCTCCACACTTCCGCGGGATATACAGTCTCATCACCGATGACCGTGGGTGAGGCATCCGATATGCTGTCAACAATGTACGGACTTTCCTATCCAGGGCATCGAGTTCCGTTTGAGTCCATTTGAGTATACCGAAAGAGTACATCAGGACCGGCATGACCCACCCGTTGAAGGCGTGCGTGCACCTTATTTCCGCCTGACAAAACACTATTGTATACTTTCCTCGGGCGGCCAAAGAAGCGCTCCTTCAACGATTGTTTCATGTCAGCAGCATTGATGCCCAACGCTTCCGCCATACCCAAATATTTATAGGTCTCAATTGAAGAGAGGGATCTAAGGTTTATGGAATCCGAGAGCTGAACTCCCTCGGATTCCACAATCTCCCCTCGCTTGACATGCATGACCGCACATTTGTCCACACCAAATTCCATCCTGATGGCGCTACTAAAAGTTTCTGTTACTTTCAGTAGCTCCATCAGCTGTGAACTGTTGGGGGCAAAGAGTTTTAAGTCATCCATGTAAAGAAGGTGAGATATTACCTGACCTCCTCTCTTCAACCGATAGCCTAGACTTGAATTCTCCAGCAGTGTGCTTAGAGGATTCAAGGCTAAGCAGAACCAAAGCGGACTCAAACTGTCGCCCTGAAATATACCCCGCTCAATCCTTATCGGTTCACTATTCCTCTGGATATGTCGACATCCTGGATAGCGAAGGACCGTCCTCCACTGCCCCATACACGACATCAGGAAGGTGCGCAGAGTGGCATCTATCTTATACAACTCTAGCACCCTCATGAGCCATGTATGCGGCACAGAGTCATAGGCCTTCTTGTAATCTATCCAACATGTCGACAGATCCTTTCGGGATCGGCGAACCTGTTGGCTGATGGCCATGTCAATCAGGAGCAGCTCCTTAGTACCGCGGGATCCATTCCTACATCCATTTTGAGAGGGAGACATGATACCGTTACTGTCTACGTGGTGGTTAATTTTAGCTCTCAAAATGGATGTAAAAACTTTATAGACCGTCGGCAAACATGTGATCGGTCTATAATTTTTGGGTTCCGCAGTACTACCTGATTTATGGAGCAGGTGGGTTATTCCTGTCGTCAAAAACTGGGGCAACGATCCTGATTTCAAGCATGACTGGAACCAAGACGCCAAACAAACGTGCGACCTTCTGAACCATTTGATCCAGAAGTTGTGCAGCCCGTCCGGCCCTGGAGACTTCCAATTAGGCAATGAACGGACTGCACAAGCTACATCTTGGGGGCTGATAGTGATTGCCCCCATTTCTGGTAACGCGTCACACGCTCGTTCGACTTCCTGAGTCCAATCACCCTCAGTGTGCCTGACAGGCACCGACCAGATGTTGCGCCAGAACAAGTACATGGCGTCATCATACGGCAGGCGCGTATCAGTCACACTTTGAATCGGTCGCTCCCAAGTCCTATAAACCCACCTTTCTTCGCTCTGGAATGTGCGATTCTGAGAGTATCGTTCCGCCCGTCGCTTATACCTTCGAATACGGTTTGCCCATGCATACACCTTCTGCTTCAGGGAGTCGATGCGCTCTGTGACCCAAGGCATATAGTCTCGAGGACTGATATCAGTCTCCGAGAATGCCTGCCTCACAAAGCGCATCACTCTTGGGCGAGTATTGCCCTCCCTAAAGCAGATTAATTTTCCGATGAGCACTCTGGCCTGACTAATGCGCCGCTCAATTCTGCACTGCCACGCCGGTACGGCAGGTTTTGGTCGTGTAGCTCTGTCATCATTAGCAAATTTGACGTGAGCTACACGACATGCCGTAACAGCTGCACAGTACAGGATTGAATGCGCATCAGTGAGGTCTTCGCAACCATCAAAATAATTTGATAGTTGCGAATCCAGAGCACACACCAGTGCCTTATTTTTTTTATGCATGGGCAAACGTGGTAAGCGTGGTCTAAGCTCAGGCGGTATGAATCGATACTCTCGAATCGCACTCTCCAAAGCGCTCGTCAATTCTTCATTGCACTGGGTACTTACATGTGTAGCCATGTCATCACTCCCATCAGTAACTTGACTAGGTGTTGCAGTCGGCTGTGGTTGTGCCACTTCCACAATCTGCGGCAGGGGAGCAGTGATATGGCTTCTCTGCATTTCAGTTCGGAGGCGATCAAGTACAGTGTCATCCAACATACGGTTACGCTGGATGACCCGCACCTGATCCGATATATTTTGATAGTCGTTGTGCTGAAACGTTGACAGCTGGCTCAAGCACCTGAAACAGAGAGAGCATCCGAACACGGTACGCGGTCAGATTACTTCCCCCCTCTGTAGCCCCATAGTATGCGCGCATGACATTTTCGTTGATAGTTTGTGTCCATCTCATGCGCTGCACACTTCCGCCGGGAGCTGGGACCCTATCAGAGACCGATGGGTCTCGCGGTCCTAAACAATCCGGCGGCCGGCGTCCTCCCCGTCGACGAGCAGGTGGTGGCGTCGTAGGCGGAGAGAAATACTCGTCGCTCGAGCTCGACGCAACTGCCGAGGCCGGTATCACAACACTCACGGTTGGACTGGGTTCCGGCGGCGGTGAGGCGGAGCTGAGCGACGGGTCCGGAGGTTGTAAGCGTGCTCGACGTACTGCTGCTCTCGTTATCATCCTTATCTATATATTTTCTTTATCTTGTACCATCGTTTTTGATTATATAGTCCATACGTATCGATGATTATATACAATTTCCAATTATTTATGCAATATATTTGTACTATGACAGATGTCATGATGAGAAATTATTTTCCAAAAACTATTTGCGATGATTTTATGGGTATGGCTCACAGAAGTAGTAAAATTAATTGAATATATGCTCGTTATTTATAAAAAATTGTATCAGTATCTATTAATAATGTGTTTATGGTATTTAATTAATATTTTTGTTGAACAAATAAAATATTAGATAAGTGACACATAGTGTTGCCAGCTTTTATTATTATTATTATTATGACATCAAATTTATTTTGTCTTCAGTATAAGTAGCCTGTCTTGATTGCTGTGTATCTTCCTCAATGGGAGGACTTTATTGGCATTTCTATTTTCTTTTTTAAATCTATACTAATATTATAAATCTGAAGTTTGTTTGTTTGGTTGAACGCGCTAATCTCAGGATCTACTGGACCGAATTGAAAAAATATTTTTGTGTTGGATAGTCCATTTATCGAGGAAGGCTATAGGCCCATGCGAAGCTGGGTCGGGTTGCTAGTCAGATATAATTTGGCTGGCTATTGATACATTTCATTTTATTTTAAAATTTCAGGTGAACTAAAATCCCATGGCATCACCCATTCAGGTGTGAAATCATATTCGTGTGAGCAATGCAGCGCTACATTCACGAAGTGCAGTTCCTTAGCCAAACACAAGCTGAGGCATCTGGGTATCAAGCCTTATCAATGTGATTCTTGTCCTATGAAGTAAGTAGTACCAATTATCCTCAGATTATGAAACAAAAGGCAGATAGACCGCGCGGAACACTGAGAGTGAAGCCAAAAAAGCAAATACAAATTCAAAAGAAAATAGCTACAACGCGTTTCGTGCTATACTGACACGAGTCAGTATAGCGTTTTTAAAAAAACTAATATAAATACAAATTCAATTTTGAATTTGTATTTGCTTTTTTTTGCTTCACTCTCAGTGCTCCGCGCGGTCTATCTATCCTTTTGTTTCATAATCTGAGCAAATATCTGTCCCGGCCTGACGTGCTAAACTCTAAGTAACACAAACCAAAGCTCGACGCGGCGGCAGCGGTTACATTCTCATATTCATTAACCTTTGCTTACGCAGCGCCAGCGCCAACTGAATTAATAAATTTTGGTGGAAATACTCAAGGATGAAGAATTTGACACTTTCGACAGTTCATATGAAAAGTGATATTACACGGCTGATACGATGTCGAGTTCGCCGTTGAGCACAGCCAAGATTGATAACGT